>CM065591.1:447594840-448794840 GCA_033119425.1 Bufotes viridis
AGTGACAAAACCTGCAGCGTTATTTGATAGGCCCGAATGCCGCTCTGTGGATGGTGAGGCCAGAACAAGTACAGGTGATAGTAGATTGGGTGGCTGACAGTGGCTCCAGTTCCTTCACAGTATCTCCCACCCAGTCCTCTGCAGAAAGCTTATAGTTGGCACCTGCAGCCCATGCCCATCAGTCTTTCACCTCACCCCCTTGCAAAGCAGCCAAGCACTCTGAGCTCCAAGTCATGCAGCAGACTCTTATGCTTTTTTATGACTCTGATGGCAGGGTTTCCCCAGGCCATCCACGTAGCCCTGCCCCAGAAGTGGAAGACATTGAATGCACTAATGCCCAACCACTTATGTTGCAGGATGAGAACATGGGAATACCACCGCAGCACATCTCTGATGATGACGAAACACAACTGCTGCGGCTTTCTGCAGTGTGCAGACCGACGAGGAGGGCAGGGGTCAAGAATGGGTTGAAAATGATGTGGAGGATGATGAGGTCCTAGACCCAGACTGGAGTCCAGTTCATGCTAGTGACGTGTGCAGTTCTGAGGAAGAGGCGGTGGTCGCACAGAGGCAATAGAACAGCAAAAGAGGGAGCAGGGTACAAAAGCGGAGAGGCCGTCCCCAAGACAGTACGCCTGCTACTGCCCACCGCACCCAGGGACCGAGCACACCAAAGCCAGCTCCAAGGAGTTCATTGGCATGGCAGTTCTTCACACAATGTCCTGACGACAAGACACGGGTGGTTTGCACGTTGTGCCATCAGAGCCTGAACTGAGGCATAAACGTTCTAAACCTGAGCACAACCTGCATGACCAGGCATCTACATGCAAAGGACGAACTGCAGTGGAGTAAACACCTTAAAAACCAAGAAAGATCTCAGGCTCCTCCTGCTTTCTCTTCTTCTGCTGTCTATGCCTCTTTCTCCACCTCTGGAGTCACAGTGGCACCTGCCACCCAGCAAACAGAGGATGTGCCACCAACACCACCACATTCATCACCATCACCAAGCATCTCCACCATGTCACACGCAAGCGTTCAGCTGTCCATCTCCCAAAACAGTGGAGAGAAAGAGGAAATACCCACCTATTACTGGCCTTTGAAATGCTGTCATTCCGTCTGGTGGAGACGGACTGTTTTAAACAGCTGATGGTGATGGCTGTCCCACAGTAAGTAGTTCCCAGCCGCCACTACTTTTACAGGAAAGCCGTCCCTTCCCTGCACAACCAAGTGGAGGATAAAATCAAGTGTGCACTGTGCAACGCCATCTGTGGCAAGGTCAACATAACCTCAGATACATGGACCAGTAAGCACGGGCAGGGACGCTATATCTCCCTAACTGCACACTGGGTAAATGTAGTGGCGGTTGGGCCCGAGGCGGATAGCGGTTTGGCGCATGTCCTTCCACCACTGAGGATCGCAGGGCATTATTCTTTGCCTCCTGTTGCCTCCTCCTCCCACTCCGCTTCCTCCTCCTCCTCTTCTACCACCTCCTCATCCGGTCAGTGAAAGAACTTTACCACCAACTTCAGCACAGCCAGGGGTAAACGTCAGCAGGCGGCTTTAAAACTCATGTGTTTGAGGGACAAACCTCACACCGCACAGGAGCTTTGGAGGGGCATAGAAGAACAGACTGGTGAGTGGTTGCTGCCAGTGAGCCTCAAGCTCATTAAAAAATTACCCAGACATGTCAGAACTGCTGCAGAAAGTGCAGTCCGTCTGTGCGCGCTTTTGGCGTTCTCACACTGCTACTGCTCGCCTGTCTGCGCTACAGCGTAACTTCGGCCTTCCCGCTCACCGCCTCATATGCGACATGCGCACCAGGTGGAACACCACCTTGCATATGCTGGAGAGACTGTGCGAGCGGTGTTGCGGTGTTTCGAGTACTCAGCTAACATGGCCAGTGTCGATGACACCGTTCTTAGCATTACAATACCACTTCTATGTCTTCTTGAAAAAACACTTAGGGTGATGGTGGAAGAGGATGTGGCACAGGAGGAAGAGGAGGAGGAAGAGGGGGCATTTCACAGGGTTTCAGGCCAGTCCTTCAGAAGTGGCTCAGATGGTAGGTTCCTGCACCAGTAGAGGCCAGGTACACTTGTGGCCAGCCAGGGCACAGTTCTGGAGGAGGAGGAGGATGAGGTAGAGGAGGAGGAGGAGGAACCGGATTCACAGCAGGGTGGCACCCAATGCAGATTATGGCCATCACTGGAGCGTGGTTGGGGGATACGGAGGACACAGACGATACACCACCTACAGAGGACAGCTTATCCTTACCTCTGGGCAGCCTGGCACACATGAGCGACTACATGCTGCAGTGCATGCGCAACGACCACAGAGTTGCCCACATTTTAACTTGTGCTGACTTCTGGGTTGCCACCCTGCTGGATAACCGTTACAAAGACAAAGTGACGTCTTTAATTCCCTCACTGGAGCATAATAGCAAGATGCGCGACTACAAGCGCACGCTGGTAGACGCGCTCCTGAGGGCATTCCCAACTGACACCGGGGGACAAGTGGAAGCACAAGGCAAAGGCAGAGGAGGAGGAGGAAGAGGTCACCAACGCAGCTGGGTCATGGCCAGCACCTCAGAAGGCAGGGTTGCATGGCCAAATGTGGAAAAGCTTTGTCACTACGCCACAGCAACCGGCACCACCAGCTGATATACAACGTCTTAGCAGGAGGCAGCATTTGAACAACATGGTGGAACAGTACTTGTGCACACGCCTACACATACTGACTGATGGTTCTGCCCCATTCAACTTCTGGGTCTCCAAATTGTCCACATGGCCTGAGCTTGCGCTTTATGCCTTAGAGGTGCTGGCCTGCCCTTCAGCCAATGTATTGTCTGAACGTGTATTTAGCACGCAGGGGGCGTCATTACAGACAAACACAGCCGCCTGTCCACACCTCCTCCTCTGAGTTGCAGGTTAATCATTTTAAATTTTTATTTATTTTATTTTAAGTTATTTCCCTATCCACATTTGTTTGCAGTGCACTTACCCACATTTTGCTGCCTTTTGCAGCTCTCTAGCCCTTTCCAGGACTTATTTACAGCCATTTTAGTGGCCAAAAGTTCGGGTCCCCATTGACTTCAATGGGGTTCAGGTTTGGGGTAAGATTCGGGTCAAGTTCGGGTACCGAACCCGAACTTTTTTGTGAAGTTCGGCCGAACTACTTAGAAGTGTCCACTTCCCACCTCACAGCTTCTGAAGTGTGGGATAACCACATGAGAATGCCAGCCTTGTACCAGCATCACTGGCAGCTGTGCGCACTCTGGTGATAAAATTTGTAATTGTAATCAGGCATCCTAAAATGAGAGCACCACAGCATCTCAGGCAGCAATCCAGTCCCAGATCCCTTCCAATGGGTAGTCACACAGATGCCAGCATCCTTCTAGTAATCAAGAAGCAGTAGTCCTGCTACCAGGAGAGTCACTAAATCAACCACTTCCTCATACCCAGAAAAGCAACATTATAACTATGGTCATCATAGAGGAAAAAACATTCAATGGGTTGTCTGAGATTATTCAAAATCTTGGATAACCCCTAGAATAGCTTAAAATAAAAAACAAGTGATAGCCATCCTTTTTCTCAAGGGTCTTTCTCTGACGTGCTGGTCCAGTCCTCTTTGCAAGGTTTGTTCACAAACATCAGGGGAAACATGCCGGATATGGCACGTGACGACTGCAGCCAATCAGGGTCTTAACCTGTAGACAACAGTGATTGGCTGCAGCAGTCATGGGTCTTATCCAGGCATGTCACTACTGCTGTTTGTCAACAATCAGCACAAGGAGGACTGGACAAGCACTGCAGAGAATACCACTGGAGAGAAGGGTGAGTGTGAGTTGTTTTATTTGAAGCTATTCTAGCTGTTTCTACGTTTTTGAATTATCTCAGACAACTCCTTGAAGAATTCAATTCAACACATGCACTTGTGCAAGATCAGATCTCCCAAGTGTCCCTCTTTTGTCCGATCCTCTTACAAGTTCATTATAATCAGATGATAGTACGGTCAACACAATCAAAGCCACCGACCGTCCCTCTTAGTCATGGCCCCAGTTCCGAAAATCATGAACATTTTTGTCTGAACTTGCTATTTATATAAAAGTAAATATACAGGAAAGAATGTTTCCTAACAATTTGTCATATAAAATCGCTTTTATCTTCGGTTTTGTGAGTTTCATGGTCAGTCTGTAAAAGTGACGTACAACTCGGGCAACATCATTCCCAGCAGTGACATTGTAGTCCAAGATGCATCCAGACATCCTCCCCATGCTGTCCCCGACCCATTTCGATGGTGTTTCCATTAATTTATGACATTTTCCTATGAACCAGGCACCCTCCCCTCTTCAGAGCAGGGGGTGCCTGGTTTAATGCTCGGGTTCTCCCATTGACTTCTATAGGGGTCGGGTGCTCGTTAGAGCACCCGAGCATCCCGATGTGCTCGGGCAGGGCACCTGAGCACCCAAGCATCGGGGTGCTCGATCATCACTACTGATAACTCCTCCTCCCTGTACTAATAGCTGTTCACAAAAGGTCTAAAAAGCAAAGATATAAATGTGTAAATTACAGATTTTTCTGAATCGTTTCCCACAAAAATATATCAATCTGCTCAGTTTCTCCTGCTCTGTATGCTGGCTGCATATTGCACTGCATTTTGTGGTGACAGGCTCTCTTTAATGGGTTGTTTTTATCTTGCATTGATTTAATTGAAAAGAATGCAAAGAACGCTATACCGCATCCTGAGCCAAGAAAGGTTAAAGTTCCTCATTAAGAAAAACATAAAAATCTATGACTGCATACTTTGTAACAGTGCGAAAAATTATATAATCATTTGTAGAGTTGAGCAAACCCAAACTGTATAGTTCGGGTTCGTACCAAACTTTACGGTTTTCCGCTCCCGGACCCGAACATTTCCGTAAAAGTTCGGGTTCTTTGTTTGGCAATTTCTTCCCGCTTTTTGAAAGGCTGCAGGGCAGCCAATCAACAAGCGTTTCACTACTTTTCCCTATGAAGCCATCACAGCCATGGCTGTGATTGGCTAAGTGCAGTATGTGACCCAGCCTCTACTTAAGCTGGAGTCATGGAGCGCCACAAGTCACTCTGCTGCTCCTAGTGTAAGGACAGGTAGCTGCTGGTTCTCTCAGGGAGAGATTAGGGAAGAAATCTGTTGAACTGAAGGAATAATGCAAGTCACCCGTACATACTAAATGGTAAAACACTCAGTAACACTGACATGGAAAAGGATCTAGGAATTTTAATAAATAACAAACTAAGCTGTAAAAACCAGTGTCAGGCAGCTGCTGCTAAGGCCAATAAGATAATGGGTTGCATCAAAAGGGGCATAGATGCCCGTGATGAAAATATAGTCTTACCACTTTATAAATCACTAGTCAGACCACACATGGAGTACTGTGTACAGTTCTGGGCTCCCGTGAACAAGGCAGACATAGCAGAGCTAGAGAGGGTTCAGAGGAGGGCAACTAAAGTAATAACTGGAATGGGGCAACTACAGTACCCCGAAAGGGTATCAAAATTAGGGTTATTCACTCTAGAAAAAAGACGACTGAGGGGAGATCTAATAACTATGTATAAATATATCAGGGGTCAGTACAAAGATCTCTCCCATCATCTATTTATCCCCAGGACTGTGACTGTGACGAGGGGACATCCTCTGCGTCTGGAGGAAAGAAGGTTTGTACACAAACATAGAAAAGGGTTCTTCACGGTAAGAGCAGTAAGACTATGGAACTCTCTGCCTGAGGAGGTGGTGATGGTGAGTACAATAAAGGAATTCAAGAGGGGCCTGGATGTATTTCTGGAGCGTAATAATATTTCAGGCTATAACTACTAAAGATGGGTCGTTGATCCAGGGAGTTATTCTGACTGCCTGATTGGAGTCGGGAAGGAATTTTTTCCCCTTAAGTGGGGAAAATTGGCTCTACCTCACAGGGGTTTTTTGCCTTCCTCTGGATCAACTTGCAGGAAACAGGTCGAACTGGATGGACAAATGTCTTTTTTCGGCCTTATATACTATGTTACTATGTTACTAACTTGGTGGTGTTAACTCTGAAGGTCATACGCCAAACAGCTATCCGCCTCTGGCCCAGCCGCCACTACATTTACCCAGTGTGCTGTTAGGGAGATATAACTTTCCTGCCCATGCTTACCGGTCCACGTATTGGTGGTTATGTCGACCTTTCCACAGATGGCGTTGCGCAGTGCACACCTGATTTTGTCAGCCACTTGGTTGTGCAGGGAAGGGATGGCTTGTCTGGAAAAGTAGTGGCGGCTGGGAAATTCGTACTGTGGAACAGCCACCACCATAAGTTTTTTTAAAGTCTCCATCCATCTACACCAGACAGAATGACAGCATTTCAAAGGAATTGAAATCCTGGCATTCAGGGCCAGGGATTGCGGGTGGGTAGGGGGGTACTTCCTCTTTCTAATTGGGAGATGGACAGCTGAACGCTTCCATGGAATAGTGAGGAGATACTTGGTGACGGTGAAAGATGTGGTGGCGTTGCTGCCGCATCCTCTGTTTGCGGGGTGGCAGGTGCCACTGTCACTCATTTGTGCTAAGGTTTAGAACGTTTATTTTTATTCTTTATGTATTTTATGTTATAGTGTGGAGATACTTGGTGACGGTGAAAGATGTGGTGGCGTTGCTGCCACATCCTCTGTTTGCGGGGTGGCAGATGCCACTGTCACTCATTTGTGCTAGGGTTTAGAACGTTTATTTTTATTTTTTATGTATTTTATGTTATTTTAAATTATTTCCCTATCCACTTGTCCTACTCTTACCCCCATTTTGCTTCAATTTTCAGCCCTTTCCAGGACTTTTTTAGAGCCATTTTAGTGCCCTAAAGTTCAGGTCCTCATTAACTTCAATGGGGTTCGAGTTCGGGGTAAAGTTCGGGTCAAGAACTTCCAGGTGTCCGCTCAACTCTAATCATTTGTTATCTTATATTAGAGATTTTCTCAAGTTTAGTTATGATAAATGCTTCAAAAAAGCATCAAATCAAAATAATGTCCAGGTTTCAAACTGACCACAAGTTTCAGTGTAATTATTCATTTTTCTAAATGAGTGAAAATAACTGACTTCCCCTAAGTTTTGTGTGTGCTGTGTGAGCTTGCACTGGGTTGTTATCAGATCTCTGACTTCATATCACTTTTTCAGGATGATTTCATTTAAGATTTGCTTACTGAGATTTGGAAACAAAATACCAGTAATTTAAAAAAGAGTCTAGAAGAAAGCAATAAAGTCACATAATACTGTAGCCCAAATCACTTGTTTCTTCTACCGCCGCTGGTAGTGTCAGATACTTAGGTACTGTGACAAAAGCACCTTTGTCACTGGGAGTTGGAGAGGCCTGCTTGCCAGCCTCTTGCTCTGCGACTATGGCCCCAGTGACAGTTAGTAACTAAGCACATTGGACATTGCCTGTGACGCAATTAGCAATCACAATGGACATTGCCTGTGACCTAATTAACAATCACAATGGACATTGCCTGCGACGCAATCAGCAAGCACAATGGACCATGCATGTGGGGTGGGGATATATCTGGCTGTAGGATGATTGGTCACTGTATTTTGTGTGCCTGTCCTCTATCAGGTCCCCGGGGGAGTAGCCCTTGCTGGAGGACTTGCATAAAAGGCCAAGCTTTGGCCATCAATAAAGAAGTTCTGCTTTACCCCTTCATGAAGTCTTGGCTCACGGTTGGGGGATGGGATAACTACACTCTTTGGGATTGCTATATCACAATACTCCCCTGAGTATAAGCTCTTGTAAGAGCTTGTTCCTGGTTCCTGCTTTCTGGAGTTAGGAGAGGTGGTTATGGTGTCCAGTGGAGTGCTTGGAGCCCTCGGGAAGCGCTAGGAGCAAGCGTCAGCGGAAGGTGCCCAGTCGGGGTGCCAGGCGTTCCGTTACACTGGTAGCAGCAGTGGGATGGCGTCCTAGTGCGAGGAGAAGCAGCTCGGAGACACCGTTCGTGGATAGAGGGCAACGCTAGTATCCGTACAACGCCCCTGGCTACAGCAGGATTGAATCAGCTAGTCTACGGACAGCGTTCCATGATAATGATGAGGAGGCGGCCGTGGACTACAGGGATGCAGACAGAAAGGAAGTCTGGTATGACGCCCTGGAAAATGCCCAGCGGCGGCGAGGTGAGAGTCTCCCCAGTTATGAGCAGCGGCTACAGAAGCGTGTGGCGATGCGGATGGGTCTCTTGGGAGAACAGCCCCTGGACGAGTGGGTAACAGAGCTCCAGGGCATGGTATTTAAGGAGCTTTGGCTAGATGACTCCTACCAGGCCCCTGAGGGTGAGAATTATGATGGCCTTGGCCTGTTGTTTGAGGCCTTCGCAGAACCAGAGTTCGGAGATGCTGGAGAGTCTCGGTGCCTGGGATATCTATGACTATGCATGATTGGGCTACAGCGAGAGAAGTGAGACAAGACCTTGCATCTCTAGTGACAAGGGAGTGGGAACTGGAGCAGGATTACCAATACTTCTTCAGCTCAATTCGGCCCCAATATACACTGCCGGAGAGCTGGGTGGCAGCCCCAGACCTACACCCCTACAGCTGGGAAGACCCAACTGAGGTATCCCCTGCTTCACTACCAGCTGCAGAGGTAGGGGACCTCATAGACTTGTCCTGGGAGGAACCCCAACTGGCAGGTCGAGATGGGACTGAGGTCTCTCCACCGGCCCTACAGGGACTCTGGGCAGTCGGCTCAGATCCCCAACAGCAGGCTGAGTTTCACTGGGTAAGGACAGTTGGACCTGCTCCCAGTGGCAGTATGTTTTGCATGGAGTGGAGACAACCAGTCCCTCTCTCCCACCCCAGGGGGACAGCACCCCTAACTCCGATGGTGTAGATGGGACAGCGGTCTCTGCACCAGACATACAGGGATGCTGGACGGCTGGTACAGATCACCAACCATACCCCAGGAGTGCCAGGAGGAGGAGGTAAGCGACCCCTCCTCTCCACAGCCAATCCGCAACCAAGTCCTGGGGTTAGGATTTCCTGACCCCATCCCAGCGGACCAGCGGAAGAGCTGGCATCTGGGCAGAGTGCAGTCAGCCTCTGCCCTCCCCTATCCTCCTGTCCTGAGCCTGATTACCCACAGGCTACTGCAGCAGAAGAGATGGCATCTGGGCAGAGAGCAGTTAGCCTCTGCCCTACCCGTTCCCTTGATCCAGAGCCTGACTGCTTACCGGTTATCCCAGCAGAAGCACCGAAACCAGGGCAGAGTGCAGTTGGCCTCTGCCCACCCCGTACCTACAGCTCCATGCCTGGGAACACAAGGGAGATCAGGGGCAGTAGCCGTACCCTCTGCAGCCTAGGACAGACCCAACGAAGCTGGACACTCAAGAACTACAGGTGCAGTACTCGGTTGTGGGCGGGCTTCTCGTCTAACTCAGGTACTGACCGACAGGAGGTCAGGTACCTGGTTAGTCTTCCCCTGGGAGGGAAGATGTGTGGCAAAAGCACCTTTGTCACTGGGAGTTGGAGAGGCCTGCTTGCTAGCCTCTTGCCCTGCGACTATGGCCCCAGTGACAGTTAGTAACTAAGCTCAATGGACATTGCCTGTGACGCAATTAGCAATCACAATGGATATTGCCTGTGACCTAATTAACAATCACAATGGACATTGCCTGCGACGCAATCAGCAAGCACAATGGACAATGCATGTGGGGTTGTGATATATCTGGCTGTAGGATGATTGGTCACTGTATTTTGTGTGCCTGTCCTCTATCAGGTCCCCGGGGGAGTAGCCCTTGCCGGAGGACTTGCATAAAAGGCCAAGCTTTGGCCATCAATAAAGAAGTTCTGCTTTACCCCTTCATGAAGTCTTGGCTCATGGTTGGGGGATGGGATAACTACACTCTTGGGGATTGCTATATCACAATACTCCCCTGAGTATAAGCTCTTGTAAGAGCTTGTTCCTGGTTCCTGCTTTCTGGAGTTAGGAGAGGTGGTTATGGTGTCCGGTGGAGTGCTTGGAGCCCTCGGGAAGCGCTAGGAGCAAGCGTCAGCGGAAGGTGCCCAGTCGGGGTGCCAGGCATTCCGTTACAGGTACCTCTTAAATTAAACTATATCGCCCTCTTCAAGATGGCCATACAGTTTGACACCTGCGCCAGAACACAGGAGCTGAAGGCTCACTGTCCTGCCATGACATAGTGTATGAACAACCGGAGGTAACCTTTGGTGCTAGAATCACACAGTGGTGCCTAGGTGAGTGAGTTTTTTAAATTTTATTTTAAACACTTTCCAGGCTTAATTAAATTTGACTTTAGGGTCAGAAAACCCCTTTAATGCAATGTATGCCTAAAAGACAAAAAAAGAAAACATGCATTTTATTATTTTAGGAATGAGAACTCTCTGTATAAAAATGTCCCACAATACTCCAGATCTGAACTGGATAGGAATAGTTTGTTGTTTACATAATCTGCCAAATCTCTGGGCTTTATCTTAAGCCTGTATTAGAATTGTCAGCCAGTTCATGGTTAACAAGCGCTCGCAGGAATGCTCATTAGCAATGATCTGGCAGTCTACTACTGCCACCGAACTCTGGCTTTTAAAAGTCTCAAAATAGGGCTTTGTGACTTTCTGGGCTTAATTGTTCAAAAATTTTGAAACATTTCACATTTGGTGGCTGGTAAAATGGAGGTGGTAAGCCTTTCAAGCTGATTTATTCCAGTAAAGGAGTGGGTTAGAAAGTGGAGTTACATCTACAATATTTGATAAATGTAGCGCATATCACTGTAACCTAGATTTATCAAACTGATAACAATATGGCTTAAGTGAGTGTTTATGAGCTGTCAGGACTTCAGAGATAAGGATTACACATCCAGCCTCCTTGATGGATTCATCGTAAATTAGAAAGCAGGATAGTCTGCAAATACACTAAAGAACAAAAACTGTTGAAAATTATTATAAAGACCAATTGAAAATATGTATTTTTAGTCCAAAATGAGTGAAATGCAATGATAAAAAAATTGTCCCAAATGGTGTTCATAGTCTTTAAAGGCTATGTACACCTTTGAAGGGAATTTTGTTCATGATTTCATTTTATTCATTTTGGGCTAAAAATAATTTTTCCAATTGTCCTTTATTAAAAAATATTGAGCTGCTTTATCACAAGCTGTCTAGCTGTGTGACTGGTACTTTCACTTTACTCTGGTCATCTAATAACCCTATCTCTAAATTACTAAAAGGTCATAAATACTTATTTAAGCCACATTCTTATAAGTAACATAAGAATTGAGCTTCAATGAGTGTCTATAAGGTTATAGATCAGAGATAAGGAGGCCGTCAATTTAGCTGGCTGATAAAACCGAGTGAAAATCCCGATTCTACTAGATAAACTCAAAGCTGTGCAGGGAAAAGGGCTCAACATTTAAAAAAAAAGACCAGTTGAAAAATTGATTATTATCTCAAAATGAGTATAATGCAATAAAAAAATTCCCCTAAAAGGTGTACATCTTGATTGGATAGCCTTTGTTTAAAGGGGCACTTCTGTCAGGACACTGTATTTTTCTAAACTCACTATTCATGTGGAATAAAATTAAAAATTGCCTTTTTTATTTTTTTTATTTCAGCAGTACTATGCAGTGGAAAATGAAATACAAAATATTGTCCTGTTGTGAGGAAGAGAGGTTATCTATTAGATATTAGTAGATGAGTACAATTAGGATAACAGTATGACAGCTCTATTGTTCACTCAATAGGCTTAGATAAAGACGCCCACAGAATAATATTGCACGTGTAATCTGTGATGCTCCAGTTAAGTCTTCAATGCGGTATTATCCTGGCCGATGGTTCATAGAAATGCTCATTAGCGATGATCTGGCTAAATCTACTTTCACACTCGAGTTTTGGCTTTCCATTTGTGAGATCCGTTCAGGGCTCTCAGTCACAAGCGGTCCCAAACTGATCAGTTTGCATAATAATGCATTCTGAATGGAAAAGGATCGGCTCAGAATGCATCAGTTCAGTCTCCATTCCGCTTTGGGGACATACACCAAAACGCAGCTTGCAGTGTTTTGGTGTCTGTCTGATGAAACTGAGCCAAACGGATCCGTCCTGGCACACAATGTAAGTCAATGGGGACGGATCCATTTTCACTGACACAATCTGGCACAATAGAAAACGGATCCGTCCTCCATTGACCTTCAATGGTGTTCAAGATGGATCCGTCTTGGCTATGTTAAAGACAATACAAACGGATCCGTTCTGAACGGATGCAGATGGTTGTATTATCTGAAGGGATCTGTCCATGATGGATCCGCACAAGACGCGAGTGTGAAAGGAGCCTAAGGCCCCTTGCAGACGAGCGTTCCTCACGCAGCGAGTCCGCAAGGGAGCTCCCGGCCTGATCTTCCTGCACTGACGGGATTCACATAGCATAATGCTGCCAGTGTTATCCAATACATTCCAGAACTGTAAGGGTTACATAGCATCATAAATCAATATAATGCTATGTGAATCCCGTCAGTGGAGGAAGGTCAGGCCGGGAGCTCCGTTGCGGACTCGCTGCGTGAGGAACGCTCGTCTGCAAGGGGCCTAAGTAATACATCCCTAAAAGTGCCGCTGATTGCCCAATGAACGAGCAAACGTTCGTTCATTGGGCAATCAAGATTTGAAGGTAGTAGATTGTGCTGTCTATTCATGATCTTCTGCAGACAAACAACTCAGTATGTGGATGAGCGATGGCAGTAGTGATCATTCTTCCCCATACTGTGGAGGAATTCGCTGCATATAATAGCAGCGCTCTCCTCCACTAATGAGCAGGCAATAACTTGGTAAGAAACGTTTCCTTCTCGACAATTGTCTGCTATATTAGCAGGTCTACTACAGGCCTTAGTCACTGTGAATGGTCTGATTGAGAAAGATAAGCAAGGCTGTTTGCCTTGCTGAAAGTCCAAACAAAGGGGGAAGTTAACCCCTTAAGGACTCAGCCATATTTCACCTAACGCTGGGTTCACACCTGAGCGTTTTACAGCGCGTACCTACACGCTGTAAAACGCTCAACAGGCGAAAACCCATGTTTCCCTATGGGCATGGTTCTCATCTGAGCGTTTTACAGCGCGTATGAACGCGCTGTAAAACGCCCTACACCCAAAGAAGTACAGAAGCTTCTTTGGGGCATTTTGTCGCGTGTATTGTGATTGACGCCAGAGTGGTCAATCGCACGAACGCGCGTACAACACGCGTTTCCTACTTCCAAAAACGCGCTGTAATACGCTCAACAAAAACGTGCATAAAATGCGCATATCAAATACGCTCAAGTGTGAACTCAGCGTTAAGGATTGGCCATTTTTTGCTAATCTGACCAGTGTCACTTTATGTGGTGATAACTTTTAAACGCTTTTACTTATGCAGGCCATTCTAAAATTGTTTTTTCGTCACATATTGTACTTCACGACAGTGGTAAAATGGAGTCGAAAAGTTCATTTTTATTTATAAAAAATTCACCAAAATTTACCAAATATTTTGAACAAATTTGCAATTTTCCAAGTTTCAATTTCTCTACTTCTAGAATACATAGTAATACCGCCAAAAAGAGTTATTGATTTACATTCCCTATATGGCTACTTCATGTATCGATCATTTTGGGAATGCCATTTAATGTTTTGGGGACGTTACAAGGCTTAGAAGTTTAGAAGCAAATCTTGAAATTTTTCTGAAATTTTCAAAAACCCACTTTTTAGGGACCAGTTCAGGTCTGAAGTCACTTTGAGGCTTACATAATAGAAACCCCAATGACCCCATTCTAGAAACTACACCCCTCAAGGTATTCAAAACTGATTTTACAAACGTCGTTAACCCTTTAGGTTTTCCACAAGAGTTAATTGCAAATGGAGATAAAATTTCAGAATTTTGATTTTTTGGAAAATTTTCCATTTTAATCCATTTTTTTACAGTAACAAAGCAAGGGTTAACAGCCAAACAAAACTCAACATTTATTGCCCTGATTCTGTAGTTTGCAGAAATGCCGCATATGTGGGCGTAAACTGCTGTATGGCCAAACAGCAGGGCACAGAATGAAGGGAACGCCATATGGTTTTTGGAAGGCGGATTTTGCTGGACTGGTTTTTGACACCATGTCCCATTTGGAGCCCGCCTGATGCACCCCTAGAGTAGAAACTCCATAAAAGTGACTCCATCAAAGAAACTACACCAAGGTATTCAAAACCGATTTTACAAACTTTGTTAACCCTTTAGGTGTTCCACAAGAGTTATTGGCAAGTGGAGATGAAATTTCAGAATTTCTATTTTTTGTTACCTTGCCTCAAAAAAAGTGTAATATAGAGCAAAATAGTACAAACAAAACTGCCAACTTATCCCGTAGTTTCCAAAATAGGGTCACTTTTTTGGAGGGTCAGCAATGTGCTATAACCACTAGACACCAGTGAAGAATACAGGAGAGGCGGGCGGGGGATCACGATCCCGCCTGCCGCACCAGCCGCCTCTGTCCGCACGCTGCACCGCCCACAATTCCCCCTCCCCCCCTGCACCGCCCGCGGGGACAGTAATATTGCGGGGTGCAGGGGGATTAAAAATTATAGATTTCAGGCACATTTTAAGTCTCTGATCCCCGCGGTCGCAGAAAGCGCAGCAAACCGCAGGTCTGAATTGACCTGCGGTTTGCTGTGATCGCCGTTACGGGGGGTCACGTGACCCCCTTGGCATTGTGACAGGATGCCTGCTGAATGATTTTAGCAGGCATCCTGTTCCGATAACCCCTGTAGCGCCGCAATTTACTTTTAAAGATATGATGTACCGGTACGTCATGGGTCCTTAAGGGGTTAAGAGCCAATACAGAAAGTTGAATACGCGGAGTGACTTCAAAAAATGATATCTAGAATGCCACCCACTCATTTTTTTTGTAAAAAAAAAACTAAAATCACATAGAATATTCACATACTGTTTATGTTGTTAATATGTGATAAAATAATTTTGTCTGTTGTGTCTTTTTAACCCTTAGACAGGCATGGGATTCAGCCAGTTGTTAAAATTATAGCGGCAGCTGGAGATGAGTTTATAGTTTAGCTCCTTAAGCTTTTTAAAAGTTGGATGGTATGTGTGTAGTTTATATATGGTGTATTTATGTGTATGTGTGTTGCATATATATGGTGTATGTATATGTAAACATGTGTCGTGACTCGTGACGCCGGTGTGTCAGCCGTTGAGTATAGAACCTGTTGTTAGAAATTTGAATCCTACCCCTGCCCATAGACGTGACTTAAGGGCAAGCGCCGTACATGTATTGCAGGCTGATAGGCCGGGTACAGGAGCTACTGCTGAATATGCTGGCATCAATGAAAACACCAATGCCGGTGTATTAATCCCTTGTATGCTGTGGTCAAAGCTGACCGCAGCATGCAAGCGGTTTGCGGAGGGTACGGGTTCCCTCCGTGTCCCCACGGGTCCCCGCACTGCAGTTACGGGGGCCCGATGGCAGCCCGATGCCTTACATAGGCATCGGGGCTTGCCTTCTACGGAAGACTGTGAGATCCAACCCCTTAGGCTGGGTCTCACAGGCAGGCTGTCAGTGTAAAAGCTGACATGCAATGCATTACAATACCGGATGTACTGTAATGCATTGCAGAGGGGATCAGAGCCCAGAGGTTGAAGTCCAAGAGTGGGACAAAAATAAAAAGTAAAAAAAAATAGAAAAATAAAAAAAAATAGTTTCAAGTAAAAAATAAAAAAAGCCCCTTTCCCATAATAAAACACATACAAAAGAAAAACAGATGTATTGGGTATTGCCACGTCCGTTACAACCGGCTCTATAAAAATATCACATGATCCAATCCGTCACCTGAACGCCGTAAAAAATAAAAAATAAATACTGTGCTAAAAACAAAATTTTTGTCACCTTACATCACAAAAAATCGAATACCAAGTGATCAAATAGTCATATGTACCCCAAAATAGTATCAATCAAACCATCAACTCATCCTGCAAAAAATGAGACCCTACATAAGACAATTACCCAGAAAATAAAAAAAATAGCTATGGCTCTCAGAATATGGAGACACTAAAACATGATATTTTTTTGTTTAAAAAATGCTTTTATTGTATTAAAGTTAACTCCTTAAGGACACATGACGTATGGATACGTCATGTGTCCAGTCCCTAAAGATGGCGCCCGCTCCTGGCCGCTGCAGGCACCATCGCTGCGGGGGTCCGGCTGATTCCTGTAGCTGACCCCCGCAGCTGATGATCGCGGTCAGCAGCGCTGCCGACCGCGATCATTTAACCCCGCAGATGCCGTGATCAATCCTGATCACGGCATCTGCACGCGCTAAAACCGAAAGTAAAACTTTCGGCAGCGCTCCGGCTCCCTAATGGTGATCGGGAGAATCGGAGCGCTGTAAGGATAGCCTCGAGCCTTCATTCAGCTTGAGGCTATCACTACTATTCCTATGGAGCCCTTGTTAGCAATAGGGCTTCATAGGAAAGTAGTAAATGCTCATAAACTCCAATACAAGTGTATTGGAGTTTATGATAGAAGCAATCAAGTAACTGATTTATATAGGTCCCTATGGGATCTATATAAAAGTGTAAAAAAATAAAAAAAATAAAAATAAATAAAAAAACCTAAAAATTTAAATCACCCCCTTTCCCCAAAATTAAAATAAAATAATAAAAAAATAAAAAAATACACATCATGGGTGTCGTAATGTGTGAAAATGCCCATAGTATAAAAATATAAAAATATATTTCCCATACGGTAAACAGAAAACGGAAAAAGCGCCCAAATGGCAGATTTGCCGCTTTTGGACGCTTCATTTCCTCAAAAAAATTAAATAAAAGCGATCAAAAAGTCCTACACACCCCATAATGGTATCAACTAAAAGTTAAGATCGCCCCGCAAAAAATAAGCCCCCATACAACGCCATACAGTTATATACAAATACGTTATAGCGGTCAAAACATGGCGACATAGTGCATTTTTTTTCACTATCAAAACGCAAGAAAAGATATACATATTGGGTATCGCCGGATTCGTACTGACCTGTAGAATAAAACTAAATGGTCAGTTTTATCGCAAATCTAACGTCGTAGTTTAGAAACCCGTAAAACTGTGGTGAAATTGCTTTTTTTTTGCAATTTCACCCCATTTGGAATTTTTTTCCCGCTTCCCACTACACCGTATGCATTATTAAATGATGGCGTTGGAAAGTACAACTTGTCCCGCAAAAAATAAGCCCTCATATGGCCATGTGAACGGAAAAATAAAAAAGTTATGGCTCTTGGAAGGCATAGAGCGCAAAACGAAAACGCAAAAATGTAAAAACCCTGTGTCCTTAAGGGGTTAAAAAAATTGACATCTTAGGTATCACCGCATCCAAAACAACCAGCTCTATTAAAATATCACATGACCTAACCCCTCAGGTGAACACCGTAAAAAATAAAAAATATAAAAACCGTGCTAAAAAAGCCATTTTTTGTCACCTTACATCACAAAAAGTGTAATACCAAGCGATCAAAAAGTCATATGCACCCCAATATAGTACCAACCAAACCACCACCTCATCCTGCAAAAAATGAGCCCCTACATAAGACAATCGTCAAAAAGAATTAAAAAAAACTATGTCTCTCAGAATATGGAGACAAAAAAATTGTATTGTGTCTCGAGTTTCATCTAGTGGTTCCTTATCTGTGTAGTTGGTTCTTGCATTTATTTGTATCTGGATATTGTTTCCAAGCCTTGTAGTTTTTGTGGCTTTGCTGTTTTTGCTCTCTTGCTTGTTTCCACTTTAGCTGCAGTTTGGTTCTCTTCTCTGGGTCCTAGTGTCCCCCTAATGTCTGTGGTAGGCAAGTATTTCATAGGATTTTTCATAGGGATATATTAAGGGACAGTGAGTGTCAGTGGTTTTGGTTCAATAGTCAGTATTCAGGGATAGATCTAAAGTTAGAAAAACAGAAAGTTTGAGTCAGAGTCAGTGATCATCAGTTTGTTATCCTTTTATCTTCATCCATCTACTCCATTACCTGACTGCGAGGCTACCAGCCAGAATTTTTCTTTTTTCTAGACAATTTATCCCCAAATTACAGACAGCCAGCATTTTTTACAGACAAATTGGAAAACCTTAATGAATGGTGTAGATCAGGGATGCTCAACCTGCGGCCCTCCAGATGTTGCAAAACTACAACTCCCAGCATGCCCGGACAGCCTACAGCTATCAGCTTACAGCAGGGCATGGTGGGAGTTGTAGTTTTACAACAGCTGGAGGGCCGCAGGTTGAGCATCACTGGTGTAGATTAGTGTTGAGCGCGAATATTCGAAAAGCGAATTTTTTTAGCGAATATCGGCACTTCGCTAATTCGCGAATATTTCGAATATAGCGCTATAAATTCGCTATTTCGAATATTCGTTTTTTTTTGTTTTTTTTTTAGTTATATTTTTTCTTTCCTACTTCCCAAAAGTAGTTCTTACCTGTCCTGAGGATTCCTGGCTTCCTGGCTGCTCTAGTCAGTGCCCGTTGCCGCTTCTGCCGACTTCCGTGCTCATGTGGAGCGTCCCCATCCATGGGAGAATCTCCATATACTAAAATGTACTGTCGGATTTGAGGAATTACGCTGAAATCGCAATGCGATTAATTCAAGTTATATTAATCGCATTGCGATTACAACTTAGCACTGCTATCTTACATAGGCTAGAATTAACGAATATGGATTGGAATATAGCTATGCACTAGCAGTGCTAAGTTGAAATCGCAATGCTGAATACTTTAAGTTAAATTAATCGCATTGCGATTTCAACTTAGCACTGCTGCTATATTCCATATTCGTTAACTTCGTTAATTCTAGCAAGCTGACCCATTATAAACCCAGCTCTAAGTTGAAATCGCAATGCGATTAATATAACTTGAATTAATCGCATAGCGATTTCAACGTAATTCCTCAAATCCGACAGTACATTTTTAGTATATGGAGACGTTCCCATGGTGATGGGGACGCTCCATGAGCACAGAAGTTATGGTTGGCTTGGTAGAATTAGCGAATAGCGAATATGACGAATGTATTCGTCATATTCCTCAAAACGAAGATAACGAAGTATTCTACATCTTCGCTTTAGCTACCTATTCGTCTCGTCATCGTCAACTTCGCTATTAGCTAATTCTAGCAATCAAATAGGAAGGTTGACTTACCAGACACTCAGACAGCTGTGTTAAATTCGCTATGCGATTTTTTTTTTTAATACAATAATTATATTACTTGATAAAATTATTATAAGTATTCTATTTATTAAAAAAAAAAAAAAAAATCGCATAGCGAATTTAACACAGCTGTCTCTATAGTCAATCTTCCTATTTGATTGCTAGAATTAGCGAGGTTGACGAATAGGTAGCTAAAACGAAGATGTAGAATACTTCGTTATCTTCGTTTTGAGGAATAGACGAATACATTCGTCATATTCGTCATCCTCGCTAATTCTAAATATGAAACCAATAGGAAAGTAGCCTTAAGTACAAATCGCAATATGCGATTATTTAAATCGCATGTTAATCGCGATAACTAGAAAAAATGACGAATATTCGATTTCGACGAATATGAAACGAATATTCATTCGAATATTCGCGAATTTCGTCGAAATCGAATATGGCACCTGCCGCTCATCACTAGTGTAGATGATCAATAAAACTCATTACTAGCATTTACTGTGTTCTGTAAAATGATGAAAATTACCACCAAAATTATCTAGTCAAGTACCACCAGCCTCAAAAAAATCACGGACATATCTATTTTTTTTCACGGACATAGGAAAATGTCGCCTAATTTTACGGACTGTCCAAAAATTTCTGGACAGTTGGCAACCCTGCAGGACTATCATAAACATCATCTGTCTGCCTCGTTACTTGACTGACATCTCCATAATTCAGTTCCTGTCATTTATTGGAGGGATTTACTTCTATATATTTGTAAGGACGAGTTCGCCCTTGCATTAGGGTATTCCGTTATAGGTTCCGTTTATAAAGGAATATAACGGAATTCCTAGATGGAATGGAAAACAGAAGTCTGTAAGGCCCCATTCACACAACCGTGTGCTGTCCGCAAAAATGCGGATCCGTTTTTTTGCGGACAGTTCAGCATGTCCGCAAAAAAACGGATTGCATTCCGTTTTTTCTTCTGACCTATAGACTACAATAGGGTCATGTCCTGATTTTCACTGACAAGTATAGGACGTGTTTCATTTTTTTTGCTGAGCTGTGCAATGGAAGAAAAGGGCCCCATAGAAGTGAATGGGACAGCATCTAATCTGCAGAAAAACTGATCCGTTTTTTTGCGGACAACATGCGGTCGTGTAAATGGAGCCTAAGAGGCATTCCGTTTTGATCTGTCATAATAGAAGTCTACGGGTAGGCCGCATAACTGATCCGTCTGGTGTACGTTATGCAGGACGGAAAACAAAGTCCTGTCGACAGGACTTTGTTTTGCTTTCCCGTAGACTTGTATTATGATGGATCAAAACGGAACACCTCTAACCCTTTCACTACCGGAGTTTTTTTCATTTGTGTGTTTTAATTTTTCTTCCCTTTTTTCCTTGAGCCATAACTTTTTTATATATCTGTTCACATAGCTCTATGTGTTTAGCATGGCTGGTGGCATTATCACAGACAAGCGCAGCCGCCTGTCTGCAGACAACGTGGGCAAGCTTTCGTTTATTAAAAAGAACCAGGTATGGATCCCACAGGACTTGTTTGTACCTTATGCAGAAAAGACATGTATACCGGCCTCACCCAACCACTGTAATACTACTGTGCACTTACACTTTGCTTTATTTTTTATATTTTCCCAATGTTTTGGGGTCTACACTAATTTATTTAAAAAAAATTAAAAATTAAAAAACAGTTATTGGCGACTACCTTTGGCTTCACAGCCCAAAAAGGCTTTATTTCATGCAAGAATGTAACCGCCAATTGTAAGTTCCTTGTCAGTTATGCAGTGCAAGGGTTTGTACCTGGCAAAAATTGTAATATTTCACCCAACAATTTAAAATCTATCCTTTGCCGGACAGTATTAAAATTGGCCAGCCAAAGCTGGAACCACTGATTAACGGTATTGCTATTTTGACAATTGAATTTCACGCCAGAACAAAATCTATCCTTTTCCAGACACTATTAAACTTGGCCAGCCACTGCTGGGACACCAGATTTACGGTATTGCTATTTTGGCAATATAATTTCACCCCAGAACAAAATTTACCCTTTGCCGGACACTAATAAACTTGGCCAGCCACAGCCGAAACCACCGATTTACAGTATTGCTATTTTGGCAATTGAATTTCACCCCAAAAAATAATATATCCTTTGACGGACACTATGAAACTTGCCCAGTCACAGCTGGAACACCAGATTTACTGTATTTCTATTTTGGCAACTGAATTTCACCCCAGAAAATAATAAATCCTTTGACGGACACTATTAAACTTGGCCAGCCACTGATGGGACACCAGATTTACGGTATTACTATTTTGGCAATTGAATTTCACCCCAGAACAAAATATATCCTTTGCCGGACACTATTAAACTTGGCCAGCCACAGCTGAAACCACTGATTTATGGTATTGCTATTTTGGCAATTGAATTTCACCCCAGAAAAAAATACATGCTTTGCCGGACACTATTAAAGGCAACCTGTCACCGGGATTTTGTGTACAGAGCTGAGGACATGGTTTGTTAGATGGCAGCTAGCACATCCGCAATATCCAGTCCCCATAGCTCTGTGTGCTTTTATTGTGTAAAAAAAACTATTTGATACATATGCAAATGAACCTGAGATGAGTCCTGTCCCTCAGATGAGTCCAGGGACAGGACTCATCTCAGGTTCATTTGCATATGTATCAAATCATTTTTTTACACAATAAAAGCACATAGAGCAATGGGGACTGGATATTGCGGATGTGCTAGAGGCCATCTAGCAAACCATGTCCTCAGCTCTGTACACAAAATCCTGGTGACAGGTTCCCTTTAAGCTTGGCCTGCCACTGCTGGGACACCAGATTTAGGGGATTGCTATTTTGGCTATTGAATTTCACCCCAGAAAATTATCTATCCTTTGCCAGACACTATTAACCACTTCAGCCCCCCTAGCTTAAACACCCTTAATGACCAGGCCACTTTTTACAATTCCGCACTACACTACTTTCACCGTTTATTGCTCCGTCATGCAACTTACCACCCAAATGAATTTTACCTCCTTTTCTTCTCACTAATAGAGCTTTCATTTGGTGGTATTTCATTGCTGCTGACATTTTTACTTTTTTTGCTATTAATCAAAAATTACCGAAATTTTGCAAAAAATGACATTTTTCACTTTCTGTTGTAAAATTTTTCAAAAAAACTACATTTCTATATAAATTTTCTCTAAATTTATTGTTCTACATGTCTTTGATAAAAAAATCCAATAAGTGTATATTTATTGGTTTGGGTAAAAGTTATAGCGTTTACAAACTATGGTGCAAAAAAGTGAATTTCGGCATTTTGAAGCAGCTCTGACTTTCTGAGCGCCTGTCATGTTTCTTCAGGTGCTAGAATGTCAGGAAAGTATAAATACCCCCAAATTACACCATTTTAGAAAGAAGACACCCCAAAGTATTCGCGGAGGGGCTTGGTGAGTTCATGTATCATTTCATTTTTTTCACAAGTTAGCGGAAAATGACACTTTCTGAGAAAAAAAAAAAAAAAGTTTCAATTTCTGATAACTTCTGGCAAAAAAAAAAAAATCTCAGACGGACTCACTATGCCCCTCAGTGAATACCTTGGGGTGTCTACTTTCCGAAATGGGGTCATTTGTGGGGTGTGTTTACTGTTCTGGCATTTTGGGCGGGGCTAAATTGTGAGCCGCCATGTAAAACCTAAAGGTACTCGTTGGAATTTGGGCCCTTTGCGCACCCAGGCTGCAAAAGTGTCACTCATGTGGTATCGCCGTACTCAGGAGAAGTAGGGCAATGTGTTTTGGGTGTATTTTTACATACACCCATGTTGGATGAGAGAAATATCTCTGTAAATTGTCAACTTTGTATTAAAAACTTTTAAAAGTTGTCGTTTACAGAGATATTTTTCACACAAAGTATGGGTATATATAAAATACACCCCAAAACACATTGCCCTACTTCTCCTGAGTACGGCGATACCACATGTGTCCACTTTTGCAGCTTAAAGCGCAAAGGGCCCTAAAACCAATGAGTACCTTTAGGATTTCACAGGGCATTTTTACGCATTTGGATTCCAGACTTCTTCTCACGCTTTAGGGGCCCCCTGTGGTGATTGGTGCACTTTGATATTTTTTCTCTGGTGGTCCCAAGCAAAGGGACCACCAGAGAAGCGGGCAGCAAGCAGATCAGACGCTGTTCACAGAACAACGTCTGATCTGCGATTTTTTCTGCCATATACAGCCTGCCAGCGCACGATCGGCGCTGGCAGGCTGTAGTATAACTACATGCGAGCGCGCCGATGGCGCGCATTGCGCATGTGCGGGCGCGTCCTCGCGTCATCTCGCGTCTCGCGAGATGACGCGCCGATGCGTCCGATCAGAGCTACAGGGCCGCCGCCAGGACGCAATCCTGCGTGCGGCGGTCCTGTAGCGGTTAAACTTGGCCAGCCACTGCTGGGACACCAGATTTACGGGATTGCTATTTTGGCAATTGAATTTCACCCCAGAAAATTATCTATCCTTTGCCGGACCCTATTAACTTGGCCAGCCACAGCTGAAACCACTGATTTACGGTATTGCTATTTTGGCTATTGAATTTCACCCCAGAACAAAATATATCCTTTGCCGGACACTATTAATCTTGGCCAGCCACTGCTGGGACACCAGATTTAGGGGATTGCTATTTTGGCAATTAAATTTCACCCCAGAAAATTATCTATCCTTTGCCGGACACTATTAAACTTGGCCAGCCACTGCTGGGACACCAGATTTACGGTATTGCTATTTTGGCAATTGAATTTCACCCCAGAAAATTATCTATCCTTTGCCGGACCCTATTAACTTGGCCAGCCACAGCTGAAACCACTGATTTACGGTATTGCTATTTTGGCTATTGAATTTCACCCCAGAACAAAATATATCCTTTGCCGGACACTATTAATCTTGGCCAGCCACTGCTGGGACACCAGATTTAGGGGATTGCTATTTTGGCAATTGAATTTCACCCCAGAAAATTATCTATCCTTTGCCAGACATTATTAAACTTGGCCAGCCACTGCTGGGACACCAGATTTACGGTATTGCTATTTTGGCAATTGAATTTCACCCCAGAACAAAATATATCCTTTGCCGGACACTATTAAACTTGACCAGCCACAGCTGAAACCACTGATTTACAGTATTGCTATTTTGGCAATTGAATTTCACCCCAGAACAAAATATATCCTTTGCGGGATAGTATTACACTTGGCCAGCCACTGCTGGTACACCAGATTTAGGGGATTGCTATTTTGACAATTGGATTTCACCACAGAAAAAAATCTATCCTTTGCCAGACAGCAGACAGTATTACACTCGGCTAGCCACAGCTGGAACACCAGATTTAGGGGATTGCTATTTTGGCAATTGAATTTCACCACAGGAAATAATCTATCCTTTGCCAGACAGCAGACAGTATTACACTTGGCTAGCCAAAGCTGGAACACCAGATTTAGGGGATTGCTATTTTGGCAATTGAATTTAACCCCTCAATAAAATATAGAAATTTCTATCCTGAGTTTCTAGGGGTGACAATAAGCACAGCCAAGCCCCTGGTAGGATATAGCAAAAAAAAAACTAGTATTGATGGATTGATGGACTTGGTGGCAGCTTGTGCTAGTGCACCACAAGACACAAAACGGCCGCCGATCACCCCAGAAAAAAGTGACAGAAAAACGCTCTGTGCAGCCTAAAAACCAGTGAGCAATTAACTAGCAGAAGTTGAATGATTCACAGCTGTAGATCAATCACTTCATTAGGTGTTTTTGCTGAGTTTTCCCTGCCTAATCTCGCCCTCATAGCAGTTGCGTCCTATCCCTACACTAATCAGAGCAGAGTGACGTGCGGCACTACGTGACTCTAGCTTAAATAGAGGCTGGGTTACATGCTGCACTTGGCCAATCACAGACATGCCATTAGTAGGCATGGCTGTGATAGCTTCTTAAGGCAAGAAGTAAAACGCTAGCTGATCGGCTGCTGTGCAGCCCTTCAGAAAACGGGAAGAAATCACCAAACAACGGACCCGAACCCGAACTTTTTTGAAAATGTTCGGGTCTGGGTCCCGAACACCCCAAAATTCAGTACGAACCCGAACTATACAGTTCGGGTTCGCTCATCCCTACTCAGTATTCTATTTATTGCAAAAAATAGGTAAAGTAATATTCTCGCATTGCGCATTCAACTTAGAGCTGTCTATAGGCAACTTTTCTATTGGCTTGCTATAATTAGCGAATATAGGGAATATAGCGCTATATTCGCATTCATCATATTCGTTAATTTTACCCAGCCAAACAATATGTAAGTTGCATATACCCCGCTCTAAGTTGGATGCGCGATGCGAGTAATATTACTAATATTCTTGCATTGCGCATCCAACTTAGAGCTGTGTGTAGGCAAGTTTACTTGGCTTGCTAGAATTAACAAAGATTACGAATATAGCTCTATATTCTCTATCTTCGTTAAATAAAGTTATACCCCGTTCAAAGTTTTATTCGCAATACGCAAATAATTAAATCACATATTATTCGCGATAAATAGAATAATGACGAATATTCGATTCCGACGAATATATGACGAATATTCAATCGAATATTCGCGAAATATCATTATATCGAATATGGCACTAGTGAGTAATATTACTACCCCCATCGGCCCACCAGAACACTCACACACATTGCCCCTGCGGTCTGATCGCTGCAGTATGAGTATGTAGTTTGTGCAGAGAGTGGGAAATAGGTGGGTAGGGTGCGAGAAAGTCTAGGAGCCAAAGATATCTGTTTGTCAAATTCTGCAGAAACAAGTCATAGTCCTAAAATGCTGATTCTCATTATAAAGTATATCTGGGAGAGTGTACTCCCGAGGTGCTGTATCTAAGCCTGTCATCATGTTATAATGGTTATTGTTGATTTTTCTTAGTCAGTGTCTGCAGACAATGGGATTTTAGACTTGGTGATTTATCATAGAGGAATGCATAGTAAGTCTAAGACATTTTCCTACTCTTACTGTGGTATGAAGCTCCAGAAGCTTGAGAAACGACATGTATTGAAATACCTGACAGATGTATCATGCTATCCACAAGAACGGATTGTATAGGTCATAGACAGTTTACAATGTCAGAACATAAGGGTCAACAGGAAGCCATACCTTGGTTTCAAACTGATTTCCAGACTCCGCTTACTCTATTGCCTCTGTATGTGTGGCGGTTTTAGACCTTAAAGGGGTTGTCCGGGTTCAGAGCTGAACCCGGACATATCCCCATTTTCACCCAGGCAACCCCCCTGACTTGAGCATTGGAGCAATTCATGCTTCGATGCTCTCCTTTGCCCTGTGTTGAATCGCGCAGGGAAAAGGCATTTTCTGGAGGTCCAGTGACGAACTGGCCTCTACTTAGAGCTGCCAGGCGGAGGCTTCCGCCCAGAAGTGAGCCTGGTGACATCACCGGCACTGATGGGTGAGCTTTAGCGCTGCCCTAGCCTGTAAAACGGCTAGGACAGCGCTAAAGCCCGCCCATGAGAGCCGGTGACATCACCGAACACATTGCTGGCAGTGTGTTATTGTAAACAAAAGAGCCCTTGCTCTGCGCTATCCTGCGCTAGGGTAAGAGAGAGCATCGGAGCATGAAATGCTCCGATGCTCGTGTCAGAGGAGCTGCCTGGGTGAAATTATGGGTATGTCCCGGTTCAGCTCTGAACCCAGACAACCCCTTTAAGGACCAAGCATTTTTTTAATTTTTGATTCTTGCTTTTCAAGATCAGTAATTTTTTATCTTTCTGTTGATATAGCTATACGAGGACATGGTTTTTAGACTAAGAATAGTGTGTTAAAGAGGTTATCCCAGGAAAAGTATTACTATGCAATAAATAGAGGATTTTAAATAAAGTACTATACATATATACCACATACATGGCATAAACCATGTTGTTTGTTTTTTATGTACATTACATTTTCCCCTCTGTTAGCACCCCCTGCTGTTTATCCCTCTGGTCCATCTTTCCTGTATTCAGAAGTGGACTAACCTGCTCAGTATCTTCTCTGATTCCTTCACTTCCCCTCAATGCTGGAGTAGTGATCTCACAGTGAAGCAGCTGAGACACCATTCCTTTATTTTTCCATTCTTCTAAATTCATAGATATATATAGCGCTATCTGTCTCAAGACACTGGAGATGAACATTGTGGGGGCATTACATATGATATGTCTCTCTGGGGCTATATGTTAGGGCCTATTTTCTAGGCAAGGAAGGAAGGGGTTCAGCAGAGCTAATTGCAATGCATCCCAGGAGTTGCAGGTGCTTGAGGAGCTGCTGCCTACCCACAGTAAGGCAAGAAATTTCTCTAGATAACTTTATTCTATGCATCATTTTAAATGCAGTGGTAACAAGTGCCATATCTTTCTATAAGACACATTTTACCCCCAAAGTGTGGGAAAAATATTAGTGCATCTTATGGGGCGAATACTAATGAGCGCTTCCATTATGGGAGTGGTACTCATCGCTTCCTGGTCTTCCTCGTTCGCCGCTGTGCTGTGACCTGTGCACACAGGGGCGTAGCTAAAGTTCTATGGGCCCCAGGGCAAACTTTGAAAATTGGGCCCCCCACCCCATGAGCCCCGACAAGCCTCTGTCGCTACCTTCGCCCCCCCCCCCCCCCCTGTATGAAGCCATACATAAAAAATAAAAAAACCTAGTCACTAATATAATATATATTATAATTTATTATTATTATTTTTTAAAATGTATGGCACACACTGGCTTCATACAAAGGATGGGGTGGGGTGAATGATGATCAGTGGTGCCGTGTGGCAGTGTCTGAATTCAGAAAGAAGGGGGCGCGCCGACCGTATGAGGGCAGCCAGGGGCAGCAAATAAAGGGGGCAAAATGAAATACTCTGTGGGCAAATTTTTTTAAATATATAGAGGAAGTGGGGGCAAAATGAAATATAGTGAGACTCTCACTATATTTCATTTTGCCCCCGCCCACTCCCTCTATACATTTCATTTTTTACCCACAAAGTATTTAATTTTTATTTGCCCCCAGGCCCCTCATTATTTGCTGCCCCTGTCTGCCCTCATATGGCCGGTGCGGGCCAATCTGAATTTAGACACACTGCCTCACGGCACAATTGATTATAATTCATGTCCCCCCTCCATACGAAGATTGACACCGCTATTTTTAAAAAAAAAACAACTTGTTGGCTCTCCTCACTTGAGAGCTGTCGCGGGGGCCAGCGGGCGGGCTTCTCATACCTGGGGCAGCGGCGGGCGGGCGGCCGCTTCTCATTCCTGGCTGCTGTACTTACATGTCAGCGCTGCTGCGCAGGACCTGTGACCTGAAGCGAGACCTGCCACGGGAGGTCACAGGTCCTGCGCTGACATGTAAGTAGTAGTACAGCAACCCAAAATATAGGGAGGGCCCGGGGACTTAGTGGCCCGCTTTATAATGCCTCTCCTGGGGGGCCCCATGGGCCCCCCTGACTTAGGGGCCCGGTCGCATTTGTGACCGCTGCGACCCCTATTGCTACGCCACTGTGTGCACAGCATAAGGGCATCAGCACGCTCTCTGACATCACAGCACAGCAGGAAGACCAGGAAGAGAGTTGAAATTAAGGAGCATTGGGGTCTAATCTAAGGTCTGAATGGGGGCTCTTTTTCACATTGGGCTCTGATCTGAGGTCTGCCTCAGGGTCATTCACATTGAGGGTCTGATCTGAGGTCTGAATGGAGGGGGTCTTATTCACATTGGGACTCTGTTCTAAAGTCCGAATGGGGGCTCTTATTCACATTGGGGTCTGATTTGAGGTCTGATTGGGGTCTTATTAACATTGGGGATCTGAAATGAGGTCTGATTGGGGGTCTTATTAACATTGGGGGTCTGATTGGTGGTCTAATCTGAGGTCTAATGAAAAATATTTCCTCCTCTAAAACTTATGAGGATCTTATGGGCAGGTGTCTTATTGGGTGAAAATACAGTGTTTCATTTAATGGTAAACTGTTTAAAAAAAAATATAATAATTAAGGAAAAATTCATGTTGTGTTCGAGTAAACCATAAAATTATTGTTATGCCTGGAACAGCAATATTTAGCTGACTGCTGGGCCCTAATGGCAGCTATATCAACATTGTATATTATAAAAAACTTTCTATGCTAGCTGTCAAAATAATGTCATATGATCTATATATGCTTCCAAATAACAGCTGTTATGATGACTATAGATATGTTGGGGGGATTTATCAAAGGTTTTTACACCACTATATTTGCATTAAAATGTCGTGAATTATGATGCACGACCATGTTTACGGCATAATTTGCAACTTTTTAAGCTTCTCGACACTTATCTAAAGTGCTGATAAATGGGGAGTGCTGAGAGGAAGGGGTGGGGATTAATGTGGCCCACCAGATTTACTATAACTTTCTCCAGAAACTAGCGTTAGTTATAGCTCAAGTCTACACTAGCCCTCTACCTGGCGTACGTTTAAGGTCCTGGCACATGCCAGAGCAGAGATTTGCCTCAGAGTCATACTAGGGTACCTAAATGCACTCTAACCTTTACAGGGGAACTTAATGTGACCTTCTCTAAACTTTTGAATGCACAATTTGAATTATTTACCCCTGTGGCACAATATAAAAAACAGAATCCTGTAAAAAACACATGCGTTAAAGATTCACCACCGAAGGAAAGCAAATTATGTTTCCTTCCAAGTCTGAAACATAGAAAAGAATATACCATGTGAGCTGACCCCCCAAAAAATTGTAGGTGAGGGCCTGCAGGTGAGCTGACCCTCCTTGAAGAGGGACATGAGGATATCTTATGCACTGATCCCCAAACTCTTCAGCATCCACAGTCAGAAGAAGATGACGGGGGGAATGGTAATTAGTGTTTCACTTGGTGGATGATGCGGATGACACACAGTTATCAATGAGTGAGGGTCTTGTTATCCCAACACAAGTCGAGAGGAGGACCAGAGTGAGGAAGTGAAAGAGGAGATGGGGGACGATGACATCACTGACCCAACCTGGAAAGGTGGCAAGCCAAGCAAGGACAGAGGAATCCAAAGTGCAAAGCTCCCTGGGAAACAGTAATCTGCAAAATAAGTGTGGAGCCCCAGTTTTGGGTCTACAACACAATAAAAAGCCAGATATCCCTCAAAGGAAGGAAAACCGAGTAAAGTGGTGTCTCCATTACAGAGATCACCAAATCCACCATATTAAGTGGCCCCTATGTCAAGATCCCGCTTTTTTACAAGCTTTAAGGATGAGACAGGGAAAACCTAAGCCAGTTATCCATCCACCGACAGCTGTTTCGGGGTGTTGCCCCTCATCAGTGTGGAGTAGAATTCTGGCTAACCGGGAGCAATGGCTTGGAGACTACTCAAACAAAATAATAGCTTATCTCAAGTAGACCAGCTACAGAAAACACCGCGGAGCCTCATTTAAGAGTCTCAACACAGCAATCCAAAGTGCAAAGCTCCCTAGGAAACAGTAATATGCAAAATAAATGTGGAGCCCCAGTATTGGGTCTACAACACAATTAAAGCCAAATATCTCTCAAAGGAAGGAAAACCAAGCAAAGGGGTGTCTCCATTACAGAGATCACCAAATCCACCATATTAAGTGGCCCCTATGTCAAGATCCCGCTTTTTTAAAAGCTTTAAGGATGTGACGGGGAAAACCTAAGCCCGTTATCCATCCACAGACAGCTGTTTCAGGGTGTTGCCCCTCATCAGTGTGGCGTAGGATTCTGGCTAACCGGGAGCAATGCCTTGGAGACTACTCAAACACAACAATAGCTGATCTCAGGGAGACCAGCTACAGAAAACACCGCAGAGCCTCACTTAAGAGTCTCAACACAGCAATCCAAAGTGCAAAGCTCCCTGGGAAACAGTAATATGCAAAATAAATGTGGAGCCCCAGTATTGAGTCTACAACACAATGAAAGCCAGATATCCCTCAAAGGAAGGAAAACCGAGCAAAGGGGTGTCTCCATTACAGAGAACACCAAATCCACCATATTAAGTGGCCCCTATGTCAAGATTCCTCTTTTTTACAATACTGGGGCTCCACATTTATTTTGCATATTACTGTTTCCCAGGGAGCTTTGCACTTTGGATTGCTGTGTTGAGACTCTTAAATGAGGCTCAGCTGTGTTTTCTGTAGCTGGTCTCCTTGAGATAAGCTATTATTTTGTTTGCAGCGGGGCCTTCGCAAGCACCATCAGCTAGCACACCCACTTCTGTGCCCAAGCACAGCTTACAGATGTCCTTACCCCAGGCCTTTTATCCTAAGTGCAAATAGCCAGCCACCCACAGCTATAGCACTAAATGTGCACCTTTCAAAATTTATGGCCATGGAAATGTTGCCATTTAGGCCTGTGGACACTGAGGCTTTCCTCAGCCTCATGGCGGCGGACATCCTTCGTTATTCAGTCCCCAGCCACCACTATTTTTCTCGGTGTGTGTCCCCGCATTACAACGTGAATTGTGTCCCGTAACATCACCCATGCCCTGACCAACGCAGTTATTGTGTCCACTTAACGACAGACACATGAACAAGTGCTTTTGGCCAGGGACTCTGCATTTCCATGACGGCACAGCGGGTTAACTTTGTGGAGGCCAGTAGCGAGTCGTACCCTGGGATGGCACAGGTGCTACTGACGCCAAGTATGGCGGGCCCCCATTCCATCAGGATTTTCACCACCAGCTACATTAGTCATCAGCAGGTTTCAACAGACAGATACAGAGAGACTGAGAGTCACAGAAAGACATAGAGATGGATGTCCTTTGGCCATATCCCACACTGATATTGCGCTTCATTGTGGACAATGCCCTGCAGAACCAGATGATGAATGCCACACAAGTCCAGGCACATTTAAGGGAGGTGGCCCACCAGATTTTTTAAAAATCCCAAATTTACCAAAATATTTTAAAAAATTCAAAACTTTCCAAATTTCAATTTCTCTGCTTTTAAAACAGATAGTGATTCCTCATATAATTACTATAATTTACTTTTTCCATATGTCTACTTTATGTTTGGATCATTTTGTGAATGCGATTTTATTTTTTGGGGACGTTAGAAGGCTTTAGAAGCAAAAACCACTTTAAGAAACAGTTCTGTTATGAAGTGACTGTGGGGCTTACATAATAGAAACCACCCATAAATGGCCCCATTTTAAAAACTACACCCCTCAAGGTATTCAAAACTGATTTTACAAACTTTGTTAACCCTTTAGGTGTTCCACAAGAATTAATTAAAGAAAAATGTAGGTGATATTTCAGAATTTCACTTTTTGGGCAGATTTTTCATTTTAATCAATTTTTTTTCCAGTAACAAAGCAAGGGTTAACAGCCAAACAAAACTCAATATTTATTACCCTGATTTTGTAGTTTACAGAAACTCCCCATTTGTGATTGTAAACTGCTGTAAGGGCACACTGCTGGGCAAAGAAGAAAAGGAGGCAGATTTCACTGGCATAATTTAAAGTTGCCATGTCACATTTGAAGACCCCTTGACGCACCCCTAGGTTAGTAACTCCAAAAAAGTGACCCCATTTTGGAAACTACGGGATAAGGTGGCAGTTTTGTTGGTACTATTTTAGGGTACATATGATTTTTGGTTGCTCTATATTACACTTTTTGTGAGCCAAGGTAACAAAAACAGATTTTTGTTGCACCTCTTTTTTTTTTTTACAATGTTCCCCTGACAGGTTAGATCATGTGGTATTTTTATAGAGCAGGTTGTTACGGACGCGACAATACCAAATATGACAACTTTCTTTGGTTGTTTGTTTCAGTTTTACATAATAGTTTTTTTCTTTTGGGGGGGGGGCGACTGTCTTATGTACTGAAGGGGCTCATTTTCTTCGTGATGAGATAACGGTTTGATTGGTACTATTTAACGGTGCATATGATCGCTTGGTATTACACTTTTTGTGATGTAAGGTGATAAAAAATGGCTTTATTTACACAGTTTTTTTTTTTTTACGATGTTCACCTGAGAGATTAGGACATGTTATATTTTATACAGCCGGTTGTTACGGACGCGGTGATACCTAATATGTATACTTTTTTTTATTTATTTAGGTTTTACACAATAAAAGCATTTTTGAAACAAAATGTTTTAGTGTCTACATATTCTGAGAGCCATAGTTTTTTTTATTTTTTGTGAGATTATCTTAGGTAGGGTCTAATTTTTTGTGGGATGAAATAACGGTTTGATTGTTACTATTTTGGGGTGTGTATGACTTTTTGTTCGCTTGATATTACACTTTTTGTGATGTAAGGTGACAAAAAATTGCTTTATTAACACTGTTTTTATTTTTTATTTTTTCGGTGTTCACCTGAGGGTAGGTTGACTTGGTTGTTACGGAGATACCTAATATGTAAACTTTTTTTTTTTTTTTTACTTTTAACACAATAAAAGCATTTTTGAAACGAAAGAAATCATGTTTTAGTGTCTCCTTTTTCTGAGAGCTATACTTTTTTTTATTTTTTATTATTATGTAGGGGCTCATTTTTTACGGGATGAGGTGACGGTTTTATTGGTACTATTTTGGGGGGCATATGCCTTTTTGATCGATTGGTGTTTGACTTTTTGTTATATAAGGTGATGTAAGGTGTTTTAACACAGTTTTTATTTAATTTTTTCTACAGAATATAAGTGAGCAGGTGGATCATGGGATATTTTTATAAAGCCGGTCGTTACGGACGCGGAAATACACAATATGTCTGATTTTTTTTTTTTTGTTTTATTTTGGCAAAGGGGCTTTTTTATTTTTACTTAAAACTTTTTTTACTTTTTATTTTTGTCCCACTCTGGGACTTCAACTTCTGGGGTCTGACCCCCTCTGCAATGAATTACAATACATCCTGTATTGTAATACATTGCATGTCAGCTTTTAGGCGTCATGCACACGACCGTTTCGTTTTTTTGTGGTCCGCAAATTGCAGATCCGCAAAACACGGAAGCCGCCCAGTATAAAGATGCCGATTTTTGTCCGCAAAATGAACAAGAACAGAACATGTTATATTTAGAGATGAGCGAACATTAAAAAAAAGTCCGTTGTTCGGCGTTCGGGTGGTGGTAAGTCGCGCATCCCGTTATGGATTCCACTATAGCGGCATATGGAATCCATAAGGGGCGGCTGCCACCAACCCGAACTTTTGCACAGCCGAAGGACCTGGGGTGACGTCACTGTCATGTGATCAGTGCAGGGGGCGTGGCTCAGCACTGGATTTGATCCCATGCTTAGCCACGCCCCCTGCACTGATCACATGACAGTGGCGTCACCCCAGGTCCTTCGGCTGTGCAAAGAGTTGGTGGCAGCCGCCTTATGAATTCCATATGCCGCTATAGTGAAATCCATAGCGGATGGCTCTCACCAGCCTGACGCCTAACGGACTTTAATGTTCGCTCATCTCTAGTTATATTTTTTTTGCGGGGCTACGGAACGGAGCAACGAATGCGGAAAGCACACGGAGTGCTGTCCGCATGTTTTGCGGCCCCATTGAAGTGATTGGGTCCGCACCTGAGCCACAAAAACTGCAGCTCGGATGTGGACCAGAACAGCGGTCGTGTGCATGAGGCCTTATGCTGACAGCATGCCTGTGAAACCCAGCCTAAGGGGCTCGATCTCACAGACTTCTGTAGAAGGCAAGCCCCGATGTCTATGGAAGGCATCAGGCTGCCTTCTCTGCCAAAAATGTCCGGGCTATGGAAGCGTTGCAAACAACAGAGCCAGAATGGGGGCAGTAGCAGCACCAACTATCCAGCCAGAAGTAGTAGTACTAGTAGTAGTAAAGGTAGGCCGCAGTTGCACCTGTTCGGAAAGTCGAAACATTGTAGTTGAGGAAAAAGAGGCTGAGATTGTGGATTGGATAGCTCACTCCACATCTCAGTCGCAGCAGGATGACGTGGAGGTGACACAACACCGTGCTGTGAAGCCAGGGGTCACAGCATTCCTTCTGCTCCTCCTCTTTGCAGCCCCAAAGAAGGCTTTCAGTGGAGTTCTCTCAGTCTTCAATGTCCCTTCCTAGAGGGGCACCTTCCTTTTTCCTAAGAAGTGGCTAGACAACCCCTCCATGCCCTATGGCATATAGATAAGAGAATCTCTCTGTTGACAAATTGTGTGAGAGCCCTCACCATATGGGCTACCATGAGGAGGAGGTTTAGGAGGAGGTTGGTGCGCCCATGCCTACCGATGGTGGCAGTCGTGGCAGAGCAAGGGCCCATATGATATCTAACAGTCTGATAAAAGCAGCAAGGAGGATGAGAACAGGACCTGGGAGCCGGAAAGGGGTGCATAGGAGAAGGCAACATCAGTGAAGAAGGGCGGTGGAGGCAGCAATATAGAGAAGAGGCCACATACCTTCCAAAGAACAGCCAGGGCCATGCAGTGGCGTACATAAAGAAGTAAGGCCCCATAGCAAGGATCAAACCAGGCCCCCCACACAGGGCAGAAGGGTTTTAGTCTAAACCCCTTTTAATGACCCTTGGGTCATTTTTTCCACAGCCTCATTTACTAAAAGTTGTTCATTTAAAGTGTGCAGTCCTGACCAAGTTTTCATCCCCAGTAGAAGAGGGGATAGTCCCAACTGGGCCCCCTCTTGCCCTGGGCCCCATAGCACTCGCATGGTCTGCCACTATAGTGGTTACAACCCTAAGGCCATGTCTGCATCAGAATTTGGTAATGCTGCTGTCACTGTGGGTGGGTTAAGCCCAAAGTGTGCCAGAGCTAAGCCCAGCTTGGCTGCCTGTAACTCTGAGAGAGCAACACAAGTATGGCGCTTTTTCTCCACAAGGCAGGCACAGAAAGCAGTGTGTAAGATTAAAATAAGCAATGGCCGTTCAAACACAATTATTGGTACCTGAGGTCTATTGCAGCAGATGAGGCAGCATAAACGGATCCTTTGGGAAAATACAACTGGCCATCATTCACAATCAGAACAAGTCTGTCCCTCTTCTCCTGGTCCTCTTTGTGGCAGCCAACCTGCATCCCCAAGCAATGCAGAATACTTGCCATCATCATCGCCTTTTTCTTCTTCCTGTCCTCTGCTCTATCATGAGACATCTATAACAGAATGTTTGGCCGTGAAAATACTTTTATCTCTCAGCAATTAGCTTGTCTACAAGCTTAACCCCCACCTGGCCATGTTGCTGGGGTTGTAGTTGCTGTAGTCCCATTGTAGTAGTGCCTTGCACTCTCCTCTCATACACTACGCCCCCAGCCTTGCCAGGCAAGGCTGGGGGCATAGTATATGAGAGGAGAGAGAGGCGTACTTGGGCTCTGTAGGGGGGGGGTTCCTGGGCATCTTTTGAATGATGCCCCTCTGGGCACCTCTGACATGTTATTGTGGAGCTTGTGAACTTCAATAGTGAGATCGTGAAAACTCAGATCCGATAGTATATTCTAACCCCCAGGTGTTCCCATGGTGACGGGGACGCTTGTCGGGGAGGAGTATGTAGAAATGGAGCAAGAATAGAGATTGAAAAAAAATATATATATATTCTAAAAAACAAATATTTTCGATATAGTGCTATATGTTCGTTTTTTAACGAGAGGTCGGCTACCTCTTCTCCCGGGGTCTCCATCCGCCGCAGGGAAGAGAGATCGGCTACCTTTTCTCCCAGGAATGCCCTCTGCCGCTGTGGAGAGAGGTCGGCTACCTCTTCTGCCAGGGTCTCCATCTGCCGCTGGGGAGAGAAGTCAGCTAAATCTTCTCCCGGGGTCTCCGTCCACCGCAGGGACGAGAGGTCAGCTAACTCTTCTCCTTGGGTCACCATCTGCCGCTGGGGTGAGAGGTCGGCTACCTCTTCCTTGTGCTGACCAGAGAAAAAGTATTCTTGGGCCCAACCCCCATATCATCAATAAAGTATATAGTGGCATTTTACTGTCTCCAAGTGTTTTTTTCTCCTGGACTTTTGGGGCCCTCTATGGTATTAGAACTTGGGCCCATCTGAGGATCCTCTAGAATTCTGCTGGACCAGTCCAACACTGCCTCTCATTCAATAGTTAGTATACGCTTGAGCGATAACTTTTAGGATCAAGTGAAGATTATGTCCCCCTGAATATTCAATTTACATTTACTTTAGTATACATCAATAATTAGTTATCACTAACAATATTGGCTGGAGACATATAATTAGTGACATAAAATAAAATATTCAGGGGGAAATAACCTTCACTTGACTGAACTTTTACAGATTGGATGGAACTGTTAAGACTCTTGCCAGCATTGAGCTGGTGCCATTGAGTAACAAGTTTATGTATCAAACACATATGGCTGGCGCACAGTAGAAACCAATAAACAATTTGCTTAAACATACACATTAAATGAAGATAAAAAATGGAAAAATAAAAACTATTATTCACAGTCACGGTCCCTTATTAATGCATAGATCTGGAGCTCACGCAGACAAGGCTAGATTTCTTCTGTTGGGTGTGGTAAAAAATAATGGGACACATTTAGTAACAGTAACATAGTATATAGGCCGAAAAAAGACATTTGTCCATCCAGTTCGACCTGTTTCCTGCAAGTTGATCCAGAGGAAGGCAAAAAACCCCTGTGAGGTAGAGCCAATTTTCCCCACTTAAGGGGAAAAAATTCCTTCCCGACTCCAATCAGGCAGTCAGAACAACTCCCTGGATCAACGACCCATCTTTAGTAGCTATAGCCTGAAATATTATTACGCTCCAGAAATACATCCAGGCCCCTCTTGAATTCTTTTATTGTACTCACCATCACCACCTCCTCAGGCAGAGAGTTCCATAGTCTCACTGCTCTTACCGTGAAGAACCCTTTTCTATGTTTGTGTACAAACCTTCTTTCCTCTAGACGCAGAGGATGTCCCTCGTCACAGTCACAGTCCTGGGGATAAATAGATGATGTGAGAGATCTCTGTACTGACCCCTGATATATTTATACATAGTTATTAGATCTCCCCTCAGTCGTCTTTTTTCTAAAGTGAATTACCCTAATTTTGATACCCTTTCAGGGTACTGTAGTTGCCCCATTCCAGTTATTACTTTAGTTGCCCTCCTCTAAACCCTCTCTAGCTCTGCTATGTCTGCCTTGTTCACAGGAGCCCAGAACTGTACACAGTACTCCATGTGTGGTCTGACTAGTGATTTATAAAGTGGTAAGACTATATTTTCATCACGGGCATCTATGCCCCTTTTGATGCAACCCATTATCTTATTGGCCTTAGCAGCAGCTGCCTGACACTGGTTTTTCCAGCTTAGTTTGTTATTTATTAAAATTCCTAGATCCTTTTCCATGTCATAGTTACTGAGTGTTTTACCATTTAGTATGTACGGGTGACTTGCATTATTCCTTCCCATGTGCATAACTTTACATTTGTCAGTGTTAAACCTCAAAAAATAATGGGACACATTTATTAAGACCGGCGTTTTAGACGCCAGTCTTAGTAACACATATAGCTGGAGGTGGTTCCGCCGAAAGTTATGAATAGGCGCAGGCCTCTCCAGAACTTCGACGTATCCAGGGCCAGTTCTAAATGTAAGACAGTTTCCGAGCTGTCTTACATTTAGACCATTTTCTATGCCTAAAACAGGCGTAGAAAATGATGAATGAGATGGGCCTGCCATCCTGTCCCCTTCCCTGCCCATGCCACGCCAACAATTTTAGACCTGGTGTGAGCAGGGCGACGTCACAGATAGCAGCACAATGATTCGTTTCCCATATGCGCCTGAAATACGCCTAATTTAGGCATATTTCAGAATAGTAAATGACCACCCCAATGTCTCTTATCTACAAGTGTTATCTATAAGTGTTCATTCAAATCCATATAATTTATAAAAATCCTGTTGCTTATCATTCAATGTCCATATAGTAAAAAGTGCCTTTGCGTATGGTCGCTATTATTTAGTAATTAGTAACTGTGTCCATACTATGTAGCACATTTAGCCCAGACAGAATGCAAAACGGAAGCCTTTAAAAAGCATTCCGTTTGCTTTCCATCCTAGTAGAAGTCTATGGGAACACATAAAGGATCCGTTTTGATTCACATAGACATCTATTTTGCGCTCCCTGCCTTCCCAGAGCCATAATTTTTTTATTTTTCTGTTCCCATAGCTATATGAGGGCTTGTTTTTTGCGGGACAAGTTGTACTTTCCAACAACATAATTTAATATTGCATATGATGTAGTGGGAATCGGGGAAAAAATTCCAAATGGGGTGAAATTGCAAAAAAAAAGCAATTCCACCACAGTTTTGCGGGTTTTTAAATTTCAGACGTTCCATGTGCGATAAAACTGACTGGTTACTTTTACTCTACAGGTCAGTACAAATCCGGCGATACCCTATATGTATAGTTTTTCTTGCGTTTTGATAGTAGAAAAAGCTGTATGGGGGCTCATTTTTTGCGTCATAATCTTATCTTTTTATTGATACCATTCTCGGGTGTGTGTGACTTTTTGATCACCTTTTATGTAATTTGTTGTGGAAAATGAAGCGACCAAAAATGGCGAATCTGCCATTTGGGCGCTTTTTTTGCGTTTTGCTGTCTGACGTATGGGGAATATTTTTTTATATTTTTATAGTATGGGCATATTCGCACATTGCAAAACCCATGGTGCATTTTTTTAAATTATTTAGTTTTTTTATTTATTTATTTTTAAACTTTTTTTTTTTTACACTTTTATATAGGGAACTATAACTTACAATCATTTGATTGGGATTACCATACATTCCAATGCAATAGCATTGGAATGTATGAAAAAAAATCGCATATTTCCTATGAAGCCTATTACAGACAAGGCTCCATAGGAAATACTACAGAGCTGCCTGGGTTTCATTCATAGAAACCCAGGCTACTACAGGCGCGCTCCGGCTCCTCCGATCGCCACACAGGGGAGCCGGAGTGCAAACCAGAAGTAAAACTTTTGGTTTGTGCACACTCAGATGCCGTGGTCAGGACTGACCACGGCATCTGAGGGGTTAAATGTCCGAGATCGGCATTGCAGTTACTGATGGCAGACATGGGGGCATTTGTCAGCCTCCCAGCAGCCATGGTGACCCGGTGAGGGGGGGGGGGTTTACAGAGAGATGCCCTTTTCTTTGCCAAACACTTCTAACTGTGGAATCTAACAGTAGAGATCAGAGGTTCCTCTGAGCTTTGCCTTTATTGGATGCTGGCTATTGTTAAAGTATTGCGGCGGGGCTGCGGGCCCCCTTCCCCTGACGGCCCGGTCCAGCGCCCCCTACTGCTTGCGCCCCGTGCATTAGCACCCCTCGCCCAGTCCTAGAAACGGCCCTGGCTGAGTGCAGCCACATCTCAAAGCGGCCCCAGGGCCGGCGGCCTACCGGGAAATGTCCCGGTATCCTGGTAGGCCAGTCCGGCCCTAGATGCAGCTGAGCATTACAGTCATTGCCCCACTCCTGATTGCATGGGGATAATTGATCAGTAAGGGCTCATTCACATCTGCGCTTGCCTTTCTGTTGTTCTGCTCTGTTATAAGAACTGTGGCATGGTAACTGCCTGCCACACAGAACAAGCATACCCATAAAGCATCATCAACTGTTTATGTGTCTGTAGTTTAGAATAATTTTGTTCTCGCTGTAAAATCAGTTTGCTCTATATGCAGAGTCAGCTAGGCATAACTTTAAAGGCTATGTTTACCTTCAGGGATGATGTTTTTTTTATTGCATTTAACACATTTTGGGCTTAAAATCATTTTTTTATTTGGTCTTTATTAAGAATTATCCTCAAGTTAGATCATCAATATCTGATTTGCAGGGGTCTGTCAGTTGTTTGAGAAGGGGGTGGCGCTCCTGTAGAGAGGCGACGTATTGTAGTTACAAGGGCTTTCTCCATTCAAGTGAATGGAGCAAATGGTGTGGACTTTGATCTGAATTTTAGGATTAATTCGATTCGCCATGAAGCCGAATTTCCTCGTGCTTCGTGGTAGTGAATCAATTTAACCTGAAATAGTGTAAAAAAAAAAAAAAAAAACAATACCTACCTAATCCATTTGCTTGTAACAGGACGGCCACCGCCATGTTGCTTGAAGATCTTGGCCGATGTGCGCAGTGGCAGTGAAATTTGACGTCACCATGCCAGCTGGCGTGATGACATCATCTCGGGCCGCACGAGATTTTGTGGCAGACCTTTAAGCCAGATGGCAGCAGCCGACCCGTCGCAAGCAAATGGATCAGGTAAGTATTTTTTATTTTTTTTTACACTGTATTATTCCTATCAGATGCCATGATCCTCTATGAATGCGATATCTAAGGGGTACAATGACAGGGAGCGTCGCAATCACCGCTCCATGTCATTGCACCCACTACTTACAAAGAAATGCACTTTGTGACAAAGTATTTAGTCACGAAGCAGATTTTTTTTGTAAAATTCGTCGAAGCAGCTGAATCGAATCTTAGAAAATTTCACTCATCTCTAGTCATCAATATAAATCTCTGCACAACTCCTTTAACTTCTGCCTCACTGTGGGAATCAAATTTAACCTTTCACTTTGTTCAAGTCATCTAATAAACTTTATCTCTAAATTACTAATAGCTTAAAAACACATATTTAAGCCACATTATCAGTAAGTTAGGAATTGAGCTATAACCAGTGTTCATAAGGTCTCAGATCAGAGGTAAGGTGCCATCAGCTAAGCTGCCTGATGGAACAAAGTAAAAACAAAGAGCCTGCTACTAGAGAATCTCAATGCTGTACGGAGAAAGGGGCTCAAATTTTTTAATAAAGACCTTTTGCAAAAAAAATGTTTTAGCTCAAAATCAGTACAATGCACCTTACAGAGTTGTGGTGCTGAAGTTAAACTCTAGAAGATCAACTTAAAAATGAGTGGGGTCATTTATCAAACTGGAATAAATTAGAACAATCTTAGTTGCCAATAGCAAACAATCAGATTACACCTTTCATTTTTGACTGCTCCTTTGGAAAATTAAAGGTGGAAACTGATTGGTTGCTATGGGCAACTAAGCCAGTTCTTCTTTACACCAAGTTTGATAAATGACCCCAGAGATATTTTCTAAGGGAAAACCAGAATTTCCTCAACTAAATGGTTGACTACATAAGACAATTTAAATGATTAAAGTAAAAGATATTGAAGAAAAAGAATAAAGATGAAAATCTGGAGCTTTTAAAACAAGGAATAATATGGCTAAAAAAATATTAGGGAAGCCAAAACATAACTGTTCCTTCACAGTTATCATTGTACAGAGGAGCACAGCTATAATGCAAACCTTTTTGAAAACTCAAGCATGCTTTAAGTAACATTTGTTTATACAATTTCTTCTCTAGTGCCCTCCCAGGTGGTAGAGACAATTAAATGAATCAAGATACTTGAAAACTTACAGCGTCACTAACTTTTCACACAACTTTTGATATGTCATAGAGACATATCAAAAGCTGGGATTATTGGGGAGACACCCACCGTTCTCTAGAATAGGGGGAGAAAAGTGCACGCATATCGCACTCTCTTTTCTCTGGTGAGGATGGAATTGAGACAGGTCCATAGGCTTCTATAAAGAATGTCTTGTGCAGTGAGGAGAGAGCACGCGATATGCGTGCATTTCTCTCCCCTCATTCTAGAGAACGACGAGGGTCTCTATAACAAATCAAAAGTTATGTGAAAAGTTAGTGACATTTTAAAGAGACATTTGAGGAAAATCCGCTGTCACCTGCTATTAGAGTAGTGTTGTGAAGCAAAGAGCAATTAGTTAGTCATACATACCCGGGCATATTTCTTAAGATCAGCATTTCAGACACCGGTCTTAATAAAGCCCTAAGCTGGCGGTGGTTCTGCCGAAGTTATGAAGAGGCACCAGCCTCTTCATAACTTCTACGTTTCCACCACTGATTCTAACCTGATTCTGATTCTAAATGTAAGACAGCTTCCTTGCTCTCTTACATGTAGACCATTTTCTACGCCTAAAACAGGCATAGAAAATGGTAAATGAGACTGGCCTGCCGGCCCGTACCCTTCCCCGCTCACACCACGCCCACAATTTTTTATTTTTTTATTCTTTGTTTATCAATTTTTTCAAGATAACAAACAAGCGATGGGCACAATAAAGATGTAGAATATGGCTTGCAATGAGTACAATATCATGTCCAAGGCATTTCAAGGAATATTGGAATGAAAAAAGGGGGAGGGTTAATTCCCTTCACTCACACATACAATATAAACAGTTACCTTACAATAACTTCATAAAAATAGGTTGTGCTTCATTGTCAGTTGTAAGGGTGCTGCCAAACCAGGAACCATTAACAATGTTGCCAAAAGTCTGAGTATATTTATTTTCAAAGTAAAGAGAAGTAAACAAAGAAAAGAGAAGAAAAAAAAGAGAATAATCAGAGAAGAAAGCAGAGAGAAGGAAGAAGGAAATTGGGGGGTATTCCCACTGTCTTCCCTCCGGCTTCACCGGGAATTCCATGGAGTCCGAGCGTCGCCTGTGACACAATCCACTACGAGTACACACCACGGGCACCACGCTCAAGTGCATGTCGCTTAGATGTATTTCACATAAATGCGAACCACTTAAGTGCGTTTCACATAAGTGTTCCAGCTGTCCCATAGCTTCAGGTAACTGTCATGAGTCCTAATGATCCAACTGGACATCTCTTCAAATTTTGATATTTGATTTACTTTGGCTCTCCATTCCTGAACAGTTGGTGGATTTACATCCAACCAATGTAATGTAATCAAAGATTTGGCAGCTGCAATAAGATGAGTTTCCAATAACTTCTTTGAAGGGGAAAATTGACTAGATGACCTGGCTAGCACCACCATATCAACTGTGATCGAGAAGTTTTTTAATGTAGCTTTACCTACTTCTGCCGCAATCTCCCTCCAGTATCCCTCAATCTTTGGACAGGTCCACCAGATGTGGGATAGAGAACCCGTCTCGCCTTCACACCTCCAGCACCTCTTTGAGGCCGACAGTCCTCTATTATAGAGGAACTCCGGTGTTTTGTTTGTACCACCTGGTGAGCAGTTTGAAATGGTTTTCCTGGAGACGTACACATTGAGAAAGGCCATGCGAGGTCTCCAAGAGCTTCCTTGACTCATGCTCTGTCAATACAATCTTCAACTCTTTCTCCCACTCCAAGAGGTAAGACGGTTTCACACCACGTCCACAATTTTTGACCTGGCGTGAGTGAGAAGAAATCGCAGATTGCGGCGCAACTAGTTGTTAGGCTGCACGTTAAATACTCCTAATTTGGCTGTATTTCAGAATGATAAATGACCCCCACTGTGTATACATAAAATAATTATTTATCAGACACAAGATACAATTAAAGAGAAACAAGGTATACAGGGTATAGCAGAAATATATATGAGCATTGTGGTTATTAAGTCCCAAATTCCACAATAAAAGGTCAAGAAATGAAATATTAGACCTTTGTCAAGTTCGCTTGTCTCTAGGCATCTGCAGAAGCTGTAGTCCAAACTAGACCCCTTGTTTAATTGTCCATTCATGCCAATGCCATCCATCTCAAAAATCGATTCAAACACAGATCATTCTTTTCACGAGATCGAACCCAATTAAAACTAGTTATAGGGAAATGAAAAAGGCGCAAATATACTGTGTGTACTCTGTATATACATACAGGAAAATCTGACTCATCTTGGTAAGTGTTAATGTAACTATAGTTAAAGATCTCTGGTGACCACATGACATTTTGTGTGCAGGTTGTTAAGTTATGATACATTTGAAGTGGGAGCATTATGGTTTCTGCTGACAGAAATCTAGAGTTAGATACAAAGATAAAAGTAGCGGGATTTTTTTTTCTGGGGTGCAGCAACTAAACACAGCAATGTGGGAGTTCTTAAAAACAATTAGTATCTTTGCAGTTATTTCATTCTGATTAATTTTACCCAACTTGGACTCTCTGCAGTCAAAGATTGTGATTTATCAATAACATTACTTAATTCCTTTCTGAAAATGTCAGAAAATAAAATGAAATGAAATAAAAAATAAATAATTAAGAATAAATAAAATAAAAAACACGAGTAAGTAGTTCAGTAGTACAGCACATGACCACTGAGCCACTTATCAACTGCAGTGGTCATTCGCTGCCTGCTTGGAAACAAAGAGAGGGGAGACTTCTAGAGAGCATGAATTGATTAGCAGCAGGGGCATTGCTATGGTCTGAAAATATCCGGGGTCCAAGCCCCAATGAATATGGCCCAGTTATCTAAGTCTCCCCATCACCACCACCACATTTTGCTGTACTTGCTATACAGCAGCACATACCTGTCACATCCATGGCCTCCCAGGTGACGTCTCCTCCGATGTGGATATTCTCTGTCATCATCTTCTCTATTCGGTCCGGACACTTTTTTCAGCTGCGCCTCGTCTCTGCAGAGTGTGACACACAGACATCTTAGCTTCCTCAGATTTCTATCATCATCCCCCAACCTGGAGTCCCCACAGCGTTATCCTGTTGCTCGCTGTGCTCCCCAATACCACAAATACTATCCTGAAGAAATAATAGTGCCGCCATAGTAATAGTGCTCCTCATGGTCCCACCAATAGTAATTTCCTCCTAGAATGCCCTCTTTAGTAATACTGCCCCCTACTTTTCCCCCAACCGTGATAACGCTCCCCAAGAATGCCCCCATTATTAGAAGTGCCCTCCAGTATTAATAATACCCTCACAGAGCCCCCAGTAGAAATAAGGCCCCCTATTGTTCCCCCACTGATAATAAATCTCTTTACAGACCCCTCAGTAGAAATAAGGCCCCATAATGTTCTTAGTAGAAATAGGGCGGATCTATAAGTCCCTCCTATAGAGCCCCTAGTAGTAATAAGAACCCCTAATGTCCCCTGAATTTGCAATGCCCCCTGTAGTTATATTCCTCCCTCCACCATACAGTCCCATGTAAATAACATTACACCATCTTTTCACACCCCCCCCCAAATACAGTCCTATGTAAATAACAACCTCCTCCCCAGCCGCCTTCAACATACAGTCCCAAGTAAATAATATCACCCCCCCAGCCGCCTCCAACATGCAATCTCATGTAAACACCACCCCCTCAACATTCAGTTCCATGTAAATAACATCATTCACCTCACCAGCCACCTTCAACATACAGTCCCATGTAAATAACATCACTCCATCCTTCAGACCCCTGTAACATTCAGTCCCATGTAAATAACATCACTCCCTCCCATAGCTGCCATCAACATACAGTCCCATGTAAATAACATCACTGCCTCCCCCAACCCCCCTTCAACATACAAGATAGTGGTCACAGCTAGGCTCTGATGCCTTAAGGCAGGGTTGGGGAACCTTTTTGCTGCCAAGGGCCATTTGAATATTTGTAACATTGTTCACAGGCCATACAAAATTCTCAACTTAAAAATTAGACCGCTATATTTGGTCAAACATATAATTAGATCAGCCTCAGATCAAACCCCCCGAACCTCCATCAGCCTCAGATCAGCCTCCCTTCAGCCCCCCCCCCAGCCCCCATCAGACTCAGATAGGACCCCCAGATTATATCTATTCAGTCTCAGATAAGATTCCGCGAGCCCCAATCAGCCTTAGATCGCACACCCCAGACCCCAGCAGCCTCAGATCAGACCCCATCAGCCTCAGACTGGACCCCCATTAGACCTCAAACCAGACATTATAAAAAATAAAAAATAACCTTAACCTCGCTTGCTTCGGACGGTGCTGCACATCAAGGACTCCCTGTTCCCCGGATCCCTCTTCTGGGTCCCGGTGTGTACTGTGACCTGACGGCGCACAACATCAGGTCATAGTATGCGCCTACGTGCACTACGTCCAGACACTGTATGCAACAGGACACATAGCAGGATCTGGAAGAGGCGGGGCCTGAAAAATACAGTATGCTCTGGCAGGTGGGCAGGGAGCCAAGGGCCATATGAATATGGCTTGTGAGCCGGAGGTTCCCCATCCCTACCTTAAGGGGACCCAAACACCACTCTGTCACATAGGAAGAAACTATTTGAGATGGTAAGTGAGGGGCTCTTACATAGATTTTGCAATGGGTCCAGGGGCCTCTGGTTACACCCGTGGTTCTGCAACTGATGGGTACCATATGTTCTTTGGAATAGACCTGGGGACATTAATGGTATGGCCACACATCAGATTTCTGTATGCAGTTTTGGAAGCCAAAACCAGGAGTTATTTAAAAAAAAGAGAAGTCATATATGTCCTGTACACTTTCTCTCCTTTTCTGAAACCTGACCGTGTGGTCATACCCTTAGGAGCAACACAGCTAGAAGTAAAATTAGGGCCAGGTTGGGTGTCTGTGGCATCTGTCTCCAGGCTGGCCATTCCTTCTCTTTTCCTTATATGCCAATGCAATCCACATGCACAATGTGAAATTGTCACCTTTTACATTTGGCACATGAAGGTGTCTGACTGTAATAATATGGTGCTATACAAACTCCATACCTCCACACCTTACCACTCCATGCACATGGCGCTGCAATTTTCAATAGGTCGAGGGTGCATTACAAAATATGAAAGCCCTTCTGTGTCGGAATACAAAACCTTTCACTTATCCTTTATAAACTCATATGGACAACATACATGGGATGCCCTATATGAGCAGTAGAGGACCACATGAACATGAATCACATGGGTGACCGTTAATTCAAATGACTTCTGCAGGAGCACTGTACAGATGGCACTAACTTTGACAGCTTCACTTGAAGGAGAAATTGTCATTGTTAGACAATCCATTTATTGAGCTATCTTCTCCTTTTCATTTCTATATCATTTACATTCTAACCATCTTTTCCCATATGTTTATATATTGTGTCCTTTGTTATAGATTTGAATAAGGAAAATGAGATAAATTATAAACGATGCTGCGCCCTTTTGGTTTAATTCTCTTTCTTTTCTTGTTTAATACGTCGTTTCAAATGTCAGCGCAAAAAAAAGTCAGAATTGTGAAAAGCTTTGATTTACCCTTAAAAAGGAGTGGTAGCTTGACAGCTTAAACTTTTGCTCTGACTGTGCCAAATCTCTAAATGATTTAGTGTCATCTTGTGGTTTTATAAAAGATTTAATAGGTTCTATGAGAGTTTCTGCCTAATATCCTATTGTATTCTCTTGGCAGTTAAATTGTAGACATTTGGGGTCTTTTATAAAAGGCAGATTCAGCATACGGATTGTAGGCCAAGATAAAATATGTTTATATACTCGAAAGTCTTTCTGAACTTACTTACCATGTGCATTGCTAAACAGCAATAACACAGTTTGGGTTTGAGCTAGTTTAGTATGAATCATGTTAGAAAAGGTAATGAGGCATAGATTTTACAACTTATTTTACCATATAAAATTGAAAAAAAAGTGGGCGTCTTTTTGTTTTACTGATGTGAAGTTACAGGACTGTGTTTTCTGAGCCAAACACCTTCTCCGTCCTTCTCCTGCTTCTACTGTCCACTTTACAGCATGAGCCTCGCACACGAGCTGCAGCTTCATCTCCCCCCAACTCCTCCTTCTCCTCTCCTCCTTGTCTATCGTGTTTCTGAAGACATCTTTTAGTGGCTTAGGAGATTTCTGAACATTGACAGATACCCTACAGGCAAAGAAATGAAGGCTAATGACAGCTGTGTGGGTAGGATGAGACTTTACTGGTATGACATGCTGTATCGCACAAAGTTAATGTATTCTCATCTCTTCATGCTTTTTGCAAAACCAGTAAGAATCACAAGAGTTAAATATAAGAAGCCTTGGCTCATTAGTAATATTATCAGCAAACAAGTCCTGCAGATCACTGCCAGATATCACGTCTTCAAACATTTTGGTTTATTAAAGACAATATTTAGAGTGGATGTCCAGTTGGGTCTTCAACATTATGCGTAATCCTTCATAATGCTACTTGCTATTTGTTTTCTTTAGTGTTGGACACTTTTTTTGGCTCTGCTTCATTATGGCACAACTATGAGCTATGACTACAGCTTTGAGGCATTTTGTAGTCTGAGATTCAACTTTCGAGTATGGAAGGCTGATGTGCTATCTTTCTCTAGTATTGTTTAGTAATGCAAAAGCAAACTCTACAGCACACTCTTAACATTCATATCCCATACCAGGAAATAAATGTGAATGCATGCCACAAAATCCAACAATCCCACGAAGACTCTAAACATGTTACCAGAAATAATAGAACATGGCAGCATTTACTCAGGTGTTAAAGAGGACCTGGCTGTCACCTTTCCATGTCTGTTTTAGTAACTACTTGCATTCCCATGTAAGAATGATTCCAATCTAAAGCATCTATTCCTGTAACTCAACGTTTTTCTCTTCTGTTCAAACTCTATGTTGTGCTATGCAATTTGCAATGAAGGTCCAGATGGGTGTTACCAATTGGGGAGGGGTGCCCCTGCACTCGCTGCACTGATTTGTAACACCTAGCTGGACTTGGATTGCAACCTGCAGGGAATTCATTCATAACATCTAAAAGTAATAAATGAGGAATGGCACACTGCAGAGTTAGATGAATAGGTGCTCCAGAATTGTTATTACATGGGGAATGCAAGTAGTTACTAAAACAGACATGTCGGAAGTAGAGTTGAGCGGACACCTGGATGTTTGGGGTCGAGAAGTTCGTCCGAACTTCACGAAAATGTTCAGGTTCGGGATCTGAACTTGAACCCTACCCCATTGAAGTCAATGGAGACCCAAACTTTTGGGCACTAAAATGGCTGTAAAATAGCCCTGGAAAGGGCTAGAGGGCTGCAAAAGGCATCAAAATGTAGGTAAATCCCCTGCAAACAAATATGGATAGGGAAATCACTTAAAATAAAATAAAATAAAATAAATAAAAATTAACCAATATCAATTGGCAACTTGGAGGAGGAGGTGGAATAGGAGGTTGGGGTGGCGTCAGGTGGGAATGCTATGGGAGTTGAAGTTCTCATCACAGCCAAAAAGGATTCATTTCTGCCTGCAGTGCCACAGGCCTCACTCACAGACTCAGGCCAAGGGCAACCATACATGGGAGTTGAAGTTGTCATCACAGCCAAGAAGGTATCATGTCTGCCTGCAGGGCCACAGGTCTCATTCAAACATTCAGACCCACGGAACCCACAAAGAGAAGAGTTAAAATCATGCCAAGACAGTATTGATTTCACCCAGCAATGCCACAGGTCTCATTCAGATTCAGACCCATGGCACCCACAAAGAGGAGAGTTACAATCATGCCAAAACAGTATTGATTTCACCCAGTAGTGCCACAGGCCTCATTCACTAATTCAGGACCATGGCACCCGCAAAGAGGAGAGCGGTCCCGTAACAGCAACACAGGCCTTAGGTCAACCTGCAAAGGAACAGGACATTATCATTTATGTAGGCCCCTGACACCCAGACAGAGGAGAGGTCATTTGACAGTATAAAGAGTCTAATGTCTCCCACCAATGCAGCAAGCGATTAAACGAAATATAGGCCCCTGACAACCAGACAATAGGGCGGTCATTTAACAGTAAAAAGAGTTTAATGTCTCCCACCAATGCAGCAAGTGATTAAACGAAATATAGGCCCCTGACAACCAGACAAAGGTGAGGTCATTTGACAGTATAAAGAGTTTAATGTCTCCCACCAATGCAGCAAGCGATTAAACGAAATATAGGCCCCTGACAACCAGACAATGTTGAGGTCATTTGACAGTATAAAGAGTTTAATGTCTCCCACCAATACAGCAGGCGATGAAACAAAATATAGGCCCCTGACAACCAGACAATGTAGAGTTCATTTGACAGTATAAAGAGTTTAATGTCTCCCATCAATGCAGCAAGCGATTAAACGAAATATAGGCCCCTGACAGCCAGACAATGTAGAGGTCATTTGACAGTATAAAGAGGATAATGTCTCCCACCAAAGCAACAGGTGATTATCTGAAATGTAGGCCCCTGGCATCCAGACAGAGGTCCCATAGCAGAAAATCAGGCTTCATGTCACCCAGCAATGGAAAAGGCCACTTTCAGTTATTTAGGCCCCAGCAGCCAAACAGAGGAGAGAGGTCCCATAGCAGAAAATCAGGCTTGATGTCATCCGCCAAAGCAGCAGGCGATTAACAGAGTTTTAGGCCCCTGACACCCAGACAGAGGATAGGTCATTTGACAGCAAAAAGAGGTTAATGTCACGCATCAAAGCAGCAGGCGATTAGCTGAAATGTAGGCCCCTGGCATACAGACAGAGGAGAGGTTCATTCAACTTGGGGTTGCCCTCAAAACAATGGTACAATTAAAAAAAGATGATTCAATAAAGAAGTGCCCTGGAGTACAAGAATACATGGTTGAGGGCGAGGCAGTTATAAATGTATATATTCTGCGCAAGGTACGGACAAGTCCCGTGGGATCCATGCCTGGTTCATTTTAATGAATGTGAGCTTGTCCACGTTGGCTGTGGACCAGCGGCTGCGTTTATCTGTAATGACGGCCCCTGCCGTGCTAAATACACGTCCAGACAATACACTGGCGGCAGGGCAGGCCAGCACCTCCAAGGCATAAAGGGCAAGCTCTGGCCATGTGGACAATTTGGAGACCCAGAAGTTAAATGGGGCAGAACCATCAGTCAGTACGTGGAGGCGTGTGCAAGCGAACTGTTCCACCATGTTGTTAAAATGCTGCCTCCTGCTAACACGTTCCCTATCAGCTGGTGGTGCAGTTTGCTGTGGCATGGTGACAAAACTTTTCCACATCTCGGCCATGCTAACCCTGCTGTCTGAGGAGCTGGCCGTGACACAGCTGCGTTGGCGACCTCTTCCTCCTCCTCCGCCTTCGCCTTGTGCTTCCACTTGTCCCCCCGTGTCAATTGGGAATGCCCTCAGGAGCGCATCTACCAGCGTGCGCTTGTAGTTGCGCATCTTCCTATCACGTTCCAGTGCGGGAATTAAGGTGGGCACATTGTCCTTGTATCGGGGATCCAGCAGGGTGTCCTCTGTATCCCCCCAGACACGCTTCAGTGATGGCCCTGAGCTGCGTAGGGTGCCACCCTGCCGTGAAACCGGTTCCTCCTCCTCCTCTACCTCATCCTCCTCGTCCTCCAGAAGTGTGCCCTGGCTGTCCACATGTGTACCTGGCCTCTGCTGGTGCACGAACCCACCCACTGAGCCACTTCTGTATGACCGGCCTGAAACCCTGTGAAATGCAACAGGGCACACAGGTCTCGCATGCAGGCCCAGTCACTGGTGGTGAAGTGGTGCTGATCCGCAGAGCAACTGACCCATGCATACTGCATCTGAAACTCCACTATCGCCCGCAGCTGCTCGCGCAGTCTCTCCAGCATATGTAAGGTGGAGTTCCATCTGGTGGGCATGTCGCATATGAGGTGGTGAGCAGCAAGGCCGAAGTTACGCTGCAGCGCAGACAAGCGAGCAGCAGCAGGGTGAGAACTCCGAAAGCGCGCACATAAGGACCACACTTTCAGCAGCAGCTCTGACATGTCTGGATAGTTTTTAAGAAACTTCTGCACCACCAGATTCAGCACATGCGCCAGGCAAGGGATGTGACATGTGGGATGTGATGTGCCATGCGACAATTACGTTCGCTAAGGCAGTGCCCGTGTCATAAAAATGCTCTGTGGACCCAGAATAATTTTTTTTGTGCCAAAAATACACTGATTCTCAATTTCTATGCGGAAATGTAAAAAAAATTTGGGTACGCTGTATGCACAAGTGGTTTGTGGAACAAGAACAAATATTTTTGTAATAAAATACAAAAAATTTGTATTTCACTGCTGTAAATTGAAATTAATTATTTATACGCCGGATGCACAACTGTTTTTTCGGCCTAAAACACGGCTTTTTTCAATAAAACCCCAAAATGCAGTTTTTAACTGCTGTACATTAACAGTAGATATTAATACTATGTATGGACACCAGATTTGGGGACCGAGAACACAGATTTGGTCACCAAAATTCCCAAATGCAGTATTGAACTACTATATATTGGAAATAATTATTTATTTCACAATATTTTTATTGAATGGAATAAAACATATATCACAAGCAATACAACATTCTTAGCTTGAACAATGCTTTAAGTAGTACATGTAAAATAGTCAAGTGTAAGATCACTTGTATAGTTCTCACATTGATAGTCGCTATGCTGTATCCCAGTGTTGGGTTAGGGGGGAAGGGGATTAGGAAAGGATTGTAGTGAGTGGAGGGACATAGGATAATAACAGCAGAACATCAACAACAACGACAACAGCAACATAGCCGTGGTTCAGAGCTAGTTCTAGAATCAGTACATAGTGAAGCAGTCAAGTTTCAGTTTTAATCATAAATAACGCCAACCGTACGGTTGTTAGGAAAAAGTGAAAAAACATATTGACACCCCAAAGGCCAATTTTTATCATTTTCAGTTATTTACGGTACCTTATGTCACTAAACCTAAAAAAAAGAGACAGGAACCTACAAACCCATTACCCCTCATTCTTCTTTCTCTCTATTTACAAAGGTTGACCGCCAAATTTCCCATTTCTTAAGGTAGCTATTAAATGAGCCTGAGCAAGATGCCATAGTGCTTTCCATTTCACATTTGTAGGAGACCCTTTTAATGACCTCAGAAATAGAAGGAACTACCGTAGACTTCCAATGTTTTGCTATAAGTATTTTAGCAGCTCTTAGGACATAAAAGGCATGTTGTGTAGAGATCATATCTAGGCCATTATGCAGGAGGAACATATCGAGAGTATAAGGTATCCCAATTGGAAATAATTATTTAAACGACAGATGCACAACAGTTTTTTCGGCCTAAAACACGGCTTTTTTCAATAAAACCCCAAAATGCAGTTTTTAACTGCTGCACATTAACAGTAGATATTTATACTATGTATGGACACCAGATTTGGGGACCTAGAACACGGATTTGGTCACCAATATTCACAAAAGCAATATTTGACTGCTTTAAATTGGAAATAATTATTTAAATGACGGATGCACAACTGTTTTTTCGGCCTAAAACGTGGCTCTTTTCAATAAAACCCCAAAATGCAGTTTTTAACTGCTGTACATTAAAAGTAGATATTTATACTATGTATGGACACCAGATTTGGGGACCCAGAACACGGAGTTGGTCACCAAAATTCACAAATGCAGTATTTGACTTCTATAAATTGGAAATAATTATGTACCGTGCATGTACAACTGCTTTGTGAAGCAAGAATATTGCTTTTTTCCCACAAGAAAGAATAATGCACTATTTCTCAGCTGTAATGTGAAATCAGTATTTAAGCGGTGTATTTCAAGATACTCTGTGGATCAGGATTACCACTTTTTTTGTCAAAAGACATACACTTATGCTGTATTTCACAGTAGCAATGTAAAATAGGTGGTTAAAATTGGTATTTCAGACAGTTTGGTGGACCTTGAATAAAGTTTTTTTTCTATATTTTTTTTTTTTCTTTCTCCTTAATCTTTTACTTTTTATCTTTCCTTTCTACTTTCTTCTTTTCTCTCTTTTCTCTCCTTCTCTCCTTTTCTCTCTTTCTTTTCCTTACTTGGTAACATGTTTTGGGTACATTTATTGGTCTTGGGATGTATCATTTGACACCCTGGAACAAATGAATAGGAGGTGTCATAATAATATGTAGCTAATATGATCTTGTAAATGTTTAGACATGACCGCAAGTATTTGGAGTTACCATGTTTTATGTTCTATGTCTCCAAAAAAAAAAAAATTTAATAAAGAATTATTGATAAAAAAACAAAAAACAAAAAAAAACAAAGAAGCACTATTTCCCTGCAGAAATATAAAATATGTCGTTGGACGATGTATGCAGAACTGTTTTGTGGACAAGAAATAAGTTTTTTTCCCCCAAAATTACACGGATTCTCAATTTCACCGCAGAAATATCAAATATATATTTTGGCGGTGTAAAATCGGCATGGTGGATCAGGATGACCACTTTTTTTAAACTAAAATACACTGATGCACTATTTGATAGCTGAAATGGAATATGCGGTTTAGTGCATTGTATACACAAGTGCTCTGCGGCACCACAGATCCCAGGCTAGACAAATGGACTATGTCATGGCTTTTGTCACCAAAATTCACAAATGCAGTTTTTCACTGCTGTAAATTAAATGTAGGTATTTATACCGTGTATGTACAACTGCTTTGTGAAGCAGAAATTTTGCTTTTTTCACTCAAAAAAAGAATAATGCACTATTTCTCAGCTGTAATGTGAAATCGGTATTTAGGTGGTGTATTTCAAGATGCTCTGTGGATCAGGATTTCCACTTTTTTGTAAAAAAAAAATACACTTATGCTGTATTTCACAGCAGCAATTTAAAATAGGTGGTTGGAATAGGTATTTCAGACTGTTTGGTGGACCTTGAATAACGTTTTTTTTTTCTATAAAAAACAAAGAAGCGCTATTTCCCTGCAGAAATATAGAATATGTCGTTGGACGGTGTATGCAGAACTGTTTTGTGTACAAGGAATATGTTTTTTCTCCCAAAATTGCACGGATTCTCTATTTCACCGCAGAAATGTCAAATATATATTTTGGCGGTGTAAAATAGGCTTGGTGGATCAGGATGACCACTTTTTTGGAATGGAAGATACAGTTTAGTGCATTGTATGCACGAGTTCTCTGTGACACCACAGATCTCAGGCTAGACAAATGGACTATGTCACCCCTTAAACGTACAAAAGGCAATGTAGGGGACTTGAGCAGCCAGAAAAACTTGAGCTACAAAATAGGATTAGGCTACATGCACACGACCGTTGCCTGCCTCCGCGTCCGCTCCTCCTTGAAATTTTGCGCCCGTCAAAAAAAACGGATGACGGACCGTTTTTTTTGACGGATCCGATTTTTATGGCAGATCCATTGTAAAAATGCCTAGCCTTGTCCGCAAACGTGAAAAAAATAGGACATGCACTATTTTTTTGACGGAATGAAAACACGGATCACGGATGCGGAACAAAAACGGTTGACCATCCGCATTTTTTGACGGACCCATTGAAATGAATGGGGAAGCATCCTATCCGTGAAAAAAAACGGAACGGACACGGAAACAAACAACGGTCGTGTGCATGAGGCCTTAGGCTGATGTCCCTGGCTGGCTGGCACACATGCAGTACACTGCAGTGGCTAATATGGCCGCCGAGCACCACCTCAGTAACAGATGGATTACAAAAAAAGATTTTCCTTGCAGTGGCTGGGGACAGAAATGTTGGATTGCTGAAGCTCCCTCCCTCTCTATTTGCTGTATCTTGTGGATTAAAGTAGCACAGGTTCTTCTGATTTCTGCCCTATTCTGTCCCTGATCGCAGCATCAACATCCTCTCCCTAAGCTCAAATCAGCAGAGTGACGTGCGGCAGTATGTGACTCCAGCTTATAAAGAGGCTGGGTCACATGCTGCACTCAGCCAATCACAGCCATGTCATTAGTAGGCATGGCTGTGATGGCTTCTTAGGGCAAGAAGTAAAACGCTTGCTGATTGGCTGTTTTTCAGCCCTTCAGAAAGCAGGAAGAACTTTTTTGAAAATGTTCGGGTTTGGGTCTGTGTCCCGAACACCCCAAAATTTGGTGCAAACCCGAACTATACAGTTCGGGTTCGCTCAACTCTAGTCAGGAGAGGTGACAGCTCCTTTTTAAAAATTTCCTATGAGCTTTATTAAAACCGCATTAACCTCTTAAGGACGAAGGGCGTACATGTACGCCCTTCGTCCGCACTTTAAAGATGGCGCCCGCTCCCGCACGGAGCGGGCGCCCGAGCTGCGGGTAAAGCTTGATTCATCAAGCTGACACCCGCAGCTCATGTCCGCGACCGGCAGCGATGCCGATCGCGGACATTTAACCCTCAGATGCCGTGGTCAATCCTGACCACGGCATCTGATCAGCAAAAACCGAAAGTTTCACTTTCGGTTTTGCTCCGGCTCCCTGATGGCCACAAGGGGGAGCCGAGCATGCATGTAGTACCCTAGGTTTCTGTGAATGAAACCTAGGGTACTACACAGTATTCCTATGGAGCCTATGACTGTAATAGGCTCCATAGGAAATATGCGATTTTCTCATATATTCCAATGCTATTGCATTGGAATATATGAGAATAGCAATCTGATGATTGCATCTTATAGTTCCCTATGGGAACTATAAGAAAGTGGTAAAAAAAAAAAAAAGTTTAAAAAATAAAAATTAAATAAAAAAATATAAAAATTCAAATCACCCCCTTTCCCCAAAATGAAAATAAAATAAATAAAAAATAAAAAAATTACACATAATGGGTGTCGCAATGTGCGAAAACGCCCATACTATAATAATATTAAAAATATTCACCATACGGTAAACATAAAAACGGAAGAAAGCGTCCAAATGGCTAATTCGCCATTTTGGACGCTTCATTTCTAAAAAAATGAATAAAAAGTGATCAAAACATCATACGCACCCCATAATGGTATCAATTAAAAGTTCAGATTGCCCCGCAAAAAATGAGCCCCTACACTGCTCCATACGCATAATTACAAAAAGTTATAGGGGTCAAAACATGGCGACAAAAAATAAAATAGAAAACTTCCCACTTTTAATTTTTTTCACTATCAAAACGCAAGAAAAACTATACATATTAGGTATTGCCGGATTCGTACTGACCTGAAGAATAAAATTAACCAGTCAGTTTTATCGCAAATCGAACGTTGTAATTTAAAAACCCGTAAAACTGTGGGGAAATTGCTTTTTTGCAATTTCACCCCATTTGGAATTTTTTTCCCGTTTCCCACTACATCACATGCAAAAATAAATGGTAGCGTTAAAAAGTACAACTTGTCCCGCAAAAAATAAGCCGTCATATGGCTATGTGAGCGGAAATATAAAAATGTTATGGCTTTTGGAAGGCAGGGAGCGCAAAACAAAAACGCAAAAATCCCAAAACCCCCGGTCCTTAAGGGGTTAAAAAGATGTAACGTTTTGACCTGTGCAGAGGTCTTTCTCATGCATGTCAATACATGAACAAACAAAATATATTCTGTAAATAGGTACCCCATATTCTGCAATATCCAATCAAATACAGAGCCACCATGAATCCAATTAATTAGGCACCAGGGGGCACATTTATATAGACCGGCGTTTTAGATGCCGGTCTTAATAAAGGCCCATAGCTGGCGGAGGATCCGCCAAAGTTATGAAGAGGTGCATCCAGCCTCCGAGCTTTCTTACATTTAGACCTTTTTCTACACCCAAACAAGGCGTATCAAATGGTAAATGAGACGCATTCTTCCCCGCCCACACCACGCCCCCAATTTTAGACCTGGCGTGAGCGGGCGAAATCAGACATAGTGGCGCAACTAACCATTGCACCTCCACCTGTGCCTGAAATGCAACTAATTTAGATGTGTTTCAGTATAATAAATGAATCCCCAAGTATGTGTATGATATATAACAACCAATACTCTGTGTATATATATGAAATCTGTGTGCGAATTCACTGACAAAGACCCATCTGGTTAATAGAGTACATAGCAGGTGCCAATAAAACCATTAACAATTATGTCAAGAAGACAGGTGTGCCATAATCCAGTTAAGGTGAATTAAGTTTTATTAAAAGTAAAAAGTAAGGACAGAATAAAATGATTTAATCCAAATTTTGTGGTATAGCTTAAAGGGAACCAGTCAACATCTTATAGGGCAGGAAGAGCTGAGCAGATTGATACACTGGGGGTCATTTCTCAAGGATCAGCATATGCTACACTGGTTTTGATATACACTGCGCTGCAGGAGGATGCACTGCACACCTCATCATAAATTAACTGCATCCTACAGCAGCCCGTGTGCCTAGAATTAAATTTGGTGACAGATGACCTTTAGAGGGTGTTATGAAATTCATCAGAACACTCAGAATCTCCTTTAACTCTATACCGCTCCATGCTGTACATGTATCGCCAGAGGGGGACTGGCTTAATGTGCAGTGCCATATATGCACCTCTGCTCACGCGATTAAGATCCTACTTAGGTACGTATACTCTAAAAACTGCCTGGCGTGCCCAGGGGGACGGGCGGGGGTGCAGTACACCCCAGGTGCCGGCTCTCAGCGGGCTGCCAGAGAAGCAATGAGCACTTCCATCAACACAGATGGAAGAGCTCATTGTATCAGCGTTGACGCCCACATACTGTGGTGGGGCACGGGAGCGCATAGTTCCCTGCCCAGCCGCTGATCACCGGCATAGGCTTCAGGCCTATAATCAAGCAGGCGTGCTTGATTATGTTATCGCGTGCGCCTGTGCCTGGATGCAGCAGCACAGTGAAGTGTGCGCGCCTTCATCTGCAAGCAAGCGACTGGATATAGGTGAGCTTTTATTTTTTTATTTTTATTTTTTATTTTATGTGCCAAGTAACTTTGGGGGACACAGGAGGATATGTGGGGGAAAAATATTATGGTGGGATACTGTGTGGGGGCAATAATTATGGGAGGGATTACTCTGTGGGGGGCAAATTACTAAATGGGGGCAATATGAGGGAAACTACTGTGTGGGGCAAATTACTATGTGGGGGCAGTGTGGGGAAAATTACTGTGTGGGGGGCATTGTGGGGGAAACTACTGTCGGAGCAGTGTGGCGTACACTACTGTGTGGCGGCTGTGTGGGGTTTTCTACTGTGTGGGGGACACTACTGCGTGTGGGAAATTACTGTGTGGGGCAGTGTGGGGGACACTACTGTGTGGGGCCATTGTGGGGTACACTACTGTGTGGCGGGCAGTTTGGGGTACACTACTGTGTGGGGGAAATGACTGTGTGGGGAAACTACTGTAGGGGGCAGTGTTGGGGACACTACTGTAGAGGGACAGTGTGGGGGGCACTACTGTAGGGGGGCAGTGTGGCGGACACTACTGTAGGGGGCAGTGTGGGGACACTACTGTATGTGGGCAGTGTGGGGGAAATTACTGTATGGGGACACTACTGTATGGGGAAGTGTGGGGAAGTTACTGTATGGGGGACACTACTGTGTGGGGGCAGTGTGGGGGACACTACTGTGTGGGGGCAGTGTGGGGGACACTACTGTGTGGGGGCAGTGTGGGGGACACTACTGTGTGGGGGCAGTGTGGGGGACACTACTGTGTGGGGGGGAAATACTGTGTTGGGGTAGTGTGGGGGAAATTACTGTAAGAAGGAAACTACTGTGTGGGGAAAACTACTGTGTGCTGCAAATTACTATATGGGGGCAGTGTGGGGGAAATTACTGTGTGGGGGCAAATTACTGTGCGGGATTACTATGGGGGGCAGTGTAGGGGAAAATACTATATGGGACAGCGTGGGGGCGTTGCTATTGGGGAAGCACTGTAGGGGCAATTGTATTATTTTTGGGGACACTATACAGGGATTACTGCCTTGAGCACAATATAGGGTGTTATTAGTATTGGGGGCACTCTAGGGGACATTATAGCTGCTGTAGACACTATAGGGACATTTGGGGTAATTCATTAAACTGGTGTAAAGTAGAACTGGCTTAGTTGCCGATAGCAGCCAATCAGATTCCACCTTTCAGATTTGACAGCTCATTTGGAAATCCAGTTCTACTTACACTACTGGGGTCACTATTTTTTTCAGCATTATAGTACCTGGGACATTGGGGAGCACCACAGGCACAATATTGGGGGTGGCAGCAGGATGACACTGTGGGGACACAAGGATAGGGAGGTTGATGGAAAAACTGAGAAATCTAACGTGTCTGTATTACAAACTCTGTAGAGACAAGATGCGGCTGAAAGAATTTGTCATGGCGGTCTAACGAAGGAGAAGAGAAGGTCTACATGACAGGAGATGTCCCTAGATATAATAGGTATGTGGTCAAGTATTGGGGGGGGGGGGCACCAGAGAAAGGACCCTAGGCCCATAAGTGCAATATGTTCGTACTGTGAAATCTTAATAAATCAGGACGCAATAAACCCCTGAGCACCCTCTAGTGGTGGTTACAAGCTAGACAGATTTTTGTCATTTCACTTTCTAACTAGGCCAGGCATGTCCAAACTGCGGCCCTCCAGCTGTTGCAAAACTACAACTCCCAGCATGCCCTAATAGCTGTAGGCTATCCAGGCATGCTGGGAATTGAATTTTGCAACAGCTGGAGGGCCGCAGTTTGGACATGCCTGAACTAGGCAAATAGTTTAGAGTTTTCATAGGATCACCCTGGTACAGTTCATGCACATGTGCAATTTATCTACTACAGCCCTTACACGACCACAATGAATAGAAGGGCTCACAGAAGGGCTTGTATAATGGACAGGGAGTTTCCGATATAATAATACTCGCATGTGCAAAAAAATCGCGTGTGCCACAAAATCAGATCTACATGAATTGTTGTACCATATGTTGTATCGGACCTATATTGCTCCCTGCAGTGTACTGTTATCGGCGTCATCCATGCTTGCATAGTTTAACAAGTGTCCTCAGGCCTCATTCAAAAGCAAAGAAATCAGGTCATGTAGATGATAACTAAAGCCCTATTACAGAACCTAAATGAATGTGAGTGGCATGGAGAGTACATTCTTGCCACCATCGATGTGGTAAGCCTGTACACACGTATTGTCCATAATGATGGCTTACACGCCGTGAGTAGGTTTTTAATGAGGGCAGGAAAGGAAGAGCCATGCATTGATTTCATTATTGAATCCCTACGATTTGTGTTGGAGATTGGAGAATAATGTATTCCATTTTAGTGGCCACTGGTATGCCTAGCGCATTGGGACTGCGATGGGCACTCCAGTGGTGCCTACGTTTGCCAATATTTTTTTGGCTTCTTGGGAAGAACAATATATTTATGTAACAGTGGTTGTTGTCCGCTGATGTTCCCCTGCTTACCACCGCGGTCCCGGGCTCACTTAGACAACGCCTTTAGAGGAGGTAGGAAATGTGGCACAGTGGGTTCACACCCGCTGGTTCGTGACAATATATCTACAGTATAATGTGGCTAATGCTTTCCTTCAATACATCAAATATTGGACAAGATTTAAAGATGACATCCTGGTGGTATGGTCAGGCTCTGAAGGGGTCTTTCAAGACTTTGTGTCCTACTTTAATCTGAATAGTCTCAATATGCAGTTTACCGGTAATTTTGGGGGCTCTAAAATAGAGTTCCTAGATTTGAGGCATAATAACATTGTGACAAGTGGCTATAGGAAACCTACTGCTACCAATGCAGTATTGCATTATGTTACTACCCTATACATATTAAGATACATCCCCTGTGGACAGTTTATTAGATTAAGATGCATCAGTAGTGAATATGGAATTTTCTTGGAATAGGCATTTGAGTTGGCATGCAAGTATGAAGAGACTGTGATCTCCAAAGCATTGGAGTGTGCAGTTAATCAAGATCTCCAGTAATTGGTATATAAAGATCGTAGAAAGAACAGGACAACAGATTAGTTTTTTCGTTTAAGTTCAGCCCCCTATGGGATTACATTAATCAAGTGATTCGTAAACATTGACATATTGAACAATCGAGAGAATTTCCCCATAGTCACATTCCGTAGGAACAAGAATTTAAGAGATATACTAGTAAAAGGACATTACTCCAGGAGGGCTGGCTCAAAAGGGCTGTTCCTGCAGGCAATCACAAGTCTGGTAATTGTTCACACTGCAATTCTATGTCTGTCGGTAGAATAATGCGTTCAGGTCCGATACAACATACAATTCATAACATGTAGATCAGATTTTGTGGTACACGCGATTTTTTTGCACATGCGAGTAATATTATATCGGAAAAACTACCTGTCCATTATACAAGTGCTTCTATGGGCATTTATATTCATTGCGGTCGGGTTAAGACTGTAGTAGATTAATTTCACATGTGCGTGAACAGCACAAGGGTGATCCCAGGTCACTAATGTTTGCCACTTTGCAGAGGGTTAATATGCCATTGAATTGCATGGATAGGCATAAGTTTCTATAACAGTATGAGGCGTGATGGATCTTAGAACTAAATCTCTGGGATCATGTGAATTAAATGACAGAAATGATCTATTTTCATTTTTCTGAATGACTAGCAGAAGGACCCCGGCTTCGAGCAGGTATATTTCATCTATTTTATTTAATGTTTGTGTGTGTCATTAAGGCCTCATGCACACGACCGTTGTTTGTTTACGCGTCTGTTTTATTTTTTTTCACGGATAGGATGCTTCCCCATTAATTTTAATGGGTCCGTCAAAAAATACGGATGGTCAACCGTTTTTGTTCCGCATCCGTGGTCCGTGTTTACATTCCGTCAAAAAAATAGAGCATGTCCTATTTTTTTCACATTTGCGGACAAGGATAGGCATTATTACAATGGATCTGCCAAAAAAACGGATCCGCCAAAAAAAAACGGTCCATCATCCGTTTTTTTTGACGGACTCAAAATTTTCGGATGGAACAGACGCGGAAACAAACAACAGTCGTGTGCATGAGGCCTAAAAGACATCAACAGTATGCCCTATAAGGGTCCATTCACAGGTCCGTTGTTTAGTTCCGCATCTGATCCCGATTTTTCGGACTAGTCACGGAATAGTTGCGGACAGAATTCGGACCCATTGATTTTCAATGGGTCTATAAAATATGCGGACAGCACAAAGAGTGCTATCCGCATACTTTTCTCAGTACATAGTGTCCGTAAAAAACATTGTCAGTACATAGTGTCTGTAAAAAACAGGCGCGTGAATAGACCCTAAGAGTAACATCTACAGTACCCCGCCCTCTTAAGGGTCCATTCACACATCCGTTGTTTTTCAATAATCCGAAAATAGGACCGTTTTTTGCGTATCCTATTTTCCAAGAATTCTTTCCGTTTGTCATCCGTTTTTTGCGGATCCGCAAAAAAAGGATAGAAGAATAAAATTGCATTGCACAACGGACCGCAATTTTCGGATTAGAATAGGACATGTTTTATTTTTTTACGGAGACTATGTACTGAGAAAATTATGCAGACAGCACTCTTTGTGCTGTCCGCATATTTTATAGACCCATTGAAAATCAATGGGTCCGAATTCTGTCCGCAAATTTCCCGTGACTAGTCCGAAAAATTGGGATCAGATGCGGAACTAAACAACGGACGTGTGAATAGACCCTAACAGTGACCTTCACAGGCCCCACCCCTTAACACTGTCACCCCCACAGTTACCCGCCTCCTTAAAATGGGACCTCCACAGCAGCCCACCCCTTAACTTTGACCTTCACAGCAGCCTGCCCCTTTAACAGTGAGATCTGCAGCACCCCACCCGATTGACAATGAGCTCCACAGGGGCCTGCCCCCTTTATAGTGACCTCTACAGCACCTGCCCCTTAATACTGACCATAGGTTACAGTCCCCTTAACTTTGACCTCCACCATTCCGGGCCCCTTAACAGAGACCTCCACAGCGAATGTCCCTTTAACAGTGACTGCCATAGTACCCCGCTCACTTAACAGTGACCTCACAGTATCCCGCTGACCCTTTGATAGTGGCCTCCACAGTCCCCTCCTCCCTTAACCTCCACAGTGCACGCCCCTTTAACAGTGACCTCCACAGCAGCCTGCCCCCTTAACAGTAACATCCACAGCACCCTCCCCTTCAAAAGTGACCTCCACAGCGGCCGGCTCTTTATTAGTGGCCTTCACAGTACCCCGTCTCCTTAACAGTGATTTCCACAATAACCGACCCCCTTAACAGTGATCTTCACAGCAGCTGCCCCTTTAATAGTGACTTACACAGTCCCCCGCCCTCTTCACAGTAACCTGCACAGCACCCATCCCTTTAACAGTGACCTCCACAGTGGCTGGCCCTTTATGTGTGACCTCCACATTACTCCGTCTCGTTAACGGTGATTTCCACAACACCTCGCCCTCTTAACAGTGACCTCTACAGCACCCCGACCATTAACACTGATCTCCATAGCAGTCTGTCCCCTTAACTGTGACTTCCACCGTTCCCTGCCCCTGAAACAGAGACCTCCACAGTGCCCGCCCCTTTACAGTGACCTCCACAGCACCCCGCCCCTTAACAGTGACCTCCACAGCGGCCACCCCTTTATTAGTGATCTCCACAGTACACCATCTCCTTAAGTGATTTCCACAACACCCCGCCCCCTTAACAGTCGTCTCTACAGCAATCTGCCGCTTAACACTGACCTCCATAATGGACCATCCCCTTAACTTGACCTCCACAGCACCCTGCCCCTTTAAAGCTGAGCTACAGCAGTGAATAAAAATGGCTGGGTTGTTATGGAAACCTGGTGTAAAACTGTGCGTATGTAGAGACTAAGGGCCTGCAAGCTAGCTTCTATTGGCTGATAAGGGTCACGTGACTGTGTGTATGGTAGTGGATATGAGGAGAAAGACCTGCAGGCTTCTATTGGCTAATGTAGGTCATGTGAGGGTGCCATATTTGCATTTATTGGGAATATCTCAGGAACAGTATGTGCTAGAGGGCTGAGACCTAGTCTAAAACCTTCTCAAACACCAGATGTACCTGTGTTCCAAATTTAGTGATTGATATATATTAGGCTAGCAGAAGGACCCGGCTTTGCACGGGTATATTTAATCTATTTCATTTAATGTTTGTGTGTCGTTAAAAGATATCGACAGTATTCACTATAACAGTGACATCTACAGTACCCCGCTCCTTTAACAGTGGCCTCCACAGCGGTCGCCCCTTTATTAGTGACCTCCGCAGTACCCCATCTCCTTAACAGTGATTTCCACAACACCCCGTCCCCTTAACAGTGGCCTCTACAGCGATCTGCTCCTTAAACTAACCTTCATAGCGGACCATCCCCGTAACTGTGACCTCCACAGCAGCCTGCCCCTCCGGTTTTAGGCCAGACAATCTAGCTTTCAGACTCCCTGTCCTTTGTTCGGCGCATGGCCTGGATAGACACAGGGATATTCTATTGAATAGCTCACTCTCAGACAGCAGCACTGTGCTGTCTGAACGTGAGCTGCAGGGAGAAAGTCACCATGCCTTCCACCCCTGCAGCTGAAAGAAGTTGATTTCTACCTTCTTTTTTTCAATCCCTGCTGGCTGCGGAGTGTGAGGGGGTGTGGCCTAACCAGACTGGGGATGTGGCTTAGCAGACATGGGGGCGGAGTTTTTAAGTCCGTCTTTTGAGGGTGGCCTGAATTGCCACCCTGCCTGCCCCCTCCACAGCACTCCACTCCCTTAACAGTGTTATCCACAGCGCCCTACCCCTTTAAAGCTGACCTGCAGCAGTGAAGAAAAATGGCTGGGTTGTTATGTAAACCTGTTGTAAAACTGTGTGTATGTGGAGACTAAGGACCTGAGAGATTCTTTTGGCTGATAAGGGACATGTGTATGGCAGTTGGCATATGAAGTTGGAATATGAAGAGAAAGACCTGCAGGCTTCTATTGGCTAATGTAGGTCATGTGATGTGCCATATTTGCATTTTTAGGGAATATCTAAGAGCTGAGAGCTGAGACCGGTCTAAAACCTTCCCAGACACCTGATGTACCTGTGTGCCAAATTTCGTAATTGTAAATGCGACGGTGGGGATACCTTTAGCGGACATACATACACACACATACGTATACTCAGCTTTATATATTAGATGTGTATTGTTATGTAATTAGTTTTTTTTATTGATGTGGCATTATATGCGGATATAAGTGTGGTCACGCCCACTCCCCTAACGCCTTGAGAAAGCGTCCTAGGACATGAAAATGATCATTGGCGGCTGATGCTGCATAGTCTGTCCCGTACCTGCATTGCCACGCTCTGTATCCACCAATAAAGTACTGGATTTTACCCGAGGAAGTGCCGCAGCCATTGTCCTTTCTTGGAGCCAAAAAGAATAATAAGTGCTTTGTCCACAGAGGAAAGGGTGCTGTTTAAGATGTATCATTTAGCAAAAAAAAAGTTTGGTTCTGTTGCAAAGTAAGCAAACCAATAGCTAGTATATGTTTTGGGCCAGATAGCGCTACCCACTCCCCACCCTTGCTTCGCTAACTTTTCAGAAAGGGGGGAGGGCAGCACAGAAACAGCACTTGCGACAAAATATGTCACAAGTGGCTGCTAAAAAGTCTTTACGTCACAAAAACAGTGCAGGGAGATGCTAAATCTCCCCTAAATTATCTAGCTGTGAGCCAAATTTAGCATCTAGCGTGAGTCACTGGCATACATTTGCCGGATCTTTAGACTGCCTGTCCACACTGCCAGGATTACATCATTTGTCCCATTATGAGGAACACAGCACTAATACAGAAATACAGCTGTGAATGGGAGCTGAGCTGCAGTATGGTATGGCCACTACACACTTGACGTCGCCATCTTCTGGCACTATCTGCTGTTTTGTTTTTGGCAGCAACAGCAGCTGAAATCAATAAATCAGTGGTAGTGCTGGGTGTCGGACCCCCAAAGATCCTCGTGAATATCAAGAAACTGGAAAATACACCATGAATTACAGTAATGAAATGGGTTTTCAAGCTTTAAAACAATTTTTACAGGTAGCCTACGTCCCACCATGGTGGACCTGTGGAGGAAATTATACTTACCTGCTCCCAGTCACAGGTTAAGGCTCCTTCAGTTACTCTCACGATGAGGGAGTCGATGAGGGTCATGAGTGCCCTTCAGCCAATGAATCGGTGATGTGCCCTCCAAGGGGCATGTCACTGGTCACTAGGCGATTGGGAGACATGTCACCACTATGACATGTCATTGGCTGCAGTTGCGCATATGACCCCTGTCCACTCTAGGTCACTGGCTCACATACTGCTTGGGGGACGTCACCACTGCAGCCAGTCATTGGCCGCAGCAGCACATATGACCACTGTCCACTCTGGAAGTTGACAAGCAGGGAACTGGAGTGCGACAAACTGAAGGAGCTGGAACACAGCAGGGGGGAAAAAGGTAAGTATACTTTCCTCCAGAGGTCTGGCCTTTTGTCGAAAATTGTTTTAAAGCTAGACAACTGTTTTAATGACCATTAAAATTCTTTTACTTCGAATACAATCAGACTTGACATGTGTTTTTGTCTTTACTGTTAAGATCTACCTTTCCAGCTTAATTCCCTAATAAAAACAGGAAAGCTCCTTTATTTGACAGATACAAAACTCTACAAATCCACGGAATACAGAACATTTCCCCTAGACAATATTTGTGTAGATTCACCCTTGCTCTATTAATGTGGTGAAATTTCTTAAAAGGCTGACATTATTTAGCCTGTAGCTTAAGGGCAAGGCTCCATGTGTCAAGCAAATTTCCCAAATGGATTTTGTATTTTTAACCACAGTCTGGGAGATAAGTGTATGTCTAAATGAAGAAAACTGTCCTGTCCAGAACTTATTATGTCTGCTAAGGAAAAATTAGACAAAACGCGTCATCTAAAAATCAACATGCAGGAGAAGCATGTCAAAGCGACAGTCCTGTGGGGCCGACAGAAAATAGTAAGTGATAATGGTGATAAAAAAATAAAAAATAAAAAATAAAATAAAACATTTCATGAAAATGCTGAAAAATACTGCACAAAGCTAATACAGAAAAGGCTGTCAACAACATCAATGAAATACATACGTGTAGCTGGTAGAACAATGGAAACGTTGTGTGGTCAAGCAGGATGGCTGGAGCTTTTGTCAGAATTAATTTTGAACAGATCTATGCATTTTAATATTTTTATTGAACCGGGAGGTGGTCACATTTGGAGATGTTTGTGGCAGATGAGGCCAATGGATTGCCGATTAACATATAAAATAATTCTGATGCTGTGCAGATCTTTAAGGTAATGTGCCATTGAAAAATTATTACCTATTGTTTAAATCAAGTTTTTATGTTTAGCATGTTTAGAATTTTTTATGCCTTATAAAGTTGAGACTTTCTGGTCTGTAGAGATCAGTTCTCAGCAGTCATCTCATTATTTTCCCAGGCAGCATACCAATGAAAGGTGACATCTATATATAGATAACACAGGATTCACCATTCAGAATATGATTATAACTTATCTCCCCCTCCCTGTACAATGACCTTTTTACAAGTCACAGAGCATACCCATAGAAGTCAATGAACATCTCCAGTCCATTGTGGCCTATGGTCTTGTTGTAAAACATATCTCTAAGTGCTGTAAACAGCAGTTTAGTTAAGATGGTTGTCCCCCATAATCATCTACAATTTGAAAATACAAATAGATTAGAAAAAAAGAATATGTGTCACTATCTGATAAATTTAAAAGCAGATACAAGGAAAATATAGGTGATACATGATACATACCTTATATTGGAAACTTGAAAGCTCTCACTGGTCCACATAGAGGGCCTTGGGAGATGTATCATTACTGATGAACTCTGCAGCCTCCCCTAGTGGCGCAAATCCCCTTGATGAATATGGTGCATGGGTTAAACAACTCCAAACACCAAAACAGTAAGGCCGCACAAAAAACGGAGTTCAGGGGAGGCCAGCATGAAGGGTTTTGGAGGGCAAAGGCTAGGGCAGGTTAGAGTTAATGGTGCGGACGTGATGCGGGGAGTGGTCTGAGAGGGGGCGGGGTCAGAGGTTTTAAATGATAGGGTGAGCGGGAAAACAGGTGCCATTTTGGGGAAAGCAGGAGCGAGCATCTCATCACGTCCATCTCGCAGCATGTCGCAAGCAGTGGAGGAGATGCTGTGGCGAATAGAGAGGCGGCAGACTCCAGAGGCTCTCCGGGTGGTTGGAGCAGCAGGTGACTGCCATGTTAGGGGGGAGGGGGCAGGTACAGCTAGCCCCACTCCATCAGCGAGACAGCCGCGGTGGGTACGTCCGCCAACGCGCCTAAGCCCCGAGTTACCCCCCCCCCCCCGGGTCCTGCGCAGGAGCAGGCACAGGCCTCACCACGAACAGCATCATCTAGTTGAGGAGGACGAGGCTTCTCAGGTGAGGGACCGGTACCAGGGCAGGCCTCTTGGACAGGAAGGTGCAGTTGCCGAGCAGAACGAGGCTGTGCATGCCGGCGGAAGGGATGTGCGCAGGCCTCTATTGGAGGACGGTCAGCTGGAGGCTGGTCCTGTCGGCCTAGATGTGGGGGAGCTATCCAGAGTCTCGTTAGACGCGCCCGGCGCAGCCGTAGCTGGGGCGCCGTCTGAGTCTGAAGCAAGAAATCAAGAAAGGACCGTACCGGTTGATCCAGGAGCCACGCGTCAGGAATCCGGACTTTCAGCTGCTGGGTTCACAGCGCCCATGGGATCGTTGCTATCTATACTTCAGGGGTCAGGCGGTTTGGGTGGGGGTAATAGTACCATTACTGGGGGTTTGGGACGCCTGCTTTGTGGCCTAGCTGGGTTCAGTCCGGATGGAGGGGGGTTAGGTGCGGCCCCCTTACAGGCATGGGGATTGGGGACGGGGGCTAGTAATGTGCCCACACCCGCTAGAGGTGGGGTGGCTGGGTCAGTGCCCGTACAGACGCAGGCGGGGGGTGGGGGGACGAGGATAGGCCCAGATTAGATGATATGGCAAAAGGGGAAGTGTATGTGTGTTTTGAGGGTCCCCTGGGAGCACACTTAAAGCCTGACGTCAGGGAAAAAATCTGTTGGGGGGAATATGTAGAAATTTTTTCTCTCCTCCTGTTAGAACGCTTTAATTTAGATGTGGTAAAGAAAGATGGGGTCAGGAAAGAGGAAGACGACAAGCGTTGTTTTCGGCTTATCCCGCGGACGTTTAGTAATTGGCTGCAGGCCTTTGCCATTTTAGCAAGTGTGATTGGGGAAAAATATCCTGAGCGTTGTTCGGCACATTTTTGTTACCTGGACGCAATTGGGGAGGCTTCTCGGGTGTACGGGGGTTCTGGGTGGATCAGATATGACGAACAATTTCGTCAAACAAAAGCGGTCCGCCCTAACATGAGATGGGACGATAAGGATATAGCCTTATGGATAAGAGTTACGGCACCAGTAAGTACTGGTCAGTCCTTTCGGAGTGAGTCAGGGGGGGCAGGGCAGCCCGCGGGGAATGAGCCAGTAGCAAGGGGATTCTGCTTTCTTTTTAATGAAGGAAGTTGTAAGTTTGGACAAAAATGCAAGTTCAACCTCGAGTGTTCCACATGTGGGGGCAGCCATGGGGCCAACAGGTGTTTTAGAGATAGTAGACAGAGAGGGGGGGATGGTTTTGCAAAAGGGGCGGACTCCAGTGAGAGTGGAAAGGATGGGGGATTATCTAAGTAGATACCCTAACCAGGAAGTGGCAGAGTTTTTACGTTTGGGTTTTATGTTAGGCTTTCATATACCCTCTCATCCGTTGCCGGTGGTAGAGATGCTGAAGAATTTGCGTTCGGCACTAGAATACCCAGAAATCGTGTCAGAGAAGTTGCACAGAGAGGTTTCTTTGGGAAGGATGGATGGACCGCTTTTTATGCCGCCCATGAGTAATTTGCGTATTTCCCCTCTGGGTCTGGTTTCCAAAAAGGAGCCGAATAAATTTCGGCTCATACATCATTAATCCTTCCCTAAGCGTGCATCGGTCAACGAGGGCATAGATCCGGAGTTTTGTTCGGTGGTTTATGCCTCCTTTGACGCGGTTGTCGAGTGGGTGAGAAAGTTAGGACAGGGTACCCTATTAGCTAAATCTGACATCGAGTCGGCATTTCGCCTGTTACCGGTTCACCCGGAGAGTTTGTATTTACTGGGTTGTTTTTGGCATGATGGTCATTTTGTTGATAGGTGTTTGCCGATGGGGTGTTCACTGTATTTTGAGCGTTTCAGTTCATTTTTGGAGTGGGTGGTCGTTCAGGAATCGGATTGTTCATCTATTATACACTACCTAGACGATTTTTTGTGTTTAGGGCCGGCAGGGTCTAGAGTTTGTTCTTTGCTGTTACAGTCTGTTTTTGAGTTTTTTGGGGTTCCATTGGTGGTAGACAAAACAGTGGGGCCAACAACGGAGTTAAGTTTTCTGTGGATAGTTATTGATACCCTGCGGATGGAGTGTAGATTGCCAAAGGACAAGGTGTTGGATTTGAGGGCGGGGTAGCGGCCGCGTTGCGGGCAAAAAAGATTTGCTTGCAGGACTTACAGTCCTTGCTGGGTAAATTGAATTTTGCCGGTCGCATTCTTCCCATGGGCCGCATATTTAGTAGGAGGTTGGCTTCCGCGACCGGGGGTATTGTGGCTCTGCATCATTTTATCAGGCTGGGTCGGGAACTGAAAGGGGATTTAATGGTGTGGGATTCGTTCCTGCAGCGATTTAACGGTAGGGCACTAGTTAAAAGTGGGGTTGTTGATAGTTTTGACTTTGATTTGTATACAGATGCTGCGGGTGGGGTTGGTTTTGGGGCGTACTGTCGTGGCCAGTGGTGTGCGGGTAGGTGGCCAGACTCCTGTGTGTTAAATGGTTGGGTTAAAAATGTGGCGTTACTAGAGCTATTTCTAATTGTGTTAGCAGTCACGCTTTGGATGGAAAAGTTTCGGGACCGGAAAGTTAGGTTTCATTGTGATAACCCAGGAGTCGTGCAGGCGATCAACGGCTTAACTGCCTCTTCCCCCCCCCCCCCCCCCCAGATGGGTCCAGATGGGTTGGTGTGTCCAGAGTCACTGAGGGAGATCTTGGAGGTACTGTAGGGGATCTATTGCAGGCATCATTGAGTAAAGGCTGGAGAGCATACGATAAGGCCTGGCGTAGTTGGGAACGTTGGTGCTCGGAACTGGGGGTTAATGTGATGGGTTGCGAAATTCCACTATTAGTAAAAGTATAAAAGTGTCTCAACCAAGCTATTCAGAGGACGGTTGGTGCTCACTCCTCAGCACCCCCAATGGCTGTGGCACAAGAAAAAGTTGAATGATAGCTATAGATGGAGGGCACTCAATAGCTGGCAGTAAACGGATATGATTATCGCAACTTGAAATATATACACAAATAATCACTATTAACAAACAAATGTACAACAATAGTGAGTGGCAAAAAAGGGAATAATGGGATATATAAAAAGCGAGTCGAATATACGCAACTATATAATAATGTGCACGATAAAATAAACAGCAGCAGAAATAAACAAATAAACAGATAAAATCTCCGCAATAAATGACTACAGAAGGCCAGAATAAAATCGGAAAAGTTCCAGTGGAGTATCACATAGAAGATATTGCCTGTGGTAATAGCTCTGGTGTTTATATTTGTAGGGAGATCCACCTATATGAGAGTCACTGGTTTATATTCACTTTGAAATTCTCATCATGTATCTTCAATAACAGTAAAATAGGTTGTTATAGAGGATCAATAAACATTGTTCTTAATGATCCCCTTTTCAGCGTCAGGCAAAGTGTCTATATAAGCTTTTAAATAAGAAAAGATGGTACTTTACCAATTGATTTTTATTCGCCTGTATAGACTGGGAGCAGGCCAAGTTGGTGAGCTGTCGGGACCTGTGATTATCAAAACTCACTTTGGGTTTTACCCAGCAAGGACCTGTGTAGCTGTATCACCTGACTCACGGAGCTCACGTGATTGATCAGGTGGTGTGGTGAGGGCGTTCAGTCCCGCCTCCTTCAGCTTGCATTCGAATTCATTGAGGTCCAAATGGAAAGTTCTTCAAAGTTCTTTGGACCTTTCCAAAAAATAGAAAAATTTCAAAATTGCAATGGTGAAATCACAATGTGCAAATCATTTACTGTTTGATACCAATCGCGTTTCGGGGGTTAAAAAACACCCCTTCCTCAGTGGCCACAAATTTCGCTATTGTTGTTCATTGGCCATGTGAAGGAACAGGGCTGGTCGGTCGCGCAGATGAACAGTTGCATGGCTGGGCTGGCCTTTGGGTTCAAGTTGCGGAATTCCCCAGACATCACTAAGTTCTTTTTGGTACGGCAGGTGTTAAAAGGGTATAGGAGATTTCGGCGGGTGAGGGACTTCTGGTGTCCTTTCCTCTGCTGCTCAAATTGGGGGACCAGGCGGCCTTGGTCTGCAATTCAGTGTGGGAATTGAGGTTGTTCAGGTTAGCTTTTTCTCTGGCCTTTTTCGGGGCATTTCGTGTGGGGGAGTTAGTGTGTAGAAGTGCGAGTCGGGCGGGGGGTTTGAGCGGGAGGATGTAGCCTTGTATGATGACAGGTTGGTTGTTTATCTTCGTTTTTCCAAGACGGATCGGGAGGAAAGGGTCATTATATTACGTTGTTTGAGGTACCAGGGTGTTTGTTGTGCCTAGTCAAGTGCTTGCGCGAGTTTCAGGAGGGTTCCGGGGTTGTTGGGGGTCTGCTTCTCAGGCATGCTGATGGGTCCTTCCTGTCAAGGTTTAAATTCCTGGCGGTCTTTAACCACTTCAGCCCCCCTAGCTTAAACACCCTTAATGACCAGGCCACTTTTTACAATTCTGCACTACACTACTTTCACCGGTTTATTGCTCCGTCATGCAACTTACCACCCAAATGAATTTTGCCTCCTTTTCTTCTCACTAATAGAGCTTTCATTTGGTGGTATTTCATTGTTGCTGACATTTTTACTTTTTTTGCTATTAATAAAAATTTAACAACATTTTTGCAAAAAAATGACATTTTTCACTTTCTGTTGTAAAATTAAAAAAAAAACTACATTTCTATATACATTTTTCTCTAAATTTATTGTTCTACATGTCTTTGATAAAAAAAAGTCCAATAAGTGTATATTTATTGGTTTGGGTAAAAGTTATAGCGTTTACAAACTATGGTGCAAAAAGTAAATTTCGGCATTTTGAAGCAGCTCTGACTTTCTGAGCACCTGTCATGTTTCTTCAGGTGCTAGAATGCCAGGAAAGTATAAATACCCCCAAATGACACCATTTTAGAAAGAAGACACCCCAAAGTATTCGCGGAGGGGCATGGTGAGTTCATGTATCATTTCATTTTTTTTCACAAGTTAGCGGAAAATGACACTTTCTGAGGAAAAAAATAAAAATAATAAAGTTTCCATTTCTGCTAACTTCTGGCAAAAAAAAAAAAAATCTCCCACGGACTCACTATGCCCCTCAGTGAATACCTTGGGGTGTCTACTTTCCGAAATGGGGTCATTTGTGGGGCGTGTTTACTGTTCTGGCATTTTGGGCGGGGCTAAATTGTGAGCAGCCCTGTAAAAGCTAAAGGTACTCGTTGGAATTTGGGCCCCTTTGCGCACCCAGGCTGCAAAAAAGTGTCACTCATTTGGTATCGCCGTACTCATAAGAAGTAGGGCAATGTGTTTTGGGGTGTATTTTTACATATACCCATGTTGGGTGAGAGAAATATCTCTGTAAACTGACAACTTTGTATAAAAAGTTTTTAAAAGTTGTCGTTTACAGCGATATTTCTCACACAAATTATGGGTATATATAAAAATACACCCCAAAACTTATTGCCCTACTTCTCCTGAGTACGGCAATACCACATGTGTGACACTTTTTTGCAGCCATGATGCGCAAAGGGGCCCTAAAACCAATGAGTACCTTTAGGATTTCACAGGGCATTTTTACGCATTTGGATTCCAGACTTCTTCTCACGCTTTAGGGGCCCCTAAAATGCCAGGACAGTATAAATACCCACATGTGACCCCATTTTAGAAAGAAGACACCCCAAGGTATTCTGTGAGGGGTATGGTGAGTTCATGTAAATTTTATTTTTGTCACAAGTTAGTGAAATAAGAGACTTTGTAAAAAAAAAAAAAAAATATCAATTTCCGCTAACTTGTGCCAAAAAATAAAAATTCTGTGAACTCGCCATGCCCCTCACGGAATACCTTGGGGTGTCTTCTTTCCAAAATGGGGTCACATGTGGGGTATTTATACTGACCTGGCATTTTAGGGGCCCTAAAGCGTGAGAATCAAATGCGTAAAAATGCCCTGTGAAATCCTAAAGGTACTCATTGGTTTTAGGGCCCTTGCGCATCTTGGCTGCAAAAAGTGTCACTCATGTGGTATCGCCGTACTCAGGAGAAGTAGGGCAATGTGTTTTGGGGTGTATTTTTATATATACCCATACTGTGTGTGAGAAATATCGCTGTAAACGACAACTTTTTACATTTTTTTATTCAAAGTTGTCAATTTACAGAGATATTTCTCTCACCCAGCATGGGTATATGTAAAAATACACCCCAAAACACATTGCCCTACTTCTCCTGAGTACGGCGATACCACATGTGTGCCACTTTTGCAGCCAAGATGCGCAAAGGGCCCTAAAACCAATGAGTACCTTTTAGGATGGCATTTTTACGCATTTTTCTTCTCACGCTTTAGGGCCCTAAAATGCCAGGGCAGTATAAATACCCCACATGTGACCCCATTTTGGAAAGAAGACACCCCAAGGTATTCCATGAGGGCATGGCGAGTTCATAGAAGATTTTTTTGGCACAAGTTAGCGGAAATTGATTTTTATAGTTTTTCTCATAAAGTCTCCCTTTCTGCTAACTTTTGACAAAAAGTTAAATTTTCACGGACTCACTATGCCCCTCAGTGAATACCTTGGGGTGTCTTCTTTCCAAAATGGGGTCATTTGTGAGGTGTTTGTACTGTTCTGGCATTTTGGGCGGAGCTAAACTGTGAGCAGCCATGTAAAGCTAAAGGTACTCGTTGGAATTTGGGCCCCTTTGCGACCCAGGCTGCAAAAGTGTCACTCATGTGGTATCGCCGTACTCAGGACAAGTAGGGCAATGTGTTTTGGGGTGTATTTTACATATACCCATACTTTGTGTGAAAAATATCGCTGTAAATTGACAACTTTGTATAAAAAAAAATTAAAAAGTTGTCATTTACAGAGATATTTCTCTCACCCAGTATGGGTATATGTAAAATACACCCCAAAACACATTGCCCTACTTCTTCTGAGTACTGGCGATACCACATGTGTGACACTTTTTGCAGCCAAGATGCTAAAGGGGCCCAAATTCCAATGAGTACCTTTAGGATTTCACAGGGCATTTTTACGCATTTGGATTCTCACGCTTTAGGACCCCTAAAATGCCAGGGCAGTATAAATACCCACAAGTGACCCCATTGTGGAAAGAAGACACCCCAAGGTATTCCGTGAGGGGCATGGCGAGTTCACAGAAAAATAAAAAATTTGGCACAAGTTAGCGGAAATTGTTTTTTTATTTTTTACAAAGTCTCATATTCCACTAACTTGTGACAAAAAAATAAAATTTTGCATGAACTCACCATACCCCTCAGCGAATACCTTGGGGTGTCTTCTTTCTAAAATGGGGTCACATGTGAGGTTTTTGTACTGCTCTGGCATTTGAGGGTCTCCGTAATCATTACACGTATGGCCAGCATTAGGAGTTTCTGCGATTCTCCGTATATTGAGCATACGGGTAATGAGATTTTTTCCGTTCAGCCTCTGGGCTGAAAAAGAAAAAAATGAACGGCACAGATTTTTCATTCGCATCAATCAATGTGGATGAAAAAATCTCTGCCAAAATCAGTGACTGCGGTGCGGTGGGCTGGGCGCTAGCTACCTAACAAGTAGCTAACTAACTGGCGGTGATAAGGGACCCTTATGCCCCATTCACACGTCCGAAATTCTGTTTGCGGAACGGAATTGCGGACCCATTCATTTCTATGGGGACAGACTTTGTCCCGCTCGGATCCGGAATTGCGGATCCGCACTTACGGGTCTGCACTTCCGGGTCTGCACTTCCGTTCCGCAAAAATATAGAACATGTCCTTTTCTTGTCCGCAATTGCGTACAAGAAAAAGCATTTTCTATATAGTTCTGGCAATGTGCGGATCTGCAAAATGCAGAAAGCACATTGCCGGTGTCCGTGTTTTGCGGATCCGCGTCGCGGATCCGCAGATCCGCAAGACACATATGGACATGTGAATAGAGCCTTACAGGGGGGTGATCAGTGACAGGGGGTGATCAGGAAGTCTATATGGGGTGATCAGGGGTTAACAAAGGGTTAATAGTGGTTATAAAGTGAGGGGGTGGGGGGTTAGTGTAGTGTTTGGTGCAACTTTACATTGTTACCTGGTCCTCTGGTGGTCGATCCCAGTAAATGGGACCACCAGAGGACCAGGTATTAGATATATCAGACGCTGTTAACAACACAGCGTCTGATATACCACTTTGATCTAATTTATTTTACATTTACAGCCTGCCAGCGATTGATCATCGCTGGCAGGCTGTAGTACAACTGCAGAGCCGCGCTCTGCTGTGAACGCGCGCGCGCGCGTGCGCGCGTTCACAGCAGATCTCGGCTCTCGCGAGATGACGCACGGATGCGTCCAGGAGGAATAAATCTGCCGCCGCCTGGACGCATCCGTGCGTTCGGCGGTCGGGAACAGGTTAAGAAGTGTTTGCGTAACCTGGGAATGGATTCTGGTAACTTCACGGGTCATTCCTTCAGGATTGGGGCCGCCACGGAGGCTGCTTGACTGGGCTTGCGAGATGAGGTGATAAAGCGCATTGGGAGGTGGGAGTCAGAGAGTTTTCGGTTATATGTGCGCTTGGGGGCGGTTTGAGTGCGGGATTGTTTTTTAATCATTGTTTTGGTTTTGGTTCATACGTTTTTTGGGGTGCCCTGCGGGCCGATGTTCGGCGGAACGGGAGGTAGTTGGGCTTTGATCGAGATGTGGAGGTGGTGAGGTGGATCGGGCGTAGAGGTATGTTGTGGAATAGTGAACTGCAGGAGGTACATCGTCATGCTCGTTTGGATAGGGCCCCGGATGTGCTAGTGTTGCATGTGGGGGGTAATGACCTGGGTGTTCGTCCTTGCAGGGAATTGACTCGGGACATCAGGTTTGATTTTTTGCATTTGTGGTCCCTTTTCCCGTCCATGGTGACTGTGTGGTCGGACATTGTGCCGACGAAGTCCTGGAGGGAGGCTAGATCTGTGGATAAGCTGAATAAGGCCAGAATCAAATTAAACAGGGTCATCGGCCGTTTTTGTGCCAAGCATGGGGCTGTGTCGGTGCGGCACCCAGTGTTGGAATCAGGGACTGGGGGTTTCTGGAGAGAGGATGGGGTCCACCTTAATGCAGTGGGCATTGATTTGTGGTCATAGGATTTGAAAGGGCGAGTGGAAAGAGCTCTCCGGGTGTGGCGGAACGCGCCAGCTTGAGGACTGGGGTCAAGCTGTGCGTTGTTGGCGGGGGGAGGTCATAGAAGCTGGGGCTACTGAATGGTACAGGTGTACAGGTGAATGAGAGGGCCTCAATGGTGGGGCTGGACTCTCAGAGTTGGGGCACCTGGTTGGCTTGGTGTGGCATCCATCAGTTGGTGTCCCCGAGTTTGTGGTACGCGGCTGGGGGCAAGATGGAATTGCCGTGGTGGTTTTGGCCGGTTAAAGTTCATTTAGGCGGCTTCTACGACCTTCCTCGTCAGGTTTAAGTTAAATTTTTGTTATTATTATTATTATAATTATTTATGTTATTTATGTTATTTAATGAAAACGGCTGCTGTGGCCGATTTAATCCAAACAGTGGCTATGAGTGGTTATTTGGGGGGGAGAGAACATTGGGTCGGGTAGTTTAACGGGGTGAAGAGGGCCTGAGCTTAGCCAATAACCCTACTGAAGTAAGGCCACACGAAAAACAGAATTCAGGGGAGGCCGGCATGAGGGGTTTTGGAGGACAAAGACTAGAGCAGGTAAGGGTTAATGGTGCGGACGTGATGCGTGGAGTGGTCTGAGAAGGGGCGGGGTCAGAGGTTTTAAATGATAGGGTGAGCGGGAAAACGGGCACCATTTTGGGGAAAGCAGGAGCGAGCATCTCCCTCCCTCCCACCCTTGTGTTGTTTTCTTTTGCAGGGGAGGCTGGGTGCTATAATAAAAATAAAAAAATAAAAAATTTATTTTATTTTATTGAAATAATAATGATGACGAGGAGTTAAAGGGCATTTTCTGTTGCAGGTCCTGCTAATAAGGGTATTTTCGCAAAGTTTGATGTGTCTAAGGTAGACGGGGTTATAGGGGGATTTTAGGGATTGTACTGCAGACTGTAGGGAATTGCGTTTGTCACTGCAGTCGTGGCGGGGGGAGGTCATAGAAGCTGGGGCTACTGGATGGTACAGGTGAATGAGAGGGCCTCAATCGTGGGGCTGGACTCTCAGAGTTGGGGCACCTGGTTGGCTTGGTGTGGCGTCCATCAGTTGGTGTCCCGAGCTTGTGGTATGCGGCTGGGGGCAAGATGGAATTGCCGTGGTGGTTTTGGCCAGTTAAGGTTCATTTAGGCGGCTTCTACGACCTCCCTCGTCAGGTTTAAGTTAAATGGTTGTTATTATTATTATTATTATAATTATTTATGTTATTTATGTTATTTAATAAAAATGGCTGCTGTGGCCGATTTAATCCGAACAGTGGCTATGAGTGGTTATTTGGGGGGGAGAGAACATTGGGTCGGGTAGTTTAGGTAGTTTAGGGGTTAAGAGGGCCTGAGCTTAGCCAATAACCCTACTCATGCAAGACTCTGAAGCCTAACCCACAGTAGTTTTTACCCAACAGAACATAGAAGACCTCTAAAAGAGATCCATTTTTTACTGGAGCTATAGTTTTAGGGGGAAACGGCCCTCCACTGTGATTGGCAGAACCGATCCAAGCCTGATAAGACTCAGCAGCTCTGCTATTCCAGGAGCATTGCTATTTCCTCCATGCATTATGTAGAGCTCATCAAGTGTCAACTGAGTGCTAATAAGGGCCAACTGGGAACATAAAGTTGCCCTGAAAAATAACTAAAAGGGGCCCCGTGTTGAAGGCACATCCAAATTTGCATAAGGTGTGGTCAACATGAGTAAATGGGACCAACACAAGTAGGTGGGGCTAATAACATAATGCAGCACAAAATTCCATCCCAGCAGTATATAATACTTCCGCAAAAGCTGACCCTCTGTGGTAGCCAGCTGCCACGTTCTGTCCTTCGAGTCCTTCTCCACCAGGTGTCTAATAAGATATAGAGGAGGAAGCTGAGGAGGTGAGACTCCAGCCACAGCACTGAGCTAGCCCTAGCTTTAGTATGCTGTCTGGTCTTTACGCACTGGTCTTTACGCCCCAATGCCCCAAATACAATACTGCACAAAATATAGGGCTTTCAGTAGTAACAATGTCCCTATAGTGCCCCCAGTAGTAATAATGTCCATATAGTGCCCCAGTGTCAATAATTTCCCTATAGTGCCTCCATCAACAATAGTGCTCTCAGTAATAATAATGTCCCCTATAGGGCCCCCGGTAATAATAATGTCCCCTAAATGCCCCTATAGTGCCCCCAGTGTTAAAGGGGTTGTGCAGGAGGTTTATATTGATGACATATCCTCAGCAAAGTTTGTTAATATCAAATCGAGGGGAGTCTGACTCCCAGCACCCCCGACTATCAGCTGTTTGAAGATGAGGCTGTGCTTGTGCGAGTGCTTACTGACCAGGCATTTTTCTTCCTTTTTTCATCGTCGCATTCCAGGAGCTATAACTTTTGTATTTTTCCGTCTATATAGCTTTATGAGGGCTTGATTTTTGCGGGATACGTTGTAGTTTTTAATGGCGCCATTTGGGGTACACATAACTTTCTGATTAGCCTTTATTAACTCTTTCTGGGAGGGAGATGGGAAAAACAGCAATACTGCCACTGTGTTTCTACGTTATAAATTTTACGGCGTTCATTTTTCGGTATAAATAACATAATATCTTTATTCTCTGGGTCAGTATGATTACAGTGATACCAAATACATATAGTTTTTTTACATTTTACTACTTTTTTGCAATAAAGCCCCTTTTTTAAAAAAAAAATTGCTGCTTTCCAAGACCCATAACTTTTTTTATTTTTCTTTCTATGGAGTAAATGGCACTTTTTGATCGCTTGTTATTAAGTTTTTTCGGGGGCAACTAAGAATAATTTTGCATTTCTGTCTTTTTTTTAAAAAAAATTTACGGCAATTACCATAAGGGATCACTTACATGATATTTATGTAGTCCCGCCGTTACGGACGTGGCAATACCAAACATATGGGGAAGATTTTTTTTTTGCAATTTTTTTCATTGAAAAGCGTACTTTCAATGGAAAAAACCATAATTTTTTAATGGTATTATTTTTATTGAATAAATGAGGGTTTTTTTTTACTTTTTTTTACCACTTAATAGTCCCACTATTTGATTGCTTTTAAAATGCAATGCACTATCCCTATAGTGCATTGCATTTTAATGTCCATGCTATTCTGACATTGACCAGCAGGCTGCCCAGACTGCGCAGACTGCTGGAAACTAATTAAGGCAGGCTTGGGGCCCTCAGAGACCCCAGCCAGACTTCACACACATCGGCACCCCGTGATCGCATTTGCGGGGTGCCGATGGGAGACAGAGGGAGTCCGCTCCCTCTGTCAGCACTTTACATGTGGCAGGCGTGTAAACTGTTAAACAGCCCGGATTGGCACTCCTGCCCACCGGACTGTTAGAGCAGGGTCGTGGCTCTCATGTGAGAGCTGGGTCCCCGCTCCCCGCTACACTGGGGAGCGCTTAGACTGGACCGGCATAAAAAAGCGGCGGCCCAGCCTTAGGCCCCTTAGTGACCGCCGTAAAACACGTATGGGTGGTCACTCAGGGGTTAATGCCCTCCATATTCCCCCCAGTAGAAATAATTTCCCATATAGTGTCCCCAGTAGCAGCAGAGCTCACCATTATGCCCCCATAAGTAATAACGCCGGCACATCAGTAGTTATAAAGCCCACCATATGCCCCCTGTATTGTTAATACCCCCAAAGTGCACCCCAGTAGTAAACATCCCCCTCATAAAGGTCCCAGTAGCACAAGTACCCACTAAAGTTCCTTTTAGTAGTAATAAAGCCCCCATAGTATACCCCAGAATTGACAATTCCTGCCTATAGTATCCACATTAGTAATAAAGCCCCATAATGCATCATTATAAAGTTTGCAGTAGAAAAAAGTTCCCCCTTATGTGTGCCAGACGAAAAAATATCCCAGTATAATGTGTGCCAGTAGAGAAAAAATATGCCCCCCTAGAGAACGCCAAGTAGAACCAATGTCCCCATAGTGCCCACCTCCCCAGTTATAATAAGAAGTTGTTTAAGATTTTCTTTAAAAAAATAAAAAAAAAGACATTTCTTCCCTAACTTTTTCTACAAATTGTAATACATCATTACTGCTTATTTGCTAAATTGATTGTTTGGGGAAAACATGCAAATATTTAGGCACCTTGATATTAAATCCAGAAGTGTTTTTTTAATCTCACAATTTAAATAGGTATCTTCAGGAATGACAGCTATGGGATGTCCGCTGATCACAGATCATTCCAGCCATGAAAAGATCAGTCCATTCTAAGAGCCATAACTATTCTGGAGCGCCTCGGGAGCCGCACGGACTGTAAGTATACTGCTCCCCCGCTCCCCACTACTACTATGGCAACCATGACTTTAATAGCGTCCTGGCTGCCATAGTAACCTCAAAGCATTTCGAAGACTGATCAGGATCCTGATCAGTCTTCTAATGCTTTCAGGCGACTTGCGTTCTAACGGATCCGGCGGGACGGAAGTGCCTGCCGGATCCTCAGAACGCAAGTGTGAAAGAGGCCTTAGTGCTGCCAGTGTCAAAGAATATGTCTAAATTATTCCCAATATTTGTATGCAAAAATTGGTTGGATTATTCCTGACGTTTTGCCATATAACATGTAGCAGTGAATGAAGACATGTGGCTTGTATGAACTCCTCACACGACAGACTATATTTTATTTACACAAGAACTATCTTTGCTTATAATCACTATTTTAGGGCTCATTCATCACGGCCGTGAGTGTTTTGGGGTCCGCAGAAAATGCCTATTCTTGTCCTCATTTGTGGACAAGAATAGGACATGCTCTATATATTTTTTTGCGGAGCCGCGGAACAGAACTATGGATGTGTGCTGTCCGTACAGTGTGCTCTCCGTATCTTTTGCAGTCCCATTGAAATGAATGCGGTCCCATTCATACGGTCGTTTGAATGGGCCCTAAAGCAAAGCTGCATGAAGGTGGTTGTATGTATTAATTATTTTTTGTATATTTATACATGGAAAATGTCAATTTCGGCAACATAATAGATGTTTGCAGTGAGCAGTATATATTTTTTTAACACATTCGTGTATGACAGACATATATTGCATGACCTGGAGTTTTAGTGTTTATGAGGGCACACGCTCTCGTTGATGTATCCACTTGTGAGCTTTTCACACCTTGATATATTACATTTACAGTGTTTTTGTGTGGAAACTTCTGTGAGTTACAATATGTTTAGCCACTGATATCACCTTTTATGCAATTGCTATGGAAAGTTACACTTTGCCACAAAATTACATGAAGGTGTCTCTGCGCATAAAGTGCAAAGTGGCATTTTGACAATGTGTCAAGTGTTTACTTTTAAAAAATATATGGGTTAGCATGACGGATCCGCACAAAACGCAAGTGTGAAAGTAGCCTAATAATATTGGCAGCATAATGACATAAACCCACCTAAACAGTTAAACATATGTTTCTGTATCATTGAGAAAAACTTTACCACCTCAAGGGGTGGTCACAGACACATCCTGAATACTTTGCCCGCTTGCTCATTTGCATCGAGAAATACTATGGTACTTTTTCTGTGCATGGGGTGATTAATCACACTGTTTTATTTTACATAATGAAGACCATAACAAGTGAAGTCTGAAGTAGACTGGGAACTGTATCCTTAATAGTCTTCATTGCTCCTAATTATGCTTGATGAAACTCTTAGCTTCAAATTACTCTGCAATCCCTTTGATTCCTTTTTTAAGACCTCTTTTGGCTATAAAAATGTTAAAACGTATTTGTCCTGCCGTGCAAGTTGTGTGGTCCCATTTACAACATCAGAGGAACAATGAACATCCACTGCTTCAGCTTCATCTAGATGGAGATCAAAAGATCTAATGCATCTTGCTAGAGCGACTCCTGCATCCAGCAATCACGGAGGTGTATTTTTTTTATATACTTGAGATGAATTTGAGTTGAAAGACAGGTGGTTCCATCATATGTAATGTAGACTGCACTGGGAATAGCTGTTCTTTCCTCTCTGGTGTGCGGAACACTACTGCACTAAAACCAGCTGCCTTCTGCACATGGAAACAGTTTTTTGTCATTGCTGCAGGAAGTTTGGCAAATTTGGGATTTTAATATTTTAATTCATGTAAATTATGAGACCAAAAGCCAGCGTTCCTTAGTCATCTGCTTGCTGTCTGTAGGCATGCACTGTCACTTCTATTAGAATATGATATGTGCTCCAACATCTGCAGGCTGAGAATAGCATCTTATCTATGAGCAGATTATCTTATACAAACTCACCATCAACTTTACTATTTAGTGTGAATTGGAATGTAACATTTAATCTGCATGTAAGTAAATCTGCATGCTATATATATATATATATATATATATATATATATATATATTGTGGGGAGTCGCTCTGGTAGACAGCGGTGCGGGTGCAGTTTAGAGGCAAAACAAGGAGTCCAGATTGTGCATCAAACAGTGTTTTATTCACACTTGCACACCAGAAATGAAAACAGTCTCTTGGTGACAGTTCACACACAACAGAAATCATGTGGCAAAACCAAAAACAGGCCAACACAGGGTCCAGTCACCTTGGGTGGTTTAAGTGCGGGTTCACACCTAGCAGTCGGTTCAGCCGCAGGCGATTCCTCCTTCAGGTTGCAGGGAAACACCACCTTGCTGAGCTCCGTCCTCCAGCACAGAGAACTCCTCAGCCCTGTTAGCAGGCTCCAGGATAATCACCTCAGACACAGCTGATGGCTGTGTTTTATACCAACCCAAAACTCGGACTGGACCGTGGGAGCAGCCACCCACCCTACTCTTTAGCTGCTCCCAGTAAGAGCCGGCCCGGATCGGCTTTGCAGCCATGCTATTTAAAAGAGTCAAAACAGCACTAGCTGCTGCAGACAAAAACCCGGCTCTCACCTCACCGAGGCCAGCAACCTCGGTGACACGTACCTGCCATCGCATATGACACCTTGCACCTTACCACATACCCCCCTTTGTTCAGCCCTGAGGGGTGAACACACGTAAGGCAGTGGGCGCGGGACAGGGCATCTGCGTTGCCCTGCAAGCGGCCTGCCCTGTGTTCCACGGAAAACTTGAAATTTTGAAGAGATAGGAACCACCTGGTGACCCGAGCATTCCTCTCCTTGGCCTGACTCATCCATTTGAGGGGAATGGTCGGTCACCAGACAGAACCTCCTCCTAACAGGTAGTAGCGGAGAGATTCGAGTGCCCACTTGATAGCCAGGCACTCCCTCTCCACTATACTATATCTGGACTCGGCGGGACTGAGCTTACGGCTCAGGAAGACAACGGGATGTTCTTCCCGTTGACCTCCTGAGACAGTACCGCACCGAGGCCTACCTCCAGGCGTCGGTCTGTACGACAAACTCCTTGTTGAAGTCGGGTGTCACCAAAACCGGGGACCCACACAGGGCCGACTTCAACGCGGAGAAAGCCTCCTCCGCCTTCTCACTCCAGCTAAGCCTCCCAGACTTTCGCCCCTTCAACAGGTCTGTCAATGGCGCTGCTATTGTGGCAAAGTGGGGCACAAACCTCATGTAGTAACCTACAATCCCCAGGAACGACTTTACCTGCCTGGTGGTGACCGGTCGGGGCCAGTTACGAATGGCCTCTACCTTAGTTACCTGAGGTTTGATAACTCCCGCCCAATTACATATCCCAGATATTTTGTCTCCTCTAACCCTATGGAGCACTTCTTTGGGTTAGCGGTCAGTCCGACTTTCCTCAGGGCATCCACTACCGCCTGCACCTTGGGTAAATGGCTTTCCCAGTCGGTGCTGTGGATGACTACATCATCTAAGTAGGCCGAGGCGTACCGGCGATGTGGTCGCAGCACTATGTCCATTAACCTTTGGAAAGTGGCGGGCGCCATGCAGGCCAAAGGGTAACACCTTGTAGTGATACAGGCCCTGCGAGGTAACAAATGCGGTTTTTCCTTAGCCGACTCCGTTAAGGGTACCTGCCAGTACCCTTTAGTGAGGTCCAGCACAGAAAAATAACGGGCTTGTCCTAAACTTTCAACAAGCTCGTCTACTCGGGGCATGGGATGCGCGTCAAACTTGGATACTTCATTTAACTTGCGAAAGTCGTTGCAGAACCGCAGCGTCCCATCCGGCTTAGGTATTAGGACTATGGGACTGGCCCACTCACTTTTCGACTCCTCAATGACATCGAGCTTCAACATTAACTGCACTTCCTCCGCGATGGCCCGCCGCCGAGCCTCGGGTACCCGGTATGGTTTTAACCGGACCTTGGCCTGAGGCTCAGTGACGATGTCATGTCGGATGAGAGGCGTGCGGCCAGGGAGGTCGAGAACACATCCGTGTTCCGACTGAGAACTCCTGACTTCCTGAACTTGTTTGGAAGACAGGCTGTCTGCAATTTTTACCGTGGTTACGGCTTCACAGGCCTCGAACTGTGGGGCTGGACCCTTTTCACCTAGAAGCCCTGGCCGGGGGCTGGGGTCGTCGGCCGCGTCCCTATCTTTCCACGGCTTAAGTAAATTCACGTGGTACACCTGCTCCGGCTTGCGCCGCCTGGCTGGTGTACTTTGTAATTACTTCCCCTACTTTCTCGATCACCTCATAGGGGCCCTGCCACCTAGCTAGGAATTTGCTGTCAGGGTGGGTACCAGAACCAAAACCCGATCTCCCGGATTGAAGTCCCGTACCCGAGCCTGACGATTGTACACCCTACTCTGGGCTTGTTGCGCTGCCTCCATATGCTCCCGGACCAAGGGCAGCACCCTTTCCATCCGTTCCTGCATCTGGGCGACATACTCAATGACACTTTTGTGGGGGACAGGCTGTTGTTCCCATGCTTCCTTGGCGATATCCAACAGGCCCCGAGGGTGTCTGCCATAAAGCAGTTCGAAGGCGGGAGCCAGTAGAGGCCTGGGGCACCTCTCGCACTGCGAACATGAGATAGGGCAGAAGCAGATCCCAGTCCTTCCCATCTCTAGACACCACCCTCTTTAACATATTTTTTAGAGTTTGGTTAAACCTCTCCACAAGACCGTCTGTTTGCGGATGGTAAACGGACGTCCGTAACTACTTTATACGCAACAATTTACACAGTTCCCTCATTACTTTGGACATAAAGGGGTCCCTTGGTCTGTCAGAACCTCTTTAGGCAGGCCCACACGGGAAAACATCTCCATTAACTCTTTGGCAATGAGCCTAGCTGAGGTATGTCGCAGAGGCACCGCCTCCGGATACCAGTGGCATAGTCGAGAACTACCAGAATGTGTTGGTGGCCCCTGGCGAGACTTTGGTACAGGCCCAATTAAATCCATAGCGACTCGCTCAAGCGGTACTTCAATAATTGGCAGAGGTACCAGAGGACTACGGAAATGTGGCTGGGGGCTAGTTATCTGACAGGTTGGACAGGACTTACAATAATCTTCTACCTCCTTGAACACACCGGGCCAATAAAACCGCTGCAGTATGCGGTCCTGGGTTTTCTGCCACCCCAGGTGTCCCCCAAGAACATGTTGGTGGGCAAGCTCCATGACAAGCTTGCGATACGCTGTGGGCACCACCAACTGTTCAACAGGTTCACCTCGGATTTGGTTCACCCGATACAACATATCCTGCAGAACAATAAATCGTGGGAACATTAATTCAGCCCCTGGTTTCTGGGGTTTACCATCAATTTCAGCACATTCTCCCAGGCCCTGGTGAGGTTTGGTCCCGGTGTTAGGCGGTCCCAAAATTATCTCCGGAGGCGTGGAGGTCTGCCAACTCAGGACCTGGTGGCAAGTCCTCCATGTCTCCCACCATTCCACTCAGTGGGGGTGTCTCCCCCTCTATCACAGAAGTGGTGGTCACCCCTACCGCAGGCCCTTCGGACTCGGGCTCCCAGGGCTCTGGCCTCCCACAGGAACCAGGCCACTCTGCTAGGAGTTACCCCTGTCTCAGGGCTATTAGTCACTTTCACCTCAGGCCATAGTGACGGAAAACCAGGAAGTCTCTCCCAATTATTAGTTCATACGGTAGTTTGGCGGAGATCGCCACTTCACAAGTCAGGTGCCGGCCGCCGTGGACAGAGACATTTCAGCAGTGGGATAGTCCTTTAAGTCTCCGTGTATGCACACCACCCCAACTTTCCGGCCCGTATACTGGGTGGGCTGTACCAGGGCAGCACTTACCAGGGTTACCAGGCTCCTGAGTCCAACAGCGCCACTGCCAGGTTATCCCCGACTTGCACCTGGCACAGATGACGACTGTCCATTGTCTCGGGGATGCCGGTCGCACACAGTCTCCGGGCATACATGGAAGCCCGGTACCCATAATTAGTCTCCATGGGTTCCCCCACTGTGGACAGTTGGCCCTTATGTGTCCAGGCTCCCGACACTGCCAGCAGACCACTGGGGACGGATCTGCAAGAGGTACCTCCCGGGCGGGTTTGGCCGGCCGCCGGGACTGGGGTGGAGATTTGCGGGGTTTGACTGGCCCCCTCCCAAAAGAACCCCCTGCAGGTTTCTGGTGGCCTCATATCGTTCCACCAGGTCGACCATCTCAAGGGCATTGGTGGGGATACCTGGCCGATCCAGTGTTGAAGGGGGTAAGGCAAGGCCCTCCAAAACATGTCAGCCAGCAGCCGGTCCAGCATAGCAGTCGGACTCAGAACCTCAGGCTGCAGCCATTTTTGCAACCTGTGCAGCAACTCATAGTACTGCGGCCTGGCGGGTTCAGCCACGTTAAAGTCCCACTGGTGGACACGCTGAGCCCGGACCAACACGTTTACCCCCAGTCTGGCCAGGATCTCCCCCTTCACCGTGGAATAGTCAGCAGCCTGGTCGTCTGCCAAATCAAAAAAAACTTGCTGGGGTCCAGACGCCAGGAACGGAGCGACGACCTCTGCCCACTGTTCTCGGGGTAATTTCTCCCTCACGGCCACCTTCTCGAACACCGCCAGATAGGTCTCAACATCATCCGAGGGGTCATCTTAGGGATCGCGGCACGGACAGCTTTCCGGGCATCGTGGGCGCGGTGGGACGCTCCTGCCGCTTGCAGCGCCATCACGTGCTGTAGCAGTAGCTGGTTGGTCTCCCGCTGCTGCACGTTAGCCTCTATGAGGGCTTTCACAGCCGCCTCCATTTTGTCGGGGATCACAGGCTGCAACTTTGCCGGCTTAATATAGGACATTCACTTTTGCTCAGCAAAAACAAAGTTCGGCGTTCACGCCAGCCTCACTGCGCATGCCCGCATCCGACACCAAATGTGGGGAGTCGCTCTGGTAGACAGCGGTGCGGGTGCAGTTTAGAGGCAAAACAAGGAGTCCAGATTGTGCATCAAACAGTGTTTTATTCACACTTGCACACCAGAAATGAAAACAGTCTCTTGGTGACAGTTCACACACAACAGAAATCATGTGGCAAAACCAAAAACAGGCCAACACAGGGTCCAGTCACCTTGGGTGGTTTAAGTGCGGGTTCACACCTAGCAGTCGGTTCAGCCGCAGGCGATTCCTCCTTCAGGTTGCAGGAAACACCACCTTGCTGAGCTCCGTCCTCCAGCACAGAGAACTCCTCAGCCCTGTTAGCAGGCTCCAGGATAATCACCTCAGACACAGCTGATGGCTGTGTTTTATACCCAGCCCAAAACTCGGACTGGACCGTGGGGAGCAGCCACCCACCCTACTCTTTAGCTGCTCCCAGTAAGAGCCGGCCCGGATCGGCTTTGCAGCCATGCTATTTAAAAGAGTCAAAACAGCACTAGCTGCTGCAGACAAAAACCCGGCTCTCACCTCACCGAGGCCAGCAACCTCGGTGACACGTACCTGCCATCGCATATGACACCTTGCACCTTACCACAATATGTATATATTCCCCCTTGATTATATCAACCTCAGAAGTTGATCTCAATTAGCAGCCTAGAATTAAAAATAAAGTTATGGTTGACCAGGTGGGAAAAAAATCCTTGTTCCTCAGGGCTAAAATTGAATCAATCCTTAAAGGGTTTGTCCATTTTTTAAATTGGAGAAATCTATACTCACCTGTTCCCCTCTGCTCCATTGAAGCTCAATGGGTCCTTTCCATAGGCTTTCAGTCCCTATCTTTTAAACTTTCAGACGGATGGGGTCACATATGCTGCTGCAGCCAGCGGCTGGCCTCAGTAGTGATGTGACTCAGCAGTGCTGCCTGTAACTTTGTACTAGTCTGCAACACACCCCCTCTCTCACCAGTGGTTCAGGTGGATGCTCTCACTCATGCTTTACACTGCAGCTTGTCTGTTCAGTTTGGCTACTGTGTATTTGCTCAAGCCCAGCACAAATTACCAGTAGTTTTATTATTTATCTAGTTATTTAGTTGTTATAAGGCATTCTCATCTTTCTTTGTGATTTACAGTGCTTCTGTAACTCTGTGTGCACAATTAATACAAACAACGCAATAGAGACTTAAAGGGGTTCTCCGGGAATTAAGAAAATGAAAATACTTAAATATTACTTTATTATAAATATATTCCCAAATACCTTTCTTTAGTTATAATGGCTCGTTTAGTCTAGGGAGCAATCATTAGGAGAGATATAATGGCTGCCGCCCTATATACAAAAACCTGTCCTAATCACACAGCAGGACAAGTTACTGAGCTAAACAGCTGCCTCATCTCTCTGCTCTACTTGTCAGGGATTATGATCCTGAATACAGATGATAAGATCTTTAGCTGAATCTCTGGGGGAATGGAGTTCACGAGGAGACATGATGTATAGGGATGATTGAATCGGGATTCAGATCCAGAGTCGATTCGCTTCCAAACTTCATTTGAATGCTGTATGGAGATCTGTCTCCGTACAGCATTAAAATGTATGGGCTCCGGCGAGAGAAGTTCGTTACCACCGAAGTCTCGCGAGACTTCGGTGAATAACTTCGGGATTTGAGTTTTCAACTTGAAAACCATTTTAAAACTCGGTTCCGAAGCAGACTTCGGATTCCCGGTTTGAAATGGTTTTCACTTTTAAAAATTGAATGCCGAATTTATTCACCGAAGTCCTCTTTTCAACTCACCGGAGCCCATACATTTGAATACTGTATGTAAACAAACCTCTGTATAGTATTCAAACTAAGTTTTGTGTAAAGAGACTTCGGATCTAGTATCTGACGCTCACCCCTAATGAAGTACAGAGAGAAGGTAGGGATGAGGTAACATGTAGAGCAGAGAGGAGGATGAGGCAGCTCTTTAGTTCAGTGTTGTGAAGTAACTTGTCCTGCTGTGTGATTAGGACAGGTTATGTGTGTACTAATAGGACGGCGGCCATTTTATTTCTCCTAATGATTGCTCCACCGACAAAATGAGCCATAATGAATAATGAAAGGTATTTGGGAATATATTTATAATAAAGTAATATTTAAGTATTTTCATTTTATTAATTCCCAGAGAACCCCGTTAACCACTTCCTGACTGCCCATTAACTATAAACTTCCTTGGGCAGTCGATTTATCTATGAATGGACGTTCTGGAACATCCATTCAGAGATGGCAGCTGCACGCTAATCGTGCAGCTAACAAGTGGGGGGCCCGCTGTCAGTGACAACAGGGTACCCCCTGGGAGAAGGCAGGGACCGTTCCTGGGTGTCTTTGCCTTCTAGATCGTTGTGTACACAGCCCTCAATGAGAGCTGTGTATACAGATCAGGAAGCACTTTGCCACTTCCTGTCCTGGCCCCGGCGGTCACATGGGAGGGAGGGAGTGCAGGAGCTGTCGGGTCTTCTATAGACCACAATCAGACCTGCACTGAGGATGTACAGTATACTGCTGTACAGCCTCTCTGGGGGGGGGGGTGTATTTCTACTATGTCAGCCCCAGTTACAGGAGAAATCAATAGTGAAAAAAAAAAATTAAGTTAAATGTCCCCAAGAGGTCTTGTATGACCTTATGGTGGACACAAAGTGTAAAATAAAAAATGTAAAAAGTAAAGAAGTAAAGTGTAGCAATTAAAACATCACCTCAACCCGCAAAACATTAGCCCCCACACAAGACCATAGCCAGAAAAATAAAAAAATATGGTTCTATGAAAATTGCAAAACAAAAACATGATTTTATTTTTAAATGCTCTTATTGTGTAAAATGTAACAAAAATAGACATATTTGGTATCGCCGCGTCCGTAACAATTGGCTCTACCAAAATATCACATGATCTACCCCATCAAAGGAACAGTGTAAAAAAAAAATAATTATGCCAAACAGCTTTTTTTGTGACTTCACCTCCCAAATATGAGATAAAAAGCAACCAGAAAGCCATATGTACCCCAAAATTGGGCCAATAAAAACTACAGCTTGTCTTGCACAAAATAAGTCCTCACGCAGCTCATTCAACAAAAAATAAAAAAAAGGTATTGCTCTTAAAAACCATGACAGAAATTTACATGTTAGAAAATCCAGATGCCGCTCCTTCCCTTCTGAGCCCTGGCGTATCCCCAAATAACAGTTTACGACCACAATTGGGGGGGATATTCTCCTGTTATCTTTTGTGAAAAAGAAAGTTTGGGCCTAAACCACCATTTTCTTGTAGAAAAAAAAAATTCATTTTTTGTTTTCACACCCAAATATTAAAAATTCTATGAAACAGCTGTTGAGTGATGTGCTCACTACAGCCCTTAAAAATTTCTTGGGTGGTGTAGTTTACAAAATGTGGTCACTTTTTGGGGGTTTTCACTGTGGGGTTACCTCAGGGCCTCTTCAAATGCAACATGGTGCCCAAAGACCATTCCAGCAAAATCTTCCCTCCAAAAACCATATGGCGCTCCTTGCCTTCTGTGTCCTGTCGTGTGCCCAAACAGTGGTATACAACCACATATGGGGTGTTTCTGCAAACTGCAGAATCTAGGTAATAAATATTGAGGTTTGCTTTGTTGTGAACCCTTGATGTGTTCCAGGAAAAAATTGATTAAAATGGAAAATCTGCAAAAAAAAACATTTTGAACATTTTGAAATTTCACCTCTATTTTACTTTAATTCCCGTGGAATACCTAAATGGTTAACAACATTTCTAAAAAACAGTTTTGGTTCTATTATGTAAGCCCCACAAAGTGACTTCAGAACTGAACTGGTCCCTAAAAAGTGTCCTTCTCTGTGATCTTCACTGCTCAGATGCTGTTGAATCACCACAGACAGTGTCAGAGAAGTGAAGAATACTCCCTCTTAGGAAATGGGTGCTGACGACCATCCCCTCATCTAACCACTGCCTCCTTAGGAGATCTGGCACCTTGAATAATGGACCAGTTAACTTTCGAATGGAGGGAGAAGAAGTAAAATAAAAATAAAAGCCATGGAGAACTCAGAAGAATGGCGCTGATTGACGAATGTATGTAGATTTACACAGGTGATAGGTCCTCTTTAAACATTACAGAATTATAACAATTAAAGTCCCATTTTCCTACGGTGCATTATAACAAAACCTAAGAGTAGAAACTGTAAGGGGGATTAATATTGCAGATCACTCCCTTTGGAAGCATAAATACAAGTAAGGCTACTCTCACATTAGCGTTTATATTTTCCAGTATTGAGATCTGTCCTAGGATCTTAATACCAGCGAAAAACATTTCCGTTTTGTCCCCATTCATTGTCAATGGGGACAAAATGTAACTTAACAGAACAGAATGCTCCAAAATGCATCCCGTTCCTTCCTCATACCGGAGATTTCCGTCATGGGATGAGGAGCAAGACGGATCCATCATGACCCACAATGCAAGTCAATGGAGACGGATCCGTTTAACCCTGACACAGTAGAAAACGGATCCGTCCCCCATTGACTTTCAGTAGAGTTTATGACGGATTCTTCTTGGGTATGTTGAAGATAATACAACCGGATCCATTCATAATGGATGCAGATGGTTGTATTATCAGTAACGGAAGCGTTTTTGCTGAGCCCTGCCGGATTCAGCAAAAAGGCTAGTGTGAAAGTAGCCTTACCCTACTAAGTTCAGGTCTGGGGCCACATTCAAGTATTCTGTTCCAGCATAGGAATAGAATATCAGAATCAATCAATTGGCATATGCCAGACACTGCCAGCACCCAATGGATTCCATTCATTATAATGGTGTCAGTTGCTTTTTGACATGAAAGCCAGCTTTCTGCCAGGTAAAATACTACTGCATGTAGTGGTGTTTTTTTTTTTATGGAATCTGTGATAGAGTTTTCTGCAAAAACCTTCACTGCTGATGTGAACCTAGCCTCAAAGCAAAAACATTTTTTTTAAATAATAAAAATATGTAAAGAAAGAGCCATGCCCATACAAGCTGAAATACGCTAGAGATGGATCTTTTGAACTAGTATTTTCACACAATAGATCATGGTACAGTGTGTCTTTTTCAGCATTGAAGAAAATCTAGCGTTGACTTGTTTGTGTGATGTAGTACACAGATTAAATCTAGAAGGGGGACTTTCTCATAGTGATGTTGGGCCTGTGGGCAGTATGACATGAGAACATGGTGGTCAACCATACATCTGCATCTGTTTATTCTGCACTTACAGTTTGCGGAGGTGGATTATTTGTTTCATTCCTATTTGCATGCTTGTGTGGGCACTTGTGTGAACTTGGTGTAATAGTTGTTGGTGAAATATTGTGTGGCGCCTTGATATAATCTGTAGCATCTGCACGCCCATGGCTGAAAATTCATGATGACATTTGGTTTCTAACTGGTTAGATGTAATAGATATTTATTGACATGAATAACGTTCTCCATGTAGACCACGGTTATAATAGTGCAATGTAACACTATACAACAAAATGATTTAGCATTCGAAATCTGAAAGGAGATCAGTGAATAGAGGTAAATTCAACATTCAGAATTATGGACCACCAACAATTCTAGACAGTATGTCATTTGTATTGTTTCTGGGTCAAAGCTACTACTTCTACACCCAGTCCAGTGAGCATACTATTGTAGAAGTGCCTGTAGAGCAAAAATTGTAAATGTGTGAGGTTACATTACTCACAAATTCAGATCCAGTATTAACAAACGGGCAGGCAATGCACCCACTACATCTAAACATCCTTTGATCGCTGCTGGATAGCCTGGTTATGAGACGGTACTTAGTGACTGTTGACATAGTGATCATTAATGCTATAGCCCCGCCTATAGGTAATTTGAGGTGAGTCACCTATCACCTCCCTGAGATCCAGATCTAGTCACAGAGTCTGCCAATGTCAGGTAAGGAGTTGTTTAACTTCAGATGAAGCCATATTAAAAGTGGCAATAAGATGAATTCTCTTCAGCCCTTCATTTTCTGCTGTGGATAGAGGAGCTGGCTATGCCCTATGTTAGACCCGTCTTAGGGTAGCATCAGGTAACCCTGATCAAGGAAATGTCAGGATAAATCTCCTATCTGTCTGATAAACTTGTTTTCAGAGCAATTCCTTCTAAGACAGAGATACTGACTGACCAGGGTAACTCTGTTAAGGGGGCATGGGTCACAGCTTTCCCACCTTACAGTGAATTAGTGTAGGTTGGTATACAAGATATCGTAGTTTCCCAATTATGTTTTTTTTCTCATTTCCATCTGAAGAAAGTGCAAAGTTTCTGCATGTATTTCAAAAGTGAACCTTAAAAGGGCTTTCTGGGATTTTAATATTGATGACCCACAGAATAGGCTGAGGTCCGACACCAGGCTCCCCCGCCGATAAGCTAGTTGAAGGGAAGGCTGCGCTCCGTGCAAGCGCTGCTGTCCCTTGTTTGTTTACCTGCTCACCGTCAACAGAGCAGCAGTGAGCAGATGTAACTACAAGCCATTCCATTCACTTCTATAGGATGGCTCCTTCCAATACACAAGCTGTTCCATTGAAATGAATGGGACGGCTTGTAGTTGCACCTTCTCACCACTGCGCTGTCGATGGAGAGCAGTTAAACAAACAAGGAAAGGCAGCATTTGCCTGGAGTTCAGCCTTCCCTTCAACCAGCTGATCAGTGAGGATAGGTCATCAATGTTAAAATGGAAAAAAGTCCTTTAAGCTAATCACATTATAATTGACGTGGTCCACAAATTGACCAAAGCACTCCTTACAAAAGTGTCTCCCGAAAAAGCACAGTCTCCACCTACTAGCCCAGGTGTAAATTAACATACAATAGGACACCAGAACTCCCCATCACTGTACCCCTGAGTGAGATCTAGGAGATGGGTGACAGGTCATGGGGCAGGTATTGACATTTCCTTGCACAAAGAAAATTATTCACAGTTTTGAGGCCAAACTCATGTGAAATGGAGGAAAACGAGATCAATCAATGCCAACCAAGGCCCACCCCAAAGAGGCACACTACCCAACCGTAGTAAGAGGTCTCCCGTATCACTAGTGTATTATGGTAAAGTGATGACAAAAGGGGAACATGTTTTATCTATATAAATCCCTGGGTTCTAACCTAAGTTACCTACCCAGAGACAATAGGTCTACTTTTGAGGTGGGGCCATACCTTTGTCTACTTTTGGTAAGCCGTAAAAGTTGGCTATATTTGGATGTTAATTATATAAAAATGCAAACTCATCTTCCCTTTTCAAATTGGTCTCGCAAGCCAACTTCAGAATCAATTTAAGTTTGGATGAGTAGATGAGGGTGGGGTCAGAATGCAATACTTCAATACATCCCTGTCCCATAGAAGGTCCTCACACATCTTTTGATAATCAAGAGAATTCAATATCACAAGGTTATCCCCCTTTGTTAGAGGGTTTAATCAAAATAGAGAAAACCTTCTGCTAGTTCAGAAATGCTACCCTTTCCTTCCTAGTGACATTGCAGAATAGGTACTTCACCGCTAAGGAGTCAAGATTTCTCATTGCCTTATTTAGAAATATATCAATACAGGAGATATCACCAGTGGGAGTATTTTCTAACTTTACCTAACTGCAGTTAGGTATTTATTATATCTCACACTTAGTGTCCATAGAAATAGACTAGAACACCCCAGCATACGTATAGGACCCAAATACATCCTTTCATGTTTCCACAATGAAGGAAAAAAGACAAAACAAAAACATAAAGATTGTGCGGACCCTGTTTTAGACGTTTCGGTCCGTCCTGAATCTTTTTCAATGTATGTATATTAGAAAAAGAGAAACAAATAACTCAATAAGCGACGCTAGGCAGGAAAACGGTAAGTATCATAACACGGGGTAATAAATACTCATACTATGAGGGTAGCAGCAACAGTAATTAGTGACCATATAGTGGGGAGGTAACTATGTTCAAAGTATAGTAAGCGATCACCTGTTAGAGAGTAACATGCTAGTTTCACAGAGGATTAAATCGCTAAATCAAAGATATGGTTGGGGTATGGCAACCATAGGGTCCTGGCAAAAAATTGCTAATGATAATATATGAGAGTGAGCAGTGGGACCAGAGAGGCCAAAGCGAAGATATGAGTGTCAAGAACAGTGAAGGCCCATGGTAATAAGGGCCAGCATACAAGGAGAAAAATTAGTATGATCAAGGAAATGAGGAGCGTAATTTATGAAGAGGAACTCACCTAAGGGTGTGTGGGGTCAGGCATGTGTTGCTGGAACATGCCTGACTTTGTATATGGCGGTTTATAAAGGGTAAAGGGGGCAGTGTGTGTGGCAGGGAGGATGTCTTGAGGGAGGAGGTGCAGTGCATGACATATTGGGCTGGCTGGGGGAGCACTGGAACCAGGCAGCGGCAAGCGCGTATGAGCTTTGGGTGGCTGTGTAGTAGGCAGCCATATTGGAGATTGGTAAATACCAATTAGAGACCGTGCATGCGTACTATGGGAAAGAAGGTTGCAGGCACCATAATGGTAGAGGGCAAGAAAGTGGAAACCACATGCCCCAGATCCAGACCCGCTTTCAGGTAAGATACCTGATTTAGTAGTTAATTTATGCTCACATACATTGTCCCCTGCTGAACTCCACAGAAGGGACTAACATTTTGTCTGGTCTCTACCTTTAACTCTTTCACATTAAAGCAAGAACTTATGAAATTCTATAGAACCCTTAGATGTAAAACACATTTCGGCCTGAACCCCACAACACACACCTGTTAATAGACCCACTCAGGGTAGTCAGGACCCTAAATCTGAGTTGTCAATAAGCAACTGGGGACTCCGACCACCCAGTAACTTTAACCCCCCCCCCCAAACCTATCATGGGGTAGAAACTGTGATATCACTTATCGACCGTGACATCAAAGAGACCCTTTCCAAATATAAACATGGACATTTTCCCACTAAAAGTACCCTCACTAAAACAGAACACATGACACTGAAAACCCTCAGGGATAACAAAGACATTATAATTAAGCCAGCCGACAAGGGAGGTGCTATCGTAATAATGGATTGACATGATTGTATAGAAGAAATAAATCGTCAATTATCTGACACCACCACATATCATAGAGTCACACAAGACCCCTTACCCTCCATCCGTCAGAAAATAATGTTCTCACTGGATAGCAATTTGACCAAGGGAATAATTGATCAAAAAACCTACAATTTCCTAAATAACACACACCCTGTCACACCAATCTTTTACACCCTTCCTAAAATCCATAAATCACTATCCAAACCACCTGGTAGACCCATTGTAACTTCAACCGACTCCATCTTCTCACCGCTTTCCATTTACCTGGAATAAATACTAACACCTTTAGTTAAAGGTACCAAGTACTTTATCCTTGACACTGGACATTTTATACAAATACTTAGAGACATGCGAGGTGTCTCACCTACCAGTCTCCTAGTAACTCTTAACATTAACAGCCTATATACCTCCATGCGACACAATCTGGGCCTTCAAGCTGTTGAGACCATTTTAACAAATTATTAACCTCTTTCACCAGAATCCATTCAGTTTTGCGTCAAACCATTTTCCCTGATCCTACATGAGAATTACTTTGTTCAAGTATGTGGGACTGCTATGGGGTCCAACGTGGCCCCTCCGTATGCTAATACCTTTGAGAACAACCATGTCTACACTAATTCCCTCTTCAACAGATATGCCACTTGTTGGCATCGTTACATAGATAACATTTTTTGCATCTGGACAGGTCCCCCCGAGTCACTTACAGCATTTGTGAGTGACATCAACAATGTTAGATCAGAACTCCAATTTACCCCTAATTTTCACAGTGATTCTATTAGCTTTCTAGATACTCTGGTCAAGAAACACAACACTAGTTCCTTAACCACAGATCTCTATACCTAACCTACCGACAGAAACGGCCTATTACATTGCACTAGCTGCCACCCACGCAAAACAAAAAACTCACTACCCAGATCCCAATTTACCCATATTGAACGCATTGTCACAGATCCTACATCTAAAGAGAGTCAACTTGACAGGATGAGTAACAAATTCAAAGAAAGGGGATATCCTCCCACCTTACTGTCCAAAGAATGATCCAGAATATCAAACCTTAACTATACCACACAATGATCCAAACAGATTAACCGAGTTTATACACACTTACTACCCAATAGCTCCCATGATACAACAGACCATTAGAAAACAGTGGCCCCTCTTTCACAAAACTTATCCTGAAATTAACATATTCATTGGACCAGCTTTGATGTGCCTCATAAGATCCAGGAATATTAGAGACCATCTAATACGAGCTGACATCGGTAGTCAAATTAAAACACCAAGACAACGGCTCCTGGGCACTAAAAGAACCGGTACATTCCCTTGTCTACATTGTGCAGGCTGCATAAATGTTAGCAAGAGGAATACTTTTTATCATCCCCATACTGGAAAGACTTTCCATATTAAGGAATTCTTCACCAATGATACATCTTTTGTGGTATACCTGATAAAGTGTCCATATGGCCTCTTATACATCGGCGAGACAAGGCAATCGGTCCGATACCGTGTCTCGAGACACATATCGACTATTCGATGCGAAAAAGCCTGGTTACCAATACCTTTTGCTTGGGACCACCAGAGGACACAGGCAGCTATGTAAGTGCACCAATCACCCCCCTCCCCCCCCCCGTCACAGATCCGCAAAACACAGACACCGGCAATGTGCTTTCCGCATTTTGCGGATCCGCACTTTGCCAGAACTATATAGAAAATGCCTTTTCTTGTCAGCAATTGCGGACAAGAATAGGATATGCTCTATCTTTTGCGGAGCTGCGGCCTGATGTTTCGGGGAAGAAACCCGGAAGTTCGCGGACGCAGCTCCGCAAATGCTGATGCGGAGAGCACATAGTGTGCTCTCTGCATCACCACCGGCCCCATTCACACTGAATGGGTCCGCATCTATTCCGCAGAATACTTACTTCGCAAGCACTCCTATGTCCTTCCCCTCTTTTTTTTTTTTGCACATTTTTTGGCAGAGATTTGTTCATCCACATTGATTAATGCGAATGAAGAAATCTGTGCCGTTCTTTTTTTTTTTTCAGCCCAGAGGCTCAACGGAAAAAAAAAATCTCATTACCCATATGCTCAATATAAGGAGAATAGCAGAAACTCCTAATGCTGGCCATACATGTAATGATTGCGGAGACCCTCAAATGCCAGGGCAGACAAACACCTCACATGTGACCTTATTTTAGCAAGAAGACACCCCAAGGTATTCCTTGAGGGGTATGGTGAGTTCATGTAAAATTTTATTTTTTGTCACAAGTTAGTGGAATATAAGGCTTTGTAATAAAAAAAAAAGTCAATTTCCGCTAACTTGTGCCAAAAAAAAAATCTTCTATGAACTCGCCATGCCCCTCACGGAATACCTTGGGGTGTCTTCTTTCCAAAATGGGGTCACATGTGGGGTATTTATACTGCCCTGGCATTTTAGGGGACCTAAAGCGTGAGAAGAAGGGCATTTTTACGCATTTGGATTCCAAACTACTTCTCACGCTTTAGGACCCCTAAAATGCCAGGACAGCATAAATACCCCACATGTGACCCCATTTTAGAAAGAAGACACCCCAAGGTATTCAGTGAGGGGTATGGTTAGTTCATGTAAAATTTTATTTTTTGTCACAAGTTATTGGAATATGAGACTTTGTAAGAAAAAAATCAATCTCCGCTAACTTGTGCCAAAAAGAAAATCTTCTATGAACTCGCCATGCCCCTCACAGAATACCTTGGGGTGTCTTCTTTCCAAAATGTGGTCACATGTCGGGTATTTATACTGCCCTGGCATTTTAGGGGTCCTAAAGCGTGAGAAGAAGTCTGGAATCCAAATGCGTAAAAATGATCTCCTAAAAGGTACTCATTGGAATTTGGGCCCTTTTGCGCACGTAGGCTGCAAAAAAGTGTCACACATGTGGTATCGCCGTACTCAAGAGAAGTAGGGAAATGTGTTTTGGGGTGTATTTTTACATATACCCATGCTGGGTGAGAGAAATATCTCTGTAAATGACAACTTTTTTAATTTTTTATACAAAGTTGACAATTTACAGAGATATTTCTCTCACCCAGCATGGGTATATGTAAAAATACACCCCAAAACACATTGCCCTACTTCTTCTGAGTACGGTGATACCACATGTGTGCCACTTTTTTGCAGCCTAGGTGCATAAAGGGGCGTAAAGTCCAACTAGTACCTTTAGGCTTTACAGGGTTGCTCACAATTTAGCCCCGCCCAAAATGCCAGAACAGTAAACACACCCCACAAATGACCCAATTTCGGAAAGTAGACACCCCAAGGTATTCACTGAGGGGCATAGTGAGTCCATGGGAGATTTAAAAAAATTTTGCCAGAGGTTAGCAGAAATGGAAACTTTTTTTTTTTTTTCCTCAGAAAGTGTCATTTTCCGCTAACTTGTGAAAAAAAATTAAATCACACATGAACTAACCATGCCCCTCCGCAAATACTTTGGGGTGTCTTCTTTCTAAAATGGTGTCATTTGGGGGGTATTTATACTATCCTGGCATTCTAGCACCTGAAGAAACATGACAGTTGCTCAGAAAGTCCGAGCTGCTTCAAAATGCGGAAATTCACTTTTTTGCACCATAGTTTGTAAACGCTATAACTTTTACCCAAACCAATAAATATACACTTATTGCATTTTTTTATCAAAGACATGTAGAACAATAAATTTAGAGAAAATTTTATATAGAAATGTAGTTTTTTTAAAAAAATTTACAACAGAAAGCGAAAAATGTCATTTTTTTGCAAAAATTTCGGTCATTTTTTATTAATATCAAAAAAGTTAAAATGTCAGCAGCAATGAAATACCACCAAATGAAAGCTCTATTAGTGAGAAGAAAAAAAAATTTAATTTGGGTGGTAAGTTGTATGACCGAGCAATAAACTGTGAAAGTAGTGTAGTGCAGAATTGTAAAAAGTGGTTTGGTCATTAAGGGTGTTTAAGCTAGGAGGGCTGAGGTGGTTAACCGAGAATACAATATTCTGTACTGGATTATGGTAATGATTTGTTTCAATGTACTATACAAATGATTTTTAAGCCATTTCCCTTCTCTTTTCCAGACCCACTGATTATCACCCGTCCTCCCAGGTAGTATATGGCAATATGGTCCTAGTCTTAAATCTTCTCTTTTTTCCGCATTTTATTTTATTTCGTTGTGATTCCTATTCCCTTGTTTTTGCCCCTATTTTTTTCCATTTTGTTTCCTTTTTATTTCCACCTCATCACTTTCGTCACTATCCCTCCCTCCTATAGTTCCTTTCCTTTTTCTCCTTTTTCATTTTTTCATATTTTTCATACTATTTTAACTTTTTAATTTTTTTAATTTTTTCTTTCTTTTCATTTTTTTTTATTTCTTTCTGTCTCTTATTCTCCTCCCCCCTTTTTTTATTTTTTTACTCTTTTTCCTCACTCTTAATTTCATGTAATTTCATTCTCTTTCTCCATCTTACACTCATTTGCTTCTCTTCTCTTCTTCTTTACTACAATAGATCCACTTTCTCCTGCTCATTCTCCAGCACATCCTCTCACTATACCATTTCCTTGCCCTCTACCAATATGACGCCAGTAACCTTCTTTCCTATAGTACGCATGCGCCGTCTCTAACTGGTATTTACCAGCACCCAATATGGCCGCCTACTACCCAGCCACCCACAACACATGCGCGCTTGACACTGCCTGGTTCTGGCACTCCCCCAGCCAGCCCGTTCTGTACAGCGCCTCCTCCCTCCGGACATCCTCCGGTCCCCATTTAGAGACTATTCTGATTTAGTAGACCATTTTTCTATGTTTACAAAGCACAGAGGAGCAAACAGAGCTAGGATACTAGATGCACAATCACCAACGGCTGCCATGACTGAGAAGCAGACTTATATCCTCCACCTAGCTGATGAATTGGATGTTCAGTTAAGAACCTGGGTGGCTTGGTTTCCACCCTCACTGATAGGTCGACAAGCTCAACTGACATGGCAATGCTCCCAGGGCAACTTTACACACAATTTAGGCTGTGAAATCTCTTGACAGTGTATATCTCTCAGCTCTTCCCCTCCATACACTAAGAGTTAGAAATAACAGTAGGGAAGCGAAGGAGTATGTACATTGCAGATCAGTGTGTGGAGTGGGTGGAAAGAATCCAAGATTTATAGGAGGTCAAATCATATAGGCTGTAGATAGGGGTGAAAGGACACACAAGGCAGTTTGTGGAGAAAGGAGGGAGATCAAACAAGCTGTGTAGGGAGATAGCAGAACACCCACGGCAAATTCTGCAACGGAAAAAGGCATCAGTGTTTCATTTCCAAAATACATATCATGGCTTGGACATTTTTTATTGTGAAAAAATGTAGACATTTTATACACCTGTTTGTTCTTCCAATGGATTTAAAAAAAGTTTTGTCAGCATGTTTTCATGCACCTACATACAAATCACACCATGTAAGTATAATTATCATTGTGGTGTGACATCTCACAGGTGTTTATCTCTTCCCTTGATCCTCCCACATTTACGTAATACAGTGACACAATGTTGGCTGGCAGATCTGATGGAGCTTTTATGAATGGAACAGTTTCCACATGATGTAATAATGTAAAAAAAAAATCTTTGATGTCTGTCCTGAGTTGACTTCTTTATTATTTATCACTTGGGCTTCTTACATATTCAGTGGGTCTTATTTGAATATTACACATTGAGTTCCGTATCTGTAAATCTTTTGCACACATCTGTTTTCCTATTTGTGTTAGGAGGCACCTCTGCATGCACGAAGCATTTCTTTATCACCGGGCAAACAAGCGGTACCCAACAGCTGAACAGTTGATGATTGGATGCAGCGTTACATGGGCCAATTATTGGGAACAAGCGTTTGTGGCATAAGTGTTCCGATGTTCAGCCAGTCTAAAAGGACCCTAAGTAACCATATGTAACATTAATATCATATCTTTCTCAAAGAGGTATTCCCAGTATTTTGCTATTGATGCCCTATCCTCTGGATAGGCTATCAATATCTGATCAGCGAGTGGCCAACATGAACACCCATGCCAATCAACTGTTTCCATGTAGCTTTAACACCAGAAGTTGGCACTGGATTCTCTCCCCTGTTCAGATATTGACGGTCCATTCCACATTTTTCATTTACAATTAATTCACTCATCTCTAATTAGGAATAAACATTTCTATGAGAGGACCATAGGTTGACAAAAGTCAAATTTCCATCAAGTTCTACCTATCTCCGATCAATTTTACATAGTTCAAAGCTTAATTATAACATTCTGTTCCATTTTTCATTAGATAGGCATCCAACCCTTCAACTACTGTCAAGGTATCTACTATTTCTACATTTTGGGGCTAAGGAGTACTGGTTCTCCAATCCAGAGATCCAGCTGGTGTAAGGAGTCTTAAAGGCTTGGCTTCCTGGAAAAAGTATGCAATTTACAGTAGCTATCTTCCAGCTAGCTCCACCTATAGGGACACAAAACCCTTTATTACCACCTGTAGGTAGCTACCCTGTAAGTTAATATCTAAACCATTAAAGAGTCTTTAAACATGACTAGAGATTTTAGCCAAACAACCAACGAGAACTGAATTAAAGGTGTTTCACCCAATCTACAAATAGGTGCCTCTAGTGTGGCTGATATCCTCAGTCATGTTTAAGGCAGTTTAATGGGACAGACATTGACTTACAGTGTGTTGTCTACCTATAGGTGTAACTAGTTACTCTAACCGCCTTGCCTAAGTTACGCCTGGTTCATTCTACCATCCTAGAGTGGTGATCCACGCATTCCACTCAAGGGCCAAAAAGATTATTTCTGTAAGGTCTGATCCACTTACATGGTATGTCAGTACATTGCTTCACAGCAATCCTGGTTATCTTAACACCTCCACAACAGCACCACATAGAGATAAATCCGTGGTGAGGGAGGGATGTATTGAGACGGCTCACAAGCTGTGTAATACAGCTAACACCCACCTTCAATGACTGAAATAAAAAATAACTCAAATCTCTGTCATTTAACACCCTCATATGCCAGCATTGCAGCTGAGAGGGTAATCGGAGAGAGGTAGCTCTCACTAACCTCTGATTGGCATCTCCATAATGAACATGTAGGCTATGGATAGTTTGCTAATCTGGGGCTTTGTGAAGGTTCCTATGCTTGTCATAGTAAACTGGCTGCTAAGCCCTGCTTCAAGTAGGACTTAATAGGAAGTATGGAGAATTTCCATAGGCTGCTGTAGTATATACAAGTGTTCATCAAAATTTCCTACAGAGACAAAAAAAAAAAAAAATGTAAAAAGGTAAAAGGTGTTTTTGAAACTATTTAAAGGAAAAACAAAAATTAAAATTGAAATAAATATTTTCCTAATTTTACATATAAAAATAAACAATAAAAAATAATTTGTAAAATGTTCACACTAGTAAAATATAACAGTATTTGTCCCGTACAGTAAATGTCATAATGGGGGGGGGGGAATCAAAGTGTCCTATTTGACTTTTTTTGAACATCCTGTGCCCCTAAAAAAAAATTATGAAAGGTGATCAAAAAAACAACTTCATCTCACCCCACAAAAAAGCCCTCAGACAGCTCTGTAGATAGAAATACTGTATAAACAAGTTATGGGTGTCAGAATACAACAATACAAAAAAAGTTAGCTTTTTCCAAAGGGTTTTGTTTTTTTAAGTAGTAAAACATAATAAAATATATACATTTTCTAAATTTGTTATTGCTGTAACCTGTAGAATAAAATTTTAGTGCATAATTCACACCATAAAAACAATTGTGGGTTTTTTCAATTTTACTCCACAAAGAATTTTTTTTCAAAGGATATTATTAACTGAATTTAAAATACAACTTGTCTCTCAAAAAACAATCGCTCATATGCCAATTTGAATGGAAAAATGATGGCAACTGGAATGCAGGGAATAATAAAAACAAAAAATGAAAGTAGGCCTGGTCCCAAAGATGTAATAATGCCCTTTAAATTAAACATGTTCAGCAGCCTGGTTTGAGGTGACCCTAACACTGGGTCCCCCAGACACAGCATCTACTTCTTGTCACTCGTGCAGTCTGACAGAGTCTCTCCTATTAAATACTGATCCCTATCTGCAAACAACTAGGGGCTGTGACTGCTCTATTTTTATAAAGATGGAGAAGCACAGCCTAACAGAAACAAGGTTGTCGTTCAAGGCTGTCATAAACTTGCACTGGGCCTCAATACAAGTCAGTGGGAATGACTAAGCAGTTTTCAGTCGTAAACAACACTCTGACAGAGCTAAACTAGAAGTATTACAGAGCTAAACCAGATGGTCAAAAGTTCACTATGTGGCTTTTCCCACCAAACTCAGCTCTGCATAGTCCCTTATGATAGCAGTGTAAAATTACTAGTGCACAGGCTGGAAACTCCCAAAGTCTCTATGCATGAACTGGCTGTGCATTATCCCTTTCGATAATTCAGTGCAAATACAGTACAATAGCCATGCAAATGAACAGGGTATATAATATGATCAAATTCAACGGTATTAAACAGTATAAGGGTAAACAATTGTATAAATCTCAGTTCAAGTTAACCCTTCAAAGTGCACTAAAATAGGAAGTTTATGGCTTTGTATAGCAGCAATACGGGCAAATATCCACAAGCATCTAAACTCCAAAATGCCCTTGCTTTAGGCACGCCAGACGAATTGCGTTCACTTTTGTGCTTCATCCAGGGAGTTACATTGTGCCACTAAGATATACTTCTCACCGAACTGCATGCTATTTTCATACCTTGCTGCTTGGTTTAGCCCTGAAAAGCAATCCCTGGGTACTTCTTCAAGACAATGAGAGTTTATTTTTCAAATACTTCTCTACAAAAAGCGAATCTATTTTTAAGAATTGTCTGGGGCATTGTGCACTTAAGAGTTATACTTGGCAGTTCCCATCACCAAACATAATAGCCCTTGAAAGTATAACTACAAATTCCACTAGATTTACATGTCCCAAAAGCAAACCTGGGAGTGTAGCACTCGAGAGAAGTGCAAATAGAACTACCAGAGCTTGTTGATTTCACATGACAGGTTCAAAAAAAAGTATTTGCCCCCTTTCAGACAGCCTGTTATTGCATAGGTGAAACACAAAAAGATGTTGGATGTACAAAAGGTAAAAAAAAAACATGAGAATAAGAGCTCATTCAGACGGCCTTATGCTGTCCGCAAAAATGCGGATCCGTTTTTTTGCGGATTAGATGCTGTCCCATTCAATTCTATAGGGCCCTTTTCTTCCATTGCACGGCTCAGCAAAAAAATGAAACATGTCCTATACTTGTCAGTGAAAATCAGGACATGGCCCTATTGAAGTCTATGGATCAGCAAAAAAAAGGAATGCAATCCGTTCTTTTGCAGACATGCTGAACTGTCTGCAAAAAAATGGATCTGCATTTTTGTGGAAAGCATACGGCCGTCTAAATGAGCCCTAAACATGAGATTTTCCAGTCTGTATCAACATTCTTTAAAATAATTGTCTATGAAGGTAGATTTAGTTTTTTCATGTGTTTCTTTTACTTGTATTGCTCCTATATTCTGTTTTTCGACTGTGGTCACATGACCATGTCCATGCAGCTCATTCTTATTTCCTGTTATGTTATGTACATGGGTGTGTCTGTAATCAACCATAGTAATCCTGGAAAACCCCTTTAAACCCCAACAGTCATGTTAAAATTGGGAAAAAAAACGAAAATGTCACTTTTTATTATAGTTTTTTAATTTATGTCTGACGTAAATACCTTTTGTGCACAAGTCAGTGGATGCAAGTAAATTTTAACCCCTCAGTGACAACTAATTTTAGCCTTAAGGACCAGTAAGATTTTTCCCCTTTGTGCTCCAGTCATAAATTAAATGTTTTCTTCAATTTAGCTGTATGAGACCTTTAATTTTGTTGGACAAGTTTTTCTTTTAGTGTATTAAATAATTTTTGTTTATTACTTTATTTGTAGGGGCAAAGAAGAAAAACTGCAATTTTAATATTATTTTGTGGTATTTAGTTCTACGGCTTTCACTGTTTGGTATAAATAACATGATAACCTTATTCTGTGGGTCACTCACTACAATTATGATCTTGGCAAATTTATATTTTTTTTGTTTTTGCTTTGTATTTTTTTCTCCCCACTGCAACCTGTCAGCATCTCCACTGCCCCCCCCCCCTTTTCTCCAGGCTGGATAAGATCACAGCCAGCTGAAGAGAGGGTTGGGGGTGGATTCTTCGTTTTCTAGGGCTGGATTCTTGTTTTAAAGCTGACAATCTAATCTTTCATCTATCTGCACAGGTTACGGATTGCATGTGGTTTTTCTGCACAGATTCTCATGTGGAAAAAAATGCCTAGAAATACAGTACCAGCAAAGTGTATGAGATTTCACAAATCTCATGTACACTTTGCTTTTTCATTCCGTGAGGAAATTGACCTGCCAAGTGGATTCTGAAATCCTCAGCATGTCAATTCTTTATGCTGTTCTTTTGTTCAGATTTCACCTATTTCGATGCAAGGGTGAGATCTGCAGCAAAACTGCATCAAATACACACCCAAATTGCAAGTAAGGGTACTTTCACACTAGTGTTATTCTTTTCCGGTATTGAAATCTGGCAAAGGGTCTAAATACGGGAAAAAACGCTTCCGTTTTGTCCCAATGCATTCTGAATGGAAAGCAATCTGTTCAGAACGCATGAGCATGTCTTCCGTTCCAACCCTTTTACGGTATTTGACCGGACAAAATACCGCAGCTTGCTATAATATTTCTTCCGGACAAAATTCCGGAACACTACTGCAGCATCGCCGGATCCAGTTTTCCGGTCTGCGCATGCGCAGTTCTTTCTAGCTTTAAAAAAATTAAATACCGGATCCGTTATTCCAGATGATACCGGAAAGACGGATCCGGTATTTCAATTAATAAGTCTACCGGATCCGGCAAAAACAGCTTTCCGTTTATATACGGTTTGCTGGACCTGATTCTGGTCTTGTTTTTAGGCTAACTGCACGGATTTCGGATTCTATGCGTTTCTGCACCAAATCCGCACCAAAAACCGCATATATTAGGGTACTTTCACACTAGTGTTGTTCAGATCCGGCAGGCAATTTCAGCAACGGAACTGCCTGCCGGATCCGAACAACACTAGTGTGAAAGTACCCTAACACATGCTGTTTTTAGTGTGGATTTGGTGCGGAAACGCATAGAATCCGAAATCCGTGCAGTTAGCCTAAAAACAAGACCAAAATCAGGTCGGGAGTAGTGTTGAGCAAATCGAAGTCAAATGAATTTACTTCGAATTCCAGGAAAAATTTGTTTCGCCATGAAGCTGAATTTCTTTGCGCTTCATGGTAATGAATATATTTTTCCTGAAATGGCGGTAAAAAAAAACATACTGTCCTGTCATCGCTCCCGGACAGCATAATGGCGTGATGATGTCATCACATCACAGCACGAGATTTCATGCAGTTTCTTCAATCATGATAACCACAACGGCTCTCAATTAGCAAATGGTTGAGGTGAGTATGTAATTTTTTTTCACCCTGATTAATGCCTGAAAGGCCTCAATTTTAATGCCAGATCAGCAATGACCGTAGAATCTAAGGGGTTCAATGACGGGGAGCAAACGACCGCCGTTCCCCGTTTTTGCTTCCGCAACATACAATAGAATGCGATTCGTGACTAACTAATTCATAACGAATAAAATTTATTTGTCAAATTCGATAATCACTAGTCGGGAGTGAAAGCAGCTGCTATCACTACTGACCTGATTTCTAACAGTGATATCTCCTGATATAGAGAAAATAATGCTATAATTCCAGTCTTATTTAAAAGCTTTAGAGCTTATATTGTTACTTTTCAAAGAATACCAGTCCAATGTCTTTAGCTGCTACCCAGCCCGAGATATGAATGGTTGAAGCAGCCCTCTGACCCTCACCCTGCTGTCCAAGCTCTATTCAGGCTAAAAAATACTTTTCTCAAGGATGTTAGAAGGCTGAAGGAATACTCCAGACACCACCTATACAATGGAGCAGATTGATTATTACTGCCTTAAACTAAGACCAGGTAGGCAGAGGATTAACATAACAGAAATTATATGACCAGAAACAAATTCTGCAATAATCATTATAGTAGAGATGAGCAAATCGGTTCTAAACTAATTTTATTTGTTATGAATTTCACAAAAATTAAACTGCCAAACAAATCCAAAGTTTTGGCGACTTAATTCAAAAGAATAACGGAAAAGTGGCACCTAGCGCCATTGTCCTGTGACAACTGGTGGGGAAAACCAGGTAGGAGGAAGAAGATTTAGGAGTAAATGACACTTGGGAGGGCTTGCCCTGCATGGCTCTGAGGCTGACAGGCAGCCTGATCAGCAAATCATTCAGGAAGGTACTTTTACTGAGAAGCGTTCAACTAGCGACTTAAAAGGATGTCTTGTGGCTCTGTCTGCCAAAAAGCTATTACAGAAAGCCACTAATTTAGTGTGATAGGGACAATATAGGGACACTAGAAGGAGAGTATAGGGAGGGAATAGGGCTATAAGATTGAGTATATTTAAGGGTTTGATCAGAAAAAGCATGAAGAGAGAGTGAATGATTGGTCACTCACTGTCTCATTTGTTTCATGCAGCTTGCTAGGATATGTGTCTGCATTACAAAATCCTGCAAGAAAACCATATGTTTCTTTTTTATTTGTAAAAAGGTTTCTACAGTTCATAGATTCATTGCCAGAACCCCAATAGTATAAATTCAGCTGCAAATGCTGAGCAATTGTGCATTTTTTTCTAAAAACTAGTTTAAATTTACAGTTTGTAATTGAGCATTTCAGTGCATAATACCCATGCTACTGAATGCATAGTATATTACTGCAAGATAACATGTAGTTACAGCAAAATAAATACTGCAATAACTCTATTGTTAAACCCATGTTATTGAAAGAATTTTATTTTTACGGCAAAAAATGTTGTATTACGGCAAGATACTGTTCAGCTCAAACACATTTTATTGCAGAACCTGCATTGTTATACCAGTGTTAGGGAACACATCCTATTACTGTAACATACTGTGCATTTTAAAACTATTTTACTTCAAAAACTGACTTATTTTACCCATGTTAGTGAACGCATTCTATTACTGCAATATACTGTGTGTAACTGAGTGCTCCCTATGGCCACCAACTATTTGAGTTATGATCTGCGAGTGTCAACTACTTATTTACCTGGTGAAGCAAATAGACGGCTCTACTGCTCAAACAAATGATAGAGGTGCAAGAACTGCTAGATCTGACTCACCCAGTCATGGAATGGAGCATAAACGGTGAAGAGGTAAGCAGGCACACTCGTATATTGGTAGAATCTAATCTAGTTTATTAATAAAAATGGATATCAATGATAATGCTGATAATAGATGTGGTCAATAGTTCATAATTATGAAGGTCAATGATCCCATGTGAAGAAATGCCACTTAAAATACAATAAAAGTTAAAAATAAGAGATAAAAAATGATAAATATAAAAATAAAATTGCCACTTAGGAAAAAAATGGGAAAAAATAGTCTATTGATATGGTCCCGTAATGTGGAACTAGTGGAACATATGGTAAGTCTTGTATTGGGCTAGCTTCACCTGGGGTTTCAGAATGGTGTATATAGTTGTTAGCTGCCGCGGTGCTGTGGGAAGAATAGGTGCTCTGTGCCTGAGCGCGGCGTCCTGCGTTGTCTCCAGCTACAAAGATCACTTACCCACCAACCGCAGCTGTTGTAGGAACGAATCCTCTGGTGTCGGTCAGCTGTTCCTGGCCGAATTCGCAAAGCACAATCTGCTGGTGAGGTTCTCGGCGTCCCTCGTGATGTCCGGGGATGTAGTTCGCGCGTCTATGGTATGACGCGAGTGGTCACGTGATCGGGATCTTTGCGATGGTTTTCGGGAGCGCTCCTCAAGATGAAGCCGTGATGAGGCCGTAGTTAGTGTCGATAATCCTCTAAGGCTTTAAGCTTAAACGCGTTTCGGGAGTCTTTCCCTTCATCAGTAAGTAGAGGATTGTGATGCCCCTTGTATTATTTATAGGGTGATGGACATTATCTGTGTCCAACCTCATTTGAATAATTGGCCTCATTGAAAAAGCTAATGGAATCATCATTCAGATAATGACCATCACCGGGAATTCACTGATAAAGCAGGCATGCTGCCTTGTAGGGTTCACTCTGCTGAATATAATGATCCCTTTCACTTGGTGATCTGTTGCTTTATTGTGGAGAAATAGTACTTTTAATCGATATGCTAATGAGCTGATTTGAGTCAAGTAGTTGATATAAGTTCCCCGTTTTTTCCATTCAGAGCTGTAGCCACTCCCCTATTCACTTCTTCAGATGTAGAAGGGCTGTGGATCTGAATACTTTTGTATTTGCATCTACTTGAAATTTTAACATGGCCACTGATTTTTTTCAATAAAATGTACCTTTATATTGCCATCTACTGTTTGTTTTTTCTTATTTCTTTGTCCAGCTTTGATTGCACATGAGTAGTGCCCTGGAGCAGGGGTACTTTGAAGTCTGGGCATTTGTGGACATTTGTCCTGTGTTTGCAGAGTCATCAACTCCTTACTTTATTTCACTTTAAAGAGTTAACTTGCACTGACTAAAGCTACGTTCACATCTGCGCTTTCCCTTTCTGCTATTGAGATCCGTCATAGGATCTCAATAGCGGAGGAAAAGTTTTTAGTTTTGTCCCCATTCATTGTCAATGGGGACAAAACTGAACTGAATGAAACAGAGTGCACCAGAATGTATTCCTTTCCATTTGGCTGCATCCCCATTGCGGACAGAATAGGGCTACTTTCACACTAGCGTTTTTTGCGGATCTGTCATGGATCAGCAAAAACACTTCCGTTGCAAAAATACAACCGCATGCATCCGTCATGAACGGATCCGGTTGTATTATGTCTTATACACTGTATAGCCATTATGGATCTGTCAAGAACACCATTGAAAGTCAATGGGGGACAGATCCGTCTTCTATTGTTTGTACAAGACTTGTGTTCCAGCTCACCCACATGCACACCACGGTAAATCAATGCTTCAGGTGCAATCGGATTTCAGTGATAAGTGGAAGAAGTATCCAGCACCTTTTGTAGTTTTCTGAGTGCAAAAAGTTTATTCCAACGTAGAAAAAATTACAGCATCATAAAATCCATTAGAATAAACATGTTTCAAACAGTTTAAAAACGTTTTCTATTGTGTCAGAGAAAACGTATCCGTCCCCATTGACGTACATTGTGTGTCAGGACGGATCCGTCTTGCTCACCACCATAACGCAGACAGAAAAACCCTGCTTGCAGCGTTATTCTGTCCGCAATCAGGATGCAACCAAACAGAAAGGAATGTATTTTGGTGCAGTCTGTTTCGTTCAGTTCAGTTTTGTCCCCATTGACAATAAATGGGGACAAAACTGAAGCTTTTTCTTCTTCCACTATTGAGATGCTATGACAGATCTCAATAGCGGAATTGAAAACGCTAGTGTGAAAGTAGCCTAACGCTGCAAGCAGCATTTTTCTGTCTGTGATGTGGTGTGGAACAAGACGGATCCTTCATGACACACAATGTAAGTCAATGGTGGCGGACACAAAAGAAAATTGATCCATCCCCCATTGACTTATAATGGTTTTCGAGACGGATCCGTCTTGGCTATTTTGGAGATAATACAAACAGATCCTTTCAGAACGGATGCAGACGGTTGTATTATCATAATGAAAGCATTTTTGCTGATCCATGACGGATCCAGCAAAAACGCTGGTGTGAAAGTAGCCTTATACTGTTTGACTGCATTTTATGTTTGTTATGATATATTCTGTTCATTTGCACTGTATTTGGATGGCACTGTGGAAAGGGTTAATAAATGCTTAGAGATGTTTGGGACCTTATAGCTGATAATGAGAGAGCATGTTTTGGAGGGAAAAAGCCAGACTTGTTTACCACCAACACCAGACAAACTGACCTTTTTGGATGTCTGGTTTATCTCTGTTATTATAGGTAGGATTTAGCGTTAGGACCACTCATAGAGGCGGCCTTGGCGTGGCGAGTGGCTTATTACTTTTTGATCAAAATGTACACCAACGACCTCTGATAGCTTCTAGCATAGAGGAAGGGCAGAGTGCTGGTTGCAGAGTGATGTTGCATTTCTTTGTTTGTATGTATATTTGCCATAGCTACGTGCACCTGCATACAGGGACGTGCTGACTGACCCCTATACCCCCCCACCCCCCTTGTGTTTCTGTTTAATCTCTGTTATTATGTTTGAAAACCTTTTCCAGTCTTGAAAAAACTGCTTTATTATTGCCATTAAGTACTATTGAAAGTCCAATGTAAGTCTATAAGAGACATGACTGTGACTTTGTATCTGTTTGTGCTGAGTTTCTCCACTCCACCTCTCCCACTAGAAGGTTCTAGTACAGCTAGAAACTTTATATAAGGAGAGCAGTGATAGCCCCTAGTGTTTTGCAGTTAGGGAACAGTGCTTAGAAGAGACTCATGCATGAGTGACCAGAAGAAGACGCTAAGATGGGGATGCTGAGCCACAGACTGTGGGCCTCCAGCCTTTGGACAGGGTACCAGCCTTCTGAGAGAGAGAGAGAGAGAGAGAGGGGGGGGGGGGGGACAGCTAGCTCAGGCCTTTCCTCAACGTAAAACCTTTTTCTGCCAGGAAGGAGACTGAAGAATCCAGCTCAGTGTTTTGCCTGTATTGTTTTTCACTTTAGTTCTTCCAGTAAAGAAACACACTGGTCAACTTCAGACCCAGGCTCTGTGGACCTATTTCCATTGGTGTGCACCATGCCAGCATAACGTTTGGACCACCCCATACCCGGCCTCTGCACATGTTCAGTTTCATCCTTCAACTGCCTCCGGAACTGGGATAGGGAGAGAGCTGCAACAGAAAGAACACTCCCTTTGAGCTACCAGCCTGATATAAATCTAACAGAGCAATTAATGGAGAGATCTCTGGATCCATGTGAGGTACAGGGCTGGTTCAAGCTTTGTTAGAAAGGGACTGTAATGTGCTATATGATGTCTGATTGCAGTGGTCACAATTGGCCCTATCATCTCAGGGGGTTGAATGATTGTAATCAGTGATATCGCTGATCACTGAATCTGCCGCCAGGTGTCTGCTGTGTAAAACAGCAGGCACCCTGCATCTGTGGTGCAGGCATCATCTTTAAAGACCTGACATCCGCAGTATGCCTGATTTATTAGGGTTGATTATGCTGACAGGTCCTCTTTAAGCTACAATATAAATTGCAATATTGCATCACAACACAGCAATCTTTGGCCATGGGAAGTGTTGCATGCTCAAAGTTGCATAGCTGTCTAACCTATAGTGTCATTTTTAGTAGGCTTTTCCCAAAAGCTTTATATAGTAAGTGGCAATGATGGTAGTAATCCTCCCTGAGTCTCTCTCTATAGGCATGCATTCACACTCAATATACTTTCTGCAGTATCCAGTTACAGGGTGTAGTCCTAGACAGTGTTCCCTGTAAGCTGCGTGGGCGCGCAGCTTCCTTTATGCCTCCACTCAGGACCTCTGCAGGACCACTCACCACCGCAGCCCGGACTTCAAGTGTATGCAATGGCTGATTATAATAGGGTCTTTTGGGTCGGCAGCCCCAGGCCCAGTGTAAATGAGGGGCCCATTATCGTCCCAAATGCCCATGTGCCATTACATAATATTTTCACATTTTTACATGTATACGCAGCGCTTGTGCTGTGATAAAAACATCCGGGCCCAGAGTGGAAGGAAGAGGGGGAAAGGAGAGTGTGGCGAGGGACTTACGTCACTGCACAGCTCCTCCAATCAGGTGGCAGCTAAGTTCCCGCCATGCCCGCACCTCTCTTCTTCATCTTCAATGGAATATTCATCCCAGCGCCAGCTTTTTCTTCAGCTCGTGGCGTGCTGGGCGCCTGTGAAGAAGAGGCAGGGCAGAGCAGCAGTGACAGCCAGAGAAAGAGTGTGGCCAGCGGCCGCTGCCATGTTAGGTAGAGCCAAAGCTGTAAACAGAGCACCTCTTCAAATACAGTAAAATCTACACTGTCACTACATTACTAGTCTGTCTCAGAGTGAGACAGCCAGGCCAGGCCCCACTTATATTCTTATAGGAGAACAGCAGCGCAGCAAAAGAGGGGAAAAGAGGAGGGGACAGCATGTTCTTAGACCTAGCCCCCAAGCCAAAGTGTTGAATTGGCGTCCGAGATCCCCAAGGGCCAAGCCAAGTAATTGCAAGTTTTCATGTGGAATATGTTTATGTTATACACATATAGCATACACTGTACCATACAATATACAGTATACCTCTACACTGTGTAGGGGTTATACTATATATTGTATAATCCTTGCACCATACCATACAATATACAGTATAATACATACACCATGCCATACAATATACAGTATAACCCCTACACCATGCTATATAATATACATTATAATCCATTCACCATGCCATATAATATACAGTATAGTTCATACACCATGCTGTGCAGTATACATTATAATCCCTAGAGAGAAAAAATATAATGCAACAGCACTCTGCAAACCAAATAAAGTACAAAAAAGTATTCAAACGCTAATGCTATGCTTATTAAGTAAATTAGAGATGCTTAGCAAATACATTTTGTACAAAATCATTTGGGCCGGTCTGCCACTCATCAAGGCACTATAATCCCTGCACCATGCTGTATGAAATACATTATAATCCCTGCACCATGCTGTACAGTATACATTATAATCCCTGCACCATGCTGTACAGTATACATTATAATCCCTGCACCATGCTGTACAGTATACATTATAATCCCTGCACCATGCTGTATGAGTATACATTATAATCCATGTACCATTGCTGTACAGTATACATTATAATCCCTGCACCATGCTGTATGATATACATTATAATCCCTGCACCATGCTGTATGATATACATTATAATCCATGTACCATGCTGTACAGTATACATTATAATCCCTGCACCATGCTATACAATATACATCATAATCCATACACAATGCCGTTCAATATACAGTATAGTTCAGACACCATGCCATATAATGCACAGTATAACACCTACACTGTGGGGTTATTGTGTATATTGTATGGCATGGTGTATGGATTATAATGTATATTACACAGCATGGTATAGGGATTATTCTGTATATTGTACAGCATGGTGTATGGATTATATTGTATATTACACAGCATGGTGTAGAGGTTATACTGTATATTGTACAGCATTGTGTATTAACTATACTATATATTGTACGGCATGGTGCAGGGATTATAATGTATTCTGTACTGCATGGTGTAGGGATTATACTGTATATTACACAGCATGGTGCAGGGATTATACTGTATTGTACGGTATGGTGCAGGGGTTACACTGTATGCTCTTTGATGTGACATTTATCTTAAGTTTTCCTATCGCCCACCTCTGATAGCGCTGTGCCCAGCTCTGAGTCGACCCCGCTCAGCAGCTGCCAAGGCTTAGAGGGAATACTGGTCCTAGACTGCAATTAACTGTTTCCACATGCAGTAAAGTCTATTGCCATAAACATGCATTTACCTTACTGTCTCAGTCTAGCACAGCCTTTTTTTAATGGTCTTCAACCTTCTGTAAATATTTTGTGTATTCGTCTCTCCGAGGACACTCCTTAGTAAAGTTGCTTTTCTGGTAACAATTCTCTTTCAGGGCCTATTTGGTAAAGCACACCAAAGCAGCACACTCTCAACTAACTCTAATCAGTGATTGGCAGGACACTACAGTCGTGGCTAAAAGTTTTGAGAATTACACAAATATTAGTTTTCACAAAGTTTGCTTCTAAACTGCTAAAGATCTTAAGATCTTTGTTTCAGTTGTTTCTGTGATGTAGTGAAATATAATTACACGCACTTCGTATGTTTCAAAGGCTTTTATCGACAATTACATGACATTTATGCAAAGAGTCAGTATTTGCAGTGTTGGCCCTTCTTTTTCAATTCTGAAATTCGACTGGGCATGCTCTCAATCAACTTCTGGGCCAATTCCTGACTGATTGCAATCCATTCTTTCATAATCACTTCTTGGAGTTTGTCAGAATTAGTGGGTTTTTTGTTTGTCCGCCCGCCTCTTGAGGATTGACCACAAGTTCTCAATGGGATTAAGATTTGGGGAGTTTCCAGGCCATGGACCCAAAATGTCAACGTTTTGGTCCCTGAGCCACTTGGTTATTACTTTTGCCTTATGGCACGGTGCTCCATCGTGCTGAAAATGCATTGTTTATCACCAAACTGTTGTTGGATTGTTGGAAGAAGTTGCTGTTGGAGGGTGTTTTGGTACCATTCTTTATTCATGGCAGTTTTTTGGGGCAAAATTGTGAGTGAGCCCACTCCCTTGGATGAGAAGCAACCCCACACATGAATGGCCTCAGGATGCTTTACTGTTGGCATGACACAGGACTGATAGTAGCGCTCACCTTTTCTTCTCCAGACAAGCCTTTTTCCTGATGCCCAAAACAATTGGAAAGAGGTTTCATCGGAGAATATGACTTTGCCCCAGTCCTCAGCAGTCCATTCACCATACTTTCTACAGAAGATCAATCTGTCCCTGATGGGTTTTTTTTGGAGAGAAGTGGTTTCTTTTCTGCCCTTCTTGACACCAGGCCATCTTCCAAAAGTCTTCGCCTCACTGTGCGTGCAGATTCGCTCACACCTGCCTCATGCCATTCCTGAGCAAGCTCTGCACTGGTAGCACTCCGATCCCGCAGCTGAATCCTCTTTAGGAGTCGATCTTGGCGCTTGCTGGACTTTCTTGGACACCCTGAAGCCTTCTTAACAAGAATTGAACCTCTTTCCTTGAAGTTCTTGATGATCCTATAAATTGTTAATTGAGGTGCAATCTTAGTAGCCACAATATCCTTGCCTGTGAAGCCATTTTTATGCAACGCAATGGTGGCTGCATGCGTTTCTTTGAAGGTCACCATGGTTAATAATGGAAGAACAATGATTTCAAGCATCACCCTCCTTTTAACATGTCAAGTCTGCCATTTTAACCCAAACAGCCTGACATAATGATCTCCAGCCTTGTGCTCGTCAACATTCTCACCTGAGTTAACAAGAAAATTACTAAAATGATCTCAGCAGGTCCTTTAATGACAGCAATGAAATGCAGCGGAAAGTTTTTTTGGGGATTAAGTTAATTTTCATGGCAAAGAAGGACTATGCAATTCATCTGATCACTCTTCATAACATTCTGGAGTATATGCAAATTGCTATGATAAAAACTTAAGCAGCAACTTTTCCAATTTCCAATATTTATGTAATTCTCAAAACTTTTGGCCACGACTGTACACTAAGATTGGCCATTTAACCATTTTCCGCCTATATATAACATTTTGGGATACATAGTACACAGATCCTTTCAGTTAGCTTATAAAGTGTGAAACAGAACATTAAGGCCTCTTTCACACTAGCGTGACGTATTGCCTCCGGATGCGTTCAGGGTGCATTCAGAGAAACTCGCACCATTTTGCAAGCAAGTTCAGTCAGTTTTGTCTGCAATTGCGTTCAGTTGTTCAGTTTTTTCTGCACCGGTGCAATGCGTTTTGATGCGTTTTTCACGTGCATGATAAAATACTCAAGGTTTACAAACATCTCTTAGCAACCATCAGTGAAAAGTTTTTCACTGAAGACCCATTCACTTCCATGGGGCCAGGGCTGCGTTAAAAATGCAGAATATAGAACATGTTGCGTAAAAAAAAAAATGCTTATGTACACAGACCCATTGAAATGAATGGGTCAGGATTCAGTGCGGACACTATGCGTTCACATCAAGCATTGCACCCGCGCAGAAAACTCGCTTGTGTGAAAGGGGCCTACTGGATTGAACCTTGTATTAACCTTTTAGCAGTGACCGGTCACTGCAGCTACATTTAGAGTTTCTGTACCACATTTCATAGATTTTATTTTAGTAACAGCTATAGCCCAAAGTAGCAAGGGTGCTGCCACGTTATTATGTTTTTGATGCAGTTTTTAAGCTAAAATCAGGTGTGGAGAAAAGGAGAAAAGGTATTTTTGAATCTTAAAAAACTCCATAAAAAAACTTAACATGTGGCCGTACCCTCAATTGACTTGTATTCAAGCTGTCACTCGACTCAAGCAAAAGCACAGCAAAAAGTTTAGGTGTAGCTCTAATCTCAGGGCTGATCCACACAACTGTGCTTGGACCAGGAAACATGTGCCATGTGTCAGTCGTGGCTCTCCTGATCCGAACTCACTGCTTCATAGTGATTTGTGGTGCAGTTCCTATCTGATTGTGGGTCTATTGTACTGTGCTCACATGATGATGTGAGTACAGTAAAATAGAGACGCAATCATATTGGACCTGACGGTATCATGAATCATTATCATGCAGTGAGTTCACATCAGGGGAGTCTATGTCGGTCTGGGAGATGCAGCCAACATATGGCCCATGTTTTCCAGACTGAATGCGGTCGTGTGAATCAGGCCTTACACTTCATACTCCCTGCATAGCTGTAATTCAATTACATTCATATTGCATATCTACATGGACAACCTGCATAGTTATTTAACTTATTACAGTGCAGCCATGTGTCATGTATAAATCATATGCAGCTGGATTTACAGGGCTCATCCGTTAACCCTGGATATTCTCCCCTTAATTACCATATCAGACAGTCATATGGTGTTCGAGCACGAGGTTCAGACGGCAGCTGTGTGAATTCTCATCTCAATGGGCATGTGTCCTCTATAAACACAACTTTCCAAAGCATGATCAAATACTGCACAAACAACACGGAGTCAGAATTACAGCTGAAAAAAAATGGACTCTGATTGTAATGACAACCAGACAAAGTCTAATTGGAACCATTTTCTGTAACTTCCTATATAATCTGCTACTGTGGCTCATGTAACACATGGTGGGTATTGAGGGCAAAAGTTATATAGTAACTTAATAAACAAACTTGCTAATGGTTGAGATTGGAGCTATTCCACGTGAAGATTTGATTCTAGTTTTTACATGATGCCATAAAAAGTTATTGCCACACATCACCCCTATTATTACATGTGAGGGATTGTTCATTGTTTCTATGTAAAATGCTAACTTGTAAAATGAAAATGAGTGACCATCTGTCCTGAATTACTGAAATCCGCTTTTCTGATTTTATACAGTATGCAACATATACAGAGCGGAAGACAGAAATGTCGGAAAATGCATTTTACATTTCTGAACAACTGAGATTAGTTTATTGCATCCAAAATAGAATGTAGCTATGTGAGCTTTGTTCCAGCTATTCCCTAAGCCTAAATTCACACAACACATTTCCTGCGGATTGGCGGTGTGGATTCCACACCGCAAATCCTCAGCAAAGTAAAGTACTATTCAAGTCCATGGGATTTTTCAATCCATTTAAATGCTGCAAATTTTATGACGGATTTGCTGATGTGGATTGAATTTTCAAATCTGTGGCATGCCCATGATCTTGTAGATTTTCAATAGAGTTGACTTCTGCAATTAAATCTGCAACTGACCAGTGTGTTGCAGATTTGGGGCCCGTGCAAATGGCTGTTGCTGTTTTTGCAGTCCGCAAATTGGGAATCCGCAAAAGACAGATAGCCGCTGTGTGCGGAAAGGAATGTCCTGCCCTCTGTAGAACTGTTCTATGCCCTTGTCTGTAAAACGGACAAGAATAGGACATGTTTCTATTTTTTTGAGGAGCCGCAAAACGGACATACGGATACGGATTGAAGTGAATGGGTCCGCAACAATGCATATTGGATGCAGACAAAAATATGGTCATATGCATGAGTCTTTACCTGAGATTTTGATGTGGATTTCATCCACAATAGTCTATTTTGTGTGAATTTTTCCTAAGGGCACATGCACACGGCAGTGTAGTTTATGTAGACTTTCTACACAGATTTTCATCCAGTTTTCACTGCGTTTCCACACCAAAACCTACATGTGATGCTTGTAGACTTTGTCATGGATTTTGACACAGATACAGTGCCTTGCAAAAGTATTCAACATTCTTACACATTTACATGTTTCCCCTTAAACCACTAAGTGTTGCTTTAGCAGTGTGTTTGGGGTCTTTGTTAAGATGAGCATCATGGGCAATATTCGTTCAATAAATTTGCAAAATTTGTAAAAGTCTAGAATTCGTAACCGTCATTATTTTCTTAATTGCGAAAATCAGCAATGCAATATGCGCATATTGGACGCGCAATACAGATGTGGCTCACTTTTGCTACATTTTTCAAGTTGCTAGAAGTTTCCTGAGACTGGAGAAAATGCACAGTACATTAATTCCTATCACACTACCTAATACACTGCACTGGATCAGCTACACTATATCACTATCTAACCTACACTGACTATCTCCCACTAACTATCTGTATTATATATATATAAGCTAACTAACTATCTAATGTAATGACTCAGCAAAGCACAGAGCACAGCAATGACACTGCTCTCTCTCTCTCTTACAACTGCAAAAAAAAAACTTCAGAAAATGGCTGTAGGGAGGTTCTTATATAATGAGGGGTAGGCAACTTTCCTATTGGTTGCTAGGGCTGTTGTTAAGCTCTGACAAAGATATTGCAGCCTTCTCATTGGCCCACAAGCAAGAAGGGTGATTACTGATGAAGCAAAAATCTAAAATATTCGCAAGTACGAATATATAGCACTATATTCTACATCTTCGCTAATTCTCGAAATGACAATATTCGCGATAAAAATTTGCGATTAGAATATTCGCGATCAACACTAGTCATTGTCCTGCTGGAAGGTGAACCGCCCTAGCCTCAAATCACGCACAGAGTGGTACAGGTTTTGCTCAAGAATATCCCTGTATTTAGCACCATCCATCTTTCCCTCAACTCTGACCAGCTCCCAGTCCCATCCCCCCAGCATGATGCTGCCACCACCATGTTTCACTGTGGGGATGGTGTTCTTTGGGTGATGCGATGTGTTGGGTTTGCACCAGACATAGCATTTTCTTTGATGGCTGAAAAGTTCAATTTTAGTCTCATCAGACCAGAGCATCTTCCTCCATACATTTTGGGAGTCTCCCACATGTCTTTTCGCAAACTCACAGCGTGCCTTTTTGTTTTTAGCTGAAAGTAATGGCTTTCTTCTGGCCACTCTGCCATAAAGCCCAACTCTATGGAGCGTACAGCTTATTGTCGTTCTATGTACAGATACTCCAGTCTCTGCTGTGGAACTCTGAAGCTCTTCCAGGGTTACCTTAGGTCTCTGTGCTACCTCTCTGATTAATGCCCTTCTTGCCCGGTCCGTGAGTTTTGGTGGGCGGACGTCTCTTGGCAGGTTTGCTGTCGTGCCATGTTCTTTCCATTTGGTTATGATAGATTTGATGGTGCTCCTGGGGATCATCAAAGATTTGAATATTTTTTTATAACCTAGCCCTGACTTGTACTTCTCAACAACAGTTAATATTAAAGGTTACAATCTGTTTAGAAAGGATCGTCAAAACCGGAGAGGGGGAGGGGTCTGCCTCTATGTTAAGTCCTGTCTAAAGCCCACAATTTCATGATTTTCCTAGTCCATGACGTAAAGTCATGATTTTATGGAGACGGAGGCGAGTATTGCTTTGCTTTACTTTCTTTACTGTTTCTACCATAGCAGCAAAGAAAAAGAAGAACATAACATGGTAACCATAGAAACAGCCCCTCCCCTTAACAGTATATAAGGGTCTGTCTTGGCTGGTAACTTCCTCTTTCTTGATGCGACAACCAGCGCCTCCATGAAACCGTAACCGGAACTCAAAACCGAAGCGATCAGCATTCCTGAACTCGCCGACCGGAACCAAACCAACAAACCACTCAGCAAGGATCCTGAGTGCAGCCGAGAAGCAGCAATCGAAGAATCAACTCATCAACCTGAAAACAAAAGGGGAACTCGTGATCAGTGAATGCCACAGAACATGGAAAAAATATATCAAATGACAAACACAAACCGTGTGAAGACATTGAGTAGACAAACCACATAATTGAGAAGACACGGGACAGCACCATACAAGGGTGGGATCAGGGAGGGCAATACTCGCCTCCGTGTCTTTAATAAAATCATGACTTTACGTCATGGACTAGGAAAATCATGAAATTTTATGACAAGACACGGAGGCTTCCTATTGCTAGTTTAAAGTTGAGACATAACAGACGAAAAAGCATGATGAGGAGGCCTGAAGTAGAACTCGCGGAAGGTCGATACTCTGGACCAATCCGCCAACTGCATAACATCTTCCAAACGAGCCCCAGACACGGTCATCGAAGTGGCGGATGCACTGCGTACCGAATGAGCGGTGAACACCGTAGTATCGATACCAGAAAGGGAAAGGATCCATTTAACCCAGCGGGAGAGTGTAACGCTGGTAACAGGTGCAAAAGGACTGCGAAAAGAAATGAATAAATGTGGAGCATCGGAGCGCAGAGAACGCGTCCGAGACTCATATTCCTGAAGACAGAGAACGGGACAAAGCTGAGGAGAAGTGGGAAAACTCGGGTAGGAAACAGAACGGATATTCGTTTTAGTTCGTCTGGAGATGTTGAAACGAACCCCGTCCGGAGTGAACGAACGGGCATCGTGGTCTAACGCCCTGACGTCCGACACCCGCTTACAGGATATCAAACAGAACAACGTCACCAACTTTGCTGACAACTGGCGCAACGAAAGTTGAGGGTTAGAATGCCAGTCAGAAAGGAACGTCAAAACACGGGAAACATCCCAGGTAGTAGTGAAGCGAGGACGGGGAGGACGAGTCAGGCGTGAACCTTTGAGCAGACGACAGACTAACGGATGTTGTCCCGCCGGACGCCCCTCAAAGCCTCTGTGTCCAGAGGAGATGGTCGATCTGTATACATTAATGGTACGATAGGCCTTGCCTGCCTCATAAAGAGAAGATAGAAAAGCTAAAACGGATCCTACAGGTGCTTCCAAGGGATCCAGACTCCTGTCTACGCACCAACGCGACCCAGAGTTCCAGGCGGCCCGGTAAGCTCGTCGTGTCCCCGGAGCCGAAGAGCTCTCCAGTAAGAATCTAGTCGTGTCAGAAACGACAAGGGAGTCCCCGGCACCCCCGAGACCCTGCACGCCAGGAGTTGTAGCGAGCCGGACTGCAGAAGAGGGTGAAGTTCTCCCGTGGGACCCCGAAGGAGGGACTGAGAATTCGGAAGAACGGGGAAATCCACCAAGAGCTCCAGCGCCTGCGGAAACCAGGACTGGGTTTTCCAAAACGGCAGCACTAGCACAAGTTCCGCTGATTGTTGCCGAACTTGAAGGAGGACTCTCGGAATCAGCGAGAATGGGGGAAAAGCATACATCAACGCTCCCCTCCAGTCCTGTAGGAAGGCGTCCACGGCCTCTGCAAGGGGATCAGGGTGCCAGCTGAAGAATCTGGGGAGCTGGGTGTTCAACCGGGTTGCGAATAGGTCGATACAGCAAGGACCCCAGAGAGATGAGATGGCAGCGAAGACCGTCCCATCTAATTTCCAATCGCTGGAGTCGGAAATGTAGCGTGAGCTCCAATCCGCCAGCGTATTGTGAAGGCCCGGAAGGTATTCTGCGATAACCGTGAAGCCTCTGGACAGACAGTACTCCCAAAAGTCCTTGGCTAGATGGGTAAGGAGCACGGACCGGGTCCCACCCATCGAATTGACGTATCTGACTGCCGATACGTTGTCCATCCGAAGACGGATGGACACTCTGAGAGCGCCATTGGTGAAACTGCGAATGGCGAATGACCCTGCTAAAAGTTCCAGGGCATTGATATGAAGCCGGGCTTCCTGCAGAGACCACGGACCCCCCGTGGAGACCCCGTTGCAGTGGGCCCCCCAACCGTGAAGGCTGGCATCCGACTCTATGACAAGGTCTGGACGAGGGCCAAAGATTGTCCTGCCGTTCCAGACCGTGAGGTTGTGGATCCATCATTGCAGCTCGTCTCTCGTCTCCTGGTCGAGAGAAATGGAATCGGCATAGGTGGCCCCTGCGCGCAAATGGGCAGATTGAGGGTGAGAGCGACAGAGTTGATCGCGAACCCCAAAAATTCCATGGAAGTTGAGGGAGTCAGACACGATTTCTCCTGATTGATGATGAAACCCAGGTCCGTCATAAGTGACACAGCCATCTGCAGATGTTTGAGAAGAAGGGATGAAGACTGGGCCATGATCAGGATATCGTCTAAATAAATAATTAGACGAACTCCCCTGCTGCGTAGCCATGCCACCACCGATCTCATGACCTTGGTGAAACACCAAGGTGCCGAGGAGAGGCCGAAGGGCAGGCATGTGAAACGCCAAATCTGGTCATTCCACAGAAACCGTAGGTGATCTCTCGACTCGCGTGCGATCGGGACGGTGAGATACGCGTCCTTGAGATCTAATTTCGCCATCCAGTCGCCTGGAAGCAATAAATCCCTTAGGAGGTGGATGCCCTCCATTTTGAAATGCCTGTACCTGACATAAGCATTCAAGGCCTTTAAGTTGATAACGGGTCTCATTTGACCTCCTTTCTTGCAGACAAGGAAAATGTTGCTGAGCACCCCTGCATAAGTCTCTGGCGCCGGTTCGATCGCGCCTTTGCAAAACAAGTCTGCCATTTCTTTTTGCAGAAGGGCCTGGGCCGAAGGTGGTAGTGGGAACGGGGGGGGGGGGGGGAATCTGTCCTGGGTCTGACACCAGTTCTATTTGAAATCCCCGGACCGTATCCAAAACCCACTGGTATGGAAAAAGAAACGGAGACGGCCCCCGACACAAAGCATGGAAGAAGGTAAAGGAGGAAGGACACGACTTACCGAAAGGTCGTCTGGAACTGGGGTTTCCCCTGAAACCACGGCCTCGACCCGGAGCTCCTCGGGATGAAAGAATGAGGGCTGGTGCCTCTGGTCCTGAAGGGAAGCTCTGTATGAGAAGGAGCCTCTGCCGGTGCCTCTGGCATGGATGTTGGAGCGGCCGGCCAGTCGGCCCCTTGAACTGCCGGCCCTACCAGAAAAACGCCCCTGGAAGACTTTGCGCATGGAATTTTGCGCTTTGTCCAGCGCGGTAAAGGCTCCCACGTACTTGCTTAATTCCTTAATAAAAGAATCACCAAACAAGAGGCCCTGGGCCTCTTTGCCCGCTTCAGATAAAGCTAGGTTCGCCAGTTTCGGCTCTATTTTCATCAGTATCGCCTTGCGCCTCTCAATGGCCAGTGACGCATTCACATTGCCCGTTAGGCAGATGGCTCTCTGAGCCCACCCCCGAAGCTCGTCCGGGTCAACCTGTCTGCCCTTAGCTATTGCGGATTTGGCCAAATCAAAGATTTTAGTCAACGGCCCCGTGATGTCCAGTAGTTTATCTTGGACCGCTTTAAGAGCAGAGTCCAGACCCTTGCGAGGGTTAAATCCAGTTTTTGATAAAAACTGAACCATTTTCGGGTCTACCGAAGGGGTCTCGCAAACTTTGTGGGGGATTAGCGGGCGGGGGCATTCCGCCCTCAACTTATTGCGGGACTCTTTACTCAGAGGAGTGCGTATGCGAGCCTCCAAATATTGGGCTACATGGGTTGCCGGTAACCACTCTGCGGAGCGCGGATGGTGCAGTTCATCCGGGTTGAACATGGGGTTCCCAGCAGGGTCAAGAAGAAGACCCGAATCCAGACAGGGCTCTACAGCGCCACCCGAAGGTTGAGCGTCTAACGGGGCGGCCGGGCCCTCGGGCGGGTCAACCGACACATCAAGGAGATCCTCCTCCGAATCATATAGTGAATCAATATGTGCCTCCTCATCCGACTCCTTATCTGAGTCAGTTCCAAGCTCAGGTTGGGACCTGGCTGTTTTCCACGCCCGCGTTTTTTCCGCCTGGCGGGGGCAGGCTCTCTTGCGCGATTTTGACGCGCTATCCAGGGATGGTCTGGAACCATCAGTCATAAGGGTTCTGGAGGCTGTAGGTGCATTAAAGGCTAGCTGGTTTGCTGGGAGGGCCGTAAGGGCCTGTGAGATAGACTGAGAAAGGGCAGATGACATTGAGCCCATTGCAGACATAATAGCCTGGGATATGGACTGCTGGAGGGCCATAGGGTGCACCTCAGGAGGCGGGATATTGGGACCAGCGTCCTGGGCTAGGGGCTCCTGACTAGAAGGAGGGCAATCCCATCTGGGTCTAGATGAGGAGCTGCTGCATACAGACATGCTTGCAAGCGAGGGAAAAACTGGAGTTAATCACCCCAGTGAAGGTAGCAGAAAGATGCCTGCAAGAGAAGAGAGGAAAAGGGGTACAGGAGTATATCGGCGATGCAATGCGGAGAAGTAATATAGATGTATATGCCAGGGAAGCCAGAACTTACTGTAAACCAAGGGATGGAATGGAAATTATGTATATATATGCGGTTCTAACTCCCGGTCTGGTCGAGCGGCATTCAGGCGGCACATGTGCGACAAGAGGAGGACACAGCGCAGAAGAACCTAAAATGGCGCCCGAGATCACGCGAGATCTCGGGGCCAAGGGAAAACCCAAAGCGCGCCCGAGGTCTCACGAGACCTAGGAGCGCGGCGGCAGCTAGTAGGAGGCGGCCGAAACCTCGCGAAAGAAGCCGGACAAGATGGCGCCCGTAATCACGCCAAACGCGAGACTACGGGCGGAGAGCAGAAGACAGCCGGAGCGGCCGCGATGGCGTCTGCGGACCGGCAAAAGTCGGAACAGGAGCGAGGGCAGGTAGGGTAGAGAAACCTGCTACATAAGGAGAGGGACGGGGAGCCCTAAAAGACCAGGAAAAAAGAACGGGGAGGGTAGAGAAGGGAAACAATCCATATATTAAAATATATATAAATATAATTATAAAAGGGGCTATATGTTAGGGGATACCTACACACCCCCAAAGCTACAAGGTAAATAAAACAATATGTACAACAATATGTACAACTATACAGTGATAGTGGTACTTAGCTGGTTCTGCCTGGTAGCAGCAAAGAAAGAGGAAGTTACCAGCCAAGACAGACCCTTATATACTGTTAAGGGGAGGGGCTGTTTCTATGGTTACCATGTTATGTTCTTCTTTTTCTTTGCTGCTATGGTAGAAACATTAAATAAAGTAAAGTAAAGCAATAGGAAGCCTCCGTGTCTTGTCATAAAATCAGAGAATACATCTGTGAGGGACATGAACATGTGGAGTCACTGTGGGTAGAGATACATGGAGCAAAAAACAATAATTAATTACTAATAGGAGTTTATTATAAACCACCTAATATACCAGAGTCCACAGAAAATCTATTACTAAACGAGATAGACGAGGCGGCAAATCATAATGAAATCGTTATTATGGGGGACTTCAACTACCCAGATATAGACTGAGAAACTGAAAGCTGTACATCCCATAAAGAAAACAGGTTCTTGGTAATAGCCAAAGACAATTACCTTTCCCAAATGGTTCAGGACCCAACTAGAGGGACGGCCATACTGGACTTAGTATTAACCAATAGACCTGACAGAACAACAGATGTGCAAATTGGGGGACACCTGGAAAATAGTCACCATAAAGTAATAACCTTCCAATTGTCATTCAAACGAGAGTTTCTAAAGGGAGGAACAAAGATACCAAACTTCAAAAAAGCAGAATTTAGCCAACTAAGCGAGGCCATAGGCCTAACTAACTGGGACAAAGTCCTCAAAAATAAAAATGCAACCACAAAATGGGAGATTTTTAAAAGCATTGTAACATCTAATTGTGAGAGGTACATACCTTATAGGAATAAAAGGATAAGAAACAATAAGAAACCAATGTGGATAAATAGAACCGTAAAGAAAGTAATAAATGACAAAAAAAAAAAGCACATAAATCACTAAAACAGGAGGGGAGCCAGGAAGCACTGATAAACTATAAGGGAAAAAATAAAATACGTAAAAAACTAAAAATTGCCAAACTAGAGACCAAGAGATTAAGTGCCAAAGAGAGTAAAACTAACCCTAAAATGGTCTTTAATTATATAAATGGTAAAAAATATAAATCTGAAGGAGTCGGCCCTCTACATAGCTATGAGGGGGGTGTTGCAGAGAGCGACGAGGATAAAGCAAAACTATTAAATATTTTTTTCTCTCCACTATATTCACTGAGGAAAATAAACTGTCAGAAAAAATGCAGAATGTAAAAGTAAATTCCCCATTAAAAGTGCCCTGTCTGACCTAGGAAGAAGTACAACAGCGACTTAAAGATATTAAAATAGACAAATCTCTAGGACCGGATGGCATACACCCCCGTATCCTGAGGGAATTAAGTGATGTCATAGCCAGACCTTTATTTCTGATATTCACAGACTCTATACTGACATAGGATTGGCTCATAGCAAATGTGGTGCCAATATTCAAAAAGGGTCCAAAAACAGAGACTGGAAATTATAGGCCGGTAAGTTTAACATCTGTTGTTGGTAAACTTTTTGAAGGGTTTCTAAGAGATGCTATCTTGGAGTATCTCAATGAAAATAAGCAAATAACGCCATATCAGCATGGCTTCATGAGGGATCGGTCATGCCAAACGAATTTAATCAGTTTCTATGAGGAGGTAAGTTCTAGACTTGACAGCGGCGAATCAATGGATGTCGTATATCTGGACTTCTCCAAGGCATTTGACACTGTACCTCATAAAAGGTTGGTATATAAAATGAGGATACTCGGACTGGGAGAAAATGTCTGTAAGTGGGTAAGTAACTGGCTGAGTGACAGAAAACAGAGGGTGGTTATTAATGGTACACACTCAGATTGGGTCACTCTCACTAGTGGGGTACTTCAGGGGTCAATATTGGGCCCTATTCTCTTCAATATATTTATTAATGATCTTGTAGAAGGCTTGCGCAGTAAAATATCAATTTTTGCAGATTACACTAAACTGTGTAAAGTAATTAACACTGAAGAGGACAGTTTTCTGCTACAGAGGGATCTGGATATATTGGAGGCTTGGGCAGAGAAATCGCAGATGAGGTTTAACACTGACAAATGTAAAGTTATGCACATGGGAAGGAATAAGTCACCCGTACATACTAAATCGTAAAATACTCGGTAACACTGACATGGAAAAGGATCTAGGAATTTTAATAAACAGCAAACTAAGCTGTAAAAACTGCCTGTAGTGTCAGGCAGCTACTGCCAATAAGATAATGGGTTGCATCAAAAGGGGCATAGATGCCCGTGATGAGAACATAGTCCTATCACTTTATAAATCTCTAGTCAGACCACACATGGAGTACTGTGTACAGTTCTGGGCTCCTGTGAACAAGGCAGACATAGCAGAGCTGGAGAGGGTTCAGAAGAGGGCAACTAAAGTAATAACTGGAATGGGGCAACTACAGTACCCTGAAAGGTTATCAAAATTAGGGTTATTCACCTTAGAAAAAAGACGACTGAGGGGAGATCTAATATCTATGTATAAATATATCAGGGGTCAGTACAGAGATCTCTCCCATCATTTATTTATCCCCAGGACTGTGACTGTGACGAGGGACATCTTCTGCGTCTGGAATAAAGAAGTGTACAAACATAGAAAAGGATTCTTTACGGTAAGAGTAGTGAGACTATGGAGCTCTCTGCCTGAGGAGGTGGTGGTGGTGAGTACAAAAAAGGAATTCAAGAGGGGCCTGGATGTATTTCTGGAGCGTAATAATATTACAGGCTATAGCTACTACAGATGGGTCGTTGATCCAGGGAGTTATTCTGATTGCCTGATTGGAGTCGGGAAGGAATTTTTTCCGCTTAAGTGGGGAACATTGGCTTCTGCCTCACAGGGGTTTTTTGCCTTCCTCTGGATCAACTTGTAGGAAACAGGCCGAACTGAATGGACAAATGTCTTTTTTCGGTCTTATCTACTATGTTACATTGTCCCTTACTTGTTTGGAGAGTTCCTTGGTCTTCATGGCAGTGTTTGGTTAGTGATGCCTCTTGCTCAGGTGTTGCAGCCTCAGGGGCCTTTCAAAAAAGGTGTGTATATGTAATGACAAATCATATGACACTTAGATTGCACACAGGTGGACATCATTTTACTAATTATGTGACTTCTATATACCCCTTGAACTTTTCCAAAATTTTTTCACATGACACCCACAAGCTTAAATGTGTTTTACTGGTTTTAAGTGATAGACCAACACAAAGTAGCAGGTACCTGTATGTGTGAAGTAAAAAGAAAAAAGAAAATCTAAAAAGTGTGACCCCTGTGAGTCCCCTGTACTCTGATACGGCCGTCCACCTAAACGTACAGCCCAGGCAAGGAGAGCACTAATAAGAAAAGCAGCCAAGAGGCCCATGGTCACTCTGGAGGAGCTGCAGAGATCCAAAGCTCAGGTGGGAGAATCTGTCAACAGCACAACTTTAGTTGTGTACTCCACAAATTTGGCCTTTATGGAAGAGTGGCAAGAAGAAAGCAGTTTTTGAAAGCAAGAAGTCCAATTTGCAGTTTGACACAAACCATGTACACAGCAAACATGTGGAAGAAAGAGCTCTGGTCAGATGACACCAAAGTTTAACTTTTTGGTCTAAATGCAAAATGTTATGTGTGCCTGAAAACTGACACTACACATCACCATGAATACACCATCCCCACCGTGAAACATGGTGGTGGCAGCATCATGCTGTGGAGAGGCTTTTCTTCAGCAGGGACAGGGAAGCTGGTCAGAGTTACTGGGAAGATGGCGCTAAATACAGGGCTGGAGGAAAACCTGTTAGAGGCTGCAAAAGACTTGAGACTGAGGTGGAGGTGTTCCTTCCAGCAGGACAATAACCCTAAACAAGGTTATCACATATATACAGCACTCCTATGTTTCCTTGGTACTGGGTGCATGTCTCCCAGGGATGGTAAAAAGTCCCTGTATTCGTGTAGATCCAATGTCTGGCAAAAATAAAAATCGGAGACAGCACGTCCAATGCGATCCGTGATTGAATAACCCTAAACATACAGCCAGAGCTACAATGGAATGGTTTAGATCAGGGATGCCCAACCTGCGGCCCTCCAGCTGTTGCAAAAGTACAACTCCCAGCATGCTCGGACAGCCTACAGCTATCAGCCTACTGCAGGGCATGGTGGCAGTTGTAGTTTTACAATAGCTGGGGGGCCACAGGTTGGGCATTCCTGGTTTAGATCAAAGCATATTAATCGGTTAAAATGGCCCAGTCAAAGTCCAGACCTAAATTCATTGAGAATATGTGGCGAAACTTGAAAATTGCTGTTCACAGAGTCTCTCCATCCAACCTGACTGAGCTTGAGCTATTTTGCAAAGAAAAATGAGCAAAAATTGCAGCTTCTAGATGTGCAAAGCTGGTGGAGACATACCCCAAAAGACTTGCAGCTGTAATTGCAGCAAAAGGTGGTCCTACAAAGTATTGACTCATGGGGACTGAATACAAATGCAAGCCACACTTTCCAGATTTTAAAAACCTTGTATAAAATTTTGAAAACCTTGTATAATTTTCTTTTCACTTCACACATACTTGCTACTTTGTGTTGGTCTATCACATAAAATCTCAATAAAAATACATTTAAGGGCTCATGCACATGAACGTATTTGTTTTCAGTGTACAATCCATTTTTTTTGCAGCCCATATGTGGAACCATTCACTTCAATGGGTCCACAAAAAAAACGAAAATGACTCTGTATGCATTTCGTTTCTGTATGTTCGCATGGCCATTCTGTAAAAAATATAGAACATGTCCTATTCTTGTCCGTTTTGAGGACAACGATAGGCATTGTTACAAAATTGGTACAAAAACGAATGCAATGCAGATGTCACATGGATGTCATCCGTATTTTTTCCGGATCTGTGCTTTTTCCGGACCGCAAAATACATACGGTTGTGTGCATGAGCCCTAAGTTTGTGGGTGTAACATGAAAAAATGTTGAAAAGTTAAAGGGGTATCACACTTTTTTAGTGCAGAAATTCCACGCTGAATTAGCAGCAAAATTTGCATGAGCTAGGGTAGGGCCACATGGTTAGGTTTCCTGATGAAGTTTTGGAAGCCAAAATCAGAAGGTGATGATAAAAGGATAGAAAGTATAAAGAACAAGATGAAATTTCTCCTCTATTTCGAATTCACTTGGGGTTTTGGCTTCCAAAGCTGCATGCAGAAACCTGACTGTGTGGTCATAACATTATATGCAGATCTGCCATTGAGTTGGCTGTGGATTTTCTGCTGATTTCACCCCCTGCATTGCAAAGAATAAAATCGATGGTGGAAATCTGCAGATTTAAAATCTGCACTACAGGTCAAGTTATGTGAGGATTTCACCCATGGAAAATCCACAGCATATCTGAAATGTGTGGCCATATCCTTAAAAAGAGCAGTGCAAAGTAGAGCCATTTGAGTGGCAAAATATATTGAATTTACCTGAAGAATCTATGTTTTTAAAGCTAAATCAGACGAGAAAAAAATATGCTTATTAAACCATGTTTGAGGTGATTTGGGGTCCTGAATTCAGCAGCCAGCATGTCAATGTTTTTCATGAGGAATTTGCATAAAAGTATTGTATCATATCTCACTGGCCATTATATCTTGAAACTCAGGGAGCACCTCTCTTTAGAATTAACTGCACGAAATTTCATATTGAACCCCTTAGGCTTTTTTCATATCAACGTTGTTAGTTCCGGCAGGCTGTTCCGATAGAGAACAGCCTGCCGGAGCTCTCTGTGTCTAGCATTGCCGGATGTTATCGCAATACACGCCAGCACTATTGACTGTAATTGGATCCAGCGGTGATCTGGCAAATATGCCAGGATTCTGTTGGATCCAAAGAGCTCTGTCAAGTTACTCTCTGCCGTAACAGCCTGCCAGAACTAATAACACTAGTGTAAAGCTAGCCTAATTTTGTACTGGCAGCCTGCCAACTTCTTTAGGGATTATACATTGCGTTATAATTAGGGTGTGTATACCGAGGTATTTTCATTTGGCATTATGTGTAAGTGTCCTCCATTGGATGCATTTTTTTTAGACTTTATTCTCTCCTAGAAGGATTATTTTAGGTTTACCTTTTTATAGATATATTTAGGGAAGATCAATACAGTCTAGTTGGGAGCTTCACCTAAGTTCACAACCTGCCTGCTCTGACCAGTTTTGCCATTTCCTCTGTGCTCAGCACCGGTGTCTTTTGGCCCCCATGTGTCAGCATTCACTTGAACAGAGATTATTTCAGGAGATAGCTATCTAGTACTTCCCCTGCAGCAGAGTCCAGATCCCTGTACAGGGTGAAGACCTAAGCGGCCACTTAGATAACAGCCTCAGGAGTAGCCTCAGGTCAGACCAAGTGACACAGTACATCTATATCCATTTCATAATAATTGGGTTCATCTTATGTAACATACAGTATAATGTACAGAAAGAAGGTGATGGGCCCAAAAAGATACATCACAGAATAGGTGCAGAAGTAATGGTGCTCTTGGGCATGGGCATAGCTATAGGGGGTGCAGAGGTAGCAGTCGCTACCGGGCCCAGGAGCCTAAGGGGGCCCAAAGACCCTTGTGCTGCATAGGAAAACACACAAAGCACTGAGGTAAGGGGGGCCCAAGCCAAACTCTTGCACCAGAGCCCATGAGCCGTTAGCTACGCCCCTGCTCTTGGGCCATAAGGTGGATGTTGTTGGAGAGAGGAGGATGGGAAGAGCCAGAGTGATGATTAAGAATGTGTGAAAATGGAGAGGGGGCATGAGCTGACCAAGGACCCATATGTTTTGATACTTCTGTATGTTCACCAAGGCAGATCAGTACATTTCTTATTTAGTATGTTACACTTGACCTCCACAAAGTGAACTGTCTGCAGTTTCCAAGCATATGCTATAATTTACTCAGCAGCCCAGACCTCAAAGGGAAGCATGGTGGAGGCGATGGAGAGGATAGCAGTGGGGGTGGCAGCAATGGAGGTGGTCATGGTTACTCATGGTGGTTTCTCCTTCTCCAGCTCTCCCTGGGCCGAGCAGGCAGTGAATGGAGGGCGCACCTTTTCCTCCCTATGATTCCCTTTGGGACTCCTGTCCTTGATCTTAGGTAGATGGGTGGATGGCAGGACGGCAGGATCATAGGTAAGATCCAGCAGATAATGGGGCAGTCAAAGACCAGGCCCATTTGGTTGCAATAAATAGAGTTTCTCTTTACTGAATAGATGATGGGAGGTGTACTACATGTAGCACCAATAGGCACAATTCCAAAGTATAGTTGGCTTTTCCAAATAGCTGTGTATAGGCAGCAGTAATGATAGTAGTAGTACTACCTGTCTCTGTCTGAATACAATCTTCCCAAATAACCACAGGCGTGTAATTCTGCTCTTATTAAAAAGGACTCCCCCAGCTGATGCTGCCACCCCTGTGATATTTAAAAAAAACAGGCAGGGTGGCAGCATCAGCGGGGGGTACCCCGCAAGTAAAGGTATTTATCTAGAATAAAAAAAACATGAAAGGTCCTCTTTAACTCATTCTGCAATTCCTAGTCTGCGGAGTGCAGATCTGAGTTCCAAATGGCCAGTCTGTCTCGAAGTGGGGTGGGTGCTGAAGCAATATACCCTCTCCAGAACAGTAAAGTAGTATTGCCATAAACATGTGGCAACTTACTGTCTTCCCAGGCACAGATAGTCATTCAGGTAAGTTGATCACTGCCAGCTTTCAGCCTCAGGGTTGAAGGCTCCCTGGGTCAGGAATCTCTCCAGACCTATGTCTCCGGAGCTCATACATGCATGTGTTGGCTCTAGCTCTGATGACTAGACATTCTCCAACCAGGGGGTGGGGCCAGCCCATCACCCTGGAAAACTGGCCTCCGCTTGCCCAACTTGGCCTAGTCTGAGCTATATCGTCCAGCCAAGTGGAGTACTCGCCCCAACAAGGGCGACTGCTTTGGACAATCCCTCACTGGTCTGGGAGCCCTAATTTATACCCTCAGCCAGGTAGTACCAGTCCTGCTGTCAGAAAGATAGTAGTAAGGTTCCCAGCATACATAAACTGAAAGTCCCTACGCTTTTCAAAAGGGCTATTTCGCCCAATTTCATCAGGAGACTTGTCTTTAGTTGAGTTGTTGCTATTTGCTGCGTATGACAGTGGTAGCAATTACAGTTGCGAGCCCCAATTACAGTTGCAAGCCCCTTTGAAACGCGTAGGAATGTTCAATTTATGTATGATCGGAACCTGACTACTATCTTTCTGACAGCAGAATTGGTACTACCTGGGTCAGGGTATAACCTAGGGCTCCCAGACTAGTGAGGGATTGTCCAGAGGGGTCCCCCCTGTAGAGGCAGGTGATCCGCTTGGCTGGACGAAATAGCTCAGACTAGGCCAAGTAGGGCAAGCATAGGGACAGATACCTCGTTCTGCTGTCCCCTAGGAAGGAGACCCGCACTGTGACCCCTCCTCATCATATGGATTCCCACACCACCAGTGTGTTTCTAGAAGTAGTAAGACCACTCCACTTTCTACTATGAGCGCTGTTGAGCACTAATATTGGATGTAATTTTAGGGAATAATGGATATGACACATGTTACGTGTCTTACATATCTTTTTAAATTGGATACATTAAAAGCTAAGTATTATTATAATCAACTTTGAGGGATTTGCAGACATTCTGAATATACTTTAGCTATTTGTTGCCCACACATGACCATTTGGGACATACATACTGCACAGGAAAATAAGTACTTCCACAATGAGTCACAACTTTCAACTCTGTGGCATAAAGTTAACCCTTTAGCATTAAATTAATCATTTGCAGCCATCCTCTGGGTTAGTGCATTTACTTGCATCGAAAATAAAGAAAACATTAATAATCAGTTTCTACCTGGTTCAGAGGGAATCTTCCAGAAATAAATGTGCAGGTGGAAACTAGCAGGTATGGCTGACTTTTATCTAATGGGTATGGGTAAGTTTAGCTGTTCATGGTCATGGATTGAGTATATTCCACAGAACCCTCACATTTGTGACACTCCTTAATACACTGACAATAATCACCTATGCAACCCTAAGGAAGTCCTGAGAACATCCCCTGTTGGGTGTACTTAAAGAGTGAAGCAGAGAAACGCTGCTTTAAGGTCATTTTACATAGACCGAACATGTGGCCAATCATGCTATATTGTCAATACACTTGTTCCAGATAATAGGCCTGAGTAAAAGTAAACGATCACCTATGAATGAACAAATCCTTGTTTATCAGGTAATTCTGCTTTCATTCTACTCTGCAGCATATCATAGTAACATAACATAGTTTATAAGACTGAAAAAAGACATCTGTCCATCCAGTTAAGCCTGTTATCCTGCAAGTTGATCCAGAGGAAGGCAAAAAAAAATCTGTGCAGTAGAAGCCAATTTTCCTCACTTTAGGAGAAAATAATTCTTCCCAACTCCAATCAGGCAATCAGAATAACTCCCTGGATCAATCACCCCTCCCTAGTAGCCATAACCTGTAATATTATTACACTCCAGAAATACATCCAGGCCCCTCTTGAACTCTTTTAGTGAATTCACCATCACCACCTCCTCAGGCAGAGAGTTCCATAGTCTCACTGCTGTTACCATAAAGAATCCTTTTTTATGTTTGTGTAGAAACCTCCTTTCCTCTAGACGCAGAGGATGTCCCCCTGTCACAGTCACAACCTGTTTAAAGAGGTATCTGCTGCTCAGAAACAACTAAACTGTATGGGGATGAGCGGTCACTGCAGCAATTGCTTGTGTTATACAGAGGGAATGACTGCTACATGTAAATATAGCTTATAACAGTCTCTGCTCCAGAAGTCAGGCAAACAAGTAGGAATAGGTATAGCCTGATCAGCTCACCTGTTCTGGAGCAGAGAAGCAGAAAGAAGCTTGGCTTGACAGCCAAACATTGATATTTGTGCGCCAGTTAAATCCTGCACTGGGACTGCTTTTTCCAGTGTGCCGGCGGCCCAGTGCATAAGGGGTTGATTATATGTGTGCTGTGTTGTCTTTCTACCTGCTACCGAGGAATGCAAGATAGATACTATTTCACCCACAGGGACTGCTCAGGGTTATCTAAGTTAGGTTCCTGATAGTAGAATTGCTCTTATCAGGGCTGCTCTTCCATTGTAGGCAGAGGCCTGTATTGAACGAGGTGTTATAGGGCACGTTCCCGAGCTCTTGTTGACCTTTGTAGCTAGCGCCAAGTCTGGCAGTGGACATGCTCGGCAGGTGATTTGTGTGCCGCCAGGTTTACTACAGAGCTCTCCTCTCTGATGTGATCAGGAATTTTTTCGGGATATACTCATGCAATTTTTTGCAAAGCAATTTTTATGTGTTTTTCCCATGAGTGAAAAAAAACGAAGAATAACATACTCCATCAGTGAAAAAAATATCTTTCTTCAGTCTGGTTCAGGTTATTTTCACTGACTCAATTGACTTGAATGGGCAAGTTGTGAGTGAAAAATGCAACAAATACATGCCCAATGTTTGGTGGCATTTTTCACATAGACCAATTAATTCCTGTTCTACCCCCAGAAGAGGTTCAGAATCATTTCAGATCACGTCTATTTCATTTCTAATTCATTCTGCTGCAATTACTGTATTTCTGTAGTTATTAGTTAGGTTACAGCACCATCTAGCGGTGGTAAGAATGTATTGCACCTTGTTTTCTTGTTAATAAAGATTATTGCTTTGTGGGAGGTGCTGGACATTGTAGGTAGTGCAAGGCATTCTGGGAAGGAGAAGCCCAGTCTCCATGTTACAGGACATCAGCAGAGCTGTCTCCTGTATATCTTTTTCTTAAACTCCACCATCTTTGTGCAAGTATATCTGGTGAGTGACATCTACCCTTGTTTCAGGCATTATGTTATGCAGTGCTGTTTAGCTAAGAATAGTGTTACTCAGGGAAGAGGTTGTAACTGTCTGTTAGCTAGCCATGCAATCCTCTGTATAGGCAGCCATTTTGGACATGTGCCCAGTGTTAATGTAATGTTATAATACATGCTGTTCTATGCTTTCTGCTGATACATGCTATGCCTTATACTTATTCTTGTTATTTGTATTCTTATAGTTTTACCAATTCACAATCCTGTTGACCAATAAGCAAGTTAGACTACAGAAAACTCTTATTTGGAAGACAGGAATGGTTTATGCTGAATGTCAGACTGCACACTGTGTGAACGTGTATGAAGGCAGAACAATAAAACAGATGATAGTCACCAGCGATAGTGGATCTGACTAGACGGCCATCACACACGTGGTCCTGCTTACAAGATTGCAGCAGTTGCCATACAGTCACAAGAAGTGAGAGTGCAGTCCCAAGCAAGTGCAGCTTGATCCAGACCACGCTGAAGTCCGTTTCTACATAGACTGAGTCCGCACAAAGACATTAAGCAGCCAGCAAATAGGCACACAATGTCCGCTAGCCAGGCATTATCATACTGGACCAGGTCACGAGCAAGCTGCTCTAGAAAATCCTCAATAATAGAAAAGGCTGCTAACGCCCGTGCAGAACCTGAGGCGGAAAAAGTAAAGTTTTCCTTTGCCGCACAAGAGATGCAACTAAAGAAAGAGAAAGCATCACAGGAAAAAGAGAGAGCACGCCTGCAAGCGTAACTGGAAGAAGAGACAGCATGCCTGCAAGCGTCAAAGGAAAAAGAGAGAGCAGGCCTGCAAGCATCACTGGAAGAAGAGACAGCACACCTACAAGCGTCAAAGAAAAGAGCATCACTGGAAGAGGATATAGCATGCCTGCAAGCGTCACTGAGAAAATAGCCGCAGAGAAAGAAGCGGCAGCCGCAGTGGCCAAAGCGGAATTCCTAGAAGCCTTGGAGTTCCCCGAATCCGAGAAACACAGCCAAGTACTTGGGCCCGATCTAGGTGAATAAGATCCAACACAGCGTGTCTCAGAATATGTCCATCAGCATCCCAAGATATATGACAACTGTGATCCAAGATCAGCCAGCTTATACAGAGTGCCAAAGATCCTACCTTGAACCACAGTACCTAAAGCAGGACGGTATGTGACGAAGCGATGCTGACCACAACTACTGCCTTACAGAACAAAAGCTACAACCTCCGCTTCGACTTAAAGGGACACCCTTCGAGTCAGAACGGTATTATACAGACTGCCCTAAGCCAGAAACCCCTAAAAGGTATGGTGATACACTACACATGCAGAATAACAACAACACACCGGGTAACATTGGCGCTAACCAGGCTGCCATGGACTTCTCTAAGTTCTTTGCTAAAACGGGAGCTGGTTACCAAAGGACTTATAAAGTTCACTTATCACCCCGAGAACTACAGGGCATGGCGAGAACGCCATAAGAGACTTAGATCTTCCCTATAGTGAGGAGTTAGATCTCTTGGTAAAGTGGCTTGGAAGCGAGGCTGCTGAACACGCCAAAAGATCCAGAGACATTAACATAAACTATCCAGGCAAAGGCCTAAAGATGGCGTGGGAAAGACTTGATGAGTGTTATGGGTCAATAGATGCTATAGAAAATGCTTTATTTGGGAGATTTGATAATTTTCCCAGAATAGTGGGTAGGGGTTACCAGAAGCTCAGGGAACTCAGTGACTTGTTGATAGTGGTAAAGGTTGCTCAGGCAGAAGGAGCTCTGCCGGGGCTAGCATTCCTGCACACCGCCAGTGGTTTTAGTCCGATTGTCCAAAAACTCCCTTATAATCTACAAGAGAAGTGGATAAACAGTTTCATAATGTTCCATTCCCCCCCTTCATGATGTTTGTAGACTTTGTCACTGAACAGGCGAGGATTAGGAATGATCCCAGTTTTGACTTTACATTGTCATGTCCCACTACCCCTGATGTCAAACCTCATAAAACACCAGTGGCAGTCCACAAAACTAACATTGCCTCCACAGGTTCTCCTTACAGGTCGTTTAAGTCTTCTCAAGAAGAGAACAAACTCAAAGATCTTACCAAATAATGCCCCCTGCACAAGAAACCACATCCTCTACTAAAATGCAAAGCCTTCAGGGAGAAGTCTTTGGAGGACTGCAAAGAATTCCTCAAAGAAAACGTCTGCTTCAGGTGCTGCTCTACAACATCACACTTCGCCAGGAACTGTAAGGTCAGTGTGACATGCACAGAATGCAGTAGCACAGAACACAACACAGCTTTACACCCTGGACCACCCTCTCGGGTATAATTCCAAGCAGAGGAGCATGATGGAAAGCAGATAGACACCGACATAGATACCCAAGTAGTCACTACTCACTGTACTGAGATCTGTAAAGGACTCGCAGTATGGAAGTCCTGCTCAACAATCTGCCTTGTCAGAGTTTATCCAGGCGACCACCGAGATAAGGCGATCAAGGTATATGCAATCTTAGATGATCAAAGCAACAGGTCTTTAGCTAAATCCATTTTCTTCGACACGTTCAACATCGTAGGGCTCAGTTTTCTCTACTCCTTAAGGACATTTGCAGGAAACCGCTGGGACAGCGGGGAGGAAGGTGACTGGGTACAAGGTAGAGTCCATAGATGGTCAGACTTGCTTGTCACTGCCAACCATACTGGAGTGCAATCACATTACTGACAACCGTTCTGAGATACCTAAACCAGAGGTGGCAGCATATCCTTCCCACCTGACGAGTATAGCTCACCTGATACCGGAACTGGATCCAGAAGCCCCTCTAGTTTTACTCCTTGGAAGAGACATACTATGAGTTCACAAGGCTAGAGGACATATTAACGATCCCCAAAACGCTCCAAGAGACCCAGAGACTTGACCTAGGATGGGTCATCATAGGAGACGTCTGTCTAGGAGGAGCACACAAGCTGACCTCAGTCAACAGTATCCTCACCAGCACACTTGAAAATGGACGTCCTTCCTTATTCCAGCCATGTCAGAACAGTTTCCTTATAAAAGCATTGCCACACAGCGCTCCTGTGCCTTGTCCTTTCGCAGATACCTCCTGTGAAGACCACGCCTGTGATGGTGAGTAAGATCACTTAGGGTGCACCGTTTTCCACAGAACAAGAGAAGACAACAGGATAGCAATGTCCATAGAAGACAAGCTGTTCTTAGAGATCATGGATCAAGGAATAGTAAAAGACAAGTCAAAAAGCTGGGTCTCACCTTTACTGTTTAAACCAAGGAGACAACGCTTACCTAACAACAAAGAACTTGTCTACAGTCGATTTATCTCCCTCAAACACAAACTTCAGAGGACACCAGAGACAAGAGAACATTTATTTACCTTCATGGAAAGAATATTCCAGAACAACCATGCAGAAATGGCACCCACTCTCCAAGACTCCGAGGAGTATTGGTACTTACTCATATTCGGTGTGTATCATCCTAAAAAACCAGGGCAGATACAAATAGTATTCGAGTTGAGTGCCAGGTGCGAAAGGCATCTCGCTAAATGATGTCTTACTGTCTGGTCCAGACCTCAACAACAGACTTCTAGAGGTACTTCTCCGCTTCCACAGAGATTCCATAGCATTTATGGCCGACATATAACAGATGTTCCACTGCTTCCTGCTCAAGGAAGAACATACAAACTACTTGAGGTTCTTCTGGTACCGCAACAACGACACCAATTAAGACATTGTAGAGTACCGAATGAAAGTGCACATCTTCGGAAACAGTACTTCCCCTGAAGTCGCTATATATGGTCTCAGACATTCAGCCCGAGAAGGTGAAGCAAAGTATGGGTCAGATGTCAGATCCTTTGTGGCAAAAAAATTTCTAGGTGGACGACTGCTTGAAATCCACAACCACAAACGAGACCGCAATCATTCTTCTGAAAAGGTCTCAAGAAATGCTCGCTTTATCTAATCTGAGGTTGCACAAAATCGCCTCCAACAGCCGTGAGTTAATGGAAGCTTTCTCACCCCAAGACCATTCAATTGATCTAAAAGACTTGGATCCTAGCACCGACTTCCTTCCCATGCAGCGGAGCCTCGGTTTGCTCTGGGATTTAAAGGCAGACACATTCACTTTCCAAATCAGCAAGGCAGAAAAGCTCTTCACACAAAGAGGAGTTCTCCACACCGTAAACAGCTTATATGATCCTCTGGGATTCGTAGTGCCTGTTACCATCCAGGGTAAAATGATGCTAAGGGACTTCACCACAGAGACATCTGATTGGGATGATCCGCTTCCCATGGAGAAAAAGGACCTGTGGACAGGTTGGAAGAAGTCTCTCGAAGCTTTGTCCAGCCTTCATGTGGCATGACCATATGCTTTCATGCCATCTACTGAAGTCAAGATGAAAAGACTGTATATCTTCTGCAATGCTTCAGTCAAGGCAATTGCTGCCATAGCATACCTACAGACCATTGATGTCAAAGAACAATGCCATATAGGATTTGTCATGAGCCAGACCAAACTGTTGCCACACGATACCCAGACTGGAACTCTGTACTGTTGTCCTTGCAGTGGAGTTGGCTGAACTTATAACTTCTGGAATGAACCTAGAAATCGAAGAAGTCGAGTTTTATACGGACAGCAAGGTAGTCCTAGGATATATCTGCAACTAAAGCAGACGTTTTAACTACTACGTCTGCAATCGGGTGCTAAGGATCAGGAGATCCATTTGTCCTAAACAGTGGCACTATGTACCCACACACCATAATCCTGCGGACCACGCACTTAGATCTGTCGCAGAAAGCCTCCTTATGGACACTTATCACGACCGGCGTACCGATCACAGACGTGTGACGCGAAGGGAGGGAAAAGGGAAAGCCCTGTCCAAGGGAGAGGGAAAGGTGGTGACCCCTAACTCACCTTGAAGCTGGCACCTGACTGCCCTGACATCCCTAGACGGGTTCTTCACCCGTACGCCGATCACGTGCCTAAACCCTGGCTTTCCTTAAGCTGAGCCCTAAGTAGTGAATAGGGCGGTGGGAGCACTAGTCCTCACCACTACCACTAAAGGAAAACACCAGGGAGAGGACAGACAATACAGACAAAACATATAAGCCCAGGTGGGTGACAACAGCAGACAACAAAAGCCCAACAGGGATCCGGAGGGTAACGCTCTGGTACGACAACCTGGAACAACAGCTACACAGCTCCAGTGGGTCAGTATAGAAGTCCAGGCAGGAAGCTCTATATCTGGCAACCAGAGAAGTGGGAAGGGGGAATATAAGGAGGTTGGGAGTGGCGGACAAGAAACAGCTGAGGAGAAGAAGCTACGGATCCCTGAGTGAGACAAAAAGGATTGCAAGGCAAACACAGAAAGCTACCATTAAGTAACAGCATGATCTTTAGACATAGAGCACGCAGCCACCCGCTGCGACTTCCAGACCCCGGGTATAACGGAGTTAGACATGGCTCCCGACACCCTCGTGACAACACTACATGGTTTATGGGTCCTGCATTCCTGTACCGCTCAACGTCTTGCAACAATGGATCCAACACATTCGAATTGGTAGACCCAGATGCCGATGTAGAAATCCGACCTGAAGTAACTGCTCTACCCACAGTGACTTTCGAACCACCAACGCAAATCCCATCGTTTCAACAGGTTCTCCATCTGGATGTTGCTCATTTGTGCTATAGCCTGCATAGTCCATACAGCTCAGACATTACCTGGGAGCCAGAAGCCCTGCAAAGGTTGGCATCACTGCAAACATACCTTTACCGCTCCTAATCTGGAAAGGCACCTGAGAACATAATAAGAACATAATAATTTGCACGGTACAACGTGAATGTCATGCAAAGTAGATAGACTCAGCAAAGGTCAAACAGTCTCCAAGAATAACTCTTTGAAAAAGCTTGATCCTACCATTGACAAAAATGGGCTGCTAAAACAGAATGACCCAGTAGTGGCATCTGTTGACGCCAGACGGGGAGTGTTCTGCCCCCAGAAGAGGTTCAGAATAATTTCAGATCACTTCTATTTTAATTCTAATTCATTCTGCTGCAATAACTGTATTTCTGTAGTTATTAGTTAGGTTACAGCACCATCTAGCAGTGGTAAAAACGTTTTGCACCTTGTTTTCTTCTTAATAAAGATTATTGCTTTGTGGGGGGGTGCTAGGCATTGTGGGTAGTGCAAGGCATTCTGGGAAAGAGAAGCTCAGTCTCCATGTTACAGGACATCAGCAGAGCTGTCTCCTATATGTCTTCTTCTTAAACTCCACCATCTTTGTGCAAGTTGTTGTGGAAATTTTATTATATGTGGACATTTTAATCTAGGATGTGTGTGTTTTAGGTATTGTCATCTGTCTCTAGCAGAGGGTACTTGGGTTGGATCGGGACCAGCGGTAAAACCGTCAGTGTGAAAACCTTTTTATGGCTTGGAGACATGTGACCTTTTGGATACATATCTGCTTTTATAAGAAGACATTGATAATCTGCCTTGTCCATATACTGCTACCGTATACGGATAACCGCATTAGCAATGTCTCCGCAGATAGTCTGAAACCTGTAAGAACAAGTAGAATGATCTTACTTAGGTACTGGTCACTCTGAGCAGTATTGAGTGGGGTCCATGCGGATGATGGGGGATGGTCAACCACATGGCTGTTTAGGACAATGTACATGACTTATCCTTACAGGAATGAGGTGTGTGCATTTCCCTGATCAGCTATCTTGGTGTGGTCCCCTTTCCTTTTCATATGTACATGTTGATGTCACTTCCTGTCTGGTCACTTCACTTCTTTTTATGTTGGGGTATTAAGGAAGGGATTTTGGTTTTTGGTGAGCTATGAGAAATAAACAGATAATGTGCTGGGCCCCTTTTGGAACGGAATGAGCACGATTAAAGGATCAACTTGTCTTGACTCTACATGACTCTGAAGAAGTACCTCCAGTCCTTACACAAAAGAGCGTATTACACGTGCTTTCAAGCACCGGGAAATTCCTTGTGTTTGGCGCACTTTAGTGCAGCATGGCTGCAAAGGGAATTTCTACAACAAAGTATATCTAGTGAGTGACATCTACCTTTCTTTCAGGGACATTATGCTATGCAGTGCTGTTTAGCTAGGAATAAGTGTTACTGAGGGAAGAGGTTGTAACTGTCTGTTAGCTAGCCGTGCAATCCTCTGTATAGGCAGCCATCTTGGAAATGTGCCCAGTGTTAATGTAATGTTATAATATATGCTGTTCTATGCTTTCTGCTGATACATGCTATGCCTCATACATATGCCTTATTTGTATTCTTATAGTTTTACCAATTTACAATCCTGTTGACCAATAAACAAGTTAGACTACAGAAAACAGTCCTCTTATTTGGAAGACAGGAATGGTGCACGCTGAATGTCAGACTGCACACTGTGTGAACGTGTATGAAGACAGAACAATTCCTATAGGGTTCTTCTTGCTTGAAAAATGCAAAAGATAGAAAATCCTGGATATTTTTTTAAACACAGTAAAAAAATGCCCATGTCCATAAACCCATTGATATTAAGGGGTCAATTTTCACTATGGGTGAAACAGACTGCACCTGCATGTGAAACCAACCTGTGCCTGTCCCTAGAACCCTCAAAGACACATCAAAAGTAGAAGAAATGTCTTTAAATGTTACTTTTATATTATTCATTTTACAATTATGTCTCACATAAGTATATTTAGCACATTGTTAGGGTGCCATATTAACCTCTTAATGGTGGCGCTAAATCTAAGAACCATACAATTTGGGTCACCTATTCCTTCTATTGGTATAGTAGCATGAGGCTCAGTTATCATTTTTCATAGGCATTCTTTAAAGGTAGTCAGTTGACATATTCCACCGTGTAGATTCCTGTGGGTAGTCAGATAACTGCAGATAAACAGCAGATAGTTTATCTTTGGCTATCCTGAAAGTAAATTTTGGCTGGCCATACATATTAGATAGCTGAATAGTTACTTGGATGATAGCTATTTCTCCGACCCCTTATACACATGCATGCTTGATTTGTCCAAGTGTCCTGAACTGAGAGAAAGCGTAAGACGCTTCCAAACTACTCTGGCAGTGGCATATCTCCCTGAGAACAAAAGGATCGGTCAATTGAAATCCAATTGACATCTGCAGACAGGGCAGAGTTTGAAGGCCCTCATACACTTTAGATGATCGTCTGGGGCTGCTGACCTCAGTGGGTTTGGTAATATTTACCTAGTGTTTACGGCCTGCTTTAGGTCAAGGAGAGAGATGTTCCCTGGACAAAGAAAGTCTCATAGACTGAATCCTGACACAGTGGTGGACATTTACTAAGCAAGTTGAGCCAGAATGATGGTGTAAAATGCACCAAAAAGAATGGTGTTTTGATTTGCGCCAAATACATCAACTGTTTTTTTCAGAATATACTCCATAAAGAATGCATCACGCCAGAAATAAGTTATACATGTCAAAGTGGGCGGGGCTATCAAATTGGTGTCTAATACATCTCATTTGTCATCATCCACCTATCGGCAGAAATGGCTCAAATTGTTGAGGACAATCAGGATTACAGCAGCCTGCGATGTACCAGACAATTGTGTACCTGTAGCGGGAGACCAGCGGCTGCAGTGCGGGCTTGTTAATCAGGCCGGCCCCTTCTGGTGGAGGTTGGCAGGGACCGCCCCCATGAGATACCAGTCTGACATCCTGCTTAGTACAGGAGAGCACGGTGTCATTGGTTGCTATGAAGCCGTGCGCTTCCTGCTGCCGCCGCAGTACAGTGATACACTCGTGTAGATCATATGAGTGTATTACTGTACAGCAGCGCCGGCAGCAGGAAGCGTACGGCGTCATAGCAACCAATGACACCATGCACTCCTGTACTAAGCAGGATGCCAGACACCAGTTGTCACATGCTGAGTAATGGGTCGGAAGCTAAAGGTGGCATACTGGGGGCACAAAGACGGGCATTCTCTATACTGGGGGACACTTTGGGGGCCATTATCTATAGTGGAAGGTACAAAGGGGGACACTATCTGTACAGAGGCACTATGGGGCTGTTATCTATACTTGTAGAGGGGACAAATGTGGCCATTATATTAAGAGCTAGCTACTACGAGGACCATTGTCTATACTAGGGGGGCATTATGGCGGCCATTATTTACACTGGTAGGGCACTATGAGGGGCATTAAATATACTGAGGGCACAGCAGGGTTAAAATCTCACAGACCGTGTTCCAATAATAAGAGCCATGGTGCTGATAGGAGGCATGGGGTCTTATAGCAGGCATGGAGGCATGGGGGCTGTTCTGAAGTCTGAATGGGGTCTTATTTAGATTGGGGCTTTTATCTGAGGTATGATTGGGGGTCATTCACATTGGGGTCTGAGTCTTATTGGGGTCTTAGTAACATTGGTGGTCTTATTGGGGCTGTCATATGAGTTCTAACTAACATGGGGGGTCTGAATCGTGGTCTGACCTGATTAAATTTTTTTTTCTTATTGTCCTCCTCTAAAACCTAGGTACGTCTTATGGGGCGGTGCGTCTTATAGGGCGAAAAATACGGTATATTTTTAAAAAGTCACATTTTAAAAGTGGTGTGCACCTTTTGAAATAAGAGATAAATAAATGACCACTTTTGAATTGTAATGTTAGTATTTTTTGGGCGCAAATTACGCCATTATTGATAAATGTCCCCCCAATGGCTTGATCATACTGAAGTCCATCCACAGCAATTCACAGGGTCCTGCAGCTAGCATAAAAAAGTGCTGATCGAGAGCCATTTAGGGAGAGCCGCTGTGAATTAAGCAGGGCATACAAGTTGGCCAAAAGAGGCCTGCAAGGTTAAAAAGGTACTCGACCTCTGGCACACCTGCCAACATGGCTTACCTAAGAGAATGATACTGCTGACATAAAGAAATGTAGCAATACTACATTATCCTAAGGCCACAGACACACGGTCAGGTTTCCTGATGCAGTTTTGGAAGTCAAAATCAGGAGTGGATCATAAAAGGAGAGAAAGTATAAAGGACTTCTCCTCTTTTATTAATTCACTCCTGATTTTGGCTTCCAAAACTGTATGAAACCTGACCCTGTGGCCGTACCCTTGTATACTTTTATGTAGTAGGGGGAGTACTTCAGCCATATTGGTAGAAATATGAAGGTAAGGAACTCCGCTAGTGGAATTGGAATACTAAGGTTTCAAAGTTATTTATCATAAATTAAGAAAATATATCAATATCAAGTAGACTTTAGTTTTTTTTTAGCGTGCAGCATCCTGACATCCTGTATGAAAGTAAAGCATGTCTGTGAGCACGCCCACGCCTGGTGGTTTTGAGAGTGCAGCCTACACATGTTCTCCTCTATGTTCTTAGTTTGTCAGACTACAATCCTATTTGTTTGTTCTCTGCCGAATGAATAGATGCAAAACTTTAACTGGACTTTATCGATTTCACAGTGAAATTAGCTTAGAGCTCAGACTGTATATTTATTTGCATGCTGTCATTTGCAGAAGTGCCACTTTCATAAGATAAATGAGTGTTTTAGCTACATGACACTTACAAAACTACCATTGTTATCCATTTCTGCAATAAGATGTGAAAGTTATATTTGTATTTAGTCCAGGTCACTGATGCCATATAGCCCATGTCAAAACATTGAAGCTGTATACTCTGTATAGAAGCATTTACATGCAATATTTAGTACTGGCTAAAGTGGCCTTAACATGGCCCGGTAGAGCAGATGATTGTCTGAAGCGTTCCTTCCTGACAATCGTCTGCTCATCAGTGAAGAAAACCATTACATTTACATGGAGCGATCTCCTCCACAGTGTGGGGAGTTTTTTTTAGATGGCACAATCTGCTGTCAACAAACAATGATATACAGTAGGTGACTGCACCAACAATGCTATTACCCGATGAACGAGCGTTTTGTTCATTCATCAGATAATCAGCTGCATCTGTACACCGGCTCAAACAAACACGACTTAGTGATAATCTGCTTGAACATCAGGCAGTGTAATAGGGCCTTTAGAATTGGAGCGGGGTGACGTTACCTGAGCACAGCTACGAGAGCTGAAATGGGGGGGGGGGGGGGAAACAACGCATTTTGAGAAGTATTGCTTCTCTTCCTCAGGAATACTCCTCAAAACGCGTTGGAATTTTTTTCCATTTCAGTTCTCATAGCTGTGCTCAAATGACATCACCCCGCTCCATAGCGGAGTGTGAGCATCGAACAGGAGGCGTGCTGCCGGCCGGGGCACGCTTCCATCTGAACTAAACTGCCTCTAAAGGAATCCGGGATTGAGCCAAACCATTGGAGCTTTTACCACGGCTGGACTATCAAAGGAACAGACTCCGGGAGAAACGAATGTAGGAGTGATTTATATCACGAACCAACTGCACTATACGTATAGGGGAATATTGGATGTGGTGGAATCTCAGCAGAGACAATTAAGAGACGGTTTATATTTGATAGTTTGTTCAGAAACAATACTGTTTTTTATATTGCAATTGTTTTAGTTGGTTGCGGTACTGACCTGCAGCACTATCAGTTTGCACTGCGGAATAGCGCCAGTGATTACCATTCTCGTTGGCCTTTAGAATTACCACTCCCGCCCCAACTTGATAAAGATATTCTGCAAACAGAGATAGTCATCAGGGAGAATAGAAAGCGTAGCTGTTTTTAAGGTTTTTTGTGACCTTGGTACTCACTCATGTCAGGCTCACGCGGACCAAATAGTGTGGGATTAACCAAACCGAATATGTATTTTCTGACTGTAGAGCCAGTATGTCTTTAGAGGCGAGCGGAATTGTATGGTTAAAAGGTTTATGCAGTGCAAAGATATTAATGAATTATACTGAGGATAGGTCATCAATATCAGATCAGTGGGAGTACGAATCCTGACACCCCTGCTAATCAGATGTCTGAAGGGGTAGCAGCGCTCGTGCATGTTATCTCCCATTTAGAGGTGTCGCAGTGAATTTAGAACTGCTCCATCCCATACAAAGGAATAGGATGAGCAATTGTAATTATACAGTACCGCCACTGGAAAGGAGACGATGCACAGGTAATTTTCAAATGGAATGGAATGGAATCACTCTCACAAGTGCTGCTACCCCTTCAGACATTAACGTATATATTTCTTTTAATGGACTCTGCTAAATAGAAAAGCATGGTGTACTGCACTTATGTAACCTGTACACAGGAGTAGTTTTTTTTACTGATCATCCGTATCTGAATGATGGGGGTCCCCGGTGGTCAGAACCTTTTGATCACTTGTCCTATACACCATAACAGAGAATTATTATGGTGAATGGGATTCTGCTGCTCTGCCTGCTGAGCTGTGCCTCAGGCATGAAAACCATCAGCTGACCCCAGGCTGTCATGGTCACTGATGAGAGTCCCACAATTTCACTGCAATTTCACTGCAGGGGCTCTGATCAGAAGGCAGAGGGAGCTGCATCTCTCTGCCTAATCTCACAGATGCCTCAATCGCTATTGAATGTGGCATCTGATGGGTTAAATGACTGGTTCTGGCGTCATCGCTGATTCTGGTCATTGCAGCCGGGTGCCTTCTGTATTATACAGTCAGCACCTGCCGTGTATGGATCGGGCTCAGTGCACAGCCCACTACATACAAGCCCTTGCACATAATGCCATGTGTGTACGGCATTATGCGCTAAGGGGTTAAGGTGGTGACATTGCAGCAAGAAAAAATATGTGTGTTGAAATTTGCAAGATCAGGGTCTGTTGTGACAGAAGAGCGAAATTTTCAAAATAAATTTGGTAAATTTGCTCCAAACAGAGACTGCATTTCATGTTGGGTGAAGGAGTTTGAAACCACTGTCTGTTTACTGTATGCTATGGGAAAAGTCAGGGCCAACCAAAGACTTCGGAAGAGAAAGTGAACAGGATTCAAGCTGTCTATGAACATAGTCCTAGACCAGGTCCTAAATCGAGCATAATCCTAAATCAACCAGGCTGACTACTACGGAATTACAAGTGCCACAAACCACAGTAGGGCATATCTTATGAAAACGTCTTTGCTGTAATGTAAGCCATAGAGATTACATGTTCTTCAAGATCTCAAAGCAGACAACAAATCAAAACGTCGTGCTCCTCCTCATCCAGTTGGATGTTCCTCGATACCTGGATGAAACTCTACTGGAACATTGGATTGGCTGTATCAGTATAATTAATTCACCAATGTTGCGCTGGCCTCCATGTTCACCAGATCTAACATGCTACGACTTCTTTCTATGGATCAACATCAAAAACTCAGTGTATCTGCCCCTTACCCCCCTATAACCAGACATTGGATCTAAATGACCTGGGACAACTTATCACTGAAAAAATGGAGTCTATATCCGAGGATATGTCTGGACAGAACTGGACTACCACCTAGATATCGGCCATGTCACCAACGGAGCTGACATCGAACATTTGTAGCTTATAGATAAAACTTGGATAAATAATGGGAAAGATTTATCAAGACATGCGCTTTCCTCGGCAGTCTTTATATCCCCTGTACTGCCGGAGGATGCAACTTATTTATGATGAGGTGCAGGCCTCATCATACATTAGGCGCATTCTCCAGCAGTCCATTGCCTAAACAAAAAACAGCTCAGAGCTGCCATAGATTTCTAGCTATATTTGTGGGGCGCTTGCCCACAGCCCCTTGCCCACCCTTGCCAAACTGATAGATGTGACAATTTTTTAGATTGAGACTTTTTAATGCCATTTTTAAGGTGCAAGGGAGATGATAACTCTCCCCCAATGTGTCTTTTTATGTTAATTAATTTGTATTACCAAGGCTATGTATAACTATGTATAATTCTTTTGAATCAACCTATCTACTGTATAAATTTTGTTTAGATGTTGTTCTGGGCTGGATTTCATGCGGATTGGGGGATAGGTTTGGTAGTGAGATCTGCCAGTCCACACCCTTCCACTACATGTATTGTCTTTTGCCGGAGGTTATCGCAGGTGAGGCCTCCTGCTGTAATCATGGAGGGATAAAACAACCCTCTGTGTATGACTTGGAGGAAGAAATGCTGAGGAAGCCTGAGAGAGAGGGGAGCCTGAGAGGCTCTGTGTGGTCTCAGCCAGGAGGGCTGAGGGGCCACGAGGCTTTGTGCCTAGCAACGTCTACGAAAAGGGTGCTGGTGTGGTCACAGCCTGGAGGCTGCTGGACCGTATATGGCTGAGGAAAGCCGGATCTAATCCCGTGTTTGAACGACGCTCTATAAGTGAGGTAGAGACAAGTGTATTCGGTAGAGCCCAGATGGGCAGGTGTTTATTTTTTATGTGTATGTTTGTGATGGTGCTGAAGTGCCAAAATAAAGCACCTTTTGGACTTGAACCCTCTCCACTTTGATTGACAGGGCCAGGTATAATGACATTTTCACTCTCTGGCCCTGTCAAAGTGCAGAGGATGAGGCAGTTGCAGAGAAAGCAGAGCATCTAGGTGTAATGACAACACCCTTGTTGCTCCTAGAGGCTCATTTGCATATATTAAAACATCACTTTTCTCAGCAATGCGGGCACATATGAACATGGGACCAACACAGATGCCTTTGGCTGCCAAGCTCACATGTAACAGGTCAGCCAGTTTTAGAGGTACAAATCTGCTGACAGATGCCCTTTAAGTTGGCACTGTAATTCAGGAAAATGTTTGCTATTCCGTAGTGATGTATCAAATGTTTTGATCGGTGGTGGAAGGAGCACTGCAGAAAACGGAAGCTAAATGGGCCCATAGAATTTCTATTCAGTTTGTCTCTGTTGCAGTAAGGATTGAGCAAGCTATGGAGGTGCTTCTCTCCTCATTCTAGCAATTCATGCGGGTGTCAGCACTCAGAACCCCACTGATCAAAACCTTTGATATGTCATTATGACATATCTAAAAAAAATAATAAAGTTCAGTGACATTTTCAGTCCAGAGCTTTTCAGATTCATTTTCTAGGAACCAACAATCTAAAGCTAGCCATACATTTTAGGTCTCGCTCCTGAGCGTCCCCCAACCCCACACCCATTCGCTATTAGTGGGGTTGCCACCCGGCCGGTATCTCACGGGCAAAGCCGGTATTTTAGTGGCCCTGCCGGTCCAGGTATAGTTTTGCCGGTATTTTCTTACAAGAACTGTTACTAATGAGTGCTTCCATTGTGGAGCGCTCATTACTGTAGCCTTTACCCCCACACACACACACACCTGTGTTAAATTTTAAAAAAAAGCACTCACCTCCTCTATTTGCTCGCGCTGCTTACTGGAAGCTCAGGACAGGACCTGCGAGACATCATCACGCTGGAGCACAGGTCCTGTCCTGAACTTCGAATCAGCAGTGAGTGTTCATAGCGGCGAGTGCAAATGGTGAGTGAGTTTTTTTAGTGTTTTTTTTTTGCAGAAGCAGACAAGGGGGCACTAATGGGGGCATTTTTATACCTGGGGGCACTAATGGGGGCATTATTATTCCTGGGGGCATTATTTATACCGGGGCACACTAATGGGGGCATTATTCTTACAGAAGAGCACTAAAGGCGGAATTATTCTTCCTGGGGGCAATAATGAGGGCATTATTCTTACTGGGGGCACTAATGGGGGCATTATTCTTACTGGGACACATTAATGGGGGCATTATTCTTACTGGGGGCACTAATGGGGGCATTATTCTTACAGAAGAGCACTAAAGGGGGAATTATTCTTCCTGGGGGCAATAATGAGGGCATTATTCTTACTGGGGGCACTAATGGGGGCATTATTCTTACTGGGACACATTAATGGGGGCATTATTCTTACTGGGGGCACTAATGGGGGCATTATTCTTACTGGGGCACACTGATGTGGGCATTATTTTAACTAGGGGCACTAATGGGGGCATTATTCTGACTGGAGAGCACTAATGGGGCATTATTCTTACTGGGGGCACACTAATGGGGGCATTGTTCTTACTGGGGCATACTGATGGGGGCATTATTCTTACTGGAACACACTAATGGGGGCCTTATTCTTACTGGGACACACTAATGGGGGCATTATTCTTACAGGAGAGCACTCATGGGGACGTTATTTTTACTGGGGCGCACTAAAGGGGGCATTATTTTTACTGGGGGGCACTAATGGGGCAATTACTCTCACTGGGGGGAACTATTAGGGGGTATTCATTCTGGGGTGCACTAATGGGAGTATTACTATTACTGGTTGGCAATAATTGGGGCATTATTAATTCTGGGTGCCACTAATGGGGTCATTAATACTACTTGGGGGCATTAATATTATTGGGAGCCACAGTATAACAGCGACTTAACACCCTATGTGTTCGGGTTGTGGCTTAACTTGGCCTGTATTTTTTGTGGGAAAGGTGGCAACCCTAGCCATCAGTTCGGACCTGTTTGGAATGGAAGGAGCTGCTGCCAACACACCAAATATGGCTTATCTCCCGAGGAACAAAAGGATAAAGCATGTTGAAATCCAAGTGTCTGATCCTATTCTCCACAGACATCTGCTATCTCAGTGGAGAGTTGGAATGCCCCTATAGCACATGAGATAGTGGGATGGTTCTGCCAAAAATGCAGGTTCAGTCACCTTTATTTTAATGTATATAACCAGCATATATCCTTTTCTTCTGTTTTTATTTTTTGATTGCAGATTTATTTATTCTATTTCCTGAACATGCTTATGGGGGGGGGGGGGGCATCTTGCCTGAGCTGTGCTTAACAGCATTTAGAAAGTATTAGGAAAACTGCTTTACTGCAGCCCCATGGCCAATAGACACAATGGTCAGGAGGGGGCCTCATGGACTTCTATAGGAGAGTTTTCTGGGCGTGCTCTGTGACCTATGCAGAGGTCATTGTACAAGGAAAGAATAGATAGGATTTGACAATCACCTATTGTGAATGGTGGATCCTGTCTTATCTATCATTCTAATCCTACCTGTAATCATATCACCTCTGTGTATAGATAGGCAGGTAACTGCAGTAAAGAGATCTGTACAGACCAAGAAGTGTTGCCTATTATTAGGCTTAGTGTCCAGTGTGAAAACTGCAGGATTTTTTTATTTTTAGAAAAATATAGATAGTGACATGGAAAATTAAAAATAACATCACCAAAAATTCTTTAGAAATAGAAATATGTGAAATATAAAAACGTAATTTTAATATTAGGTCATTTTTTGATGACACATTTCCTTCCATTTTCATTTAATACAAAAGTAGCAAAAGAAAATAAGGTCAGAGTGACACTTATATATAGAGCTATGAGTAACCGCATGAAAACACCCTCAAATTTATTATGCTTTTTAAAATTAAAAAAAAAGTTCCAAATTTTTTCCCTTATTGGGGGCAGATGGTGTTTAAACACACACTATATTTATATATGACTGATTAGCTGCAGTCCGGATTTCTCAGCACAAATTTTTGTGAGGCAAATCTGCATCATAGTACAGAACCAGCAAAGTGAATGAGCTTTTAGTACAGTAAATCTGATTCAAATGTCCTGGAAAAAGACTGTAGCAGAAACTGACCTGCTGCAGCATGTCAACTTAGGCCTCATGCACACAACCGTTGTTTGATTCCGTGTCCATTGCTCCGTTTTTTGTGATTTTCTGAGGACCCATTGGTTTTTAATGGGTCCGTGGAAAACTCGGCAAATGCACCGTTTGTCCTAAGCGTCCGTGGTCCGTGATTCCAGTCCGTCAAAAAAATATAACCTGTCTTATTCTTGTCCGTGAATTGTGTCATTGTGCCATTATGTGGCTTTCTCCTGATGCTGCTGCCGACACCTCCAGACTGTCATTCTGCCACTTTGTGGCCTACTCATGCTGCTGCCACCTCCAGACTCTGTCAGTTGTGCCAGTCTGTGGCCTACTCAGGCTGCTGCCACCTCGAGACTCTGTCATTGTGCCATTTTGTGGCCTACTCATGCTGCTGCCAACTCCAGACTCTGTCATTGTGCCACTCGGTGGCCTTCTCCTAATGCTGTTGCTGCTGCCACCACCTATAGACTCTGTCTTTGTGCCACTCGGTGGCCTCCTCTCACTGCTTCCACCTCCAGACCCTGTCATTGGGCCACTCTGTGAACTTCTCATGCTGTTCCCACCCTCCCCACTTCATGACTGGTCCACTATTTTGGCTTTCGGCCTGGCTGACATCATCATTTATTTGATACTTCTTCTGATCTGTCAGAAGGAAGGAAAAATGAGACGCACAACGGATCCTGTCTGTGTAGCAGCTTCAAGGTCTGTATGGTCCCATCAGAATTGACTTATGATTTGGTAGCCAAAAGCAGGAGAGGGTAGAAAACACAGAAGACATGCAAATATTCCATTCAGGTGTCATCTCTGTTTTAGATCCACTCCTGTTTTTTCTGGCATTAGCATTACTGATGGATTATTGCGCAAATGCTGACCAAGTGAAGGCATATGCTAAACAGACAGGATCTCTTTTTTCTGGGTTATTGTTCTGACTGATCAGAGGAAGGGCAAATTAATCCGTAACGTCAACACAACCTTACTGCTAACACCCTCTTCATTCTGTCAGGGGGGTTCTACTTGTGTAAGCGTTTAATAGAACAGGTTCTGTAGACATCTATGTGGAATCAGCTGACGAGGGTGTAAAAGGAGTGCGCTTCTTCTTGACCCTGTAAGACTGAGTTGATACTTCAGTTATTTGGTCAGTTTTGGCCCTGTGACTGCCCAAATAAGTGAAGTATGCAGTGATTCTAAGAGCAACCTCTGTCATCTGCATGTCATACTGACTTACAGTAGTACTATTTCACTACCCCAGCAGACTCCCTATGCATATTACTGCAAGGCACAGTGTTCTACATCACTATAAAGACTCTCTGCAGCCCGGAAATAGTCGTTTTTTTAAACGCGATTTGCCATAAATAAATTCAGATCGAAGCAAATTTTTCTGAAAAATTTGGCGAAACGGCCGGATCGAATTTTTGAAAAATTCGCTCATCATAGCCAGACCAGGAAGTGCCTTTGTTGGGCAGAAGAGGAGCTAACCTGCTTAGTAAACATGCAGAAGTGAGGGTAGTGCCAGGTAGCTTATGAACTTCTTGCACTGGTTCTTTAAGTTTGTGCCACCCAGCACCACCCCCACCTTCTTAATAAGAACCCCCCTTCTCTGCTACAGAGCACAAGGAACTGCTGGGCAGCTTAAATAGATGCTAGCAGGCACATATATCCAATGACGAGCAGGTTCAATGTATGTGCCTACTGACGTCTGAGAATCTGCAACTTATTTGCCGCTCACACCAGGTTTTAAAAAAGTGGAGGAAGCTTTCTTATGTACATTTAGAAGCAGTGGTGGACCCGCCAAAGTTATGTAGAGGCCAGTGCCTCTACATAACTTCAGCGATCCACCGCCAGCTATAGGGCATATTAAGACTGGCGTCTAAAACGCCGGTCTTAATAAATGTGCCCCTATATCTTTTTCACAAACCCTACCCTGTCCCTGCAAAACCCTAAAAAGGCTGGCTTGTGTGCCGTATTGCTGTGTCTGTTACAGACATGGCAGACACTTCGTGTCACATTAGTGGCTGCGCTCAGAATGGCGACTGTGTTTCAGAGGTAGCATAGAGCTTGATATACCAGCCAATATCCCCCCTCCTGAATGGCTGTCAAGCTGACTGCTGAAAAGCATTGTGGGTATGCCCAGTGCCCTGCCCAGAGTCATGTTGTCCTCCCTTCTCATCTTGCCTGCCCTGTTTCCCTCACTAGTGTACTAAATTGATGTTTTGCCTGATTTGTCCGAATTGGATCACCAAAACTTCTCATTCATTTAGAAGAAGAATTTTTGTGAAATTAATGATGAATCAGGTTCCTATAGAATCGATTTGCTCATCTATATTCATTAGAAAAAAAAGTATTTATTAAAACATACATGTTTCACTCAATTTAAATTACAGAATTTTTTTTTGTCCTAACAGCAATACTTTTCCCATACATAAAAATCAGACATCATATAGTACATGACAATCTCTTTCTAACTGGTCCTGTACCTCACATGAATCCAGATATCTCTCAATTCATTGCTACAATTGCTCGAATAGATTCCCTTCAGGCTGGCAGCTCAGCGATGTGTCTTTTCATAGGGGGCATGTTCTTTCTCAAGGGATGTGTCCTTTCTACTGCAGCTCGCTCCACGAAACTGTCACAGCATCTAACAGTAGATATGGTTGGTGGCAGTTGAAGGATGAGATTGAGCATGTGTGACTACCTCTGTAGGTGGACATGCACATTACTATACAGATTAAACACAAGTGGTCGGCATTATAATTAATTTAACAGAATCTCACAAGTGGAATATTTTTGTAACAGAAAGTAAATTACAAAATTAACTAGTTCCTCATGCTGAATTACATTAAGATAGCATTTAATGGTGGCAAACGCCCTACAGGAAGATTCAAATTTAGCTAGAGACTGTTGTGTATTATCAGGGAAAACTTTCTCTATGATATTGTTATCCTAAAATTCCAGGGAGTCGAGAGAACGTGTAGGTCAGGTTAGACCGGTAGTGGCTCAATGTCCAATGCCTTGATTTTTGAATGTGCGTTACATGTGCTAGTTGATGGTCAGTGAACTATAAAATCATGCATTTAATGTACTGGCTGATTCAAGTAAAGAAAGAAGCTAGCTGATATTTATATATAAGATTCATTCTGAAACTCATTAGTCAGCATAACACGTTGTACACTACACAGCTCGGGTCAGGTTTGAGAACTTCCTTATAGTAATATGGCAATATGAAAAATATAAATGAAGCAGTGGTAAAATGTCTAAACTTTGGACAATGCAGAGAGGCTGAAGGTGCATGCCTGGAGCTGCGGCATCCGATTGCCAAAGACCATATCATGGCTCTACTTTTCTTTCCAGGACCTTACAGAGCATCAACCCTATTAAACTTGGCATACTGCCTGTCAGGGCTGGTCATACTGAGTGAAACGGTCCCCCTGTAGTTGAAATCCGTGGCCCATTTTAGTGAAATCTGCACTTTTGCCCATAATCGAAAAAGGTTTAAGTGCAAATGCTGAGTGCACAGTTTAGTGAAAGCCAACTGATTTGAGATGTACCACTCATGCGCCTATTCAGTATTTAACATGATAACAGAGAGAGGCAGGGAGACAGTGAGCCTGCCTGGTCCTGCCACTCAAGGGAAGAGTGGCTAAGGGAAAAAAGCAGTGGTGAAGCAGTGATCCATGCGGTTAGGCCTGACCCTAGGTGCACTGAACACCTAATTAGTATATGAAACAGGTTGCCTGTTACCGATTTTGGATGTGACAATTCCTGTTTGTTATCAACTCGACTCCATTGTGAGTATGCATCTAACTCAGCTCTCGACCAGCTGCCTGGCTGTTTACTGAGGATTACCTTGGTATATGTGTCCTAGGTATTCAACCAGTAAGGCCACAATGTCTTGCAGGTGTTAAGGGTGAAGAACAGTAGGATGCCTTAGATACTGCACCTCAAGTTGAACTAATAACAGTCTCTAGGAACAATTGTGTTTGCTGTCCAGCTCATTCCAAATTGGCCAAACTTCTTGATGTCCAACTGTGTGGTCCTATCCAGAAGCCTGCTGTCTCTATTCCTACTGTCTTCTTTCCAGGAACTGACATTCGGGTATGTTCTTTTGCAGTGAGCCCCAAAAGGGCAGTGAAAATGTAGTATTGAAAAATGAGACCACAATTAAAGGTAACAAAGTCATAGAACTTAAAATGCATTCAGTAGCAACATATATTAAGTGGAAATTTTCTCTGGAGGCAGGGTGGATGGTGGTAATTTAGCGCTTAGGTGGTTCTGGCCTAGTAATATTCTGGGTGATGGGTGTCCCTCACCTTTCAGCAGTGTCCTTAATGCTTGTTTTAGCAGTTCACTCTGCTGTCTAGCATCTCAAAACTTCACTTGAGGCTTGGAGTAAGCAGATCTCTTTGGAGAATCATATTTGGGAGCAGGAGTTCTGCAGTATCTGCTTATCTCCTCTGTCTCTAAATAGGAACTCTCCCTCCTGGCAGAAAGCAGGACCAGCCCACTCCTACCAAGAGAGGAGTAACAGGGTGGTTAGCCCTGTTTGTTGCCAATCTTTTCCATCCACATATTTACTGGTAACAACCAGAAGCATACAATAAAATACATAACTAGAGATGAGCGAATCGAACTTGAGAATTTGGAATTCGATCTGAATTTCAGGAAAAATTTGATTTGCACCGAAGCCGAATTTCCTCACGCTTCATGGTAATGAATCAAATTTTTATTAAATGGTTGCTGCACGTGTTAGGACATGGAGCAAAGAACTCTGGAATGAGGGATCACCCACAATGCCATGCATGCAGCCAATCAGCAGCCAGCCATCCCTGTGATGTCACAGCCCTATAAATAGTCTCAGCCATCTTGGATTCTGTCATTTTCCAGTGTACTTAGTGCAGGGAGAGACATCAGCAGGCGCTAGGGACAGTGCTAGGAAAGACTTCATTGTGCTGAAAAAACGATTTACAAGTTCAGGACAGGGAAAGGATAGGGAGGCATCCTCTACACTATAAAAGCAGAACAGGGTGCAATAGGAGAGTGTACAGACTGGGTAATAGGAGCGATTCTATTACACCTTGCTGCACTAATTAGCGATACAAATTGCAGGTATTCTGCTGCTTTTAGGTTGTTTGCACTATATGATACATCAGTAATACCTGCAAACCTTGCCTGTTATTGGGGTGCAAGTTCTGTGGGATACAGTTATTTACAGGGTGTATTAATAGGAAAGTTACGTACGTCCTATTAGCCGTTCTGCATTGATTTTATATTGTTTAACTTTTTTGGGGGGTGTATTAATAGGAAAAAAATGTATGTTATAATTGCCGTTCTGCAGTGAAGTTACATTGTACTACAGCCATTTATGTGGTGTATTAAAAGAAAATATACGTACGTCCCATTAGCCGTTCTGCAGTGAATTGTGATTGTTTTATTTTTTTTTGGGGTGGGGAGATCACTCATCAGAAAAAAATATATATGTCTTAATTGCAGTTAAGCGGTGAAGTTACATTGTACTACAGCCTTCTTTGGGGTGTATTATTTTGATTTTTAATTATATTATATTGATTTTATTATACAGTATGTCAGATAAACAGGTGACAGGCCCTTCAAAGGGAACTGGCAGTGGCCAAAATGTTTCTGTCGCAGGCAGCAGAAGAAGGGGTGGCAGCAGGTGTCGCAACGAGAGGCCAGAACTCCCGGTGTCATCTAGCGGTCGTGTCTTGACCAGCAGCCTAGTGGTGCTTGAATGGTTGACCCGGTCTTCAACTTTGTCACAAGTGACATCAAACACCCCCAGCCAAGAGTCAGTGGGTTTCTCTGACACGATGCTTAGTTGGCATGGCCCGGGAGCAGGCCCTGTGCCCCCACCTGTCTTGAACCTTCCTCTGTCATTTTCAGTTCCCTTAGCCAGAGAAGTATTATATGCCGTAAGCTCGACTCCACTTTTAAGCGAGGACAAGCTACTAAAGGACAGTCAGCAGCTATTGCCCAGCCAAGATCTGGAGGAGAAATCCGCCGCTTCCTCCGGTAGGCGGTCAAGTAGTAATGATGAGAGTTGCGTGGGAGTAGGTGTTGCTAGCGGTCAGGTTCCTGGCCCTGAGACCGTTGAGGGGGACATCATTGACGTGCAGACAGTAGCGGATGATGGTGATGTAGCCTATCGCACTTGGAAGCTGGATGAAGAAGGGGCTTCATCATCATTATCATCAGGAGAAGAGGGTGGCAGCTTTTGCCTGAGGCAGCGACTGAACCAGCAGGGTGGTAGCGTGGCTGTGAGTCAGCAGGGTGGCAGCAGTGGGAGGTCGGAAGCCAAACGTGCACAGGGTAGACCACCCGTTTGCAGGGACCTACCGGCTTGGAAAGTAGCGGTGCACGGGTTCACGGAGGCAGCGGTAGCAGGCAGTCAGTGCGGAATGTTGGGGGAAAGTGCCATACTCAGCCATGTGGCCTTTTTTTTTGGTATTGTTTCACTACCAAAGCAGACTCCCTATGTGTGTTACTGCAAGACAGTGTTCTACACCACTTTACAGGCTGTCTGCAGCCAGGAAATAGCAGTTTTTTAACGCGATTCGCCATAAATAAATTGGGATCAAATCTTTTTGGAAAATTCGGCAAACCAACCGAATCGTATTTTTGAGAAATTCGCTCATCTCTATACATAACATTATAATACAAAACTATTTACAACTGTAGCACCCCAGGTCTGGTGTACTACACTTTGACTAGAGTCCATGTAGAGCAGGGATGTCCAACCTGTGGCCCTCCAGCTGTTGCAAAACTACAAGTCCCAGCATGCCCAGACAGCCTACAGCAGGGCATGATGGGAGTTGTAGTTTTACAACAGCTGGATGGCCGCAGGTTGAGCATCCCTGATGTAGTGTTACACTGAAAACACCTTGATTCAGAGCAAAGAAACATGTAATTGTCCAGCCAGGACCTGGAAGGTTGAGTCCACTTTTATCATCTGTTGCACCTAAGGTAAAAGAAATGAAAAAGCTATGCCAAAAATATTGATTATAAATATCCAACCATTCTGTGTATACAACACCTATGCAGACCTATGTGTCTTCATAGTTACAAGCTACATAGGAATTAGATTGTTAATTATATTGTAAAAAAAATAAAATAAAAGCAAGATATATTAAGAAAAATGTAATATCTGTGGTCAATAGAATAGTAACATGTCTCATTACAGCTCTATATTTTAGAAATCGGCATGTACACTGTCACCCTACTTAACGACCCAACAGTTCAGCAGATTGAGTGCTGAATTAATTCTGCTGCATGCAAATGTACTGCCCTGTGCAGTCTTGTTGCTTCCTAGTCTCTACTCTTTTCGACAGCTTAGACTCTTTAAAATGAATGAGTCTGAGCAGCTAGAAGAAGGGCTAACGTGAGCCCCCTCCACCACTGCATGACCTTATTTGCATGGATTTAATTAAACTTCTGTCTACTAGAGCAGTGTTTCCCAACTAGTGTGCCTCCAGCTGTTGCAAAACTACAACTCCCAGCATGCACGGACCGCCTTTTGCTGTGCGGGCATGCTGGGAGTTGTAGTTTTGCAACAGCTGGAGGCACACTGGTTGGGAAACACTGTATTAGAGTACCCAATGACTACCTTTTTGTCTTATAAATGCATTGAAATAAAGAGCACCATGAGGTGGGAGATGTATAAAATTAAACATTTTAGTGAATTTTTTTCCACAAAATTATATATCAATCTGCTCAGCTCCTCCTGCTCTATAACATGATGTCTACACTTTTGTGATGACAGGTCCTCTGCAATATTTTTGGGTATTTTTTATGCACTTATATAGCGCTACTATATTCCGCTGCTCTTTACAGGCATTAGCATCAAGCTGCCCCAAGAGGGGGTCACAATTTAGGTTATTGGGCTCACAATCTAGGTAATAGGGCTCACAATTGAAATATGTTTTTTTCTTCATTACTTTGTTACTTAATATATACTATTAATCTGCATCGAAAGTTTACACATCTTGTGCTGACGGTACAAAGCGGCATTCACAACTGTCTTCAAGGGAACAGTCATCAGAAAATAACTCTTTTTATGTTAAACACTTGTTATCAATATCTATATTAAAAAAAAAATCCTGCAGGCCTAAAATATATTAATTGTACAGGGGTTTTATATATGACCTATCCTAACCTGTCCTAGGACTTTCTATCTTTTGAGAATAGCTCCATGGGCCATAGACATAATGGGCAGGTGGGGACTCAATTGACTTCTATGGGAGAGTTTTCTAGGCATACTCTGTGACTTCTGCAGAGGTCAGTAGGTTGCTGATATAAGTTGTGATATCACCTATTGTGAATGTGAATTTTGCCTTATCTAGGTAGAGATGTTATTGTAATTCTGCCCATAATGACAAAGATAACATCTACTGAAAAGTTACCTGTACTGAACTGTAAATCATGACCTATTATTAGACCTAGGGACCAGTGTGAAAGTTGCAGGATTATATACATTTTTAGAATAAAGTGACATGGGGAAAAAATGTTTGAAAACTCGCCAAAAATTCTTAAAAAAAAAATGTTTAGCATAAAAACGCAATTTGAGCAATAGGTAATTCTCTGATGACACATTCCATTTGATATCTAAACAGATCCCCGTAATAACTTGGAAGTCTCAGTGATCATACATTTATCACCTATGTCCTTATAATAGGCAATGTCGGCATGAGAATTTATCACCCACAAGATAGGTAATAAATATGATCAGATCAGTAGACATCCTGTAGTACATGACAATCTCTTTCTAACAAAGCTAGAACCAGCCCTGTACCTCACATGGATCCAGAGATCTCCCCATTCATTGCTCTGCTAGATTAATATCAAGCTGACAGCTCAAGGGGAGTGTCTTTTCTGCTGCCGCTAAGGGGGCGTGTCCATTCTTCAGCAGCTCTCTCCCTATCAAAACTGAGAAGGCAGGTGAAGGACGAAACTGAGCATGTGCGGCCATCTCAGTGAGCCATAAGAATAGAAGATCCCAGCAGCTCCGTCTTGCTTGAATTCAATCAGTTTTTATTTCATGCTCTTTTCAACATATGACGCGTTTCGGCACACTGCCTTCATCAACTGTTGATGAAGGCAGTGTGCCGAAACGCGTCATATATTGAAAAGAGCATGAAATAAAAACTGATTGAATTCAAGCAAGACGGAGCTGCTGGGATCTTCTATTGTTATTGCGTGGGGCTGTGCTCCTTCCCGCCGCAGCTGTTGACTACGGGCAAGTGCTGGCAGTTAGTTTTCCTTCTAATCTCAGTGAGCCAGACAAAGAAATAAGAAAACAAACAGCAGGTGGCGCTATACTGATACATTTTATTGAATAACTCAGTGACAATGCTAAATTTTTTATTACATGCAATTACAAAAGTATTCAGATCCAGGTGCTAGTTTTAAAACTGCAGAATATTTTTTGTGGAACAACCCCTTTAAGGACCAAGACATTTTTGTAAATCTGATGTGGTAATTATTTTGGAATGCTTTTACTTCCAAGCCATTATGACATTGTTTTCTCATGACACATTGTACTTCTTGACAGTGGTAAATTTGAGTCAATATATTTCACCGTTATTTATAAAGAAAATCTAAAAACTAACAAAAATTGGGAAAAAATCTATCTGCTTTTGAGACAGACAGGGCTATCTCATAAAATAGTTTTTACTTCACATTACCCATATGTCTACCCTATTTTGCCATGATTTTGTTAATGTATTTTTATGTTAGATGGATTAGATTTTAGATGCAATTTTTACAATTTTTAAGAGCATTTCTAAAAACAGCTTTTTAAAGGAACAATTCAGTTATGAAGTCACTTTGTGAGGCTTACATACTCGAAACCACCCATAAATGACCCCATTTTAGAAACAGTTATTCAAATATTTTACAAACTTTGGTAACCCTTTAGGTATTCCACAAGAATTAAAGGGGTGTCCGGGTTCAGAGCTGAACCCGGACATCCCAGACATGCCCACAATTTCACCCAGGCAGCCCCCTGTTATGAGCATCAGAGCATTTCATGCTCTGATGCTCTCTTTTGCCCTGTGCTGTATCGCGCAGGGCAAGGGCTTTTTTGTTTATAATACACACACTGCTGGGCAGAAGCTTCTGCCTACCAGTGTGACATCACCGGTTCTGCTGGGCGGGATTTAGCGCTGCCCTAGAGGTTTTACAGGCTAGGGCAGCACTAAAGCCCGCCCATTAGTGTCAGTGACATCACGGGGCTCACTGCAGGGTAGGAATCTCTGCCTAGCTTACACTATAGAGAGCCTGGTACGTCACTGGAACTCCATAAAATGCCTCATGCTGGGGGGGGGCAGCCTGGGTGAAATTGTGGGTATGTCCAGGTTCAGCTCTGACAATGAACAAACTGAAAGGTGGCATGAAGCAGGATGTGCTCAACCCAAAAATGCAGTTGTGCATATATATATACAGGGGAGCAGATCCTGCACTTGTGGCCCGTTGCTAATAGCGATCCCCAGCAAAAATGCATACGGTGGAGGATGCCCGCAGCGGACCACAAGTACCACAATAGACATCTTACACAAGATGGCAATTGTGTGGATGTAATAAGTAATATAACAATATAGTAATAACAAATGACAAAACAGGCGCACACTGCGGTCTTACTAAGCCCTCAAACTGATGTTAAAATTGAGAGATTAGTCAACATGTCCTGCAGTGGAGGACATGTCTTAAGCCCGAGCACCACGCCAAGGTTTCTCAAGTAGCTCGGGACCTAACACTCACCTACCTGTGCCATATGGGCAATACCAGGAGCCAGTGGGCAAAATTACAGGAATGTATTAGGCCGACTCGCAGCAGACTTCTCAGTTACCTCCAGCATGTAACCATGCCTGCAATGGGAGGAGGGAGAAGGCTGTGAGCCCCACCCAAGACTGGCTGATATAGCGCAGGCCTCACAGGTGCACCTAAATATAGCCTGTGGATGGAAAACAGGCTACATTTACATGGGAGTCTATACACCTCCAAACAATTATATATACACGAACCAACTGAAAGGTGGCATGAAGCAGGATGTGCTCAACCCAAAAATGCAGTTGTGCATATATATACAGGGGAGCAGATCCTGCACTTGTGGCCCGTTGCTAATGGCGATCGCCAGCAAAAATGCATACGGTGGAGGATGCCCGCAGCGGACCACAAGTACCACAATAGACATCCTACACAAGATGGCAATTGTGTGGATGTAATAAGTAATATAACAATATAGGAATAACAAATGACCAAACAGGTGCACACTGCGGTCTTACTAAGCCCTCAAACTGATGTTAAAATTGAGAGATTAGTCAACATGTCCTGTAGTGGAGAACATGTCTTAAGCCCGAGCACCACGCCAAGGTTTCTCAAGTACTCTGACAACCCCTTTAAAGGAAAGGAAAATAGAGGAGAAATTTCTAAATTTCACTTCTTTTTGCAGATTTTCCATTTTAATCAATTTTTCCTGTAAGGCAGCAAGGGTTAACAGCAAAACACAATATCTATTACACGGATTCTGTAGTTTACAGAAACACCCCATATGTGGTCACTGGTCATAAACTGTTGCATAGGCACATTGCAGGGCACAGAAGGGAAGGAGCAACATATGGATTTTGGAGGGCAGGTTGAACTGGATAATTTTAAGTTGCCATGTCGCATTTGAAGACCCCTGATGCACCCCTAGAGTAGAAATTCCAAATAAGTGGAAACTACAGGATAAGGTGACATTGCGGTTTTTAGTAATATATTGGGATTTTTGATCACTCTATATTACACTTTTTGTGAGGCAAGGTAGCCAAAAAATGGCTGTTCTGCCACTGTTTTTATTTTTTGTTTTTAAGGCGTTCATCTGACAGGATAGATCATGAGTTTTTTTTAAAGAGCAGGTTGTTATAAACACGACAGTGCCAAATATGTCTATTTCTATTTTTTGTTTTAGTTTTACATAATAAAGCATTTATGAAAAAAAATCATGTTTTTGTGTCTCCATTTTCTGAAAGCCATATTTTTTTTTTATTTTTGTGATGATCGTCTTGTGATTAGCTCATTTTTTACAGGTAGAGTTGACGTTTTTATTGGTACCATTTTTGGGTACATAAGATTTTATGATCATTCAATATTACACCTTTTGGCATTATATCACCTTGCCACATATTATATGTGGCAAGGAGAGTAAAAAATGGCTGTTTTGGCACAGTTGTTGTTAATTTTTTTTTTATGGCATTCATCTAAAGGGGGTAGGCCAGGGGTTGTTTTTTTTTAGAGCCACTTGTTACAGCTGGGTCTCAGAGGCTTCCGTACATGGCAGACCCCGAGGCATTTGCGAGGCCTGGGGTTGCCATGGCAGCCATCGGCACCCTGTCACTGCAGCGCAGGGGGGATGATGGAGAGGCAGAGGGAGGCCCATCCCTCTACGATCCTCTTATATGCCACGGTCAGAGTTGATTGCAGCATATAAGGGGTTAAACAGCCGGCATCAGCATTTACAGCAATACTGGTGGATACAGCAGGGGCCTGGCTGTCAGTCACAGACGGGCCCCTGCATTACACGGGAGCGCACAGCTCCAGTGCCCGCCCGATCATCATGACATACTAGTACGGCAAATGCCTGGAAGTCACTTCCTGCTGTGATGTACTAGTGCAGGGATGGGCAAACTGTGGCTCTCCAGCTGTTGTAAAACTACAATTCCCACCTGTAAGCAGTCTTTGCATGCTGGGAGTTGTAGTTTTGCAACAGCTGGGGAGCTGCAGTTTGTCCATCCCCGTACTAGTGCATGATATGTCGCCAAGGGTTTAACATAAAAACATTATTTAAACACTTGGTAATTTTGTGATGACACATTTACTTTAAACTTCCCCATCCAATAAATGCCTGCTTCATGATTAGAAATTTTCCTTTAGTGAACGGAAGGTCATTCTGATGGCAATACCCTTTTTCCCTTACACAAGGAACCAATACCAACAACACAGCCTGGTGGATAAACGAATTGGTCATTGACATATCTTCTAATAATACTTTATTACATATCCATTCACTAAATATTATTACATATTTCATGGTATAGATTAGTGATATGAAGGACATAATTAAGGACTTTGTAACAAATAGTGCAAGTAATTAAATTTCTCTATGTCAAATATTAAAAGTTGTGGTCTTCATCACGTACCATGAAACTAGACTGGATTCTCAAACAAACAAAGTCTATGTGAAAAGGTTAACGAAACTGGCAACAGTGATAAGTTTATCTGTGATCACTAGTGAGTCATACAGAATGTACTCCTACAAGCAATGACCTTTTTATATGTAACCCACGCTGAGACTTTGGTAAGAGGATACATATATTCTTCTGCTCTAGATAAAATGCAAGACAAATGCTATTTTCATGAAACTGTATTATCATGCACCATTCACCATATTTAAAGCGTTAAGCTTTGTGAATATGAAAACCTACAACTTTTTCATTTAATTGATGCTTATGTACAAACACTTCTATGAAAAAAAGTTTATATCAAATATTAACAACTTATATGTGTATATTATAGTAATTTTTTTATTTAAAAAAAACGGGGGCGTAGTTTTCTACCTCCTGTCCTGGCTCTTTAACTTTTCACTGCGGTCAGAGAGAGAAGGGTATGGGCAACTTAATTAGACCACCAGACATTACACTGGTAACTGCAATACTCTTCTGTGTACATCTTCATCTAGGCCTATCAAGAGAACAATAAAGCTGTTATACTGTTATCCCAAATATATGACTACCATTATCATGAGAATTACCTTTCTGATAACCTCTTCCCCTCACAGCAGCCATAAACTGACAATAGATTATCTAGCTACATTGGAGTTTTATTTATCTGTGTTGACTGCTACAGAAGAACAATATTCTGTATTTATTTTTCAATTTAAATTTTTGGTATAGTAATACCAAAATAAATTAAAAAAAACGGCAAAAATTCTAAACAAAAATTGTTTTCTATGAATATTGAGTTTAAAAATAATACCACTTTCTGACAGAAGTATCCCTTTAGTGTCTAGCTGTACTAAAACCTGGACAATTCAACTGTAGTTAACCCCAAACTACCACTTCTCACCCACATGATATTAACAGAACTAAAGAAACTGACATCTGAAGGGCTCCATAGCAGGATTTTCAGAGTGCAGAATAGCTTTAGCTGTACCAATGCCAACATACAATAACTTTAGAAAAATGATAGTACGTAACTTGCAGTGTTCTCCATTGAAGTTGAATACATACTACCCAAATAGAGATTTATCATGTGCTAGATATGTCCAACAACTGATGAGTTGCATTTATGTTGGACTATTAGGTGTAACAGTGGCTACTGTGAGCCGCTGTTCCCCTGCTTACCTCCGTGGTCCCGGGCGCCGTGTTCAGTGGTGATCTACTGTCAGTGCTTCCCATTCACTGCTGCAGTCCTGGGCTCTGTTTGTGTACAGTTGTGGCCAAAAGTTTTGAGAATGGCACAAATATTAGTTTTCACAAAGTTTGCTGCTAAACTGCTTTTAGATCTTTGTTTCAGTTGTTTCTGTGATGTAGTGAAATATAATTACACGCACTTCATAAGTTTCAAAGGCTTTTATTGACAATTACATGACATTTATGCCAAGAGTCAGTATTTGCAGTGTTGGCCCTTCTTTTTCAGGACCTCTGCAATTCGACTGGGCATGCTCTCAATCAACTTCTGGGCCAATTCCTGACTGATAGCAACCCATTCTTTCATAATCACTTCTTGGAGTTTGTCAGAATTAGTGGGTTTTTGTTTGTCCACCCGCCTCTTGAGGATTGACCACAAGTTCTCAATGGGATTAAGACCAAAATGTCAACGTTTTGGTCCCGAGCCACTTAGTTATCACTTTTGCCTTATGGCACGGTGCTCCATCGTGCTGGAAAATGCATTGTTCTTCACCAAACTGTTGTTGGATTGTTGGAAGAAGTTGCTGTTGGAGGGTGTTTTGGTACCATTCTTTATTTATGGCTGTGTTTTTGGGCAAAACTGTGAGTGAGCCCACTCCCTTGGATGAGAAGCAACCCCACACATTAATGGTCTCAGGATGCTTTACTGTTGGCTAGACACAGGACTGATGGTAGCGCTCACCTTTTCTTCTCCGGACAAGACTTTTTCCAGATGCCCCAAACAATCGGAAAGAGGCTTCATCTGAGAATATGACTTTGCCCCAGTCCTCAGAAGTCCATTCACCATACTTTTTGCAGAAGATCAATCTGTCCCTGATGGTTTTTTGGAGAGAAGTGGCTTCTTTGCTGCCCTTCTTGACACCAGGCCATCTTCCAAAAGTCTTCGCCTCACTGTGCGTGCAGATGCGCTCACACCTGCCTGCTGCCATTCCTGAGCAAGCTCTGCACTGATGGCACTCCGATCCCGCAGCTGAATCCTCTTTAGGAGACGACCCTGGTGCTTGCTGGACTTTCTTGGACGCCCTGAAGCCTTCTTAAAAAGAATTGAACCTCTTTCCTTGAAGTTCTTGATGATCCTATAAATTGTTGATTGAGGTGCAATCTTAGTAGCTACAATATCCCTGCCTCTGAAGCAATTTTTATGCAACGCAATGATGGCTGCACGCGTTTCTTTGGAGGTCACCATGGTTAACAATGGAAGAACAATGATTTCAAGCATCACTCTCCTTTTAACATGTCAAGTCTGCCATTTTAACCCAATCGGCCTGACATAATGATCTCCAGCCTTGTGCTCGTCAGCACAGAGCGAGCGCTGCAGCCACGTGCAGGAACCAGTGTCCTCACGCTCCACTCAAAAGCGCCCGTGTATCAGAAATCACATCAAAGAACAGCTGCGCTTCTCCAACTCAGACTTGATAAAGGGGTCGCGTGGACTCCAAAACGCGTTGACTTTGTCAATAAATCCTATTGTGTTTGAAGATTGGATTGTGAAATGATCTTAGCAGGTCCTTTAATGACAGCAATGAAATGCAGTGGAAAGGTTTTTTTGGGATTAAGTTAATTTTCATGGCAAAGAAGGACTATGCAATTCATCTGATCACTCTTCATAACATTCTGGAGTATATGCAAATTGCTATTATAAAAACTTAAGCAGCAACTTTTCCAATTTCCAATATTTATGTAATTCTCAAAACTTTTGGCCACGACTATAGGTAATGTTGTTCTGGAATCCGTTCCACAGTTTCCTCTCAGCCCTGGCCACAGCATGCACGCTGCTTGTTCCTAGAACATCAATAAACTCCAGCAAATGCGTTGATATCGCCTTTATTGTAATGCGGCAAAATTACACTTTATGTGACGTTTCGGCTGAAACAGCCTTTTCAAAACTGTGTAAAGTACAGAAGAACAATATATCAGCATATAGGTAGATCAACATAATGACATAGCAATAGGTATCAAGTACAAGCAAGGTGGACATAGATCAGCGTAGCGAAGAATCCAGAAGGTGAGTGAGGAACGGCATCTTGTAGACGGTGGTTAAGGAGATGTGTTATACATAAAATACATCAATAGAAGCCAATATCTCAGAGAAAATAGCATATCAATCAGAACAGAGGTAAGTGCATGGGAGTATACTAAAAGTAAAATGGCCCTAAATGAAGGCAACTATAAGTATACGGTGTCCGGATAGAGGCTAGAGTAAGGGACATACTAGAAAACATCCATATTGTAGGTTGCTGACAGCCTGTAGATACAGGACTAGGAAAATAGGAATAAAGGTCCAGACTGGAAGGATATGATGTCCTATTATAATGTTCAGAGGCAAATATACATATCAAAGGCAAATGTAAATATCAGAGGTAAACCTAAATATCAGACCCCACATATAGATAACATCAGACATAAGGGGTAACACTCTGTAGGACAGATAAGTAAATGCTGGCATTCATGGGAGATAGAGCTATGTCCATAAAGTTGGATCCAGTGGTTTGTTTACTAGGTGATGTATCATATATTCAGAGTAGGAATAAAAGCGCAGCGGTGGGGAAACTGCTGTTTAGTTTCACGTCTGATTGTAATAACTCGTTTGGAAAATTAGGGTTATGAATAACTTTTACCAAAAGTTCTCCAATTATCCAGAAAATTTTTGTATGACACTCTGAGTTCTCATATTTTTTCTTTTTTCTTTTTTTTTCAAATTTTTTTTAAAAAATAGGTAAAGGTATGATGATACCTTTACCTAAAGGTATGATGATATTGTTAACAAACAGCTTTTTAAAATTAAAAATTATTCAAAAAATTGCCTCTTAATAGGGGGCATATTTCTACCGGTGTTTATACACCAGCAGTATTATCGGAAGGATCAATGTCTTGTTTTGAACAAGAGTAAAATGCGCTTATTGTACACTCATTAAAGGGGTTGTCTGAGTTCAGCCTTGAACCTGGGCGACCCCTTTAATGAGTGTACAATAAGCGCATTTTATATCACCTCTTCTGTATTTCGTTACTATGTATGAGAGGAGCATAGGAGTATTTCCTTTCTCTGATGCTCCCCTTTGTCGCACTGCATCACGCAGCACGACCCACTGTTTGTTGTAAGTCGGTGATGTATTGGGTTTCACAACACTATGCTAGGTGGAGGCTTCCACCTAGCAATGAGACCGGTGACATTACCGGCACAGATGAATGGCATATAGCGCTGCCCTAGGCTCTTTTGGAGGCAGGTATTATGCTACTTGGCAGTACTATAACTATAGAAAATTTGTAAAAAATAAAATATATACGCTACTCACAAAAGTTAGATATTTGGCTTGTGGGCAAAATTTCAGGATGAACCTAAAATGCACTCTTACCTTTACAGGTGAACTTAATGTGACCTTCTCTAAACTTTTGAATGCATATGTCCAACTCTTCAGTGTTTCAGTACTTTTTGCACAACTTGCCATTCTCTAACAAAGAGCTTAACGGCAAAATTCACAACAAGTGTTTGATCCAGGAATTGCCCAATAAATTTTCTGGTTCAATTAGAATTGGTATTTAAACAGTCCTCCTCCTCATGCTGTTCACATTTTGACATCATGAGTAGGGATGAGCGAACCCGAACCTCATCAGGTTTGGGTAGTTAAGGCATTCTATTATGGATTCCGTTATAACAGAATACAACGGAATTCTTTGACGGAATGCAAAATGGAAGCCTTTAAGAGGCATTCTGTTTTGATCCATCATAATAGAAGTCTATGGCCAAGCATAACGGATCTGTCTGGTTTCCATTATGCATAGTAAAAAACAGTCCTGCCACATGACCACTGTTGTTGACTTTTGTTTCAATAAATTGTTTGAGATGAGGAAATCACCATTGCATGCTTCTACTTAAATTCCCTACTTTCATAATATCACTGTAGCATGAACTTTTTACGTTTTCCATAAATTTCACCCGGAAGCCAAATATCTCAAACTTTTTGTGAATAGTGTATACAGGGAGTGCAGAATTATTAGGCAAGTTATATTTTTGAGGATTAATTTTATTATTGAACAACAACCATGTTCTCAATGAACCCAAAAAACTTATTAATATCAAAGCTGAATATTTTTGGAAGTAGTTTTTAGTTTGTTTTTAGTTTTAGCTATTTTAGGGGGATATCTGTGTGTGCAGGTGACTATTACTGTGCATAATTATTAGGCAACTTAACAAAAACAAATATATACCCATTTTAATTATTTATTTTTACCAGTGAAACCAATATAACATCTCAACATTCACAAATATACCTTTCTGACATTCAAAAACAAAACAAAAACAAATCAGTGACCAATATAGCCACCTTTCTTTGCAAGGACACTCAAAAGCCTGCCATTCATGGATTCTCTCAGTGTTTTGATCTGTTCACCATCAACATTGCATGCAGCAGCAACCACAGCCTCCCAGACACTGTTCAGAGAGGTGTACTGTTTTCCCTCCTTGTAAATCTCACATTTGATGATGGACCACAGGTTCTCAATGGGGTTCAGATCAGGTGAACAAGGAGGCCATGTTATTAGATTTTCTTCTTTTATACCCTTTCTTGCCAGCCACGCTGTGGAGTACTTGGACGCGGGTGATGGAGCATTGTCCTGCATGAAAATCATGTTTTTCTTGAAGGATGCAGACTTCTTCCTGTACCACTGCTTGAAGAAGGTGTCTTCCAGAAACTGGCAGTAGGACTGGGAGTTGAGCTTGACTCCATCCTCAACCCGAAAAGGCCCCACAAGCTCATCTTTGATGATACCAGCCCAAACCAGTACTCCACCTCCATCTTGCTGGCGTCTGAGTCGGACTGGAGCTCTCTGTCCTTTACCAATCCAGCCACGGGCCCATCCATCTGGCCCATCAAGACTCATTCTCATTTCATCAGTACATAAAACCTTAGAAAAATCAGTCTTGAGATATTTCTTGGCCCAGTCTTGACGTTTCAGCTTGTGTGTCTTGTTCAGTGGTGGTCGTCTTTCAGCCTTTCTTACCTTGGCCATGTCTCTGAGTATTGCACACCTTGTGCTTTTGGGCACTCCAGTGATGTTGCAGCTCTGAAATATGGCCAAACTGGTGGCAAGTGGCATCTTGGCAGCTGCACGCTTGACTTTTCTCAGTTCATGGGCAGTTATTTTGCGCCTTGGTTTTTCCACACGCTTCTTGCGACCCTGTTGACTATTTTGAATGAAACGCTTGATTGTCCGATGATCACGCTTCAGAAGCTTTGCAATTTTAAGAGTGCTGCATCCCTCTGCAAGATATCTCACTATTTTTGACTTTTCTGAGCCTGTCAAGTCCTTCTTTTGACCCATTTTGCCAAAGGAAAGGAAGTTGCCTAATAATTATGCACACCTGATATAGGGTGTTGATGTCATTAGACCACACCCCTTCTCATTACAGAGATGCACATCACCTAATATGCTTAATTGGTAGTAGGCTTTCGAGCCTATACAGCTTGGAGTAAGACAACATGCATAAAGAGGATGATGTGGTCAAAATACTCATTTGCCTAATAATTCTGCACTCCCTGTATATCCACACTGGAAAATACATTTATTGTACACTTATTAACTGAAGTTTTGAAAAAAGGTTTTGGGGAAAAATGTGCAATTGTACAGTGTCTAGTGCAACTATAATGCTTAAAATATCATCATCCAGTAGATTTAGGTTTGTCTTGTTCTGAACAAGCAGAAAATATTGTTTATTGGATCTTATTAATTATAGAACATTTGCAACAGGTTTCTCAGGGAGTAAAGGTGCAATTGCTTATTGTCTCCACCAAAAATATTTGCTGCTGGTGAGGCTGGAAAAATGGCGCAATTGCACAACCTCTGTGGCAAAAATGTACCCTGTTGGTGACACTGGAAAATATGCTTATTGTACATTGTACTATTAACTGGAGATGTTTTGCAACAGGTTTTTAGGAAAAGATGTGCAATTGCACATATGTGTATTGCAAATATGATGCTTAAAATATCATTAGCCCATATTTTTAATTGGGTTCCTAGCTTACTCCTGCACATAAAAAAGAGTCTTGGCTTTTGAAAAACTGCTGTGCAGGGCAGCAGAGTCAGAATATATATATGGGAACAGCTCCAGCTCTGTAACAGACACATAACAATAAATGCCTCTATGATATCCTTAGTACTAAAACCTGATTTCTAAGTAATTCAATCTACCTAACTAAATATATCTTCCCAATCCGAGACATTGTCCCTGTAAAACCCAAACTGGTTGTATTGTGCATCCCATTGCTTTGTCTGTAACAGACAAATCTTACATAGTCAATATTCTCCCTTCCATAGGCTCACTGCAAGGCATTATGGCCAAGCATGCTAGTCAGAGCCCCATCCAGGGTCATGTAATCATCTGTCTACATGTTCCTTAACCTATTTCCCTCACTAGTGTATTGAATTTGGTGTATTAAAATGGCAGGAGACATTTCACGCAATTTAATCTCCCTGATGGAATACAGTAAAAATACTGAGCCTGCTAGTAGTTATTCTTAAGGCTGTACAGAGAAAGTGGCTCAAATTTTTTAACAGAGACCAACTGAAAAATTATATTTTTTTAGCTCAAAATAAGTACAATGCAATAATAATAATAATGATAATAATAACAATAATAATAATAAAAAATTGCCCCCCAAGGTGTCCATAGCTTTTAAGGAAAGATAAAATGCAAGAATTTCTGCAAATAAGAGGTCCTTGGTTCAGGTTATCTATGTCAGACTATGAACATTATAGGGGGAGATTTATCAAAACTGCTTTAAAGAAAAACTGCCATATTTGCCCATAGCAACCAGTCAGATTCCACCTTTCCAGCTGGCCCAGCATATTTATCTTCTTTTACGCTACTTTTCTGGCATAAAAGAAGACTGCCGAGCAGCCATAGATATTAGTCTAGGTTCACGGACTGCCAGATAATGCGCCTAATTTATGACAAGGAGTGCATCTTGCCATAAATTATGTGCATCCTCCAGCAGCACAGGGAATACCATAGATTGGCGTAAAATACCAGTGAGAATGCCATATGTTTAACAATGTATGGCCAGTAGGTAATAGAGGAGAACTGTCATTGTCTTCTGCATACTTTTTCCTGTAATTTTAAAGGGGTAATCAAATCCTAAAAAAGCCCCCCCATAAGCCAGGCCCCCCACGCTGAATATACTTACCTGGCTACCTGCTCCCTGCACCGCTCCTGGTCCCCGCACCCCTGCTGCTGCTTCTCCCCATGCCCGGTTGAAAGCAACCGGTATCTGGGGGGGGGGCCGCCAATGGCAGGCAGGGACGGGGGCGAGCCTCCCTAGCATCGCAAAAGACGCTAAGGAGGCTTGTCCCCAGGAGCGGCGCAGGGATCGGGAACCCGGGTAAGTATATTCAGCGTGGGGGGCCCGTGGGGGGCTTTTTTTAGGATTGGATAACCCCTTTAACTTTGATTATTTAAGATTGAAAAAAGAAAGAAACAAGAGACTAAAATAAATGTCTATGTCAATGTTTATATCAGCAAATATTAGCAAACATTTGGTATTTCTACATTTGAAAAACAACCCAAAAACACAATAAAAATGTAAATGCTGTGTGTAAACCCGGCTTAAATATTCTTTATGGCATACTGAAAAGTACTTAAAAGTGCTGCACCCAGGCCATACAGCTTCATGGGAAAAAAACACACCACTGGGAGTTCGGTGACTCGCAATATGGTGAATGCAGCTAGGACCGGACGACAGACCACCCATCCCTCAATCTCAATGTGATTCATCTAAATAGATTAGGAGGCTAGATGATCTCACCACCTCAATCAAAACTCACAAATTTAAAGGGGAACTGTCAGCGGATTTTCACCTATGACACTGGCTGACCTGTTGCATGTGCGCTTGGCAGCTGAAGTCATCTGTGTTCGTCCCATGTTCATATTTACCCGCATTGCTGAGAAATATGATGTTTTATTATATGCAAATGAGCCTCTAAGAGCAACAGGGGTGTTGCCGTTACATCTAGAGGTTCTGCTCTCTCTGCAACTGCTGTACCCTCGGCACTTTGACAGGGCCAGGCAGTGTAAATGTGATCACATCTGGCCCTGTCAATCACAGTGCAGAGGGCACGGCAGTTGCAGAAAAAGTAGAGCCACTAGGTAACGGTAACGCGTCGGTTGCTGCTAGAGGCTCATTTGTATATATTAAAACTTATTTTTTCTCAGCAATGTGGGCACATATAAAAATGGGACCAACACAGATGCCTTCAGCTGCCAAGGGCACATGCAACAGGTCAGCTTGTTTCATAGATACAAATCTGCCAACAGATTTCCTTTAAAATTTAGATCAATTTAGATGTTGTTCCTGTTCATAAACTGATATACATTTTCCTCTTCCTCTTCTTCGTTACCCTTTTTTTACCTAACTCCCCCTAATTCTCTATTCTCTGTTATTCTCTATTGCTATATTTTATTGTGCCTCTTGGATACATGTTCCAGATTTATGTAATGTTTCGCAAGCTTGGCATGGTTCTTCAGAATTGGTCTGTGAGCGAAAAAAGCATTGTATTTTGGGTTTCATTGTGAAAATGAAAAAAATGCTACTGATCACAGAATGGCAAAAAACACAATATAGAGATGTGCTCGTATGCTCCTATAGACTCCTATGGTCACAGCGAAAAACATATGCATAAATGTCGCGTGTAAATCTAGCCTAACAGAACAATTGTGATTGGATAGTGTGTTTTGCTGCCTCATGAACTGGACTAAAAACAATAGTTGCACTCTATGGTCAAAAAGTCAACTTTTTTAGGTTTTCTTCAGAATAGCACCATGGCTTCCATTTATAACAGCGCCTTGGCAGCTATAATAAATCCATTTTCAATTAGATAAAAGCAAATCTTAACAGACATCATTGCCTTCCATGAGATTTGGATATTTATTACTTATCCGCAGGACTGATAATAAATGTATGACTACAACTGCGGGAATCCCAATGGATCACAAATCAAGAATGGAATGGAGATGCAAGCACACTACCGCTCCATTGAAAGTCTATGGGACTGACACAGCCAGGCACTGTGGTCCAACCCCTATAAATACTGAAAATCTTGATGGTGGCTTTAAATGTAAAAATTACTGACCATCCAAAACCAATAGAACGTCGTTTTAGAAAATAGATACATTGGTGGCCACCTGTCTCTCTATGTCAGTTCTGCACACACAGGGGCAGCCAGAGTAACTCCCTAGGGTGGCCAAGTGATAACTTAGCTCTGACCCCCCGTAAGTATGACCTGTGAGATGAGTGAATCAATTCTAAACAAATTGGATTCAACCCAAAATTTGTAAAAATTCTTATTGGGGAGAAAGATGGCTAGATGGTTGGAGGAGTGTTTAAACTAGGGACTGGGGGGGAGGGTAATTACGTTATAGGAGGGGAAGATAGTGCAGATAGAGACCAGGGGCGAGGTAGTGTGTCTGGGGGAGGAATGGAAGGGGGGACTAGAACAGCTCAGAATGAAAGATGTAGGGTAAAAAATACACATAAACCTGTCAAATGTATGTATACTAATGCCAGAAGCCAGACTAACAAGACTGGTGAACTAGAATTAGTGATGTGTGAGGAGGTCTATGACATAGTGGGAATAACTGAGACATGGCTGGATGATAGCTATGACTGGGCTGTTAATATAAAAGGTTACAATCTGTTTAGAAAGGATCGTCAAAACCGGAGAGGTGGAGGGGTCTGCCTCTACGTGAAGTCGTGTCTAAATCCCGTAATTCGAGAATACATCTCTGAGGGACATGAACATGTGGAGTCACTGTGGGTAGAAATACATGGAGCAAAAAACAATAATAAAATACTAATAGGAGTGTATTATAAACCACCTAATATACCAGAGTCCACAGAAAATCTATTACTAAACGAGATAGACAAGGCGGCAAATCATAATGAAGTCGTTATCATGGGGGACTTCAACTACCCAGATATAGACTGGGAAACTGAAAGCTGTACATCCCATAAAGGAAACAGGTTCTTGGCAATAACCAAAGACAATTACCTTACCCAACTGGTTCAGGACCCGACTAGAGGGACGGTCATACTGGACTTAGTATTAACCAATAGACCTGATAGAACAACAGATGTGCAGGTCGGGGGACACCTGGGAAATAGTGACCATAAAGTAATAACCTTCCAATTATCCTTCAAACGAGAGTTTCTAAAGGGAGGAACAAAAATACCAAACTTCAAAAAAGCAAAATTTAGCCAACTAAGCGAGGCCATAGGACTAACTAACTGGGACAAAGTCCTCAAAAATAAAAATACAACCATAAAATGGGAGATTTTTAAAAGCATTGTAACATCTAATTGTGAGAGGTACATACCTTATAGGAATAAAAGGCTAAGGAACAATAAGAAACCAATGTGGATAAATGGAACCGTAAAGAAGGCAATAAATGATAAAAAGAAAGCATATAAATCGCTAAAACAGGAGGGGAGTCAGGAAGCACTGATAAACTATAAGGAAAAAAATAGAATATGTAAAAAACTAATAAAATTTGCCAAACTAGAGACCGAGAGATTAATTGCCAAAGAGAGTAAAACTAACCCTAAAATGTTCTTCAATTATATAAATAGTAAAAAATATAAATCTGAAGGAGTCGGCCCTCTACATAGCAATGAGTGGGGTGTTGCAGAGAGCGACGAGGATAAAGCAAAACTATTAAATATTTGTTTCTCCACTATATTCACTGAGGAAAATAAACTGTCAGATGAAATGCAGAATGTAAAAGTAAATCCCCCATTAAAAGTGCCCTGTCTGACCCAGGAAGAAGTACAACAGCGACTTAAAAAGATTAAAATAGACAAATCGCCAGGACCGGATGGCATACACCCCCGTATCCTAAGGGAATTAAGTGATGTCATAGCCAGACCATTATTTCTGATATTTACGGACGCTATACTGACAGGGAATGTTCCACAGGATTGGCGCATAGCAAATGTGGTGCCAATATTCAAAAAGGGTCCAAAAACAGAGCCTGGAAATTATAGGCCGGTAAGTTTAACATCTATTGTTGGTAAACTGTTTGAAGGGTTTCTAAGAGATGCTATTTTGGAGTATCTCAATGAAAATAAGCAAATAACGCCATATCAGCATGGCTTCATGAGGGATCGGTCATGCCAAACAAATTTAATCAGCTTCTATGAGGAGGTAAGTTCTAGACTTGACAGCGGCGAATCAATGGATGTCGTATATCTGGACTTCTCCAAAGCATTTGACACTGTACCTCATAAAAGGTTAGTATATAAAATGAGGATGCTCGGACTGGGAGAAAATGTCTGTATGTGGGTAAGTAACTGGCTGAGTGACAGAAAACAGAGGGTGGTTATTAACGGTAGATACTCAGATTGGGTCACTGTAACTAGTGGGGTACCTCAGGGGTTAGTATTGGGCCCTATTCTCTTCAATATATTTATTAATGATCTTGTAGAAGGCCTGCACAGTAAAATATCTATTTTGCAGATGACACTAAACTGTGTAAAGTAATTAACACTGAAGAGGACAGTTTTCTGCTACAGAGGGATCTGGATAGATTGGAGGCTTGGGCAGAAAAATGGCAGATGAGGTTTAACACTGACAAATGTAAAGTTATGCACATGGGAAGGAATAATGCAAGTCACCCGTACATATTAAATGGTAAAACACTCGGTAACACTGACATGGAAAAGGATCTAGGAATTTTAATAAACAGCAAATTAAGCTGCAAAAACCAGTGTCAGGCAGCTACTGCCAAGGCCAATAAGATAATGGGTTGCATCAAAGGGCATAGACGCCCGTGATGAGAACATAGTCCTACCACTTTACAAATCACTAGTCAGACCACACATGGAGTACTGTGTACAGTTCTGGGCTCCTGTGAACAAGGCAGACATAGCAGAGCTGGAGAGGGTTCAGAGGAGGGCAACTAAAGTAATAACTGGAATGAGGGATCTACAGTACCCTGAAAGGTTATCAAAATTAGGGTTATTCACTTTAGAAAAAAGACGACTGAGGGGAGATCTAATAACTATGTATAAATACATCAGGGGTTAGTACAGAGATCTGTCCCATCATCTATTTATCCCCAGGACTGTCACTGTGACGAGGGGACATCCTCTGCATCTGGAGGAAAGAAGGTTTGTACACAAACATAGAAAAGGATTCTTCACTGTAAGAGCAGTGAGACTATGGAACTCTCTGCCTGAGGAGGTGGTGATGGTGAGTACAATAAAGGAATTCAAGAGGGGACTGGATTTATTTCTGGAGTGTAATAATATTACAGGCTACAGCTACTAGAGAGGGGTCGTTGATCCAGGGAGTTATTCTGATTGCCTGATTGGAGTCTGGAAGGAATTTTTTTCCCCATAAGTGAGGAAAATTGGCTTCTGCCTCACAGGTTTTTTTTGCCTTACTCTGGATCAACTTGTAGGAACTGGATGGACAAATGTCTTTTTTCGGTCTTATATACTATGTTACTATGTTACTATGTTACTATTGCATCCAAATTAAAATATTTGATGATTCAAATTGGGTAAATGTTTGGGGAAGTGGCTATAGTAGGGATGAGAGAGAGAAAAAATTGTCCCAGGAGCCCTCAGAGCGTCTTACACAAATTTTCAGGCCACTTGGAGCACTTGGAGCATTTGGGCAGTATCAATCATTTGACTGATTCGGCCGAATGGAACACAACTGAATTAGGAGTGATTTGCTCAACTTTAACTAGGAGAAATACGGAAGTAGAACGTAACCTGAGATGTTAGATGGAGGTAGACTTCATAGACTTTTTAAAGTATTAAATGTCAGTAATGCTGTTTTATTTTCTGAACGTTTTTTTCAGATCACATCCTAGCGCTTGAAAGGTGAAGATCTGTAAAAATGTTCTACTTTCTGCAACACAAGCTATTATTTTAAAGCTCTGCGTTTTATAGCTCATAAAATTATCAACATGATTTTATGACAAAAATAACATTCAGGATTATTACTGTGAGGTCATTCCAAACACTACGGGATATGGGGTATCCATTACAACACTAGGAGATATTGAATAGATTCATCTAAACTGTGAATTAAGTGAGAAACAATATTTATTTTGGCAACAAGTAAACATTTGCGTCTGAGAGAGCTCGGAGAAGATTCGTATTTTTATTTCTGATATATGATGTGTCTGGATCAATTGTAGCATCAACATCTGGCAGTTTTCTGCTTGGCTTATCGGTCAATCCTCTGGCATGGTAAAGGGTCATATAAACATGTTATATCATTATAATGTCTTTCTGTAATTTGCTGGTTCTCCGCTTTGTAGATAATGTGGGGGTTAGAAGAGTAACGTTAAATTACTGTGTGCTGTCTATTTACGTATCACCAGTAACATCATTTATTTTTACTCTTCTAAGAGAAAGTAACTTAAAAAACTGACAATGTTAGTAGTTAAAGGGAATGTGTCCTCAGAAAATGACCTATTCTTTAAATCAATTTTATGTTAAGCATATATTTTTTAGATTTTTTATAATTTTCCAAGTCCCTATCTATATATTTTTTCTTTTTATTCTAAAATCATGCAGTTCTTACAATTGCCACTAGACGTAAAATATGCGAAGATCTGTTCTTTGAGAGCAGCCATATGTATCATATACGCAATCGCATTGACTTTTTCTAGGCATTAGACCTGTGCAGAGGTCAGGAGGTCATCTATTGCGAATGGTGGGATCCTGTGTTATCTATACAAAAGTAATATCTGTCATTGTATTCCTGCCTGTCATGATAATGTGATGGCTACTGAAAAGTTAGCTGTACATAACAGGAAAGCTTGACATATTTCTGGCCTGTTAGTCAGCACAATTTTAGTTTTCATTTTCCATGTCATTATATAAAAAAAATAATAAATTAAATGTTTAAAGTGTAACAGCCATTTCATTTTTATTTATCTTTTTGCTAATGGTTGGGGTAACAGCCACCAAAATAAGTACCGAGTCAGCAAGAATGACATGCATAACATGGAAAGGTCCAAAGGACACAGGATTGTGTATAACTACTTCACAAAAAATTTGGACAAAGACCTTAGCAATAAAAAAAAAATGTAAATTGCTTTATTAAATGTATCAGCATTCACATACATGTATAAGAAAAACAGCACAAGCAAGGAGAGCATCGATAAAAACAAGTGCCTAAGAGGGGGCTGGAGGATCGGCATGCATAAGGGCATAAGGAAATAAGCAAGGAACATAAGGAAATAAGCAAGGAACCACACCAAGTTTTTAAGGAAACAAAGTAACAGCACAAGGGCAGAAAATAACAAGCAAAGTGTGGAAATAATAAATATACCCACAAGTAGCACGCAGATCCCTCAGCCGCCTCCTCCCAACGCTATAAGTGGCTATAAGTCAATTGAGCAGCAAATTCCTTTAGGCTCGTTGGGTTTTAACAAGAAAATGGGTTACAAAAACAGAGGTAACTAAGGAATAAAAAGATTACAATGTGCAATTAGGAATGAGTAAGAAACGAATGAACTGGATCAATACATGGAATATGGATACTAAGGACTGCAGGACACAAGAGATCATCAGGCCACTAGGTGTCACAGACATTCCCACGACAGGTGGCAGGAGATCCGTGAGATGGCAACACGTGGTTTGATCTGACAAGTTTTCCGTTTGGATCAAATTACATCTGTGTTGTTTCTGGTGCTTGCCACGCCTTCTTTCCCCAGGTGTGGCTATTAGGGTCATTTAACCTTCTCTATTTATAGTTGCTTCTCCCACAATGCTGTGCGGTTTATAGCTTCTGTTTGGACCTTTGGATAGATTGTGGTTGAATCTCGGCTGAGTTCCTGGTGCTTCCATTGCTCCTTTGAAGTTAAGTTTTTCCTTTCCCTTTTGTATTTTGTTTGGGTTTTGTGTGTTGCATTTCCCTATTGTTTGTATTAGGCCTGAAGGAAACTCCTGTTCGTCCTTCTTTTTGGAGGAACGGGTAGTCTTGTCCCTGCCATTTGTACCAGGGTCCTATAGGGCTTGATAGGACTCTAGGTATTCCTGCGTATGAACTCACCTACCTTTGGGGTCTGTTCATACTGGTAGTCAGTCAGGATTTCGGTTAGGGTCTTCACTAGGAGGTGTCCATTTTCCTTTCCTGGTTCTCAGGCCTGATTCCCTGTTTCCCCTCTTCCCTCCTATGCTCTGTGTGGTGTTTCCCTCCCACACCGAAGTGTGACACTAGAACAAAAGAGAGCATGAATGCTGCATCTGACATGTTACCTGGAAGCAAATGTAATATCAACCACCAGAAAATCGTCAAACTGATAGCCTTAGTAACACCTGATGGTCCATTGGCATGCTCATCACCACTGGTAATACAGATGCCATTAAAATGATTATGTCTCATTATTATTGTTATGTATTAGTCCTCCAAATTTGGAACTGCATTATGAAAAAGTTAGGCTCTGTTCACACAAGCTCCTTTGGGCACCTTTATCACAGATCCAACTTTGTAGGAGAGAAATAGCACACAAGCAGTACTATTGCTTCTGATATTACCCATCAGGAAATATAAGTTTGTTATCAAATGGATCTGTCACAGCTTGAATTCTGGAACAGAAAGATAGAATTTCTAACCCAACTATATAAATAACTGGAAAATTACCACTGCACTTACAGATAACACTGGATGATCAGTAATATTAGGGGGGGTTCACATCACGTTTTTTCCCATTTTTTTAACGTATACTAAAAACGTAAACGGATGTCTCAGACTGATGCGATACAGTGGCATCCGTTCACCATAGAGATGCATTGAAATAAAAAACCGTATATGTTTTTTAGGGCTCTTTCACACTTGCATTTTTGGTTTCTGTCCTAGAGTTCTGTCCTCGGGGCTCTAGGACGGAAAGATACTGATCAGGATTATCCTAATGCATTCTGAATGGAAAGAAATCCGTTCAGGATGCATCAGGATGTCCTCTGTTCAGTATGTGAACGTTTTTTGGACATTGACAAAACCGCAGCATGCTGCGGATTTGTCTCCGTCCAAAAATCCTGAAGATATGCCGTAATGCCGGATCCGGAATTAATGACTATTGAAGTGCATTAATCCAGATCCGGAATTAAGCCAAACGTCGTTACGGCGCATCGCCGGATCCGACGTTTAGCTCTGCGCAGTTCCGATCGGGGCCCCAGTGTAAGCCATCAGTTAAGGCTCCGATCGGTTACCATGGCAGCCAGGACGCTACTGAAGTCCTGGCTGCCACGGTAAGTACTCCGCAGCAGTGTACTTACCTGCGCTGCGGCCTCTGGGCGCTCCTTTATAACGTCACAGGTCCGGGCGGCGCATTGATCTATGCACCGTGGGGACCTGTGACGTCATGAAGGAGCGCCCGACGGCCGCAGCGCAGGTAAGTACACTGCTGCGGAGTACCATGGTAGCCAGGACTTCAGTAGCGTCCTGGCTGCCATGGTTACCTGAAAGCATTTCGAAGACTGATCAGGATCCTGATCAGTCTTCAAATGCTTTTAGGCGACTTGCGTTCTGACGCATCCGGTGGGACGGAAGTGCCTGCCGGATCCTCAAAACGCAAGTGTGAAAGAGCCCTAATTTATATGTCATAAATATGGCATAAAACGTGATGTAAACCCACCCTTAATAGTAATAATTATAAGTTACATATAGAATTTGCAAATACTTCTCCTTTTCTAGTGTGCTCTAGAGAGGGCAGCGTGCCTGAACGCTCCGGCTATTTAGTAATGCATATGACGTCATGTAATTTTCAGAGTACATCTACTTAATAAACTCATCAATCTCTTTATTGTCAGGAGAACAAAGGTCAGTAGCGCAGGATCTATTGTCAACCGCGATGAAAAATGACAAAATTGGAGGAACTCGAAACCATCACTAAAATTACAATCTATTTGGAAAGAATGAATCTATATTTCGGGTTCCTTCTATGTAAAATATATATGGCGCACATTCATCAATGCAACATATGAGTTATCTCAGATATTGTAAATTTTAAGCAGAGGAAAATGTAGCCTCTAGAAGCATTTTTTCCAACATTGTCAAATTTGAACGGGAAACAGAAGACCTTGTCACAGGTTTACTCCAATTATCAGAGCAGGCTCCAATGTCTCTCAGGCAGCCCAGCAGTTAGCTCTGTTAAAGGAACCCTCCAGTTACAGAAAATACATTTACATTAACTAGGAAACGAAGAGAACATTTACCTGGCGACCTCCTTTTTAGCTATTAAGCTACAGATCTGTCAATTCTCAAACTCCTCTTCTTCCGTCCAAGATGGCTGCACTGCTTCTTAGACCACCTGATGGACACTGTGCATGTGGTAGTCCAAGACACTTTAAGACACTTCCTGCTGCCTTCAGATTGACCAAAGCTGTTCATATGAGCAGTGCTGGCCAATCCAAGGGCAGGGCTGGACAAGCAAGAAGTGTCTCAGAAAACGTAGTCACTTTCTGGGTACTTGTGACCAACGTGTTTTTTAGAACTGAGCATGTGCACCCCCCTCAGTGTGGTGGACAGAGAAATAAGAAATAAAACAAACAGCAGGTGGCGCTAAACAGATACATTTTATTGAATAACTCATTTTCTATACTAAATTTTTAATTACATGCAAATACAAAAGTATTCAGATCCAGGTGCTGATTGCAAAATATTTTTCATGGGAGAACCCCTTTAAGGCAAGATTGGTACTACTACTAAATTAATTGTATCTGATATGTACTCCAGCTTTATCTATTATTCTCTAGTGTCCATATTTCTTAGTAATATTATTAGCAGATCTTTTCTTACTTACTGCTCTATCCACTGAATGCAAACCCTACATGGAGGCTTTTACCTTTCTAGCTCACTTTCTAACATCCCTACTTCTCTGTAGGAGAATGAGGGCATAAAACACCCTGTTAACAGAGGAGAGGAAGAGGATGAAGGAAAGAGCAGTCTCTATGTGTATGCGGCGACCTGGAGAAGAGGCGAGGAGGATAGGAGGAGTGGTAGTAGTAGTCACAGTTCACTGTGGCAATCTTCACCTTGGCTGTGCCTGGGTCGTGCACACTGAATGGAGGGTGCACACTTTCTTCTTTCGGGGCACTCCCTGACTTTCTGGGGCTCCTGTCTGATGGTAGTTGGAATACCCTTGATGTTAGGTGGTTGGTAGGGTACAAGGCAGGAGTACAGATGCAGGGCCAGCAGATAGATGATGGAGTCAATTATCAGATTCGATGGTTGCAATAAATAAAGTATTTCTTTACTGAATTGATGATGGGAGTAGTATTACATATAGCAGCAAAAAACACAGCTCCAAAGTAGATCACAGTATAGAATCCTCCCAATAGCTGTTTATGGGCAGCAACAATGATAGTAGTAGTAGTAGTAGTAGTAGTAGTAGTAGTAGTAGTCACTGACTCTCCTTCTAAGGACACTGGAGTTTTTCCAAATAACCACAGTTAAAGGAGTTTTCTCACTTCAGGAAATTCTTTTTTTATTATCTAGACAGAGTTAATAGAAGGCACTTACTAATGTATTGTGATTGCCTCCTTTGCTGTCTTGATTCATTTTTTCAGTACATTATACACTGCTTGTATCCAGGGGTTATGACCACCCTGCAATCCAGCAGCGGTGGTCGTGCTTGCCCAATATAGGAGAATGTGTCATCCTCTCTAGTGGCTGGGATTGCGGGAGTGCGCACAGGCCGGTGCCTTTTTCTAGTCTGTAAGCATGACCACCTCTGCTGGATTGTAGGGTGGTTGTAACCCCTGGAATTAATTATTACATTAATTATACAGAGATGCACATATATTAATTGCAGGAATTTATTCATCCTCAGGATAGGTCATCAATATGCGATCAGTGGGGGTCTAATGCCCAGCACCCCCCACAATCAGCTGTTCCTAGCAGCCTCTGGCGCTAGAACTAGCACTTTGAATGGTAATGGAAGCACAGCTCCATTCAAAATGTTGTGGCCATGCCAGGGTGACCATTTACTTTAAAAGAAGCTAAACTGCAGTAAGGACCCTTGCAGACGAGCGTGTCGGATTAGGTCCGGATGCGTTCAGTTAAAAATGCGTAATTTCGCGAGCAAGTTCAGTCAGTTTTGTCTGCGATTGCGTTCAGTTGTTCAGTTTTTATCGCGCGGGTGCAATGCGCATTGATGCGTTTTTCACGTGCATGATAAAAAACTGAAGGTTTTCAAACACTATCTCTTAGCGACCAACCATGAAAAACGCATTGCATCCGCCCTTGCTTGTGGATATGATGCGATTTTCAAGCAGCCCCATTCACTTCTATGGGGCCAGGGCTGCGTGCGTAAAAAACGCAGAATATAGAACATGCTGCGATTTTCACGCAACCCACAAGTGATGTGTGTAAAAAAACGCTCAATTACACAGACCCATTGAAGTGAATGGGTCCGAATTCAGTGCGGGCACAATGCATTCGCATCACGCATTGCACCCGCGCGGAAATCTCGCTCGTGTGAAAGGGGCCTAACTCTCCACTACACTTTGAATGGAGCTGTGCTTTCGAGGCCAGGACAACCCCTTTAATTCATTCTGGGTTGACCATTGTAAATTGAAAACATTGTAAATGGAGACTATAACTACAAAACGTTAGAAATTGGTTCTAACCCCCCAAAAACTCATCCCAAAATGAGAAAAAATTAAAATCAAAGAAAACAGACATATGTTAGAAGGCCGGTTTATTGGCCTGTATTTGTGGGAGGGGCGTAAGTAGCACATTTATACCAGGCAGGCGCCTCCCTTGGGCGTGTCGACGGCTGCTGCGTACCCTCCCAACCCACCCTTATTTTTCATAAACACCTTGCAGGGCATGCCCCCCTTCAGGCATTCCTCCTACGCAGCGGTTATGGCACAACTCAAGCCGCTTAGCCTAGTTAGGTAGGCAGGTAGACGGTTACGTGTCATGTAGCCCCGACCACAAATGTCAAAAAGATGTGCTGAAAGCTGTAAATCTCTTTCTATTCAGAGGAGCTTCTTCAGGGTTCTGTACAGAACACACAGTGTACCAGAAAAATAAACTGGAGCTGCCCTGAGGTTAGCTGAACCTGCTTTTCAATGAAGCAGCTTGTTCCGACCCAGGGAAAGAGCAGTACAGAACATGTAGTTCTGCATTGTACTGTACGAGTCCCAGCATGCTCCATTCACTCCATTCACTCCTTTGGGAGTTTGGAGAACAGCCAAGGAGGCGTGCATGCTGGGAATCGTAGTTTCACCACAGCTGGAGGGCCAAAGGTTGCTGATCCCTGTTCTAGAACAAAGCTCCCAAAGAGAACGAGAGCACAACGTGCATGCGCCTTCGCCTCTGCCCTCCACACATTTCTATGAGAGTCCTGGCTCATTCTATTTCCCGCATTTCCAGAGAAGTAAATAGAGCGGTGGCTATACGTGCATGATGCACTCGCTATTCATTTCTATGGGACTTTTAATTTTTTTTTATTTTCAGCACTACCATAGAAATGACTGGGGGGCAGCGCTCTCCCGAACTTTGGGTGCTCCATTCTAGAGACCCACACCTATCTGACATTAGTGGAATATCCTAGAGACATCAATGTTCCAGATGAGACAACTCCTTTAATTGCCACCATATACAGCCATATACTTCATACATACACTCTTAAAGGCTATGTACACCTTTGGGCATTTTTTTTATTATTGTACTTTTTTTGAGCTAAAAATCTTTTTTTTAATTGGTCTTTAGAAAAAAAAAATGGCATCCTTTTTTGTGTACATAGCTGAGATGCTGTAGTGGCAGCCTGTGGATTTTCGGTCTTTTCCGTCATCTGGGGAGCAGACGGACTCCCTATCTTTGCTCTCTGAATATGGCTTAAACAAGTGTGTATGACCTCTTAGTAGCTTACTAATAAGGGTTATTAGATGACCAGCACAAAGTGAAAGTACCAGTTACACAGTTAGAAAAAGAGTTAACCCTTTGTGACAGAATGGCTCAATATTTTTAATAAAGGCCAATTAAAAATATAATTTCTAGCCAAAAATGAGTAAAATGCAATCATTAAAAAAAATTGCCTCCAAAGGTGTACATAGCCTTTATTGTTGCTTCTAAATCACTTTCAAAGCAATCCCTTCATAGTAAATATTACTATGAAAGCTCATACCTAAGAATAAAGGGGAATTTACACAGATTATCAAGAACGAACATTACTGCGAGCGCTCATTCCTGACAATCTGCCCATCTAAATGTGTTAGGATTGATGAGCGTGAAAATGCTCATTCATCGGGTGATCCTGTCGTTCGTGGAGGTACATCAATCATCGTTTTTGGACAGCAGATCGTGCTGTCTAAACAGCGATCTGCTGCCAAGAAACAATCATTCTGTATAGGGATAAGGGATCGCAATAGCAATCCATCGTCCTCATACTGTGAAGTAGATCGCTACATGGGTGAGTCCGTTCTGCTACAGCTCTCTCCCTGTAACTGCCATAGCTTCTAACAGAACATATGGCTGGTGGCGGTTTAGGATTTAAACTGAGCACAATTGACCAGCTCAGTGAAACGGTCAGAAAATAAGGAAAAGGACAAACAGCAGGTGGTGCTATTCGGATACATTTTATTGAGTAACTCAGTGGCTATGCTAAATTTCTTATTACATGCAATTACAAAAGTATTCAAATCCAGGTGCTGGTTTGAAAAATGTAGAATATGTTTTGTGACACTACCCCTTTAACAATGTTTTTCTCCTACAGCAGAAAGAGAACAGTAAGAAGGCTCCTGCTCCAGCCAGTTATCTTACAGTAAGACACAGGACAGTGCAAAGAACGACTGAGCTTCTGGACACACAGAGAAGATTTCTTTATATTATTCTCGATTTTCATTGTAATATAAGGCAAAAAAGGATGAAAGAAAAGGAAGAAGTTCTGGGATTTTAAATTTTTTTTGTCTGTAGAGTTTCGTTAAGTTCACACAGTTGTCTTCTCTCTATGACTGCAATGTTATTTTACGCACGTTTACACTACAGTTGCACTTATAGCCTTTTTACCACAAAGGATTTATTTGATTTATTATCTTTTCATGGAATTCTTCATCCTGATGCCCCAGGATTTTAAAAGACGTAAGAACCCGAAGCTTTGTCAGCAGTTTCGCCAGACAGATTGTGATCATGCCATGCCAGATTGTATGAACAGTATAATTAAGAGCCATTAAGCAGTTAAGTGTTCTAAGTGTGTTCTTTAAACTGAACGCTCGATGTCGTTATCTTGTCATTGTCAAATTCCTGCAGTCTGTGTCTATGTCTTCTATTTATCTGTAAATGTATCTTATTGACCTTTACTTCAACTATGGTAAGCTTATACATTTCTCTAGCGATTATAAAAGGAAATTATAATCACACTTGGGAATATATAAGAAAATGCAACAACTTGTAATTACAGATTATTCCTTAGTCTGTGAAGTATAGTTCTATAAAGCTGTGCAGCAGTGATGAATCTGAAGAATGAATTATCTTTTGAATATATAACCAAATAAAGGAAGTGCAGATCAAATTCGGAGTTATCTGGGTCAAAAAAAAATTTATGGCCTATCCTTAAAGTTGTTGCTCCTGTTTATCCATCTTCCCGTCCTGGCTTGTTTACTTCTGGACCTGGGGACATGTCACTGACTGCAGCAGCACTCTGAGAACATGTCACTGACTGCAGCAGCACTCTGGGGACATGTCACTGGCTGCAGCAGCACTCTGGGGACATGTCACTGGCTGCAGCAGCACTCTGAGAACATGTCACTGACTGCAGCAGCACTCTGGGGACATGTCACTGGCTGCAGCAGCACTCTGGGGACATGTCACTGGCTGCAGCAGCACTCTGAGAACATGTCACTGACTGCAGCAGCACTCTGGGGACATGTCACTGGCTGCAGCAGCACTCTGGGGACATGTCACTGGCTGCAGCAGCACTCTGGGGACATGTCACTGGCTGCAGCAGCACTCTGAGAACATGTCACTGACTGCAGCAGCACTCTGGGGACATGTCACTGGCTGCAGCAGCACTCTGGGGACATGTCACTGGCTGCAGCAGCATTCTAGAACATGTCACTGGCTGCAGCGGCACTATGGGGACATGTCACTGGCACAGGTGAACATGTCCTACTCCAGCTGGAAAAAAAACAAGCCAAGGCTCAGAAGATGGATGAATGGGAGTCAAGGCACATGACTTGCATGGCAGGGAGCAGGTAAGTGTGACTCTTTCACTACTTGGCAAAACAGAGAAGATTCACAAAAATCCCTTTAAGCCAGCCATACATATGAGATAACTGCTGAATGCTTCTTCGATTGAAAGCCCCAAAACCGAAAGGATTGTGCATGCTAAATTCCAACGTGCCCAACCCTTCTTTCCCCCGACGTCTACTATCAGAAGAGAGTCAGGAGGCCCCCATGTACATTAGATGGTCTGATCCTGATAATTCACAATCGGGATATTTGTCAGAGTGGTGAACAAGTTCTATCTAAGGAAGACACATTAAGATACCAGTTTTCTAATGGGCTGTTCTCCACAACTGTGCCTACAATCTTTTGGGCCGGCCACAGCATAGGATATGCAAGGTGGCAAGGGGTATGGTCGGGGGCAGGTAAGGAGTCACAAGATAGTACGAGCTCTTTGGGCAACAGGGGGAGACAGTAGGTGGCATAGGTACTATACAAGGTTGCAAAAAGTGGCAGGCAGACACAGTCTACCTATCTAAACCGGCTTATTGCCGTCCCTGTACAGACTGTGCTGTACCCACTACTGACTGGCGGGGCATGACCGGCACTATTTGCCTCTTTCTTTGACCCAAAACACCAGCACCACTTTAGCTGCCCTGATGGCGGCCTTGGTTATACTACATTCACACTAACGGGTTATACTGTAAGTTTATAGGAACACAATTACAAGCGGCTTACATGCTGCTTTTATTATCATACGAATATGCAGTAACTTGGGTTGATACATGGAAAAACCATAATATTTTACATCTGCCAAAAATAGGGTGAGGAACAGAAAAGCAAGAGCATCATTTTTTTTTAACATGGAAAACAAATGGCATACAACCACAGGATCAGATCTAATCAGACCCTCGAAGGCCAGTCACTTTTAGCTGTGTTACCCTGAGACTAGCTGTCTCTGTTAAGTGCATTTTCATTTCTTTTGCCAGGTAGACACGATGGGACTTATTTAAAGACTGTATGTAATTCTATTTTCAACGTCTTTTTTTTTGCTGCTGATGAAGCATGTAACACAGTGAACAAACTCTACGAAGCCGTCCAGCTGCTACGTGGCTAATGTGTAAAACACAGAATGAAAACATTTTTATTTCCATCACTAATGCTATACTTCTTAGTACATGAGCCTTATGGGTTTTAAAGGAGAATGTCATCAGAAAGGGTGTCATAGGAGAATAAATCAGCCTTCCAGACATAGAAATACCCACCTAAATGCTTCATGAATTCCCCTGTTAATGGGGTTAGAAAATGGGTTCCAATTTCTTCTTGAAATAGCTCCACTCTTGTCCATGAATCGTGTCTGGTATTACAGCTCAGCGCTATTAATGTGAATGGGAAAGATGGCTGTTATTACCCTGCACCCTACCCTACAGCGTAAACAGCAATCAGGGACGCAGCACTCACACGAGCCTCACAACCCCTTCAAACAGCTGACCATTGAGGGTGTCTGGAATAAGACCCTTACCAATCTCAAATTGATGACCCATTCTGAGCATAGGTCATCAATACTATTAAACCAGAATACCACTTTAATATGAATTTAAATATATTCATATATTTAAATATATTTAAATATATGAATATATTTATTAATTATCTTGTAGAAGGCTTGCACAGTAATATATCAATTTTTGCAGATGACACTAAACTGTGTAAAGTAATTAACACTAAAGAGGACAGTTTTCTGCTACAGAGGGATCTGGATAGATTGGGGGCTTGGGCAGAGAAATGGCAGATGAGGTTTAACACTGACAAATGTAAAGTTATGCACATGGGAAGGAATAATGCAAGTCACCCGTACATACTAAATGGTAAAACACTCAGTAACACTGACATGGAAAAGGATCTAGGAATTTTAATAAATAACAAACTAAGTTGTAAAACCAGTGTCAGGCAGCTGCTGCTAAGGCCAATAAGATAATGGGTTGCATCAAAAGGGGCATAGATGCCCGTGATGAAAATATAGTCTTACCACTTTATAAATCACTAGTCAGACCACACATGGAGTACTGTGTACAGTTCTGGGCTCCTGTGAACAAGGCAGATATAGCAGAGCTAGAGAAGGTTCAGAGGAGGGCAACTAAAGTAATAACTGGAATGGGGCAACTACAGTACCCTGAAAGGGTATCAAAATTAGGGTTATTCACTCTAGAAAAAAGACGACTGAGGGGAGATCTAATAACTATGTATAAATATATCAGGGGTCAGTACAAAGATCTCTCCCATCATCTATTTATCCCCAGGACTGTGACTGTGACGAGGGGACATCCTCTGCGTCTGGAGGAAAGAAGGTTTGTACACAAACATAGAAGAGGATTCTTTACGGTAAGAGCAGCGAGACTATGGAACTCTCTGCCTGAGGAGGTGGTGATGGTGAGTACAATAAAGGAATTCAAGAGGGGCCTGGATGTATTTCTGGAGCGTAATAATATTTCAGGCTATAGCTACTAAAGATGGGTCGTTGATCCAGGGAGTTATTCTGATTGCCTGATTGGAGTCGGGAAGGAATTTTTTCCCCTTAAGTGGGGAAAATTGGCTCTACCTCACAGGGGTTTTTTGCCTTCCTCTGGATCAACTTGCAGGAAACAGGTCGAACTGGATGGACAAATGTCTTTTTTCGGCCTTATATACTATGTTACTATGTTACTATGTATCTATAAAAATGTGTCAGGCTTCTAATCAGTGTCTAATCAGGTCAGGGCTGAGTGCAGGCCACACACCTTCCTCTGCACCAAACTCATTATACAATGGGGAATTTACTAAAGACACCAGCATTTTTTATTTTTTTTACAATTTTTGACACCACTGTCTATACTTTTTGGATTTAGCCAGAGGGTGCATGGCCTCCCATGTCCCCACAGATTTACTATAATTTATGCCAGAAACGGTGGTCAAATGGACAGCAGCTCATAGTTGGCATAGATCTAATTTTCTGGTGCTGTCCGAAGATGCACCAAATGTATTAGATTTGGCAGCTCTTACCCCAGTGCAGTTTTTATTAAGACAGGCATATGAAACATCAGTCTTAAAGTTTTTTTTGGGAGTTTTATATTGATGGCCTATCCTTAGAATAACTGAGACAGGCTCCACAGCAAAATTAAATACAAATAGACCCACATTCCAAATACATATTTAATGGAGAAGGACAAAGCTATGTGACAATGGTCTACTAGAATAACATGAATGCAAAATGAAAAATTAATAAATATACAAACAATAATACAAAACATACAGAGGATCTAAAGAATAAAAATACTTAGGCAAAAAACGCCGTAAAGGAACACTTCAGAACTGGCCCCTTTATTTTCACTATTTTGATCATTCTTTTGGACATTAGTGCTTTAGTATTTGACTGCACATTGTTGTTTTTGGCCACTAGAGATTTATTTAACAGATTTATGTATGTATTGCACTTATTTGCTGCATGGGGGCCAGTCTGCCGGTGGCTCACTTATTATGGTGAAAGCCCTGGCTTTTTTGTTTGTTGCCTTTTTTTTAACTTTAGGTCCTCGGTCCTAGGTATGTTGTTCTTTTATTATTTTTGTATATTTAACGTTTGTTTTTTTTATTTGCAATTATGTAATTTTGTTTGCCCATTATCCTATCCTTATAATAATTAATTGTCATTGATTGGCAATAGTGGGACTCCTAGCACCCCACAGATCAGCTGTCGCCCCCCCCCCCATGTGTATGGACTTTACTTTGTGCACAGGGATATAGTCACAAAGGTAGGTGGAAGCATACAATTGTGTTAAATGTATTTTCTTGCTGTAGTAGTAAATGAACACTAACGTTTAACACAACTTTGCATAAATCAATCGAACAAATGACCACAAGAAACTTTATAACATGTTTTGTCAGTAAGAAATGTTTATTGTGCTTTTCACTTAGAAAAATGCCTTTTCACCCATCCAGGACTGATCACCTCTGCAGGAGGATCATATTACACATGTCAATGCAAGTATATGTATGGAAGGGGAAGTAAGCAGGAGCTGATGAGACAGGCACAGACAAAGCATGACTGCATAGCTACATAGGAAGGTTATAGCTCAGCAAAAGTGCTTAATTCACACAAGTACGGGTCAGTACTTCTCTGTAATGGCCTTTTGGAGTGTCTGTGAGACAGTTAGGAAGGAGATTCTCCTCTACTTTCTGTGTGTGCAGAAAGTCTCTACCTACCATGTCTGAGAGAACTGCAAACTAGATATTCACTATGCACAGAGGACTAGCTGAAAACTGCTAAGACAATTCTAGATACCATTGATATAATGGCCAGAAATAGTATTATTCGTCATGTACACTGACTGTACTATTGATTAATGCAAAGTTTGTTGAAAGGTTAGTGCCACTTTATCAGTACCCTTTACTGGAAACTGAGTGAGTGCACCTACCACATCAGGGCAACCTCGCTCAGAAGCATCGCTACACTAAAAGTTTACCTGCACATCAGGAAACGTATCTTGCTTACTTCTTGTTGAATTTGGTGTGGTCTGCAGCATAAGCAGCTGAGCTATGAAGAGAAAAACTTTACAAAGGTACATCACATGATTGTCTTACAGGTGTGTGATGATTTTATTTTTACTGGAGGTATGTTTTTACCCCCTTCATGGCCAAACACAATTTGGTTTTCTTTAATGCAAGTGGGTTTTAGCAATAGGAACAATTTGTTAAATTCAATTTTATACTTGGAGGGATATATAAATTTTACAGGTAAAATGCATCAAATACAAATAGGGAGTATGTTAATTAAATTGACTTTGACTGGACAAAGTTGATAAATCACTGTCGAGAGTGTAAAAAATTACCTTTTTAAATTAATTCAGGTTAATCTCCTTGATCATTTATCTTAAAATGACTACAGCAAGAGTATTCAGAGCATATTTTAATCTCACGTCATAAACTTAAACTCCTTACAAATGATGAATGTCCAACAACTCCCACTTAACACAGAAAAAAAAATGAAAAATAACAAAAAACATTGTGTTCCACTGAATATTTGTATCCAAATGTAGGAAAACATGAAACAGAGAATGAATTACTTAACATATGCTTTGAATCTATAGCATCTAAAACTAGATGGAAAAGTATCAACTCACTAAATCGACATCCCAATAGGTAAAGTGAGGACGAGCTAATTTGGCATAAATGTTTGGAAAAAAAACTAAAATTATTAATCCTAATCTTGCCAAAGATATGTTGCTCATTTTTCTGCCCCATATCTGTTCTCTTAACTAAGACAGCTGTAGATATAATGGTGCAACAAATTTCATGTGTTTTGCATGAATCCGCTCCCAGATACAGTATATCACATAGGTATGATGTTGCTTGGCTGACATACACTGAACTATAGTACATAAGACTATATTAGGATCTAAGGGCTAGTATGCTAACATACAGCCCCCTACCCCAAGATGAATGCTGTTGGAGCTGTCAGGTTCATTTAAAGAATTATTGCTGTTTTATGTGACTTTACGAATAAACATACTTGTGTGTACATGAGGAATAAGACTATATCCAAATATTATATGACTGTTGTATTTTGGCATACAAAAGTCACAAATTTTGTCACAATTGGCGTTTTGCAACACAAAATGGAACTTTTATCTATCTCCAACACCCTTTTCACTTTTCCAAAAAAGTGGGTGGGATGTGGGGCAGAGGAGGCATGGCCCAAATAATTTACCAATACCCGGCAGACATTACACCAGGAATATACTCCAGTTACAGGGGTGTCCCTCCTAATAAATTGGTCCAATCTTCCACCAGCAAGGTTTTTACTAAGACAAGCATGTGAAACACTGGTCTTTAGTAAATGACCTTCACTATTTCTGATTGTCAGTTTTTCCTGATCTTAGGTCTTGGAGGGGAGCAGCAGCTCATTCGTCCCCCTTCTCCATATACTTCTATGGGCAGCACGTAATAATCTGTCAGCTCTTTGCAGACCGAATTTAGAAGTGAATTGAGGGTGAATGATTAGTGCAATAGGCAGGAGAAGAAGTGCAGAAAGAGACATAAGTGGAGAAAATTGTATTTTTTAGAGATGAGCAAAGTTTTGAAAAATTCGATTTAGCAACTTTGCCGAAGTTAGCCAAAAAATTTGATTTGTTACGAATTAAATAGTCATGAATCTCTATAAATCAAGTATACCTAGCCCACTCTGTTTTAGGGTACAGCCACATGGAGCGGGTTGCGGCCATGTTGTGGTAAGGAACCGCACGGCCAATTAGTCCGCAGCTGTCTTTCATTTAATAATGAAGACCACACTGTATAGTGAATTGAGGGTGAATGATTAGTGCAATAGGCAGGAGAAGAAGTGCAGAAAGAGGCATAAGTGGAGAAAATTGTATTTTTTAGAGATGAGCAAAGTTTTGAAAAATTCGATTTAGCAACTTTGCCGAAGTTAGCCAAAAAATTTGATTTGTTACGAATTAAATAGTCATGAATCTCTATAAATCAAGTATACCTAGCCCACTCTGTTTTAGGGTACAGCCACACGGAGCGGGTTGCGGCCATGTTGTGGTAAGGAACCGCACGGCCAATTAGTCCGCAGCTGTCTTTCATTTAATAATGAAGACCACACTGTATAGTCCTTCTTCATTGTTAATGGCCACACAGCACCTTTAAACAGGAGCTGTCGCTGGTATGGGGTTTGGCTGGTTAGGTTGGGGGGACCATATGCATATTAATTCTGTTCTTGCCTGCAAACTCCTGCAGGTTATTTGGAATACCCACTTCTCTAACCCCAGTGCTCTCCTACCCTACAAGTAGGAGCCCTTCTTCTGCCATTTGTTTTTCCTTTTTTTCCACATATTTACTATCAATGAGAATATGTCATCAGGAACATCCAGCTCTTTCTCTCTCTGCATCTTGCTGACTTTTCTAGGACATGGAGACTTTGAAGGATGATTTGGAAAAAGTAAAGCCAGAAAAAGATAAGGATGGTCAACACTAAGACCTGTCCCCCCCTGGGGTGTAGACTGGATGGTATTGGTTGGCACACTGGCACTGGACTAATTTAGGCTTCCATTTTATTAGTATTGAATTACTTTCATGGCTGATGTAGGAATAAGTAAATGTAGGAATAAATAAATAACACAATGCAGTATAAGTCTCCCTGCACTCTCCCTGCAGTCTTCCTGCAGTCCTCTTGCAGTCTCCCTGCACTCTCCATACACTCCCCCTGCCCTCTCCCTGCTTTCTCCCTGTAGTCTCCCTGCACTCTCCCTTTTCAATATTCTTCTATTAATCATTTATAGCAAGACTGTCCCTTGTGCATAATCGCCCACGACGTCTCTCCCTATGCTCAGCTCACAGGACAATGGCGGTGACTGCACGGGATAAGGGTTTTATAGGGCTGTGACATCACAGGGGATGGCATTCTGCAGATAGACTGGCTGCACTAGTGTATAAAGGGAATGACAATACTGAAGCCAAAATGAGCATGTACTCCAGAATGCTAATTAAAAAGGTATAGTGCTGGGGGGCATGGCTAACTGCCGACATGAGAGCACGCACTTGAGAGGAGCTCCGCTAACCCTCTACAATCCTCCACCATCCTGACAGAGGAGAGCCCACACACCGATTATGGGGCCGAACAAGGCGCAGACCGCCGCAGAGAAGCTGAAGGAGTACGCCAGGCCTGAGGCCCAAAATGGCGCCGCGACCGCATCACTATCCCGATCGGCGGTTACCCGGGGGCCGGCCGCTCACCTGGCAGCGTCGGAGGAACCCTACGACCAGCTGCTAATGGCGATATCATCATGCCAGACCTCGCTCACCGGAAAGTTAGAGGAGGTGAGAGTGGACGTCAGCTTACTCCGCCATGATATGCAGCAACTCAGAGACCGGCTCAAGACCACTGAGGACAGAGTATCCGCTCTGGAACACCTGACCAGGCCCCTGGAGGGGAGAGTGCAAGACCTGGAGAGATCAGTGGGCCAGTGGCAACAGAAATGCGACGACCTGGAAAATCGATTGCGTCGCAACAACGTGCGGATCCTGGGCCTACCTGAGAGGGCTGAGGGCCGGGACCCAGCGGCGTTCTTAGAGGCATGGTTGAAGGAGCAGTTCCCCGAGGCGCCCTTCACTACCACGTATGCTGTGGAACGGGCTCATCGCGTTCCGGCTAGGCAGCCTCCACCTGGGCCCCCCCCCCCCCGAGGCCACTTCTGGCGCGCTTATTGAATTGGAGGGATCGTGACCTCATCCTCAGCCAGGCCAGAAGCAAGCAAGACATCCGGCATGAGAATGTCAGAATTTCCCTTTTCCCGGATTTCTCGACTGATCTTCAAAAGCGAAGAGCCACATTTGTTGCGGTCAGTTTACAGTATTCCATGGCCTACCCAGCTTGCCTTCGGGTAATAGATGGCGACAAGACCGTCTTCTTCAGCGATCCCAGGGAGGCAGAGGGCTGGGTTTCGAGGAAAACAGCGCGTTCTCCCCCGCGTTGATCCACACGCGGCCTACGCACCGCAAGTATCACTCATCCCCCCGTCCTGTTCATGGGTGGGTTCTGTTTTTTATTTCTCTGACTTACCTAAGTGATATAGTTGCTGTATGCCATGTCTTGGGATGTCTGCGACGAGTGACTGACCTTTCTTATAGACTCACTCAGATCCCTGAGGACCACATAAGCATTGTGTGGACGATACAACTACATGTCCCATTATCCAGTGTTCATGTTGGCAGTTTATATTATATAGCAGCATAGAGGGAAGGAGCATCACCTGTGCGGTAATGACATCCACCTACACCGTACAGGTCCCCGAGCTTAAAACCACCAAGTTACGTGGTTATGTACCCGACGCTCTCAGGGTACCTGTGTTATTGTTGAATATTTAGTTAATGTATGTTCAAATTTACCTGTGTCAAGTATGGCCAAATTCACCCAACTTATTAGCAGGAGAGGTGCTGATTCACAGGGCTGGAGCGCACACCATGCGAGGGGTTATATGTCCTTTATCTAACACTGGTCTTACCATGGCCCCCCTGAGGATCATGTCCTGGAATGTCCGAGGTCTAGGAGATCCAATAAAGAGGATGGCAATATTCTCACAGATCAGGTCATTTAATGCTCACATCCTGGGGCTCCAGGAGACCCACCTCACCCTGGAAACGGGAAATAGGCTTAAAAAACCCTGGTCTCAGCATTTACTCAATGCATATGGCAGCTCTCACTCCAGAGGAGTGGCACTTCTGCTCCACAGAAGTCTCAGGTGCGAGATTCATCACTCAGTAGTGGACTCAGGGGGCCAGTATGTTTTCATGTTTGCGCATATTGATTACGTTCCCTATGTGATTGTAAATGTGTATAACTCACCTCCTGCATCTCTCTCCCTGCTGCAGGCTATAATGGGATTTGTGACACATTACCCCACTGCTCGCTTCTTGTGTATGGGTGACTTAGAAACATAGAAACATAGAAACATAGAATGTGTCGGCAGATAAGAACCATTTGGCCCATCTAGTCTGCCCAATATACTGAATACTATGAATAGCCCCAGGCCCTATCTTATATGAAGGATGGCCTTATGCCTATCCCATGCATGCTTAAACTCCTTCACTGTATTTGCAGCTACCACTTCTCCTTCAATCAGGTCATGAGCGAAGACCTGGACAGATTTAGCGGAGGGGCTGACAGGAGGGGGAGGGGAGGAGATTGCACGTCCCTCGCTAGGATATCCCAAGAAATGGGATGGATTGATATGTGGAGGGCCAGAAACCCACACAGTAGAGAGTACTCTTGCTTTACCCCTTCCAGAGGCGCTCTGTCTAGAATAGACTACCTATTCGGTAACTCCATAGTGTACACCGACCTAATGGACATTCGCTAAGGTCCACGAGGACCCTCTGACCATGCCCCGGTGCTGGCTGAGCTGAAGGTCTCAGATTCCCATAGCCCAGACGGCAAGGCGCGTATTCATCCTTTCTGGCTCACCTTATTTGGCCCATCTGACAGAATCCCTGACCAACTAAACATGTTTTTTGAGTTTCAGAATGACTCCACTGATCCCTTACTGTTATGGGAGACGCTGAAAGCATACCTCAGAGGCTGTCTCAAGTCCTCCATCTCATATGCCAAGAGGGAGTCGCAGCGCAGAGAGGATGAATTACATTCTAGCTGCAAGGAGGCTGAGAGGGCGTTTATTGAGTCCCCCACAGAGGAGCGCAGGGTGGAATGGATGTCCAGGGGACGGAGGTACATGATACATTTAGAGGAAAAGAGCAAGAGGAAACTTTTCTTTCTCAAACAGCAGGCGTTTGAAATGGGCAATCAGACAGGGAAATTACTTGCGCATATAGCGAGGGCCAACACCATGGCTCCTCCAATACTACGCCTGCGGGAGGCTGATGGAGGCATGGCAGAGACAGTTGGAGACATCTTGAAATGCCTGCACGCCTTTTATGCTGACCTATATAGATCGGTGACTAGTCACTCAGAGCAGGAGTTAGAATCGTATCTAAAAGAGGTATCCTATGCTAGACTGAATGACCTGGACAGGGATATTATGGAGGAAGACATCACGCTGGAGGAGGTGGAGAGGGCCATCGCGGACCTGCCAAATGGAAAGGCCCCTGGCCCGGATGGCATCCCAGTGGAGGTGTACTCTAGGTACAAGGATAGCCTGGGCCCACAGCTGCTGAAACTTTACAAAGCGGCACACTCCTGCAGATCATTGCCAGATTCGATGTACGATGCCTCCATTGTAGTTATCTTGAAACCCGGCAAGGATCCGCTGGACTGCGGATCTTATCGTCCAATATCTCTTCTGAATTTGGACTATAAAATCCTGACCAGAATTCTGGCCAACAGATTGAACAGGGTGATAACGTCTGTGGTGCACACTGATCAGTCTGGCTTCATGCCAGGAAGATCCACATCGGATAACATCAGGAGAGCGCAAGTCATTGCACAAGTGGGAGTTGCTGAGAAAGCGAGATGGGCTCTGGCCTCACTAGATACGGCTAAAGCTTTCGACTCTCTGGAGTGGCCCTTCCTAACTGCCGTGCTGAGATGCTTTGGCTTTGGCCCTAAATTTATAAGGTGGATCGATATCCTATATAGGAATCCCACGGCATATATCCAGCTTAATGGTTCACACTCTGACAAGATTTTTCTTCTCAGAGGTACAAGACAGGGATGCTTGCTATCGCCTCTATTGTTTGCAATAGCAATAGAACATCTGGCAATAAGACTCAGACAGGATCCAATCTATAAGGGGGTGTCTGCAGGGGGCAGGGAGGATAGAGTAGGACTATATGCGGACGACCTGATCCTGTTTATGTCTGACCCAGATGTGTCCCTCCCGAGAGCGATCGAAGTTATAATGTCCTTTGGGAAGTACTCTGGGTTACACATTAACTGGGGAAAGTCAGCCATCATGCCCCTATGGACACATGACTGGCCGGAGTGTCATCACAACCTGCCTGTGGTCGATAGGTTTAAGTATCTAGGTGTCATGATCACCAAAGAGCCGCAGCTTTCCTATGCCTTGAACATTGAGCCCCTGGAAGCCCTGTTTCGAAATAAAGCAAAAACCTGGAAATCTCTCCCGCTGTCGGTTATGGGAAGACAGTGCCTGGTTAAAATGATCTTGCTACCTAAGACCCTTTATTTATTGTCTCATGCTTGCACCCCGATCCCTCGAGGATTCTTTAAGCGAATCCACGCTTTGATCACGGCCTTCGTCTGGGGCAAATCCAGAAGAAAGCTCTCGCTCTCGGTCCTTCAGAGATCAAAACAACAGGGCGGGGCTGGCGGGGCTGCCCTTCCCGATTTCTTTTTATATTTCATAGCAGGTCAGTTGAGATTTTTGAGGTCCTGGGTCACTGAAGCCCCTCGGTCCAATGCAGAATCCTACCTACATGACTACCTGCAAGTATCCACGTTGTGGCCCGTCTTGGAGGGCTCTGGGCATTTACAAAAACGGACCCTACCAATCCACAAACTAGCCCACCAGATATGGCAGGCGTCCAAATTGAACACATACAAGGACCTACCTAGTGAGATCCCCTTATGGGACAACTGTATGTTCCCTCATTTGTCACGGCTAGAGGGGGCAGCAGAGTGGTTGAGATTTGGGATTAGAGTATTGGGGGACATCTTCGAGGAGAGCCAGCTGATCAGCTTCTCGCAGATTCAAGACGGGTTTCAAGTGCCACGCACCCTCTTCTATCGGTACCTTCAGTTGCGACATGCACTGCAGGCCCAGTTCAGAGGCGGAAACACAAGTATGTCTAAGTACCCTATCATTGGGGTTCTGCGATCTCAGGGTCCCAGGGGGATTGTGTCCGCCCTCTATACACACTTGCTCAAAATTGCCCAAATATCCGACAGTACTGGAACTCGGTGCTGGAGGTTCTCAAGACCTTGGTCCCTCCGACGCTGCAGCTGTGCCCTAAGATGTGCATTCTGGGGATAAGGGACGAGGAGTCTTGGACTCACCATCAAAGAATCTTCCTGGAGGTAACACTGTTTCTTGCTAGAAAGGCGATCGCACTGCGATGGATGGGCGACATTCCCCCCACAAAGAGTCAGTGGCTCTCTCTTGTGAATAATACGGTCTCCATGGAAAATATTGTATATAAACACAGGGGCTGTCCGCAGAAGTTTGACAGGGTATGGGGTGATTAGTGTTCATCCCCACTCACGTTGCGTGCTTCGCATCTGCCCTCGACAGCTGATAATACCTAGGGCTCCCTTACCACATATGGAGATTTATGACTGACCCAACAATGCCCATGTTTAGCGGACCACCTATATATACGAGTAATGTATCTGCACTGAATCAATGTGCACCCCCGTCACCTGTGTATCAACCTTGTAACCTTTCATGTATGACTCCTGCTGCATGTCACCACAGCTTTTTTATGTGTACTATAACAGTGTCTATAATTGGCCCCTGCGCGGGCTACTACGCTGTCATATCTGTGTCATACTTGCCTTCTTATCTCTTAATAAAACGAGTTAAAAAAAAAAAAAAGGTATTTATGCAGTATATTCCCCACTGTTAAAGAAGTGTAATACAGCTGGGTGTTTGCCCCTGCATTATGGCCTGGTCATGCTCAATGTCAAATGACCAAAACTAACATCTTCATAAATGCATTTGTATTACACTGTGCTGCTATGCAGTTAAAATTTATATGGAATGTATATAGTTTAATTCATTGAACCATTTCATATGCAGTATTTCTATATTTGGTTATATGCTCCCATCTAGTGGCCGTTTTTGGTAATACACTTGTTTTTCTTGTTCTCTTCTTGTTCTCTTCCTTTCAATGCTCCACCCCTTTTTCTGTGTACTTCACTTCCTGTATCTTCCATGTTGCTTCAGCCACATGTACAGGGACACATGTATTCTCATGTATGCTAATGAAAGCATCATCTTTTGACCACACAATAACGGAATCCATCTGTTGTACTCTGTTGTCTGACTTACAGGATAGGCCCCATTCACACATCCACAATGTTCGTCCGCACCCGTTCCAATTTGCGGATCCACAACACACTATGGACGTGTGAATGGGGCCTAAGGCCTCATGCACACGACCGTAGGTGTTTTGCGGTCCGCAATTTGCAGAACGGAACGCGGCCCATTGTAGAAATGCCTATTCTTGTCCGCAAAAAAGACAAAAATGGGACATGCTATAATTTTTTTGAGGGGCCACGGAATGGAGCAAAGGACGCGGACAGCACACGGAGTGCTGTCCACATCTTTTGCAGTTCCATTGAAGTGAATGGGTCTGTGCCCGAGCCGCAAAATATGCGGCTTGGACGCGGACCCAAAATACGTTCGTGTGCATGAGGCCTAAGGGTCCATTCACACGTCCGCTTTTTTATATCCGGAATTGCGGTCTGTTTTTTGCGGATATGTTGTTCCACAAAAATGTTTCCGTATGTCATCCGTATGTTATCTGTTTTTGCAGATCCGCAAAAAATGATAACATGATGTTAATTTCTATATGCTAATAAAGTTGTTAGGGTTTCAAAAAAAGTAAATAAAAGTAAAGTCATGTGACACCTCAGGCGACATTTTGTTTGATTCATCGTGTCGTTAAGAGTTCTGTGTGAAAACTTTGCTTGATATAGCCATTTTTTTCTTGCATTCTCATGCCAAAATATTTAAATGTAGTTCTCTTTCGTTGGCTCCTATCTTGGCGATTTGGACAGCAAGCAGCGATGCTGGACGAAAAAACGGAGAGGAGGAGGCGTCATTGGGTTCATCCTATTGTCGCTCAGCGTCATCTGAAGGGACAATTCCACACATTATACAGCGACCTGCGTCAGGACCCCTTAAAGTTCTAGAGTTACTGCCGTATGTCCACAGAGGCGTTTGATAATCTGCTGGTGTCTCTACTTCCAGACTTGAACTTTGTGGAAACGAGTATGAGGCGCAGTATCTCTGCAGAGCAAAGGCTCATAGTCACGTTGAGGTAAGAACTGTATTACAAAAAATGTATATTTTTTAATGTGCATAAAAAATATAATATATTAAAAAATGTTTTTTTCTTCCCACAGATCCCTTGCAACTGGAAATTTGTTTGTTTTTTGCTGCACTTTGAGTTTTTGCTTGGGATCTCAACAATCTCTGGGATCGTCTGTCATACGTGTAAAGTATGGCAGCGACTCAGAGAAGCGGTGATGCCCACCCCCAAGGCAAAAGATTGGCTTCGTATCGCCAAGGGATTTCAAAAATCTGTGCAGTTTCCTAACTGCATTGGGGAGCTGGACAGAAAACACATCCGTGTAAAGATGCCGCCCCACTCAGGGTCCCGGTACTACAATTACAAGCAGTATTTTTCTGTAGTGCTGATGGCCTTGGCTGACAGTAATTACAGGTTTGTAATTGTAGATATTAGGGCCTATGGGAACACTTCAGATGCCCGCATCTTTAGTGGTTCCAGAATGGGTCAACGGCTTCGCACAAACAAGCTTGCTCTGCCAGAACCAAGAAGACTTCCCGAATCTGCAGGTCTGCCGGCTCCATTTGTGATCGTGGCATACGAAGGATTCGCATTGTCACCCCACCTGATGCGGCCCTTTCCTAGATGCGTTCTGGATGACCGGAAGCGCATCTTCAACTATCAATTGAATACTGTTCACAAAGTGGAGGGTATTCATGTCATCCATACAGATGAATCTGGACAGTGCCACCCTGGTGATACAGGCTTGTGTACTGCTACACAACTTCACCAGGATTCACGATGCCTCCTCAGATGCAGATATTGTTCAAAATATGACATCTGTCAGTTTAGACCAGAGCCGGACTGGATGACCTGGAACAGCAGGACTTGCTGTTCAGGAACTCTATGCCAACTTTTTCTGCAGTCCAGCGGGGGCATTACCGTGGCAGTTGGAAGCCATCCGTGGAAGTCGTTGATTTCAGCTTGATTCTGGAATTTAAAATACTATAAATTTTAATTTTCTTAGTTTAGTTATTTCCCCTGTTGTTAGTTTAGATTAGGGACTCGCAAGAGAATGAGGACCCTTGACGTGGGCTTGCGGGCTGAGGCATTTTGTAATTTCCAAATTCCACTATTAATTTACACTTATTATATTGATAGTAAATAATACTTTTTAAATTTTTTAATAATTTTTTTTTAGAATTTGGTTTTAATACCTTCTAATACCTCATTACAAATGACATCTTAAAAATAGTCAATACTCTATTTTTTTAAGACGCAATTGTACCCGCACTAAAACGCAGTGTACCCGCACACTGTGCTTAATAAAAAATAAAGGTAAGTATATGACTTTTTTAAGGCCAAATAAAATATAATCAATAAAGATTTTTTTTTTTTTGTGAAGACTCATTATTGACCCTATAAATATAGTCCATATTGCTTCCCTTGCTGGCTGTAATCTTTTCTCTTACATTATAACACTTCTCGTTTCCATGGTAACAGACTACCCTGCAATCCATTATAGGTTGTCGTACTTGCACACAATTTCAAAAAGCATTTGCCTCTCTGGTGGCCTAAAACATGGGTGTGTACGCGCGTGATTAAAAACTGAATGTGGTACCCAGACCCGAACCCGGACTTCTTCACTGAAGTTCGGGTTTGGTGTTCTGTTGATTTTATAATTTTCCATTGTAACATTGTGATAATTATTGAAAATTATAGCATTCTTAGACAGAATGCTAAGTAAAATAGTAATTGAGGGGTTAAAAATAAAAAAAATTCACCTCATCCACTTGATCGCTCAGCCCGTATAAAGGACCTTTGATGATGTAATCGCACTCACCACATGGTGGGGGTCTCACTACTGAGAGACACACCTACAATTAGAACGGAGCTGGGAAATGAACGGAGGGCACACTGTGCATGCACAGCTGCCCTCCAATCATTTATATGGGAGCAGCGCTTGGTGGTGGAAGGACCCCGGGAAATCTGTTGTCCTCCAGCCACAGCTCTACACGCTCCATTCTCATTGTAGGTGCAGGTCCCAGCAGTGGGATTAAGATAACGATTTCACAGGTTTTTGTGGATGAGGGGAACAGGTGTAACCACCCCTATGACTTCTGGGGTGCCCCCCTCCTCAATCTGAGCAACGGTAAAGCACTGACATTCAGGTATCCAGGAAAGCTGAGTGATGTCCCACACCAGCTGTATAACAGGAGCTCCTCTCCTCTGGAAAAGATAGACACATGGAGCAGTAGAGACGGCGTGGGCCCCTGTAAAAAGGGGCCCTGTAATAACTCCAGATGACCCCCCTCACAGTGCACAGCGAGGTCCCAGCAACACTGTCTCCCAATGTACTGGGTTTACTATACTAGTCCGACGTACCAATAGAGGACAACAGCAGGGAAAGTTCCTAGGTTTTCCTGCATGGCAGAGTCTCTTGGCCTTGTTTCCACTCTAGGAATTGGGAAAATGTGAATTATCACAAGGTGGTTCAATCACAAAGGGCTGAAGAACTGTCTCGCAGAGTCCTAGAAGTGATGATGTGGCCCCACAGAGCCCTGGTCTCAGCATCACTCCGCCTGTCTGGGATGACATGAAGTGACAAGGATCTGAGCAAGCCTACATCCACAGATGATTTGTCCTTAGATCTCCAGTCTGGTGTGTGTGCGCCCAGGAGGGCTGATGCTGTATATAGGTGTATATACTGTATATATTGTGGGGAGTCGCTCTGGTAGATAGCGGTGCGGGTGCAGTACAGAGGCAAAACAGGGAGTCCAGAAGGTGCAGCAAACAGTGTTTAATTCACACTTGTAGCAAATACACAGCAAACAGTCACTTGGTGTTAATTCACACCCATCAGAAAACGTGCAGCAAAACAAAATAGTCCAAAACAGGTTCCATTCACCTGGGAGGCTTTAGGTGCAGGTTCGCACCTGGCTGTCAGTCCAGCCGCAAGGCGATCGACCTCCGGCTTCCAGGCCGTCTGCACTCCTCCTTGCTTGGGGTCTTGCTTCCAGCCCAGAGAACTCCACACAGCACAACATGGATCAGCACTCCCAAACTCAAGTGATTCCACAGCCTAACAGCAGCTCCAGGACAATCACCCTCAGCTGCTGAGGAGGCTGCCTTTTAAAGGCCCGGATAAAGTCCGGCCTGGACCGTGGGGAATAGGCACCCACCCAACTCTTTGCCTACTCCCAGTAAGAGCCGGCCCAGATTGGCTTTGCAGCCAAACTAAAAACAAGGTGTCAAACAGCACTAGCTTCTGCTGACACACGAAAACCCGGCTCTTACCTCACCGAGGCCAGGAACCTCGGCGACACGTACCTGCCATCGACCACGGTACCTTGCACCCTCTTACACACCCCACCCTTTGTTCAACCCTGGGGGGGTGAACACATGTGAGGCAGTGGATGCGGGACAGGGCATCTGCGTTACCCTGCAAGCGGCCTGCCCTGTGTTCTACAGAGAACTTAAAGTTCTGCAGGGATATGACCCGAGCATTCCTCTCCTTTGCCTGGCTCATCCACTTGAGAGGGGAATGGTCGGTCACCAGACGGAACCTCCTCCCTAACAGGTAGTAGCGGAGAGATTCGAGTGCCCACTTGATAGCCAGGCACTCCCTCTCCACTATACTATACCTGGACTCGGCGGGACTGAGCTTACGGCTCAGGAAGACAACGGGATGTTCTTCCCCGTTGACCTCCTGAGACAGTACCGCACCGAGGCCTACCTCTGAGGCGTCGGTCTGTACGACGAACTCCCTGTTGAAGTCGGGTGTCACCAAAACCGGGGACCCACACAGGGCCGACTTCAACGCGGAGAAAGCCTCCTCCGCCTTCTCACTCCAGCTAACCTTCCCAGACTTTCGCCCCTTCAACAGGTCTGTCAATGGCGCTGCTATTGTGGCAAAGTGGGGCACAAACCGCATGTAGTACCCTACCATTCCCAGGAAGGACTTTACCTGCCTGGTGGTGACCGGTCGGGGCCAGTTACGTATGGCTTCTACCTTAGTTACCTGCGGCTTGATGACTCCCGCCCAATAACATATCCCAGATATTTGGTCTCTTCCAACCCAATCGCACACTTCTTTGGATTGGCGGTTAGACCAGCTTTCCTCAGGGCATCCACTACCGCCTGCACTTTGGGCAAATGGCTTTCCCAGTCGGTGCTGTGGATGATTACATCATCTAAGTAGGCCGAGGCGTACCGACGATGAGGTCGCAGCACTATGTCCATTAACCTTTGGAAGGTGGCGGGGCGCCATGCAGGCCAAAGGGTAACACCTTGTAGTGATACAGGCCCTGCGGGGTAACAAAAGCGTTTTTCCTTGGCCGACTCCGTTAAGGGTACCTGCCAGTACCCTTTAGTGAGGTCTAGCACAGAAAAATACCGGGCTTGTCCTAAATTCTCAACAAGCTCGTCTACCCGGGGCATGGGATACGCATCAAACTTGGACACTTCATTTAACTTGCGAAAATCGTTGCAGAACCGCAACGTCCCATCCGGCTTGGGTATTAGAACTATGGGACTGGCCCACTCACTTTTCGACTCCTCAATGACATCAAGCTTCAACATTAATTGCACTTCCTCCGCGATGGCCCGTCGCCGAGCCTCGGGTACCCGGTATGGTTTTAACCGGATCTTGGCCTGAGGCTCAGTGACGATGTCATGTTGGATGAGAGACGTGCGGCCAGGGAGGTCCGAGAACACATCCGTGTTCCGACTGATGAACTCCCTGACTTCCTGAACTTGTTTGGAAGACAGGCTGTCTGCAATTTTTACCGTGGCTACCGCTCGCAGGCCTCGAACTGTGGGGCTGGACCCTTCTCACCCAGAAGCCCTGGCCGGGGGCTGTTGTCGTCGGTCATGTTCCTATCCTTCCACGGCTTTAGTAAATTCACGTGGTACACCTGCTCCGGCTTGCGCCGCCTGGCTGGTGTACCTTGTAATTTACTTCCCCTACCTTCTCAATCACCTCATAGGGGCCCTGCCACCTAGCTAGGAACTTGCTGTCAAGGGTGGGTACCAGAACCAAAACCCGATCTCCCGGATTGAAGCTCCTGCACCGAGCCTGACGATTATACACCCTACTCTGGGCTTGTTGCGCTGCCTCCATATGCTCCCGGACCAGCGGCAACACCCTTTCCATCCGGTCTTGCATCTGGGTGACATACTCAATGACACTTTTGTGGGGGACAGGCTGCTGTTCCCACGCTTCCTTGGCGATATCCAACAGGCCCCGAGGGTGTCTGCCATAAAGCAGTTCGAAGGGCGAGAACCCAGTAGAGGACTGGGGCACCTCTCGCACTGCGAACATGAGATAGGGCAGAAGCAGGTCCCAGTCCTTCCCATCTCTAGACACCACCCTTTTTAACATATTTTTTAGAGTTTGGTTAAACCTTTCGACAAGACCGTCCGTTTGCGGATGGTAAACGGACGTCCATAATTGCTTTATACGCAATAATTTACACAGTTCCCTCATAACTTTAGACATAAAAGGGGTCCCTTGGTCTGTCAGAATCTCTTTTGGCAGGCCCACACGGGAAAACATTTCCATTAACTCTTTGGCAATGAGCTTAGCCGAGGTATGTCGCAGAGGCACCGCCTCCGGATACCGAGTGGCGTAGTCGAGAACTACCAGAATGTGTTGGTGGCCCCTGGCAGACTTCGGTACAGGCCCGACTAGATCCATAGCGATACGCTCAAACGGGACCTCAATGATTGGAAGAGGCACAAGGGGACTACGGAAATGTGGCTGGGGGCTATTTACCTGACAGGTTGGACAAGATTTACAATATTCTTCTACCTCCTTAAACACACCAGGCCAATAAAACCGCTGCAGTATGCGGTCCTGCGTTTTCTGCCACCCCAAGTGTCCCCAAGAACATGTTGGTGGGCAAGCTCCATGACCAGCTTGCGATACGCTGTGGGCACCACCAACTGTTCAACAGATTCACCCCGGATTTGGTTCACCCGATATAACATTTCTTGGTGAACGACAAAGCGGGAAATATTAACTCAGCCCCTGGCTTCTGGGGTTTACCATCAATTTCCACCACATTCTCCCAGGCCCTAGTTAGGGTTTGGTCCCGGTGTTAGGCGGTCCCAAAATTGTCTCCGGAGACGTGGAGGTCTGCCAACTCAGGTCCTGGTGGCAAGTCCTCCATGTCTCCCACCATTACACTCAGTGGGGTGTCTCCCCTCTATCACAGCAGTGGTGGTCACCCCTACCGCAGGCCCTTCGGACTCGGGCTCCCAGGGCTCTGGCCCCCACTGGAACCAGGCCACTCTGCTAGGGTTGCCCCTGTCTCAGGGCTATTAGTCACTTTCATCTCAGGCCATAGTGACGGAAAACCAGGGAAGTCTCTCCCAATTATTAGTTCATAAGGTAGCTTTGTGGAGATCGCCACTTCACAAGTCCATGTGCCGGCCGCCGTGGATAGAGACATTACAGCAGTGGGATAGTCCTTTAAGTCTCCATGTATGCACACCACACCAACTTTCCGGCCCGTATACTGGGTGGGCTGTACCAGGGCAGCACTTACCAGGGTTACTAGGCTCCTGAGTCCAACAGCGCCACTGCCAGGTTATCACCCACTTGCACCTGGCACAGGTGACGATTGTCTACTGTCTCGGGGTGCCGGTTGCACACAGTCTCCGGGCATACATGGAAGCCCGGTACCCATAATTAATCTCCATGGGTTCTCCCCACTGTGGACAGTCGGCCCTTACGTGGCCAGGCTCGTGACACCGCCAGCAGACTATCGGGGCCGGGTCTACAGGGGTACACCCGAGCAGGTTTCTCGGGTACCAGTCGTCGGGACTGGATGGGAGTCCTCCGGGGTTTGACCGGCCCCTCCCAACAACACCCTCTTTCAAGTTTTGGGTGGCCTCATAGCGCTCCACCAGGTCGACCATTTCTAGGGCATTGGTGGGTGATACCTGGCCGATCCAGTGCTGAAGGGGGTAAGGCAAGGCCCTCCAGAACATGTCAGCCAGCAGACGGTCCAGCATAGCAGTCGGACTTAGAATATCAGGCTGCAGCCATTTTTGCAACCTGTGCAGCAACTCATAGTACTGCGGCCGGGCGGGTTCAGCCGCTTTAAAGTCCCACTGGTGGACCCGCTGAGCCGGACTAACACGTTTACCCCCAGCCTGGCCAGGATCTCCCCTTCACCGTGGGGTAATCAGCAGCCTGGTCATCGGCTAAGTCAAAAAAAAACTTGTTGGGGTCCGGATGCCAGGAGCGGAGCGACCACCTCAGCCCACTGGTCACGGGGTAACTTCTCCCTCACAGCCACCTTTTCAAAGACCGCCAGATACGTCTCCACGTCGTCCGAGGGGTCATCTTTGGGATCGCCGCACGGACCGCTTTCCGGGCATCATGGTGGTGGTGGGACGCTCCTGCAGCTTGTAACGCCATCACGTGCTGTAAAAGTAGTTGGTTGGTCTCCCGCTGCTGCACGTTAGCCTCCATGAGGGCTTTCACAGCCGCCTCCATGTTGCCAGAAATTCCTGTTTGCAACTTTGCCGGTTTTATATATGCCATGCACTTGTGCTCAGCAAAACAAAAACAATTCGGCGTTCACGCCAGCCTCACTGCGCATGCCCGCATCCGACACCAAATGTGGGGAGTCGCTCTGGTAGATAGCAGTGCGGGTGCAGTATAGAGGCAAAACGGAGTCCAGAAAGTGTAGCAAACAGTGTTTAATTCACACTTGTAGCAAATACACAGCAAACAGTCACTTGGTGTTAATTCACACCCATCAGAAAACGTGCAGCAAAACAAAATAGTCCAAAACAGGTTCCAGTCACCTGGGAGGCTTTAGGTGCAGGTTCGCACCTGGCTGTCAGTCCAGCCGCAAGGCGATCGACCTCCGGCTTCCAGGCCGTCTGCACTCCTCCTTGCTTGGGGTCTTGCTTCCAGCCCAGAGAACTCCACACAGCACAGCATGGATCAGCACTCTGAAACTCAAGTGATTCCACAGCCTAACAGCAGCTCCAGGACAATCACCCTCAGCTGCTGAGGAGGCTGCCTTTTAAAGGCCCGGATAAAGTCCGGCCTGGACCGTGGGGAATAGGCACCCACCCAACTCTTTGCCTACTCCCAGTAAGAGCCGGCCCGGATTGGCTTTGCAGCCAAACTAAAAACAAAGTGTCAAACAGCACTAGCTGCTGCTGACACACGAAAACCCGGCTCTTACCTCACCGAGGCCAGGAACCTCGGTGACACGTAGCTGCCATCGACCACGGTACCTTGCACCCTCTTACAATATATATATATATACTGTATTATTTGTTTTATAAGACACACTTTTTTTTTAGGGGGGGGTGGCCGGGCGTCTTATAAAGAGAGTCCTAGTGAGCGCTTCCATTATGGAAGCACTCACTAGTATGCATTAGGTGTCGGGGGCAGAGAGTCAAGCACTGCGAGCGATTCCGGTACTCACCCTTCCCTGGTCTTTCTTAGTTACTGGGGGAAGCGCTGCACTGTCCTGACCCCGTACATCAGCCGAGTTTTATTCTCCTATACCTTGGTCATCTCTAGTTCCTATATACACCATAAAAAATTCAAGATTTTTAAATTACAATTTTTTTATTTTAACTGCAAATATTTTTTTTTAAATAACATCAGGAACTTTTCAGATTTTCAATAAGTAAACTTTTAAACTTTAACTTTAGTTTAGTATAATTAAAGATCGTAAAGATCCCGAGAGAATGATCCAGGAGGTGGATTAGATGGTCGGCGAACATCCACTTGCTCTGGTTGAAGTGGCCGTTGGGCAGAATAATTAGGCCTCTGATCAAGAGCAAAATATTCTTGGCCATGTTGAGTTGGAGGTGGATGTGGATAGGTTGGGTGAGGTAGTTAGTAGACATGGAGATAGCTTGGCTCAACTGTGTTTTCTGGATAAGCCGAGCCCGTGCCTGCTCCAGATATTCGTGCACTTCTGAGGGATCATTTTCACCCATGTATAACTCCAACAATAAGTTCATTGAACACATACAACGCGGTTGACGTTCTCGTGGAACCCGGCTAAAAAAATTGCCCAGGCTCTTCATCATTCCGTCTTCTGGAGTTTCTTCTCTGGTTTTATTCAAATACTCCAGGACCTGGACATCTATTATTTCCCATGTAATTGACACAGAAGCAGGCTTACTGTGGCTCTTCTTTGGTCTAGCACTGCGTTGTGTTACATGCGGTGATGAAGAAACTTCCACCTGCGTAGATGGTCCTGCTTCTTCGTTGGTCAAAGTTTGAGGCTGTGACATCGATGTCTCTATAGGTATTTCTGGATTGTCTGAAGCCCCAGGTTGTGCCTCTTCCTCATCCATCAGATTGTCAACAGTCCTTGGAATAGATAGAAGAATAACTATAGCATTATCATCATTTTTTTTTATTTCTTGGGTGATTGTCTTAGGTAGGGTCAAATATTTTGTGGGATGGAGTGACGGTTTGATTGGTACTGTTTTTGGGATGCGTATGACTTTTTCTTCGTTTGTTATTACACATTTTGGGATGTAAGGTGACAAAACTAAATTTTTTACACCGTTTTTATATAAAAGCGCTGTTCATGTGATATTTTATTGAGACAGTCGATACGGATGCGGCGATACCTAATCTGCCTACTTTTTAAAAAAAATTCACTTGAACACATTGATAGCAGTTTTGAAGTTAAAATGTTCATATTTTATTGTCTCCATTGCCTGAGAGTTATATATTTTTTGTTTTTTGACCTAATATCTTAGGTAGGGTCAAATTATTTGCGGGATGAGGTGACTGTTTGATTGGTACTATTTTGGGATGCGTATGACTTTTTCTTCGCTGGTTATTACACGTTTTGTGAAGTAAGGTGACAAAAATTGGCTATTTTTACACTGTTTTAATTTTATTATTTTTACGGGCTATATGATACAGCCGACACCTGCCGTGTATGGAGAGAGCCTGCTGCATACACATGCAGATGCATAATGCCATGTATATACTGCGTTAAGGGGTTTAAAAGGTTTTCTCATGGAAAAAATGGACCAACATGGCACTTACTAATGTACTGTAAACATAAAATGCTCGTTTCCACGGTTACGGTCAGTCTGCAATCCACCAGCGGTGGTTGTATGTGATGGTAAAATGATTCAAGAAAGCAAAGGAGGCAATAGGGAGATCCCAATACATTAAACATTTTCTTTATTTTATTTTTTTTACATTTTGACATCAACAAACAAGCAGGTACCAACCGAATTTTTGACGCTGCTTTGTGGAGGCTGATGTCCACTGTCCTTCATACAACTCTTTGGTCACCTCCTTCCAGGCCGCATCCTTATTGAGACGGTCATGATAACGATTTGACCGCGTGTCCCATAATTCTGGTCTCTCTTCCACTAACGTAATCAGCTTTTTGACATCATGCAGAGGCATTTTTATTTCTCAATACCTCTTTATATCCTTGCAAATCTTAATTCTGGCTGGCTCTCCGGAGCTGAACTGCACGGGGATTTCTGTCCTGTGACCAGAACTATAACAGCAGATCCGCAAAAATGGGTGACATATGGATAGCATCCGTGTGACATCTGTATTTTTTGCGGAACCATAGAAATCAATGAGACCACGGACCGCATTTTGCGGACTAGAATAGGACCTGTTCTATTTTTATGCTGAGCTGCAGAACGGGCATACGGATGTAACCAGCACACGGTGTGCTGCCTGCAATTTTTTAAGAGCCATTGAAATAAATGTTTCCGCATCCAATTCGCAAAAAATGCGGATCGGATGCAGAAACAAAATGCGGACGTGTAAATGGACCCTAAAGCAACTTATACGGATAAACACGGTGTTGGTGAGTTCAAGCTATCTGATAAGGATTGTCTGCAGTGATTATATCTGCTTATACAGGCCAGGCATAGAGGGATAAATCGCTATTACAACAATCTGAGTCAGAATATACACTATATGGCTTGTCATACAAAGTGGAGGTTAGGATGTGACAACCGGGGAATTAAGTGTGAGATTTTCACAGTTTGGTTGCGCTCCCATCGAAGACAGAATAACGCTGCAAGCAGCGTTTTTCTGTCTGCAATGAGGTGCGGAGCAAGACACAATAGAAAACGGATCAGTCCCCCATTGACTTTCAATGGTGTTCATGATGGATAATGGCTATATAAGACATAATACAACCGGATCCATTCATGACGGAAGCATGCGGTTGTATTATTGTAACGGAAGCGTTTTTGCAGATCCATGATGGATCCGCAAAAAACTCTAGTGTGAAAGTAGCCAAGGGTCCATTCACATGTCCACAAAATGGGTCCGCATCCGGGTGCGGACGCATTAATTTTCAATGGGGCTGCAAAAGATGCGCATAGCACAAAGCGTGCTTTCTGCATCCACACTTCCGTTCCGCGGCCCTGCAAAAAAATAGAACATGTCCTATTCTTGTCCACAGCCACGGACAAGAAAAGGCATTTTTTATCATAGTCCCGGCCATGTGCGGTCCACAAAATGCAGAACGCACATGGCCAGTGTCCGTGTTTTGCGTATCCGCAATTTGCGGACCGCAAAAACATGTGTAACGTGTGAATGGACCCTCAGACTGCATTCATACTAATAGTTTTATATACTCATTAGCTTTTATTTAGTATTCTTAATGCTATAGTTTTTAGCATTCTTAGCACACATCACTTAGCCGTTAAGATGGGCAAACTGTTGCTCTCCAGCTGTTGTAAAACTACAACTCCCACCATGCCCTGCTGTCGGCTGATAGCTGTAGCCAGACTGGGCATGCTGGGAGTTGTAGTTTTAAAACAACTGGAGGGACAGTTTGCCCATCCCTGACTAAGCGGGATGGGCTGTGATCTCATTCTACATCTCTGGTGTTTTGTTTTGAGCATGATTGTTTTTTTTACAAAGTAAGATATATGGAGACCTAAAGTCTGGTATCTCCAAAGTGGAAACAATCAAACCATTCAATGTCTCAAAAACACACTTCCTCCTTATCTAAATTTGGCAGTTTTCTCTCACAGATGAATTTTCACTTTTGCATTATTAAAGCAACCAGGAAATATTTGTTTGCATTTTGGCAGATTTTTTTTTTTATACCCAAAACCAGTTCTCCGGCTGTGATTTTCCCATTTCACTGCCTAAGGCCTTATGCACACGACCGTATGTTTTTTGCGTCCGCCCAAAAAAATGGATGACGAAACGTTTTATTTTGCGGATCTGTTTTTTTGGCAGATCCATTGTAATAATGCCTAACCTTGTCCGCAAACGTGAAAAAAATAGGACATGCTCTATTTTTTTGACGGAATGTAAACAAGGACCATGGATGCGGAAGAAAAACGGTTGACCATACATATTTTTTGACGGGCCCATTGAAATGAATGGGGAAGCATCCTATCCGTGAACAAAAATGGAATGGACGCGGAAACAAACAACGGTCGTGTGCATGAGGCCTAATTCAGATATCTGGGAGGGAAGATGCCAAAAATCTCACTGAAAATGAAGATAGAAATCCCGTCTTAAACCCTTTATGATCAATCATGTAGTTGTTCGGCCATATGTCGCAAGTAAGAGTATGGAATAGGTTTAGGAGCTGAGCTTGCTCCATAAAAGCAGATGTTGGCTGTGTTATACAGCTAAGGCTACTTTCACACTCGCGTTTTGGCTTTCTGTTTGTGATATCCGTCATGGGCTCTCACAAGCGGTCCAAACGGATCAGTTTTGCCCTAATGTATTCTGAATGGATTCAGCCCATAGACTTCTATTATGATGTATCAAAACGGAATGCCTCTTAAAGGCTTCTGTTTTGACTTCTGTCTTATGGATTCCGTTATTTTCTGTTATAACCATGTTATAACAGAAAACAAAAAAACGGAATCCATAACAGTAATGTGAACAAGCCCTAAACATAATTTGTATCAATGCAACCAAAAATGTTCAAAATATTAAACACCCCATTATTGCCGTTTTTTTGTTACATCTCCAAAAAATAAAATAATAAATTATTAACAAGGAATATATACCCCAAAATGGTACCAATAAACACAAGTATAAATTTTTATTCATCTTGATTGTACTGAATTACAGAATAAATGTAAGGGTACTTTCACACTTGCGGCAGGACGGATCCGCGTCCTGCCGCAAGTGCCCGTGCACTGCTGTGCTGCCGCTCTGTCCCCATTGACTATAATGGGGCGGAGGGCAGAGCTACTGGCGCAGCACGGCAGTGCACGGCCGGAGATCGCCGGACTAAAAGTCCTGCATGTCCGACTTTTCAGTCCGGCGATCTTTGCCGTGCACTGCCGTGCTGCGCCGTAGCTCTGTATAGTCAATGGGGACGGAGCGACTTCACGGCAGTGCACGGGCACTTGCGGCAGGACGGATCCAGTAGGCTGAATAGCCTGCCGGATCCGTCCTGCCGCAAGTGTGAAAGTACCCTAACGTCAATTTTATTGCATTGCGAATGCTATAAAAATGAAACCCAAAAAATAATGTTGGATTTGTGATATTTTTTTCAATTTCACTCCACAATATGTTTTTTTACAGTTTCTCAGTACATTATAGAGAGCATTGAATTGTGATGTTAAAAAAATCAATTTGCCATACAGGTATGTTAATTGAAAAATAGAAAAGTTATGGCTCTTTGGAGGCAAAATTCTATAACATGTAGGGAAGCCTAGCAGTAAATGGTAAATTTTCCTGCAGCGCCACCAGAGGGCAGATTAAGCATTACATATTGCTCTTATAAATCAATGAATTGGATTGCAGATTGCAGATTGCAGATCCACCAAAGCAAGATGCTCATTATGACTGCCAAGAGTTTATGATCCTGGACAAAATTTTTACCTCTGTTAACTCAGAATTCCCCAAGGGCTCATGCACACAACAGTATGTATTTTGCGGTCTGCAAAAAATGAATCCGCAAAAAATCCGGATGAAGCCCATGTGCATTCCGTATTTTGCAGAACTGAACAGCTAGCCCCTGATAGAACAGTACTATCCTTGTCCGTAATGCGGACAAAAATAGGACATGTTCTATTTTTTGTGGAATGAAAATACGGACATACGGAAATGGAAGGCACACGGAGTAACTTCGCCTTTTTTTTTTTGCGGACCCATTGAAATCAATGGTTCCGTATACGGTCCGAAAAAAAACCTGAACAGACACGGAAAGAAAATAAGTTCGTGTGCATGAGGCCTAATACAGTACATGAAAACAGTGGGGATTTTTAACTAAACCCCCAAATATAACTGCCAATTTTGGTCATTAGATTGCAGTACACTCCAAAAGCTATATCTTTTTTATTTTATAGATGTTGCTGAGTATAATTTGGGTTTTTTTTGCTGAAGAGGCATATTTTCATGGTATAACTTTGTGCAATGAAAAACTGGCTTAGTTGCCCATACCAACCAAGCAGATTCTATTTTTTGTTTTTCAGCGCTCCTTTGGAAAATTAAAGATGGAATCTGCTTGGTTGCTATGGGCAACTAAACCAGTTTTTACATACACCAGTTTTGATAAATTTCCCCATAGTGTGTAATTTGTGTCACATATTTTTTGAGCAATATTTGCAAAAAAAAAATATTTTATTTTTTTTACAATCTTTAACAGACGCTATAAATATGTTGTAGTGATAAAAGTATTTATTTGTTTTTTAATCTGGTGCTGTATGTTATTTTATCATTCATTTAAAGGCTGCACGCCATTCATTCTATTACAGGGCAGAATAATATTACTACAGCCCTTTACTTCCTCCCTGCTGATGTCCGCTACTGTACAGATGAATAGGACAGAGAGCTCCAGACAGGGAATCTGTGTCTGTAGAGAGGAATAGTTTTCTCTTAGCAGGATTGATACTGATGCAAGCAACAGAGGAGGGCTGCCAATTGTAATATGAGCTTCTAAAAATACTGACTGGATTACATATCCACTGCACCTATGTAACAATACCAGTTGTTCTCAAGACTGCAGAACTGGACTCCACCTATAGCATTCACCTTTTCCAAGTACTAACAGTGTCTTTTGGTACTGTGGGGAGTCGCTCTGGTAGTCAGCGGTGCGGGTGCAGTTTAGAGGCAAAACCAGGAGTCCAGATTGTGCAACAAACAGTGTTTTATTCACACTTGCACACAAAATGAAAAAACAGTCTCTTGGTGACAGTTCACACACAACGGAAATAACGTAGCCAAACAAAAACAGTCCAACACAGGTTCAGTCACCTGGGAGGTGTAGGTGCAGGTTCGCACCACGCTGTCGGCCCAGCCGCAGGAGAATCCAGCTTCAGGTAGCCAGGAACACAACACCTCCTTGCTGAGCGCTTTCCTCCAGGACAGAGAACTCCCAGCCCTGTTAGCAGCTCCAGGATAATCACACTCACAGCTGGTGGTGCTGGCTGAGTTTATAAACCCAGCCCAAAACTCGGACTGGACCGTGGGGAGCAGCCACCCACCCTACTCTTTAGCTGCTCCCAGTAAGAGCCGGCCCGGATCGGCTTTGCAGCCATGCTATTTAACAAAGTCAAACAGCACTAGCTGCTGCAGACAAAAACCCGGCTCTCACCTCACCGAGGCCAGCAACCTCGGTGACACGTACCTGCCATCTAGGACGGCACCCTGCACCTTACCACATACCCCCCTTTGTTCAACCCTGAGGGGGTGGACACAGGACAAACAGTGTACCCGGGAGAGCGCGTCTGCATTTTTTAATAACCGGCCCGCTCTGTGCTCCACCGTGAATTTAAAATTCTGTAGAGACAGAAACCACCTGGTGACCCGGGCATTCCTCTCTTTGGCTTGGGACATCCACTTGAGTGGGGAGTGGTCGGTCACCAGGCGAAAGCTTCTGCCCAACAGGTAATAACGGAGGGCCTCGAGTGCCCACTTGATGGCCAGGCACTCTCTCTCGACTATACTGTACCTAGTCTCTGCTGGGGTGAGCTTGCGGCTGAGGAAGACAACGGGATGCTCCTCCCCGTTGACTTCCTGCGACAGTACCGCACCAAGGCCAACTTCAGAGGCGTCGGTCTGGACTACGAAATCCTTCCTGAAATCGGGTGTCACCAAAACCGGGGACCCACACAGGGCCGATTTCAAGGCGGAGAAAGCCTTTTCCGCCTGCTCATTCCAGCGGACCATCCCTGTCTTACGCCCCTTTAACAACTCTGTCAATGGCGAAGCAATAGTAGCAAAGTGGGGCACAAACCTCATGTAATACCCCACAATCCCCAGGAACGACTTTACCTGCCTGGTGGTGACCGGTCGGGGCCAACTCCGTATTGCCTCTACCTTATTTACCTGAGGCTTGATGACTCCCCGCCCAATTACATATCCCAGATATTTTGTCTCCTCTAACCCTATGGAGCACTTCTTTGGGTTAGCGGTCAGACCGGCTTTCCTCAGGGCATCCACTACCGCCTGCACCTTGGGTAAATGGCTTTCCCAGTCGGTGCTGTGGATGACTACATCATCTAAGTAGGCCGAGGCGCACCGACGATGTGGTCGCAGCACTATGTCCATTAACCTTGGAAAGTGGCGGGGGCGCCATGCAGGCCAAAGGGTAACACCTTGTAGTGATACAGGCCCTGCGGGGTAACAAATGCGGTTTTTCCTTAGCCGACTCGTTAAGGGTACCTGCCAGTACCCTTTAGTGAGGTCCAGCACAGAAAAATAACGGGCTTGTCCTAAACTTTCAACAAGCTCGTCTACTCGGGGCATGGGATACGCGCCAAACTTGGATACTTCATTTAACTTGCGAAAGTCGTTGCAGAACCGCAACGTCCCATCCGGCTTGGGTATTAGGACTATGGGACTGGCCCACTCACTTTTCGACTCCTCAATGACATCGAGCTTCAACATTAATTGCACTTCCTCCGCGATGGCCCGTCGCCGAGCCTCGGGTACCCGGTATGGTTTTAACCGACCTTGGCCTGAGGCTCAGTGACGATGTCATGTCGGATGAGAGACGTGCGGCCAGGGAGGTCCGAGAACACATCCGTGTTCCGACTGAGGAACTCCCTGACTTCCTGAACTTGTTTGGAAGATAGGCTGTCTGCAATTTTTACCGTGGTTACGGCTTCACAGGCCTCGAACTGTGGGGCTGGACCCTTTCACCTAGAAGCCCTGGCCGGGGCTGTGGTCGCCGGCCGCGTCCCTATCTTTCCACGGCTTAAGTAAATTCACGTGGTACACCTGCTCCGGCTTGCGCCGCCCTGGCTGGTGTACTTTGTAATTTACTTCCCTACCTTCTCGATCACCTCATAGGGGCCCTGCCACCTAGCTAGGAATTTGCTGTCAAGGGTGGGTACCAGAACCAAAACCCGATCTCCCGGATTGAAGTCCCGCACCCGAGCCTGACGATTGTACACCCTACTCTGGGCTTGTTGCGCTGCCTCCATATGCTCCCCGGACCAAGGGCAACACCCTTTCCATCCGTTCCTGCATTTGGGCGACATACTCAATGACACTTTTGTGGGGGACAGGCTGTTGTTCCCATGCTTCCTTGGCGATATCCAACAGGCCCCGAGGGTGTCTGCCATAAAGCAGTTCGAAGGGCGAGAACCCAGTAGAGGCCTGGGGCACCTCTCGCACTGCGAACATGAGATAGGGCAGAAGCAGATCCCAGTCCTTCCCATCTCTAGACACCACCCTCTTTAACATATTTTTTAGAGTTTGGTTAAACCTCTCCACAAGACCGTCTGTTTGCGGATGGTAAACGGACGTCCGTAACTGCTTTATACGCAAACAATTTACACAGTTCCCTCATTACTTTAGACATAAAAGGGGTCCCTTGGTCTGTCAGAACCTCTTTTGGCAGGCCCACACGGGAAAACATCTCCATTAACTCTTTGGCAATGAGCTTAGCTGAGGTATGTCGCAGAGGCACCGCCTCCGGATACCGAGTGGCATAGTCGAGAACTACCAGAATGTGTTGGTGGCCCCTGGCAGACTTTGGTACAGGCCCACTAAATCCATCGCGATTCGCTCAAACGGTACTTCAATAATTGGCAGAGGTACCAGAGGACTACGGAAATGTGGCTGGGGGCTAGTTATCTGACAAGTCGGACAGGACTTACAATAATTCTCTACCTCCTTGAACACACTGGGCCAATAAAATCGCTGCAGTATGCGGTCCTGGGTTTTCTGCCACCCCAGGTGTCCCCCAAGAACATGCTGGTGGGCAAGCTCCATGACAAGCTTGCGATACGCTGTGGGCACCACCAACTGTTCAACAGGTTCGCCTCGGATTTGGTTCACCCGATACAACATATCCTGCAGAACAATAAATCGTGGGAACATTAATTCAGCCCCTGGTTTCTGGGGTTTACCATCAATTTCCAGCACATTCTCCCAGGCCCTGGTTAGGGTTTGGTCCCGGTGTTGTGCGGTCCCAAAATTTTCCCCGGAGACATTGAGGTCTGCCAACTCAGGTCCCGGTGGCAAGTCCTCCGTGTCTCCCACCATTACACTCAGTGGGGTTGTCTCCCTCTACCGCTGGAGCAGTGGTCACCCCTACCGCTGGCCCGTCAGACTCGGGCTCCCAGGGTTCTGGCCTTCCAGTGGTATCAGGCCACTCCACTAGGGTCACCCCTGTCTCGGGTCCCTCAGATACCTTTATTACCGGCCACAGCGCCGGAAAACCGGGAAGTCCCTCCCAAGTATCAGTTCGTGTGGGAGTTTAGTAGCGACAGCCACCTCGTGGGTCCACCTACCAGCCGCGGTGGACAAAGTCACTAGTGCAGTGGGGTAGTCTTTCAGGTCTCCGTGGATGCACAGGACCCCGACTTTACGGCCAGTATACTCCGCAGGACGCACAAGTGCAGCCCTTACCAGGGAGACTAAACTCCCGGAGTCCAGCAGAGCCACCGCCAGAGAGTCTCCCACCTCTACCTGACACAGGTGGTTATGGTCCTGCACCTCACGGGTGCCAGTTGCGCACAGCTTCCGTGCATACAGGGAGTGACGACCTCGTAGGTCATATCCATCGGCTCATCCCGATGCGGACAGTCGGCCCTGATGTGGCCTGGCTCCTGACACCTCCAGCATACCACGGGAGGCGGACTCGCAGGGGGTATATTCCGGGCAGGCCGCTCTGTCGCCGGACGTCGGAACTGGGGCAGAGGCCTCCGGGTTTGACTGACCCCTTCCCCGCAAGAGTCCCCTGCAGGTTTCTGGTGGCCTCGTAGCGCTCTACCAGGTCGACTCATCTCCAGGGCATTGGTGGGCGATACCTGGCCGATCCAGTGCTGGAGGGGATAAGGCAGGGCCCTCCAAAAGATGTCCGCCAACAGTCGATCCAGCATGGCAGTGGGACTTAGTAGATCGGGCTGCAGCCACTTTTGCAGCCTGTGCAGCAGATCGTAGAACTGCGGCCTAGCGGGTTCAGTCGCTTTAAAGTCCCACTGGTGGACTCTTTGAGCGCTGACCAGCACGTTCACGCCCAGTCTGGCTAGGACCTCTCCTTTCACAGTGTCATAATCTGCCGCTTGGTCGTCCGACAAGTCAAAAACACCTGCTGGGGTCCGGAAGCCAGGAACGGAGCGACCACCTCAGCCCACTGGTCACGGGGTAACTTTTCCCTCACGGCGACCTTCTCAAAACCGCCAGGCACGCCTCAACGCCGCCTGCGGGGGTCATTTTTGGGATCGCCGCACGGACCGCTTCCGGGCATCATGGACGTGGTGGGACGCTCCTGCCGCCTGTAACGCCATCACATGTTGTAGCAATAGTTGGTTGGTCTCCCGCTGCTGCACGTTAGCCTCTATGAGAGCCTTCACAGCAGCCTCCATGTTGTCAGAAACTCCTGCTTGCAGCTTTGCTGGCTTAATATATTCCATACACTTTAGAAAAACAAAACTTCGGGCGTTCACGCCAGCCTCACTGCGCATGCCCGCATCCGACACCAAATGTGGGGAGTCGCTCTGGTAGTCAGCGGTGCGGGTGCAGTTTAGAGGCAAAACCAGGAGTCCAGATTGTGCAACAAACAGTGTTTTATTCACACTTGCACACAAAATGAAAAACAGTCTCTTGGTGACAGTTCACACACAACGGAAATAACGTAGCCAAACAAAAACAGTCCAACACAGGTTCAGTCACCTGGGAGGTGTAGGTGCAGGTTCGCACCACGCTGTCGGCCCAGCCGCAGGAGAATCCAGCTTCAGGTAGCCAGGAACACAACACCTCCTTGCTGAGCGCTTTCCTCCAGGACAGAGAACTCCCAGCCCTGTTAGCAGCTCCAGGATAATCACACTCACAGCTGGTGGTGCTGGCTGAGTTTATAAACCCAGCCCAAAACTCGGACTGGACCGTGGGGAGCAGCCACCCACCCTACTCTTTAGCTGCTCCCAGTAAGAGCCGGCCCGGATCGGCTTTGCAGCCATGCTATTTAACAAAGTCAAACAGCACTAGCTGCTGCAGACAAAAACCCGGCTCTCACCTCACCGAGGCCAGCAACCTCGGTGACACGTACCTGCCATCTAGGACGGCACCCTGCACCTTACCACAGTACCCAGATTCCCCCAGGATTTGCATAACAACCTAACTGTTGCAAAAAAAAATAAATGAAGCACACATCAACACTGGCAGGCCCAGGCCCACACCAACATGCATGCTGTTTGTATTAGGCCTGAAGAAGACTTCTGTTCATCCTTCCTTTTGAGGGAACAGGTAGTCTCGCCCCTGCCATTACCAGGGTCCTATAGGGCTAGATAGGATTCTAGGTATTCCTGCGTATGAACTCAACTAGCTTTGGGGTCTGTTCATACTGGTAGTCAGTCAGGATTTTGGTTCGGGTTTTAACTAGGAGGTGTCCGTCTTCCTTTCCTAGTTCTCAGGCCTGATTCGCTGTTTCCCTCCCACAGCGAAGCGTGACAGATTCACCTTGACACCGGCAGACGGGCCCAAATAATTTTGTACAAAATGTATTTGCCAAGAATCTTAAATTTACAAAATGAACGTAGCATTAGCACCAGAATATGTTCTATAACTATGGCATTATTGTACGTAATTTGTCTTTGCAGAGTGCTGTTGCATAGTGGGGGGGTTTTCTAGCTTTAATCCAAGTGTTCATTAAAAGGGTTTTACAGGTTTAGGACATTGATAGCCTATCGTTACGATAGGCCATCAATATTGGATCGGTGTGGGCCGGACTCTCAGCAGTACACCAATTACCGTAGCTGTTTTAACCCCTTTTACAGCGGTCACTAAGGGGCCTTAGGCTGGGCCGCCGCATTTTTACAGCGGCCAAGTTTAAGCGCTACACGGGTCCCCCGTGCAGCGGGGAGCGCGGACACGGCTCTCAAATGAGAGCCGGGCCCTGCTGTAACAGCCCGGACTGACAGGAGTGCCGACCCGGGCTGTTTAACCCTTTACATGCCGGGTGCAATGGCGCCTGCAGCATGTAAAGGGTTGATAGAGGGAGCGGACTCCCTCTGTCACCCATCAGCACCCCGCAAATGCGATCGCGGGGTGCTGATGCCTTGGGAAGCCTTATCTGGCCTCCGGCAGGACCCCGAGCCTGTTCTTCAGTTAACTCCAGCAGGCTATGCCTCTCTAGTCAAAGTTTGAATTACATTGCTATTAAAATGTAATGAATTAGAAATAATGCATTACATTTTAAAAGCAATCAAAATACTGTATATTATAGTCCCCTTGTGGGACTATTAAGTAGTAAAAAAAATAGTAAAAAAACACACATTTATTAAATAAAAAAATTCCATAAAATAAAAAAAAGCTTTTTTTCCATTGAAAATATGCTTTTCAATGAAAAAAATTGCGAAAAAAAATTCCCCCCCCATATATTTGGTATTGCCGCGTCCGTAATGACGGGGACTACATAAATATTACATACATTATCCCCTATGGTAAACGCCGTAAAAAAAAAGACAGAATTTCTAATTTAATCTTAGTTTCCACCAAAAAAAACGTAATAACAAGCGATCAAAAAGCGGCATTTACTCCAAAATGATACCAATGAAAAATACAAGTCGTCCCGCAAAAATCAAGCCCTCGCACAACTCCATATAAAAAATAAAAAAAAGTTATGGGTCTTGGGAAGTGGCAATGCAAAATTTTTTTGGGGGGTTAAAAAAAGGGGTTTATTGCAAAAAAAAGTACTAAAACGTAAAAAAAACTATATGTATTTAGTATCACTGTAATCGTACTGACCCAGAGAATAAATATATTATGTTACTTTTACCAAAAAATTACCGCCGTAAAATTTATAATGTAAAAACGCAGTGGTCCTATTGCTATTTTTCCCCATCTCCCTCCCAGAAAGAGTTAATAAAAGTTAATCAGAAAGTTACCCTAAAATGGCGCAATTAAAAACTACAACTTGTCCCGCAAAAAACAAGCCCTCATAAAGCTATATAGACAGAAAAATAAAAAAGTTATAGCTCTTGGAACGAGACCATGAAAAGAGGAAGAAAAACGCTTGGTCATAAAGGCCCAAACAGGCTTGGTCACTAAGGGGTTAAGGTTCCACTGCACTTATGTGAATGCTACGGCTTCTTTATTGTTTACCTTAGTCTTATTTCCTAGTGGCAGTGTGGAGTATTGCAGCTTCATGCCGTTCACTTGGATAGAACAGCCCCAGGTATGCGGAATCATGTAAACAATGAAGGGCATTGCGTCCCTTTCAAACAGATGATTGATGGGGACCCCCTACTGTTCTTATATTGATGGTCTCCCCTGAGGACAGGCCATCAATATCCTGAAGCCCTATTACCAATGTTTTTTTCTTGCCATTGACCTCTTTGGGGAAGGATGCTGTAACTGATATACGTAGTCTATCAATAATTTTCATCACAGATATCAAAATGTTAATAATTTTAGTGTTTAGAGTGAATTGGGTATATTTATCTACCTTGCATGTTGCTAGAATATGTTTGGGTAAATTATAAAGATATGCGAAACGCGATGCTCCTGGGCTCCAATGCTTGCTCCCACCATTTAGGCCCCTTTCACATGGGCGAGTTTTCCGCGCGGGTGCAATGCGTGAGGAGGACGCATTGCACCCGCACTGAATCCGGACCCATTCATTTCTATGGGGCTGTGCACATGAGCGGTGATTTTCACGCATCACTTTTGCGTTGCGTGAAAATCTCAGCATGTTCTATATTCTGTGATTTTCACGCAACGCAGGCCCCATAGAATACGCGCGGAAAAATCGTGGCGATTCCCGCAACGCACCCGCCTCTTATCCGGGCGCCAAACATGACGCCCGTGTGCAAGAGGCCTTATGGTATCTTCAGTGGCATATCTTCACTGGTAGCAGACCACATGATTGCTACAGGGCCCAGGGGAGGAGGGGCCAGCACTGAACTTCCTCTCTTCCAGACATGAAAGCGCACCATTTCATGTAGTTGCCACTAGGGGGAGTTCACTGCATTATTATAGTAACTGTATAAATTCATAAGCAATGAGCTCTCTAGCGGTGGAAGCTAGCAGCCAGTTTTGCAATGTATTTTGTGAAGGGAAGTACTAAAATCTAAAATAGAGCTGTATATGGGAGATTTAACAATGTTTTTATGCCAGTTGTCTGGTGTAAATATATTGAGATTGGCGTTTAGAATGAGTGACATATTTATGAAAGCATCTGTTCCACTTTTTCTAACATAAAAGTTGGATTAAAGAAAGTGGATACTTTCAAAGTGGATACTTACTATCTAGAGTTAACATCGTTACAGCGCAGGTGCAATCAAATGAAGTGTAAGGACATTGTTCTAAATTGGACCTTGATATTTTGCGATCGCAGGGTATTATAATAACACTCATATAGAGCACTGCTGGCCATTTGCCCTATCCATTTGATTTGCATCTTCTGTTCAATTATATATTGTGATTCATTGAAATAGCTTATTGTGAGATAACCATGTACTAATTACGATATAATATATATTCAGATATAGTGTACGTGCACAATCACCCATTAGGTCTAAACTATGACCAATAATGTTATGATTTGGTGAAATGTGCACACACATTATCTACATACTGAATCGGTGGTTTTAAAAATATCTTTTATATTTTTATTTTTTTATTTTATTTCTTGGCTTTTATGAATGTTTTTGATGTATTCAGTATATATATATTTGGGTCTAATTAGTGTTTTATATATGAGATTACATTTTTTCACCTTACTCTGGTTGTGATATGTTTCCCTGCAACAGCCAGATAACTGAGGACCCTCCATAATATTTACTTTTCTGTCTCCTTGTTGGTAGTGGGTGTTACCAAGTGAGAGTGCACTGTAATCATCTATATTTTAAAAGTTGGATAAAGGTGAGGCTATGGGTGACTTTTTTATTACTTGCAGGCACTACTTTTTTTAAAATTAAGATTTCTTCTGCTCAGTAGAAACATGTAAATACATCAGAAATCTTTGGAGTTGCACTTTGCATTCTGAATTGCCTGGGAGTGTTTAATGCATGCTCGGGAACTGGGTGGGGCAAGGGGGCCCATACTAAAATGTCTGGGTATCTTCTATGTGGAAGGGGGGACTTTGGGGCTCCAGTGGCCAGGTGTGACTATCTCTTGAATGGGAAGCAATGCCATCTAAGGTCTCTTTCACACTTGCGTTCTGAGGATCCGGCAGGCACTTCCGTCCCGCCGGATCAGTCAGAACGCAAGTCGCCTGAAAGCATTTGAAGACCGGGGATGCATAAGAGCTATATGGGCATGGGGGGATGTATAAGAGCTATATGGGCATGGGGGGGATGCATAAGAGCTATATGGGCATGGGGGGGATGCATAAGAGCTATATGGGCATGGGGGGGATGTATAAGAGCTATATGGGCATGGGGGGGATGTATAAGAGCTATATGGGCATGGGGGGGATGCATAAGAGCTATATGTTTATATCTGATCAGGATCCTGATGCGGTATTTTCTCCGGCCAAAAAACGTTCCGGTCCTGAACTGAAGACATCCTGATGCATCCTGAACGGATTTCTCTCCATTCAGAATGCATTGGGATAATCCTGATCAGGATTTTTCCGGCATAGAGCCCCGACGACGGATCTCTATGCCGAAAAACAAAAACCGCTAGTGTGAAAGAGCCCTAAGATACTGTATGTCAGGTCTGGCATTAAAGGGGTTTTCCAAGACTTTTTTACTGATGACCTATCATCTGAATAGGTCATCAGTATCTGATCGGTAGGGGTCCAACCGGAATTCCTGCCGATCAGCTGTTTGAGAAGGTACCTGTGCTTGCAGTAGAGCTGCAGCCAGGGGCGGACATATCGCCGCTGCAGCCGGTGCAGCTGCACAGGGGCCCGGCATATGAGGGGGCCCATTCATACTAGTGACCGCACCCCAAGCGCTCACTAGTATGATGGCCACAGGCCCCCTGCGCGCTGTACGCAGTCAGGTCACGTGACTGTGCAGCGCGGGCTGTTGGAGAGCAGAGAGCAGGGCGGCAGCAGTGGCGCAGACACCCCGGCGGATAGATTAGAGAGTGGAGTAGGAGGAAAGAAAAGAGGTAATTTTTTTTTTGGGGTTTTCAGTCTGATCTGAGGTCTGGACTATATTTTGCCACCTGGGGGCCTATATGGGGGGGTGCAGCAGAGCAATATGGGCATGGGGGGCAGCAGAGCATAAGAGCTATATGGGCATGGGGGTGTGCAGCAGAGCATAAGAGCTATATGGGCATGGGGGTGCAGCAGAGCATAAGAGCTATATGGGCATGGGGGTGCAGCAGAGCATAAGAGCTATATGGGCATGGGGGATGCATAAGAGCTATATGGGCATGGGGGGCATGCATAAGAGCTATATGGGCCGGGGGGGATGCATAAGAGCTATATGGGCAGGGGGGGATGCATAAGAGCTATATGGGCATGGGGGGATGTATAAGAGCTATATGGGCATGGGGGGATGCATAAGAGCTATATGGGCATGAGGGGATGTATAAGAGCTATATGGGGGGATGCATAAGAGCTATATGGGCATGGGGGGATGTAAAAGAGCTATATGGGCATGGAGGGGATGCATAAGAGCTATATGTTTATATCTGTACGTGTGCTTTGATATGGGGGGGGGCCCATACACATTCTTTGCACAGGGGCCCTCTGCTGTCTGTGTCCGCCACTGGCTGCAGCCTTGGCTTACCAAGGACAGAGTCGTACATTGTATAGCATCTGTGCTCGGTATCACATATCAGCCCCTGTCACTTTAATAGGGCTATGGGCCGATGAACAGGACGTCACATGGCCCAGGGAAAGCTGCGAGAAGGCCTCGATGCTCCTGCGAGCACCGGTGCCTTCTCAAACAGCTGATCAGCAGGGGTCCCGGGTGTCCGACCACCCACTGATCAGATACCGATGACCTGTCCAGAGAAAATCTCAGAAAACCCCTTTAAAAATATCACTGTGTACCTGGCCACAGTCTTTACATATCTTATTATGTATATGGTATGACAAGATTGCATTGGCCAAGTTTTAAAGTGCTTTTAAGATCCTTGTGGTATAGCTCAGGCTGCATGCTCTTGTTTGCTTTGGCTTCTTCTCATGTTTCTTTTTTATTGAACGGCAATTATATTGAAATATTTTATATAGAACAATAACATATATGAACATTATGAGCACACATTCCCGAAGCATGATCTACACTTATTGAAATGATCCCTGATCCTCGGCTTACAAAAAAAATGTAATGATTTTAGGTTTAATAGGTCATCATTGCTTATTTTATTCGTGCCCTAGACTTGCCTGGCACTTCTATTGTTGATACCTTTTAATACCTCCTTACTATATTACATATTTAATGGTCCTAAGGAGCATGGAAAACTTTACTCGAAATGTAAAATCCATTCAATACATTGAATGAAGCATTAGAGTAAAATATTACAGCAGTAGGTAGCCCATTACGAATGTGTGTGGTTTGGCATCATTAATTCTCTAAAGCAGCAATCTTTATGTTGCTTCCAGACGTCTTCGTTTACAGTGCCCCTGTGCGAGCTTATAAATTGTGAATTATAACTCACCATAGTGCTCTAACTTACCAGTAGTGCAAAGGAACAGGGCATTTACCTCTTGCATCTGTAGAGCGTTGCTTTTTCCTATAGTGTTTATCACAGGCAATTTCTTGTATGAATACTGGAAAGGTACTATAGAGCTATCACAGAAAATAAATGACTTTCCAAATAAAACTTAACTTTTAATTCCAATTGTAAAATATTACCCCAAAAATGTTAAAAAATACATATGCCAAATCAAATAAATGAAAGGCATGCAGAGCCTTACTTTGACTGTGATTCAAGCAATGATATCCAATTTGATAAATGGAAAACACTTACAGTTTGGAGAAAGGAGAGGGATTTTTTTTTTTTTTACACCGGAGGTGAGGTCAGGACAGGGACCTGTCCGTGATAATTCCCTGAAAAGTCTACTCCTACCTACAGGCGGAACACCATGGAAGTCTCTCTATGGGCAAACATTTTAAACGTTACAAAAAATATAGTCACACAGGGCTTTGTTACGTAAAAGTCCTCCTCTAGGTACATACTTGTAACGTTGCACTTCTCAGGCCAGTGATAACCTGAGAAGAAGGGGAAAGGTGCAACAGGAACAATTGGGGAGACTCAAGGTGTTATGGGGAACTGCCCCCCACAGACATAAATATACAGTGAATCTCTCACCTTTACAGTCTGGCTCCAAAGGGCTCCACTGCAAGCAGATAAGCAGCTAGCTGATGCTCAGAGTTGCACAGTGTGCTGTCCACAGCAGCACCTCCTTTCAGACTTTTCTCAGAAGATGCCAGGTGTAGGGCAGCGGAGGATGTTCCAGAATTCCCACTGCCTATATCAGCCATGGGTGAGGGTGGAGATGCCGGTTCACAGGCTTCAGATGCTTCATCCAGGCTGCCATTCTTCTCCTCAGCTGCAGGTGATGACAAGCAGCTGAGGATGAGTATGGGTCAGCAGCTCGCTGAGGGCTCCGTAGCAGCTTCTTTGGGTAGTGGTGTCTTAACAGGAAAGGTTAAAGGACCTTAACATGTATAGCTTGGAAGTAAGAAGAGACAGAGGGGATATGATAGAAACTTTTAAATACATAAAGGGAATCATCACGGTAAAAGAGGAGAGAATATTTAAAAGAAGACAAACTGCTACAAGAGGACATAGTTTTAAATTAGAGGGGCAAAGGTTTAAAAGTAATATCAGGAAGAATTACTTTACTGAGAGAGTAGTGGACGCATGGAATAGCCTTCCTGCAGAAGTGGTAGCTGCAAATACAGTGAAGGAGTTTAAGCATGCATGGGATAGGCATAAGGCCATCCTTCATATAAGATAGGGCCTGGGGCTATCCATAGTATTCAGTATATTGGGCAGACTAGATGGGCCAAATGGTTCTTATCTGCCGACACATTCTATGTTTCTATGTAATATGGTCCATAGTCGTTATTGCAGAAGCTCGGACACCATGGGGGATAGCGCTGTGTTGGCGTCAAAGAAAGTTGTAGCAACTAATAGTGGCTTGGTAGTGAGTCCTGTGGTAGCTGCCACAGGCCAGGACTCCACCTGCTCTGAGAGGAACATACCTTTAGACAGTTGGTTGCTGCTTCCTCCATGGCTACTGCAACCATGGTCAGCTGCTGCTAGGCTTTTAAACAAAGCCTACTGCTACCACGACAGGACATCAGTATTGCTTGGATCCATATCTTTTATATGGCTGCTCGGATCAAGAGTTCCTGGAGTGATGCAGTTACACTGCAAAGTCAGTGCCATAAGGAGGGGTGAAGTCCTGCCCACTAGGTTCTCAGGGTGGCACTTGCCTTCCCACTCTTGGCAGGGCAGTAGAAACATTGGGCAGCATGATGTAAAGTCTACAGTGGTGCAGCAATAATTCCTTTCCCTCATTTTTAAAGGGTGGTAATTTCTTTTTCCCGCTGTTAGTGGGGAGGTTCTCAACAATAATGGTGCACAGGAAAATTTTGCAGGTAATTTCTCATGGGCTGGTCAGCAGCAATATAGGACAGCAAGCAGGGTGGTGTAGAGTGCCTGCAACAATCTTCAGCACTCTCAGCACAATAAGGCCTCATGCACACGGCCGTTGTTTTAGTCCGTGTCCGAGCCGCATATTTTGCGGCTTGGGCGGGGACCCATTCACTTCAATGGAGCCACAAAAGATGCGGACAGCACTCCGTGTGCTGTCCGCCTCCGTTGCTCCATTCCGTGGCCCCGCAAAAAAATAGAGCATGTCCTATTCTTGTCCGTTTTGCGGACAAGAATAGGCATTTCTACAATGGGCCGTGTTCCGTTACGCAAATTGCCGAATGGAACGCGGAGCAGCTTCCGTGTTTTGTGGATCCGAGGTTTGCGGACCGCAAAACACATACGGTCGTGTGCATGAGGCCTTAAGTTTCTTTTCAGCCACACACATGATCAGTTCACAAGTAGGCACTGAGGAATGATCCTGTTCATGATGTCAATTTTGTTTGATGTCACGGTCTGCAGAGGATGGCATGAGGTGGAGTGGTGGTGGAGGCCAGATGGTGGTAGTAGTCCCTCTCCAGATCTCTCTGCAGATCTCCCTGGGCTGATGCACAGGGGAGGAAGGGTACACCCTTGGTCCCATGGGGGCATATCCTGAATTTGCGGGAGTCTCCTGCCTGATGGTGGTTATGGGTGCCCTTGATGTTGGTGCATGCAACGATTAAGGAAAGTTTTGCAACAAACAACAGTTCATTACTGACAAAGAAGTTCAATACAGCATAGTCTTTATCATGCATGGACTGGCTGATCTTACACAGGTTGCAATTTCCACAGTTCTGTAGGCTGCAAAGATAATAGACAGGCCAAATGCTCCCTGAGTCACTCTCAGTCTCTCTGTCTCTCTGACAGACTAAGCTCTGTTCCTTTTACAGGTTGCTCTACCTTTGGAATACATCCGCATTGGCTTCCTCGGAGGCAGGTCATATAAGGTTCTGTCTGCCAGGCTGGTTGGATATTTTCTCTGCTTCCTTTCTCATGACTGTCTCAGCTCCAACAGATTACATCAGCCACTCTAACCTGGCAATGGAATCTCTACGGCCAATTAACCCTTTTGCAGCCAGAAAACATACAATAGTATAAATCCCACAAATTATTAACCCTTTCAGCAGAACATTGCGTAAGTAGTGAGATCTTCTTTCCATTTGAACTGACCACATAGAAAAACATCTGACTAATAATTCATGTCTTGGTGGTTTAGCAATTTTTACAAAACTGCAACCGAAACTAACATGTTTTTCACATCACCAAAAGCAAAATGGTTGAAGCATTAAAAATAAAACAAAAAAACAAAAGCTCAAAATTTATCCTCATGTTATATTTAATGTGTTTAAATGAAGAAAATTAACTTACCATGGGGGTCTATTCACACGTCCGTAATTTGGGTCCGCATGCATTTCGCAATTTCCGGACCCATTCAACTTTCAATGGGACTAGAACGGGTGTGGATCCGCATTTCCGGGATCCGCATCCGCATTTCCAGGATCCGCATCTGCATTTTCGGGATCCGTATTTCCGGGATCCGCAATTCCGTTCCCGTAAAAAAATAGAACATGTCTTTTTCTTGTCTGTAAGTGCGGACCAGAAAAGGCATTTTTTATTATAGTGTCGGCAATGTGCTGCCCGCAAATTGGGGATCGCACATTGCTGGTGTCCGTGTTTTGTGGATCCGCAAAACACTTACAGGGGTGTGAATGGAGCCTGAAGATTAGAACAATCCATCCCTTCATCCACCATATAATGTGCAGTGACTATCATTTACTGCACAGATTCCATGTTCTGTGTGTAATCAAAAGTAATTTCAAATGAAATGAGAAACAAGAAAGATATCCTCATTTATTTACTGATCAAATGATCCTACATTAAGGGTCCATTCACACGTCCGTCATTTGGGTTCGCATCCGTTCTGCAATTTCAGGACCCATTTACTTTCAATGGGGCTAGAACAGATGTGGATCCGCATTTCCAGGATCCGCATCGGCATTTCCAGGATCCGTATACTCGGGATCCGCAATTCCGTACCCGAAAAAATTAGAACATGTCCTATTCTTGTCCGTAATTGCGGACCAGAAAAGGCATTTTCTATTATAGTGTCGGCAATGTGCGGATCGCACATTGCTGGTCTCCGTGTATTGAGGATCTGCAAAACACTTACGGACGTGTGAATGGACCCTTAATGTCTACAAATTTTTCTGTTATTGCCCAGATAACTCTATGAAGAACTTGATAACTGGTTGCTACCATTCCCCTTACTCTCCTGATCCAGTACCCATAGGCACCATACAGACTCGTAATTGTGAATGATGGAACAAGGAGCCAAGAATAGAGTAAAACTACCAACTGCGAGCCCTAATCTCTACCCAACCCCTGCCTAAAGCATATTAGCTCCTGGCAAGTGCCCAGGATTACAAAATGCTGACATTCTTGGCAGTGAGTTAAAGATTTAGAAACTATTAGTATTTTAGTAACTATTATTCATCAGGTTACCCAAATAACATTTCCACCTTTATGTTAAATAATGGAATGACTGGGGCTTTTCTTTAGGCTGGGTTCAGACCTGCGCTTCCCGCTTCACGCGTACGACGCTCTATCTTTACTTTTATTTTCGCATCGTGAAAATGAAAGTAAAAATTGAGCGTCGTGCGCGCGTTTGCGCTATATATCCCTATGGGGGACGCGCGACAATACGCCCCAAAGAAGCTCCTGTACTTCTTTGAGCGTAGGGCATTTTACAGCGCGTTCGTACGCTCTGTAAAACGCTCAGGTGAGAACCATGCCCATAGGGAAACATGGGTTTTCGCCTGTTGAGCGTTTTACAGCGCATAGAAACGCGCTGTAAAACGCTCAAGTCTGAACCCAGCCTTAACCACATCAGCCCCCCTAGCTTAAACACCCTTAATGACCAGGCCACTTTTTTCAATTCTGCACTACGCTAATTTCACCTCACTAATTTCTTCTCACTAATAGAGCTTTCATTTGGTGCTATTTCTTTCTTGCTGACATTTTTACTTTTTTTTATATTTTACTTTTTTTGATGAAATTTTAGCAAAAAAATGATATTTTTCACTTTATGTTGGAAAATTTGTCAAATAAAACTACATTTCTCTAAAAAAATTTCTCTAAATTTATTGTTCTACATGTCTTTGATAAAAAAAAATGCAATAAGTGTATATTTATTGGTTTGGGTAAAAGTTATAGCGTTTACAAACTATGGTGCAAAAAAGTGAATTTCCGCACTTTGACTTTCTGAGCACCTGTCCTGTTTCCTGACGTACTACAATGCCCAGACAGTAGAAATACCCCATAAATGACCCCATTTCCGAAAGTAGACACCCTAAGGTATTCACTGAGGGGCATAGTGAGTTCATGGAAGTTTTTATTTTTGTCACAAGTTAGCGGAAATGGATTTTTTTTTTTTTTACAAAGTCTCATATTCTACTAACTTGTGCCAAAAATACAATTTTACATGAACTCACCATACCCCTCACAGAATACCTTGGGGTGTCTTCTTTCCGAAATGGGGTCACTTGTGGGGTATTTATACTGCCCTGGCATTTTAGGGGCCCCTAAAGCGTGAGAATCCAAATGCGTAAAAATGCCCTGTAAAATCCTAAAGGTACTCATTGGATTTAGGGCCCATTTGCGCATCTTGGATGCAAAAAGTGGCACACATGGGGTATCGCCGTACTCAGGAGAAGTAGGGCAATGTGTTTTGGGGTGTATTTTTACATATACCCCTACTGGGTGTGAAAAATATCTCTGTAAATGACAACTTTGTATAAATATTTTTAAAAGTTGTCATTTACAGAGATATTTCTCACACCCTGCATGGGTATATGTAAACATACACCCCAAAACACATTGCCCTACTTCTCCTGAGTACGGCGATACCCCATGTGTGACACTTTTTGCATCCAAGATGCGCAAATGGGCCCTAAATCCAATGAGTACCTTTAGATTTTACAGGACATTTTACGCATTTGGATTCCAAACTGCTTTTGACGTTTAGGGGCCCCTAAAATGCCAGGGCAGTAAAAATACCACACAAGTGACCCCATTTCGGAAAGTAGACACCCCAAGGTATTCGCTGATGGGCATAGTGAGTTCATGGAAGTTTTTATTTTTGGCACAAGTTTGCGGAAATTGATTTTTTTTTTTTTTTTACAAAGTCTCATATTCCACTAACTTGTGCCAAAAATAAAATTTTACATGAACTCACCATACCCCTCACGGAATACCTTGGGGTGTCTTCTTTCGAATATGGGGTCACTTGTGGGTATTTATACTGCCCTGGCATTTGAGGGGCCCCTAAACGTCAGAAGCAGTTTGGAATCCAAATGCGTAAAAATGTCCTGTGAAATCCTAAAGGTACTCATTGGATTTAGGGCCCCTTTGCGCATCTTGGCTGCAAAAAGTGGCACACATGGGGTATCGCCGTACTCGGGAGAAGTAGGGCAATGAGTTTTGGGGTGTCTTTTACATATACCCCTACTGGGTGTGAAAAATATCTCTGTAAATGACAACTTTGTATAAAATTTTTTAAAAGTTGTCATTTACAGAGATATTTCTCTCACCCAGCATGGGTATATGTAAAAGTACACCCCAAAACACATTGCCCTACTTCTCCTGAGTACGGCGATACCCCATGTGTGCCACTTTTTGCAGCCAAGATGCGCAATGGGCCCTAAATCCAATGAGTACCTTTAGATTTCACAGGACATTTTTACGCATTTGATTCCAACTGCTTTGAAGTTCAGGGCCCCTAAAATGCCAGGGCAGTATAAATACCACACATGTGACTCCATTTTGGAAAGAAGACACCACAAGGTATTCGTGAGGGGCATGGTGAGTTCATAGAAGATTTTTTTTTGCACAAGTTAGCGGAATTTGATTTTTTGTTTTTTTCACAAAGTCTCCCTTTCCGCTAACTTGTGACAAAAGTTCAATCTTTCATGGACTCAATATGCCCCTCAGCGAATACCTTGGGGTGTCTTCTTTCGAAAATGGGGTCACATGTGAGGTTTTTGTACTGCCCTGGCATTTGAGGTCTCCTCAATCATTACACGTATGGCCAGCATTAGGAGTTTCTGCTATTCTCCTTATATGGAGCATACGGGTAATGAGATTTTTCCGTTCAGCCTCTGGGCTGAAAGAAAAAACGAACGGCACAGATTTCCTCATTCGCATCGATCGATGTGGATGAAAAAATCTCTGCCAAAAAATATGCAAGAAAAAAGAGGGGCCTGGCGATTGCCAGGACATAGGAGCTCCGCCCAAACATCCATACCCACTCAGCTCCTATGTCCTGGCAAACGTGATTTCTCCATTCACATCGATCAATCCATCGGTGTGGAGGAAGACATCTTTGCCAGATTTTTGATACAAAGTGTTTGCCAAAGCATATGAACTCCAACACCTCTCCTCAGCTCACATGCCAGGGCAAACGTACCTGTCCTGCAGAGGAGAAATCTCGTCTTGCAGCGCCGCATACACTGACTTCACGTGTCTTCTGATAGCAGCAATGCTTCTCTCAGAATTCACATCAGTGCTGCGGCGTTTTCGTCGGTTGGTCCGTTGGTCTGTTGGTATACCTGGAAAATAAAGGGTGGTTATGGGGGAGAGAAGAAAAAACAGGCAGCAGGCACATGACTTGAACGTTGCAAACTTTATAAAACCAGAACATTTTAAAACTTTTTATAAAACATGAACATAAAAACCTGAACTAACTCAAGATTTTTTTTTCTTGCTACCTGTTTAATTTTTTTTTTTTTTGTTTTCCATGTCACTCTTTATTTTCCTAGCAGAAACCTCTCCTTTCCCATGGGACAATGTGTAAAGTGTAAATCACACAGAGATGGTGCGAAGTACATTATACACGTTATCCCAAGTGAAAGGAGAGGTTTCTACCGTTTCACACTTCTGCTGTAGCACACCAGCACCGTCCCTATGTGTTAGGGTCTCTCAAAACCTAGTGTCCTGAGAGACCCTAGAGCCTGAGTGGAAAAAAACTACCTGTGTAGTGCTGTCCCTAGGTCCCTAAGTGTACCTGAGTGTGGTACTTCCGGAAACACTCTCCAAGGCATAGGGCAGGGTGGTCAGGACAGTCAGGACAGAAATAGCGGGTGTCACGCCTTATTCCACTCCTGCTACAGACACGACATCTTTTCGGGGTGGCGGTTGGGTTGAGGTACCAGGCACAACGCTGGGGAAGTGCCGCTCGTGTAGACGGCTAACTACACTGGTGGTTGGGGCCACGGAACCTCCTGGATACAGGAGGTTCTCGATGATCTCTTCCTGGAATTTGAGGAAGGATCCCGTTCTCCCAGCCTTACTGTAGAGAACGTAACTGTTATATAGAGCCAATTGAATCAAATATACAGACACCTTCTTATACCAGCGTCTGGTCTTTCGGGAAACCAAATAAGGGGCCAACATCTGGTCGTTGAAGTCCACCCCTCCCATGTGGAGGTTATAGTCGTGGACCGAGAGGGGCTTTTCAACGACACTGGTTGCCCGTTCAATTTGGACTGTCGTGTCTGCGTGAATGGAGGAGAGCATGTAAACGTCACGCTTGTCTCTCCCTTTCACCGCGAGCAGTTCTTCGTTACACAATGCAGCCCTCTGCCCCCTTGTAAGTCTGGTGGTAATGAGCCGTTGGGGGAAGCCCCGGTGACTAGGTCGCACGGTGCCGCAGCAGCCAATCTGTTCTAGGAACAAATGCCTGAAGAGGGCCACACTTGTGTAAAAGTTGTCCACGTAAAGATGGTACCCCTTGCCGAATAAGGGTGACACCAAGTCCCAGACTATCTTCCCACTGCTCCCCAGGTAGTCAGGGCAACCGACCGGCTCCAGGGTCTGATCTTTTCCCTCATTTGTATAAAAAATTTTAAAAAGTTGTCATTTACAGAGATATTTCTCTCACCCAGCATGGGTATATGTAAAAATACACCCCAAAACACATTGCCCTACTTCTCCTGAGTACGGCGATACCCCATGTGTGCCACTTTTTTGCAGCCAAGATGCGCAAAGGGGCCCTAAATCCAATGAGTACCTTTAGGATTTCACAGGACATTTTTTACGCATTTGGATTCCAAACTGCTTTTGAAGTTAAGGGGCCCCTAAAATGCCAGGGCAGTAAAAATACCACACAAGTGACCCCATTTCGGAAAGTAGACACCCCAAGGTATTCGCTGATGGGCATAGTGAGTTCATGGAAGTTTTATTTTTGGCACAAGTTAGCGGAAATGGATATTTTTTTTTTTTTTTTTTTTACAAAGTCTCATATTCCACTAACTTGTGCCAAAAATAAAATTTTACATGAACTCACCATACCCCTCACGGAATACCTTGGGGTGTCTTCTTTCTAATATGGGGTCACTTGTGTGGTATTTTACTGCCCTGGCATTTTAGGGGCCCCTAAACGTCAGAAGCTGTTTGGAATCCAAATGCGTAAAAAATGTCCTGTGAAATCCTATAAGGTACTCATTGGATTTAGGGCCCCTTTGCGCATGTTGGCTGCAAAAAAGTGGCACACATGGGGTATCGGCGTACTCGGGAGAAGTAGGGCAATGTGTTTTGGGGCGTATTTTTACCTATACCCCTACTGGGTGTGAAAAATATCTCTGTAAATGACAACTTTGTATAAATTTTTTTAAAAAGTTGTCATTTACAGAGATATTTTTCACACCCAGTATGGGTATATGTAAAGTACACCCCAAAACACATTGCCCTACTTCTCCTGAGTACAGAGATACCACATGTGTGCCACTTTTGCAGCAAGTGCGTAATTCGGCCCTAAATCCAATGAGTACCTTTCAGGACGGTATTTTTACGCATTTTTTCTCACGCTTCAGGGCCCCTAAAATGCCAGAGCAGTATAAATGCTCCACATGTGACTCCATTTTGGAAGAAGACACCACAAGGTATTCCGTGAGGGGCATGGCGAGTTCATAGAAGATTTTTTTGCACAAGTTAGCGGAATTTGATTTTTTTTGTTTTTTTCCACAAAGTCTCCCTTTCCGCTAACTTGTGACAAAAAGTTCAATCTTTCATGGACTCAATATGCCCCTCAGCGAATACCTTGGGGTGTCTTCTTTCCGAAATGGGGTCACATGTGAGGTTTTTGTACTGCCCTGGCATTTGAGGGTCTCCTCAATCATTACACGTATGGCCAGCATTAGGAGTTTCTGCTATTCTCCTTATATGGAGCATACGGGTAATGAGATTTTTTTTCCGTTCAGCCTCTGGGCCTGTGGCCCTTTCACAGAGCTTATACAATTTGTCCCCATACCGGGCGCGCTTGCTTGGGATGTACTGCTTGAAGCCAAGGCGCCCGGTAAAATGTACAAGGGACTCGTCTACGCAGATGTTTTGAGCAGGAGTGTACAAATCTGCAAATTTCTGGTTGAAATGGTCTATGAGGGGCCGAATTTTATGGAGCCGGTCAAAAGCTGGGTGGCCTCTGGGACGGGAGGTGGTGTTGTCACTAAAGTGCAGGAAACGCAGGATGGTCTCAAAACGTGTCCTGGACATGGCAGCAGAGTACATGGGCATGTGATGAATTGGGTTCGTGGACCAATATGACCGCAATTCATGTTTTTGGTTATGCCCATGCTGAGGAGAAGGCCCAGAAAAGTTCTAAGTTCGGAAACTTGGACTGGTTTCCACCGGAAAGGCTGGGCATAAGAGCTTCCCGGGTTGTCGGCGATAAATTGAGTGGCATATCTGTTTGTTTCTGCCACGACTAGGTCATAGAGCTCCGCAGTGAAAAACAGCTCAAAAACCCCAGCGCCGATCCTATCTGAGCTGTTTCACCCGAACTCCTGACTGGGCGGTGAAAGGGGAACTAATGGTGCGGCTGAAGTTGGGGGCTGCCAATCAGGATTTGCCAGCACCTCAGGGACTCTAGGGGCTCTACGGGCCTGTCTGCGCGGTGGCTGCGACGGGAAACTACTGCACGTGCCACCGTACCAGCTTCTACTGCCCTTCTGGTGCTCGCCACTTCACCATGTTGTACGGCAGTGCTGGTAGAAAGGTCCAGGACGGGCTGCGCTGCTGGTGTATGCCTCACCACGTAATCCGGCAGCGCCAGCCCACTCTGCTGCCCTTGAAGCGGATCCTGCGCAACCTGCGGTGTAGCAACACGGGGCCGGGTACGCCTGGTTCTATCAGGGACCTCAACCTCCTCGTCCGAACTTTGGGTCAGACTGCCACTGCTCTCTACAGGTTCGTATTCTGACCCGCTAGATTCGTCAGATGAGGGTTCCCATTCCTCATCCGACTGGGTCAGAATCCTGTAGGCCTCTTCAGAGGAATACCCCTTGTTTGACATTTGGGCGTCTAAATTTAGGGGTATTCCCTGAGACTACCCAAGAAAAAAGCAAGCCTGTCTTACAATTGAGAGGGTAGCGAAGTACAGAAGCCGCTGCGATTGATAAAAAGATCAAAACTGATTTTTTTATCGCCGCAGCGCTTGTGAAGGGATTGTGCAGTGATTACAAAAAAAAATTTTTTGTCACTGCGGCGGGGCGGCGTGGGTGAACGCAGGTGTGGGCGACCGATCAGGTCTGATCGGGCAAACACTGCGTTTGGGGTGGAGGGCGAACTAAAGTGACACTAGTACTATTATATATCTGACCGTGATCAGTTCTGATCACTTACAGATACTATAAAAGTACAAGCGCTGATTAGCGCTACGCTAATCAGCGAACCAGTGACTGCGGTGCGGTGGGCTGGGCGCTAACGCTAACTACCTACCAAAGGGGCCTAAAGTAATCTAAACCTAAAAGTCAATCCTAGTGAAAAAAAAAAGTGACAGTTTACACTGATCACTTTTTCCCTTTCACTAGATGATTGACAGGTGCTGAAAGGGTGATCAAGGGGTTAATTTGGGTGATGGGGGGCTGATCAGGGGCTAGTGTGTGGTGCTTGGGTGTACTCACAGTAAGGTGTGCTCTCTCCTGGGTCCAACCGACGAAAGGACCCAGGAGAGCACAGAAGCCATTTAATCCATCATATTTACAAATATGATGGGTTAAATGGCTTCTCATTCGTTTTTTTAAAAGTCATCAGCCCGCCAGCGCTGCCGATTGGCTGGCAGGCTGATGACCAACTCCTCCTGCGCCTTTTGCCGTGCGCGATCTGCGCATGCGCGGGCGCATCTATGCGAAATCTCGCGTCTCGCGAGATCACGCGTAGATGCGTCCGAACAGAAGAGCCCGGCCGCTCACAGAACGCGATCCTGCGTGCGGCGGTCCGGGAGCGGTTAAAGAGGACCTGTCACCTCTCCTGACATGTCTGTTTTAGCAACTACTTGCATTCCCCAGGTAATAACAATTCTGGAGCATCTACTATTATGGCTCTATGTTGTGCCTTTCCTTTATTATTCCTGCTAGAAGTTAGGAATAAATTGCTAGCAGCTTGCAATAAAGGTCCAGCTGGGTGTTACAAGTTGAGGGTGTGTCCCTGCACAGTCTTACACTATCCAATCAGTGTTGCCAGTGTCAGACTGTGTGGGGACACACCCTCAACTGGTAATACTCAGCTGGACTGTCATTGCAACCTGCTAGCAATTCATTCATAAGCATTCATTCTAGCAGGAATAACAGAAGAAGACATTGACTTGCTGGGCGGATTTTGACATCTGCAGCATGCCAATTGTTGTGGCGTTTTGCTTTTACAGATTTCACCCTTTTCATAGAAGGGCGAGGCTAGATTCACACAGAGTTTTTTTGGACGAGGATTTGAAGCAGATCTGCCTGCAGGATTTTCAGCCAAAGCCAGAAGTAGATTTGAAAGGAATCAGAAATATAAAGGAAGGACTTATACTTCTCTTTCCTAGTGAATCCACTTCTGGCTTTGGCTGAAAATCCTGCAGAGAAGTCTGCCTCAAATCCTCCGCCAAAAAAACTCTGTGTGCATCTAGCCTGAAAATCCACATCAAATCCACACCAAAAATCGTATAAAAAATGTGATAGCTAGTACAGATTTATGTGCGGTTTTGGTACAGATTTTAAAGCAGATTTTCTCAATTTTAATCTATACCGTGTGCTTCCACCCTACATTTAAGGAGCACAAGATTCCGGTAGAAGCTACATTTTTATATGATGAGGAGTGGCCCCTTATCTTTCCTATCGTTCCAGTTGAACGCTCACTAGTTCTGTCTTACTACTGGACTTCACCGCTCTTCCCCCGCAGCGTCTGAGTCATTACCAGCCCTGTAGAGTCTTACACTAGCCTCTCCTGTCATTGCATCAGAATATATAAATAGCTAAGCATACTCATATGCATTTAACTTCCATTGCAACAGTGACATCATATATTTAATTTCAGAACTCGTGTAATAGGGACTTTACCTCTTCAATCAGTATTTCAGGGAGGCGGTGGGAGGAATTGCGCCGATTCAGATCTTCAGCACGTTGTGAACTGATCTGTGTATCTACAATTAAAAAAAAAGGCATTCACATCAATAAAAGCAGTAATATAGATATAGAATATATAATACATTCTCTTATTCACTCAGCTTTAATGATCCTAAAGCTGGGATCCGACTTTGCACTTTGGTGCAGCACAAAACCGGATTGTGGTTCCGAAAAATGATCCTAGAACAGCGTCTGCACAAAACTACAATGCGAGTTCCAGCGCTGTAGTTTTCCAGTTGAAATTATATTGGGAAAAACGAATAAAAATCGTAACAATTTAAATAAATCAGGCTGCCTGAAAAAAAAAGGCAAGCCCTGAAAAGAAGTTGTCAGACGTGACAAGTGAATGGGATTTTGTAAAACCACAGGCATTGATGCAATGTATAGATTCTGGGGTGCAAACAAAATCTTGGCCAAAGTACAAGGACTACTTTTAGCCGGGGTGCCAATGATGAGATCTAGTGATAGTTTTTCAGGGGTTCTTTAATAGGTGGCAAACTGCGGTGCAGGACAGCAGATGGACGAAGCTCTGCTCACCTCTGTGCTATTCTTTTGACTTGTAATAGGGTTCCGTGGAGAGTCATTTCAATGAGGGTCATCAGTTTTCATTGAGGTTTTTGTTGTTCTGATGGCAGGGATAGTGCGGAAGTAGAACAATGGTATAAATCCCTTTGTGAATTCCTCAACTATCACAAAATCCTACTTCCCAGCCTTAATAGAGCATCTAGCCATCATACAGTCAGAAGTGGCTTAGCTCTAGTGAACAGCGCATACATTACAGGGATAGCGTTTATTTCAATAGTCGCATGTTATATCAGGTTTCAGCTACTAGAATAATGCAGAAAAAACCTGCGGTACAGATTTTAAATCTGCAGCAAGTCAATTTATGCCACAAATTTTACTCTTTGCCATGCATAAAATGCAGCAAAACCACTGCAAAATGAGCAACAAACTTTTGGGTAAGGCCCCATTCACACGTCCACATTTTAGTCCGCATCTATTCCGCAATTAATTGTGAATGGGGCCGGACGTGATGCGGAGAGCGCACTATGTGCTCTCCGCATCAGCATTTCCGGAGCTGCGGCCCCGAACTTCCGGGTTTCGGCCCCGAAATATCCGGCCCGGCTCCGCAAAAGATAGAGCTTGTCCTATTCTTGTCCGCAGCCTGCTGACAAGAATAGGCATCTCTATGGGGAGTGCCGGCATGGTGTGTTGCGGATCCGCAACACACTACGGACGTCTGAATGGGGCCTAAGGCCTCATGCACACGACCGTATGTGTTTTGCGTTCCGCAAAAAAAAACGTATGACGTTCCGCATGACATCGGTTTTTTTGCGGATCCATTATTTTTGCGGATCCATTGTAATAATGCCTATCCTTGTCCACAAACTAGAAAAAATAGACCATGCTCGATTTTTTTGCGGAACGGAAAATCGGACATACGGAAACGGAATTCACACGGAGTACCTTACGTTTTTTTTGCGGACCCATTGAAATGAATGGTTACGCATATGGTCCACAAAAAAAACGGAACTGACAGGGAAAGAAAATACGTTCGTGTGCATGAGGCCTAACACTGAGGGTTTCTTGCAGATTCGTCAAGGACATTCTACTGTGGGAAATCAAACTGTACCTTTAAATCAGCAACTTTATATCCTGCCCTGATATCAAGGCCCTAATATTTTAACAACTGTAGGTTGCCACTCTGTTTCTTTGCTCTATTTCACTGCAGCATCTAATAGGTTAAAGGGGTTATCCAGCATAGGTCATAGATATCGAATGGGCGGGGGTCCGACTCCCAGCACCGCCCCCCCTCCCCCAAACAGCTGTTTAAGGGGGTAGAGAGGGTTCACAGATCACCAAGCACAGCGCCGTACATTGTATAGTGGCTGTGCTTGGTATTGCAGCTCTACCCCATTCACTTAAGGGTCCATTCACACGTCCGGGGTGTGTTGCGGATCCGCAACACACCCGGCCGGCACCCCCATAGAGCAACATATTCTTGTCCGCAGCTGCCGACATGAATAGGACATGTTCTATTTTTTTCTGGAGCCGCGGACCGGAAGTTTGGCGGCGCGCTCTGGAAATGTGGATGCAGAGAGCACACTGTGTGCTCTCCGCATCCATGCCATCCCCATTCAGAATGAATGGGTCCGCACCCGTCCCGCATAATTGCAGAACGGGTGCGGACACTGAATGCGGATGTGTGAATGGACCCTAAATGTGATTGAGCTGCGTCTAGGCCATGTGACTGATGTACAATGACGTTACTGGCCTACAAAGTGGCCTAAGCTCTCACCGAGCGCTGCGGCCTCTTCTTACAGCTGTACGGCAGGGGTGCTGAGAGTCGACCCCCCACTGATCAAATATTTATGACCCACCCTGAGGAATTTGCATAACGGGTTATGCCATCAATGTCAGGTAGGTGTGGGTCCCACTTCAGGGACCCACTCCTATCTCCAGAACAGGCTCCCTTAATTGAAGGAGAGCGCTCTGTGCAAGTGTGGCCACTCTTCATTCACTGTTATGGCAGCTCTGAAAATAGCTGAGCACTGCTAAGTTCCATAGCAGTGAATGGAGAGGGGGCCATGCATGCACAGTGCATTCACCTTCACTTCGGAGAGCCCCGTTCTGGAGATAGGCATGGGTCTCAAGGGTGGGAACCACACTTATATGACATTGATGGCATATCCTAGCGATAATGTCCCAGAGGGGCCAACCCCCTTAAGAAACCGCCAGAGGTAAGGAAGGTTTGCAGAGGCAGGTTGCATATTGGACCTAGGCATTCCGTATCACATCCAAGTGGAAGGTGAGCGCAGTTGTTACATGTCCAGGGACCCACACATAGCACATACTTTAAACCAGGCATCCTCAAACTGCGGCCCTCCAGCTGTTGCAAAACTACAACTTCCAGCATGCCTGAACAGCCTACAGGTATCAGCCTACAGCAGGGCATTGTGGGAGTTGTAGTTTTACAACATCTGGAGGGCCGCCGTTTGAGGATGCCTGCTTTAAACTAAGGCTACATTTACACAAATGTATTTTGTTTCCGTGTTTTTTTTTTTGCGGATAGAATGCAGACCTATTCATTTCAATGGGTCTGCAAAAATTGCGGACAACACACCGCGTGTTATTTGCATCCGTATGTCCGTTCTGTAGCCCAGCAAAAAAAATAGAACACGTCTTATTCTTGTCTGTTTTGCGGACAAGGATAGACATAAACAGGCGTAAAGAAGCTGCCTCTGACCCTCCTGGTGCCCCGTTTTCCATGCCTCTACCCATGCTGCATTCCTGTCCCTCCGTTTATAAAAGAGGTATGTGGCCATTATTTGTGTGTGTATACAGTAGTGTGTATGTTTATGTACCCTTATGTGTGCACATGAATTTGTGCATATGCCTGCATGTTAATGAATGTAGTGTATGTGCATACGTAAGTATGCCTGTATAAAGTCAGTGTGACTGTGTGTTCATGTATATACGGTAGTACATGTATTTATGTTTATTATTTTGCAATGTTTTTTTCATTATCTTTATGATTGAGCCAGATTATTGTGATATACCATATGTATTTACTATGGTATAAGGGCTCGTTCACACAACTGTATGGTTTTGCAGTTTGTTTTCAACAGATCAGTTTTTCCGCTTTTGGTTTCAGTAGTGTTTCCTTTTCCATTCCGCTTCCGTTCCGTTTGGTTTCCTTTTCTAATCCATTTTTTGCGGTACGGAAACGGAAGCATGTTAATAATGTTTTAACAGTAAGTATATTGAAAAATTGGGCTGGGCATAAAATTTTCAATAGATGCTTCCGCAAAAATGGAACAGATACGGAAGTCATACAGATGCATTCTGTATGCATTCAGTTTTTTTTACAGCCCGATTGACTTGAATGGAGCCACGGAATGTGATTTGCGGGCAATAATAGGACATAACTCAAAATGTAGCGGAACGGAAAAACGGAAATGCGAAAACGGAATGCATACAGAGTACATTCCGTTTTTTTTTTTGCAGATCCATTGAAATGAATGGCTCCGTATACGGACAGTATACTGAACGCAAAAAACGGCCCATATACGGAACTGAAAAAACGTTCGTGTGAACGAGCCCTAAGGGCTTATGCACACAAACTTATTTTCATTCCGTTTCCGTTCCGTTCCTTGGAAGGTAGGTTTCCGTTTTTCCGTATTTCCATTCCGCAACATTTTGAGTCTAATCCTATTATTGTCCACAAATCACGTTCCGTGGCTCCATTTAAGTCAATGCGTCCGCAAAACATACGGAATGCATACGGAGCACATCCGTATGTCATCCGTATTTTGCGGATCCATGCCCACTTTGCTCATGTGTTTACTGTTTACAAAAATTTCAGTACATTGCATTAACCTATAGAGGACCCGCGCTGTACATGTACAGAGCAGATGTCCGTGACTTAAAGGGAATCTGTCATACTAGCAAAAATAATTTTCATGAATCCATGTTTAATAAATTACCTTATTTCCATATGTGTTCATGTTTTTCTTTTGTGCCTTGTCATTTCTTCTAAAAACTGCTTCTTCTGATATGCAAATGAAGCTGTAAGGAGCCCAGAGGGGCGTTCCTCCTTTACCAAGGTGCCCAGGAACGCCCCCCTGATGTGCCGTGCCCGCCTAAATTTTAAAAAGAAGAACGCCTCTAATCCCTAAAATCGTATCCCAGAGGCGAGGCTAAATTCGACCCCCCCCCCCGCCAGCTCCTCTCTGTGCGGCAAATATCCCCGCTCCACCTCTCGCCTGCATCCCGCGCAGGCCCAGTGACGCTGTTGAGGCTGTTGGCCTCAGTATCCATATGATCGCGCAGGCACAGGCAATCGCCGGCACTGCGCCTGCGCGGGATTTCGGGATGCAGACGAGAGGCGGAGCGGGGATATTTGCCGCACAGAGAGGAGCTGGCGGGGGCGAGTATTTAGCCTCGCCTCTGGGATGCGATTTTAGAGATTAGAGGCGTTCTTTTTAAAATGTAGGCGGGCACGGCACATCAGGGGGGCGTTCCTGGGCACCTTGGTAAAGGAGGAACGTCCCTCTGGGCTCCTTACAGCTTCATTTGCATTTCAGAAAAAGTGTTTTTTAGAAGAAATGACAAGGCAGAAAAGAAAAACACGAACACATATGGAAATAAGGTCATTTATTGAACATGGATTCATGAAAAAAAAAAATTTGCTAGTATGCAGGTGACATATTCCCTTTAAGGACCAGTCACCCCTGCTGCATGCCGGCGCATTAACCCTTGACCGCGGCACATGCGATGTCCTTGCGGGGATCGGAGCTTCCATTGGGTCCCAGCGCTGCTGTGACAGGGACCCGATAGCAGGGAAGGCAGCCCGATGCCTTCCTTAGGCATCATGGATGCCTTCCGGGAGAGCCTGTGAGATCCAGCCCCCTGGATCTCACAGACAGGAAGCTGTAAGTGTATTACATTCAGTAATATACTTATAGCCAATGCATTACAATACACTAAAAAATCTTTTTTTTTCAAAAATGCTTTATTATGTAAAACTGAAACAAACAAACAAAAAAGTAGTCATATTTGGTATTGTCACGTCCTTAACAACCTGCTTTATAAAAATACCACATGATCTAACCTGTCAGATGAACATTGTAAATAACAAAAAATGAAAACGGTGCCAAAACAGCTATTTTTTGTTACCTTGCCCCACAAAAAGTGTAATATAGAGCAACCAAAAATCATATGTACCCTAAAATAGTACCAAAGAAACTGCCACCTTATCCCGTAGATTCCAAAATGGGGTCACTTTTTTGGAGTTTCTTCTCTAGGGGTGCATCAGGGGGGCTTCAAATGGGACATGGTGTTAAAAAAACCAATCCAGCAAAATCTGCCTTCCACAAACCATATGTCGTCCCTTTCCTTCTGCTCCCTGCCGTGTGCCCGTACAGCAGTTTACGACCACATATGGGGTGTTTCTGTAAACTAGAGAATCAGGGCAATAAATATTGAGTTTTGTTTGGCTGCTAACCCTTGCTTTGTTACTGGCAAAAAATGGATTAAAATGGAAAATCTGACAAAAAAGTGAAATTCTGAAATTTCCTCTCCATTTTCAATTAATTCTTGTGGAACACCTAAAGGGTTAACAAAGTTTGTAAAATCAGTTTTGAATGTGGTCATTTTTGGGTGGTTTCTATTATGTAAGCCTCACAAAGTGACTTCAGAACTGAACTGGTCTTTAAAAAAAAGTGGGTTTTGGAAATTGTCTGAAAAATGTCAAGATTTGCTTCTAAACTTTAAAGCCTTCTAACGTCCCCAAAAAATTTAATGGCATTCACAAAGTGATCCAAACATGAAGTAGACATATGAGGAATGTAAAGTAATAACTATTTTTGGAGGTATTACTATCTATTATAAAAGTAGAGAAATTGATATTTGCAAATTTGCTAATTTTTCTAAATTTTTGGTACATTTGGTATTTTTTTAAATAAAAATGAAATATTTTGACTCAACTTTACCACTGTCATTAAGTACAATATGTGACGAGAAAACAATCTCAGAATGACTTGGATAAGTATAAGCATTTTTAAAGTTATCACCACATAAAGTGACAGTGGTCAGATTTTCAAAAAATGGCCTGGTCCTTAAGGTGAAATATGGCAGGGTTCTGAAGGGGTTAATGATTACAAATTTTCTGTTTCCATTTGCAATCCACAAAAAACGGATCGCATATGGAAACCATACGGAGATTTTTTGCAGATATACGGAACGGAAGCACTATGGAAGCAAAAAACGGAATAAAGGATTCGTCAAAAACAGGCCGCAAAACACATACACACATGTGAACAAGCCCTAAAAATGAATAAATAAAAAACTTAGTGTTAAGAAAAGTGGCAGCCAGTTAAATAGGTGATATTTAATCTCAGTTCCTAGGGTAGAATGAGATGTAAATATCTCCCTGCTCACCCTATTTTTCAGAGCAGCTATTCTCAGTATTGCAGCATTGCCCCATTCAAGTGAGTGGCCCCTTCAAACAAGTGACTCGCCAGACAGTCAGAGTCTGACCAATCTTATTAGAAAGCTGGATAACCCCTTTACTCCACGGATATGTGAAAAGATACAAGGGAATTTGTATAGATCTAGTGTCCTGTGAACGTATATTACGAAATGAATCTGCAAATTCAGTTAAAATTGGGATAATAGGTGGACGCTCACTTTGAGCTACTTTTTGGCTAGATTGCTTAATATTTTAATCTGCCCCCTCCCCTCCCATTCCTCAACCAGCTGTACCTGTGGAGAAATCCATACTCACCTGATGTTCGCCTCTCCACATGAACAGGCGTCTCATGTGCCACTGACACCCATGACTGGCCTCAGCAGTGACGTGTTCCCAAGCGGTACTTGACCTAACAGTGACATGCTGCTTGGGGACACGTCATCACTGAGGCCATTCATTGACTGCAGCATGGAAGTTGAGCGACAGGGACCATACGTCCAGTAAAGAGAGCCAGGAAGCCAGAATGGATCAGCAAGGAGCAGGTAAATAAGGCTTTCTTAAAAGGTAAAGCTGGATGGGGTGGGGGCAAATTTATAGGGCATCTGTCAGCAGATTTGTACCTATGACACTGGCTGGCCTGTTACATGTGCGCTTGGCAGCTGAAGGCATCTGTGTTGGTTCCATGTTTGTATGTGTCGACATTGCTGAGAAAAATGATGTTTTATTATATGCAAATGAGCCTCTAGGAGCAACGGGGGCGTTACCATTACACCTAGAGGCTCTGCTTTCTCTGCAACTGCTCTCTACTTTGCTTGACTTTAGAAGAAGTCAGGGCCATGCGTGATCATGTTTGCACTGCCTGGTCCTGTCAATCAAAGTGCAGAGGGCGTCTGTTGAGAAGGCTAAACCTCTAGGTGTAGGGCCTCATGCACACAAAACGTATTTTCTTTCCGTGTCCGTTTTGTTTATTTTTCCGGACCATATACGGAATTATTCATTTCAATGTGTACGCAAAATAAACGGAAGTTACTCCGTGTGCATTCTGTTTCCGTATGTCCGTATTTCTGTTCTGTAAAAAAATAGAACATTCCCTATTATTGTCCACATTACGGACAAGGATAGTACTGTTCTATTAGGGGCCAGCTTTTCCGGTCCACAAAATATGGAATGCATATGGACATCGTCCGTATTTTTTGCAGATCCGTTTTTTGCAGAATGCAAAATACATACGGTCGTGTGCATGAGGCCTAATGGTAACGCCCCCGCTGCTCCTAGAAGCTTATTTGCATATATTAAAACATAATTTTTCTCAGCAATGCGGACACATGTGAACATGGGACCAACATAGATGCCTACAGCTGCCAAGCTCATATGCAACAGGTCAGCCATTGCCATAGATGCCCTTTAAGTTGGACAACCCCTTTAAGCTAAAACAGCTTTTTTTGGCATATTGTCCTGTGTCTTAGTTGCCAACTCTATACATAAAAGCCTAAAAAAATTAAAAAATTGTCTAAATCTTGGCTGGGGCAAAAAAAAAAAAAAAAAGCAGGTCAACCCCGTCAAGTGGGAAAAGGAACAAACATTGATTACTTGTATGAAAATAACTCAGGTACCATACCTCTATGGTAAATAACCTAAAATAATATAAAAATAGGACAGATATATAGACAGACATACAGATATAAACTATATTTATGTAGTAAAATATATGTACATTGTTTCCCTAAATGTAAATAGCATGTGCATTGTTCGGTATGTGATATGGACACGCAGATAGGTAGACAGTGCCTAGTTTGCCTATTTGGTAAATGGCATCTACCTATGTAAATGTCAAGTGCCTTCTTTATAGATAGGTAAATAGGCAGATAAATAGATGTTTTAAATTGACATGCTGTACCCAGATTCTCTCCAAAACTGATTATATCATCTTTATTATGTACAAATAATATTAAACAAATAAGAATAAAAACTTTTCATTTTATTTCCCGTCACTTTATTTTGGCTATAAAGGGCACAATTAGATACAGCTTGAATGTCATGTAGTAATACAGTATTTAAGTACAATTCATAATAGGATATTTATGTCCTTAATATACAGAATACAATTACACAGAATACATATAACACTCAGGTCTATTATTATACCAGGAAGGAAGGCATTAAAAATAAAAAATCAGCACACCTTTTCCTCTCACTATTTACTTGCTGCCTTATGCAAGGGTGACTAATATCACCTCCTTAATTCAAAGCACCACACATTGGAAATAAATTGATTTATAGAATTCTTATACGTTTGTATTGTATAATTTTATATTTGGCTAGTTAAAAATGAATAATCTTTTTTTATAAATGTTTTAGTGATAAACCTTTATCGCCAATAAAAATCAACAAAGAGAATATATATCAATAAAGAGAATATCAACAAAGAGAGAAATCAATAAAGAGAACATATATATATATATATATATCAATAAAGAGAATATCAACAAAGAGAATATATATCAATAAAGAGAATATCAACAAAGAGAAAAATCAATAAAAAGAAAATATATATATATTTACACAAATCTGTATACATGCTTTATAAATGTCCAGGTCCATTTTACATATAGATATTAAAAATAATTCTGATAAAAAATAAGAGTGTTTAATTTGTGTTTCAAAATATTAGTATATTTCTCCATTTGTATATTTGCAGTGTAGATTACAATACTGAATATTTAAACAAAACACAAGTTAATGAACATTATATCAGTATAGTAATCTATATTTTAATCTATATTTTTTATTAGTATAATTGAAATAATGAATATAGTATTTTTTTAATAAACGTATAAATGTTTTTGCTGAATTTCCTTACTGTTGGTTAGAAGTTGATTTTATTTAGGAGAATGTTTTATTGCTATTATCTGTCATTTTATATACTTATATGTTGATAAAATATATTTTATTAAGTAAAAAGGTTAAAATAGTTCATTGAACTGTATCTTTATGATGTTGCAGACAAATAATATGATTTTAAAAAACATATTTAAATAAACACTAAATGTATGACTATTACAGCACATTTAGAACAAAATGGATAAAATGTAGTAAGAATACATGAGCTTGTTAGCTGCACAATAGACCTGCATTTCTTTGCACTCAGTACAAAGCTTTTTGTTGAGATGTCTGGTCACTTTGTCTTGTCTTGTCATTGCCACTTGTTAAACACAAATTGTATTAATGCCCAGAATACAGAAATCAATGCAGAAGCAGAGCACTTCACCTCTAGTATAAGAACAAATATGTTAGATACACAAATAATAGACAATGGAAATGTGATCATTAACCAATCCCTGTACTTCATTTTATAAACTCAGAGAGCAAAATGAAAAACTTTCAATTATTATATCTAAGTATATTTAATTCCTTTGAATAAGTTGTAAAGCAACTTTTACTAAATAAATTATCCTGGGTAAAAATAAATCAGAGTAATTTATCATATCACAGATTCTAGTATATTTGTAATTATAACAAAGAATAAATATTTGTAATATTTTGTCAATTCAATTATTATCATTGTTATTACAACTAATCATATTACTAACTGTGATAATTTTTCAGATGTATAAATAGATTAGATGGTAGATAAATAGATAGAGATAGATAGATAGATAGATAGATAGATAGAAAACATAATAACTTTATGAATAATATATAATTACAACTACTGCTAATTACTGAATATATTAAAAATAAATACATAATAATATACAAATGTTCTGTATTAATATATGGTAAACTATGCTATCTTATATTTTGGCATTAATATTATTACACATACTTTATCATTATTATACCTATTACACAGGCACATTATATTATATTATGTATTACATTATTTATTGACTTTTAGAATTTAGTAACAAATAATAAAAGCATTATAAAACAAGTAATAACTAATTGGCATCAGCAAATACATATATGTAAATGAGGATTTTAAAAGCTGGAATGCTTTGCCTTTTTTTCACATTTCATAGAGATCTACCTTATATACCTGGAAGAGATCAAATAAAACAGACTAGCCTGGTAATAGAATAATAAAACACAGTCACAGTACAATGCTATCCATTGGTTTTTCTAATTTCATTTCATTTATTTTTGAACATTAACATTTTGCAGATTCACCCTGTAATTTAGATTGAAGTTTTGGGGGGAGAAAAAAACATATCCAAAACATTTTTCCTATCGATTTTCAAAATGTTTGTTCTTTTAGAATTATGATCCTATGGGAACTTAAAGACAATTAACAGATATCTGCTATATCCATCTCTCCACCTTAGGTTCTCCCACTTAGAAAGGAGAATAAGCATTTAGATTTTACAGGTGCTACAAAATCCTTTTTCTTTTTGGGATCCTGATTTCATTCCAACGATGTGCAGGTATCTCTACACATATAGACATCGCCTACAATTTATTTTAGTGTGATGTATACATTTTAATTTGCATGGTGTTAGTTCACATTTTTACCTCCACATTACAGCTTTCAGTGCCCTCTTACTGAGCAGAAGACTTGGCAGAAGACTGCAAACCTCTCTTTCCTCCTTCTTCTCCCACAGAGATCCGGAGAATCCAGGCAGTGTAGAAGAAGAGGAGCTTGTGAACCAGCAGTGGTGCTCGTGGACTGCAGAGCCCCATCACCCACAGCTCCTCCACATCCACAGAAATGGAGAAGTCTGCCACTCCTGATCCAGGATATGTGCATGAACTCATCTGATAGATATGTCATCAGACTTCAGACTGTTTACTGACTCATTTCTAGAAGCCATTGCATGCTAAGAGTCTCTGTGAATCAGAATCGATAAGGTTCGTCAGTCACGTCTGTAGATGGAGAAGATAAGAAGGAGCTTTATGGAAGGAGTACACTGAAATCACACAGATCATCACCAGGTGTATTCCTTACTGCATACAGTAACTAAAAAAATGGACAAATACTGTAAAATAAACAGATTAATAGAAGTAAACCATGTTGATACATGGAGGATTCATTTCCAGGAAAAATAATAATCGTTCTAATAGAATTCAGAATTTATAGCAAGACAATTAAGAAGAAAGAAACATAATAATAGTCCTAATAGAATTTATAGTAAGACAAATCAAAATAATAATAGTCATAATAATAGTCCTAATGTAGAATTTATAGTAAGAAAAATATAAATAATAATAGTCCTAATAGAATTTATGGTAAGGCAAATATAAATAATAATAGTCATGATAAAAGAGATAATAAGTCTGTAGAATGTTACAATAATGTTATAATAAGTGATGCATGCAGGTAATTGTTCTCTGTCACATGGGGCACTAGATTTCCCAACATTGTGAGCTGTGCTCTGAGTATGGCTGGCATTCCCTTGCCAAGTCCTCAGACAATATGAGCATTTATACAAGTGAGAAGCATTATTGTGCTGCCAGTCATGAATAGTCCATTACTCTCCAATGCAGATGACTGAGAAATGCAGCCTGACAATCCAAGTGTCACATTCTGCCTGCAGCCACATTGCACATTTACATCACAGTCTGCAGATGATAGGTTGCAGGAGGCTGCTGATAATAATAATAATAATACTACCATAGGAGAGAGGATGACCCTGGGTTGTTTCCTAATGTATGCAATGCACTGGTGTTCAGTGGAGGTCTGAGGATTGAGAATTTGCATGATCCCTGCTTAGGAGCTTAGAGAACAGGAGGCATAGTCCTCCTGGTTCATATTATGTAAGGTTATAATTAGAGATGAGCGAATTTCATATTTTGAAATTCGTTTACACTTCGTTTGGTGGTAAAAGGTGAATTGCGCTATGGATTCCATTACCACGGACCATAACGCAATTCTTTGGCGGATTTCCTTTAGAGGCATTCCATTATTCATTCCGTCATGATAGAAGTCTATGGGCTGCAAAACGTATCCGTCCCGTTTCCGTTATGCAGGGGAATGCTCTCTAAAGGCATTCCGTCATAGAATTGTGTTATGGTCCATGGTAACGGAATCCATAACGCAATTACCCTTTTACCAGTAAACGAAGCGTGAACGAATTTCAAAATATGAAATTTGCTCATCTCTGGTTATAATGACAGGAGTGGGGTTAGATCATCTGCATGTGCTGGATGTCCAGGTCCTGGATGCATCTGATGGGATGGAAACCTGCAGGTTGTGTGCACAGCTCTGATGGCCCCCATAAGTGATGGAGACAGTGAGCTGGTCTGCTGCTTGTTTTGTATGTAGGGATTGTTTCTTTACACAGTGTTAGACTCTTATCCTGTCTGCCAGAGTGATTGCAAGGGGAGTGACTAGGGAAGCACTGGACAAGTAAAGAGGACTGGGAGGGAGAGAAGGAGGGACAGTGGAGGGGAAGGAGACAGGGTAAAGAGGAGGATGAAAGAGGAGAGAGAACTGAAGGAAAAGAATGGAAATGAATAAATGAAGGATTGATAAATATGATGTAAGAAGAGAGCGCAGAAAGAATGAGTATGAAATCATGATAATAGATAGATATGATAAAGCAAAATAGAGATAGATAGATAATAGATTAAATAAAGATAGATAGATAGATAGATAGATAGATAGATAGATGATATAATGAAAGTATGAAGGCTAAAATGAGAATAAAAGGAATGGCTGAAAATGAAATAATGTCAGATAGATGTAACGGGTAAAAATGAGGGTAGACATACTGAGAATGAAAGAATAAAACATAGAAGGAATGACTGACAATAACAGATTCAGTGCCAATGAGGATACAATTAGGAAATGAATCAGTGAGAATGAGAGGGACACTAAAAGGGAGATTAAAAATGAGAATGGAGTATAAAATGAGTGAGAATGAAATAACGTAAAAGGGAGAGAAAGAAAGAAAAAGGCAGAAAGAATTAGAAAGAGGGAGCATGAAAGCTACTTAGAAAAAGAATGACAATGAAATAAACCCAATGGGTGGAGAAAATAAGAAAGAGAATGGGAGGGGATGAGGTGAAAAGGTATTAACAGGCAGTGATACGGAAAGTTAGAGACGGTGAAATAGACAAGCTTTGTGAGAATGAGAGGGAAGCTGAGAGAATGAAAGGAAGAAGGTGATTGAGAGTGTTGAGTTAGTGCTTGTAGGGCGCTCCAGACTGCACGGTCAGACAGCTACTGGATCTTGTTTCAAAAAGTATACACACAAGCAGAGGGATGAGTAAGGGTATGACCACACGCCGCGGCCACGTCACGATTGCAACACAGCCATTCTGCGGTCGAGTACCACGGGACGCAGCTTGCCCTTGTTAACTAATGAGGACTGCACTGTATAGCTGATCTGCCTTGTTAACTAATGAGGACTGCACTGTATAGCTGATCTGCCTTGTTAATGGCAGCACGACATTGAAGGTGCTGCCCGGCCATTAACAATGCAGACCAACTAAACAGTGCAAACTCATCAGTTTAACAAGAACTCGACTGCAGCGCGGCCACGTCACAACCGCGCCGTGTGATCATATCCTAAAGGTTTCCTTCTTTTGTATTTTTACAGATTAATCTTTCTTGATTCACCAAGATCTAGTCCAAGCCCAGCTCAGGGCAGCACTAGGAAAGTCCCCCAGGTTAGACTCTTCTCCAGCAACCATGAATAGCTTCCTTGTCAGCAGACTACAGGCTCTGTTACAACAGCCTGTATTGTTTCAGTCCCCACAGCAACACTGGGCATTTTCATTTTGCACTGCCAGTCCATTATCAGGAAACGCCTGCAGAGGGCGTAAGGCTATGTTAGGGGAATTGTTGCTTATGCAATGAAATCCAAACAAAACTGGACGACAATGATGAGCATTGTGGAGAGGAGACTGCAGGGAATCAGGCCCCTTTTGGATGTCATGTCTGATCTTTTTACCATGCGGCCTATTTTTTTTCTCAATTTATATTGCAGTTGACAATATTATGATTATTTATAACTGCAGATACAAGCGTGGCCAGCCAGTACTATTCTCCATTGCTGGCCTAGATTTACTAATGTGTCTGAGCCTAAATTCTGTCTAAAAATGGCGCAACATGGCACCACTAGGGTTTCTGACTTGTTCAAAAAAAGGGTGCTTGCTGGAAAGGGGTGTGGTCTGAAATGCACCCTTTTGTGCCAAAATGACACCGCAATTCTGGCATAAAATTCTGCAAGTCAACCAATAGTTGGTATAAAGTTAGACAATAGTGTCTCTCCCTGCAGCACACTATCATCCAGTCTGAGCCCCTGTGATAAAAGTGGCGCAGGTCTAGATAGAGTATAGGGTTAGAAAATCTGGACCACAGTGTGAAATATGGAAGCTGTGCTGCAGCAGATGATAGCGATGATAGCAGTTGTTCCACAATAGGAACCTTATTAGTAGGCATTATGAGATGATAACCCCCTCTGCATTTATAAATTATAATTAGTGGAAGAAGATCAAGCAAAGCAAATGTTCTCCAAACACCAGCATGATGTCTACTGATCAAGAGGTCAAGGAGCTTGCCTCGGCCTCGAGTGATGAGCAATAGGCAATATTCGAATTCGCGATATCTTGTGAATTTTTGGCCGAATATTCGCCATAAATTCGCAAATTTGAGAATTTGTGATCTCCAGTCATTAATTACTTGATTGCAAAAATTGGCAATGTAATATATTCACGATAAAAATTTGTGATTAGAATATTCGCGATCGACACTAAGGGGTCGAAACCTTCCTATTGGTTGCTAGATGCTGATATTTGCGATAAATTTGCAATTGGAATATTTGCGATCAACACTATTCGTGAATACAAATATATAGCGCTATATTCTAAATATTCGAGAATTTTCGAAATGGCGATATTCATGATTAAAATTCGTAATTGAATATTCGCGCTCAACACTAGACATCAGTGGAAATACAGTGATGATTCCTGGTCAGCTGTACATAGGTCTCAGCTCAGGGCCCTTGTGGATGCGATTACCACCATATGTTAATGGGAAGCACAGACTAGAGTTTTCAATTAATATTAATAAGCTATGAGTCCAAGAGTAATGCAAAAATGTAATGCTTTCCTCACAACCAATCACATTAGTAACCAGCATCCTCTACACACAATGGAAGGAGCAGTAGTTCAGGCGCAGACTTCTGGCACCAGAGGTACTGGGAACAGCTAATCGGTGGAGGTGCAGGGTGCTGGACCCCAGCCAATAAGATATGGATGGCATATTTGGAAGATAGTTCAATATAAGACAGGGGTAGGCAACCTCCGGCACTTCAGCTGTTGTGAAACTACAACTCCCAGCATGCATACTTGGTCTGCTCTTCTCAGAACTCCCATAGAAATGAATGGAGCATGCTGGGAATTGTAGTTTTACAACAGCTGAAGTGCTGAAGGTTGCTGACCCCTGATATGAGAGGACTGGAAAACCCCTTTTAGGCTGTGTTAACATCTTCGTTTCAGAGATCCAGCAGCTTGATCTTGTGCAAATGCCAACTGTCGGCCGGACGATAAACCATTGCATGCAACGTTTTTTTGTTCGCAAAAATTGCAGGATATCGGCCCGGGTCACTGCCATAACCCATAACCCATTGCAGTCAATGGGGATGCAGACTCTCTATGCTGGAACAGCCTCCCAGATCTCCAAACAGAGATGTGAACGAGGCCTAAGGCCCCTTTCACCTCTGCGTTTTTGCTTTCCGTCCTAGAGTTCCGTCCTCGGGGCTCTAGGACGGAAAGATACTGATCAGGATTTATCCTAATGCATTCTGAATGGAGAGAAATCCGTTCAGGATGCATCAGGATGTCTTCAGTTCAGTATGTGAATGTTTTTTGGACGTTGACAAAACCGCAGCATGCTGCGGATTTATCTCCGTCCAAAAATCCAGAAGACATGCCTTAACGCCGGATCCGGAATTAATACCCATTGAAGTGCAATAATCCGGATCCGGAATTAAGCTAAACGTCGTTTTGGCGCATCGCCGGATCTGATGTTTAACTCTGCGCATGCGCAGCAGCAGTTCTGATCGGGGCCCCAGTGTAAGAGGCCTTATACAAACAATTTTAGCAACGGGTTGCTTCACATAAACAAGAATGGGTTCACAAAGGTATTCATTTATTTTTTACAAAATATGTGTCAAACAACCCCAGAGTTAAGTTGTTTCTGGTCGCTCTCCTGACATGTCTGTTTTAGTAAATACTTGTATTCCCCATGATATAAGGATTCTGAAGCATCTTCTCTTGTAACTCAGAACTGTGCTATTCATCTGTTATTCCAACTACAAATTTATGAATAAATAGAAACTGGGTGTTACTAGTTGGAAGTAGGTCGGAACACATTTTGACACTGTCCAGTCAGTGCCAGATGATGAAGGGACACACTCATTTGACAAGGTAAGGGTACTGCCTGATCCAGCAATCTGCATGCAAACGGAAAGCATTTGAAGACGGATCCGGCTACGGATCCGTCTTACAAATGCACTGCAAGAACGGATCCGTCTCTCCGCTTGTCATGCGCAGACCGGAAGGACAGATCCCGCATTGCGGTATTTTGAATGTCGGATCCGTCACTAATATATTCCAGTAGAAAAAATGCTGGATCCGGCATTCTGGCAAGTCTTCCGGGATTTTGGACGGAGATAATAGCGCAGCATGCTGCGGTATTATCTCCATCCTGAAATGTCAAAAAGACTGAACTGAAGACATCCTGATGCATCCTGAACGGATTTCTCTCCTTTCAGAATGCATGGGGATAAAACTGATCAGTTTGACGGAACTCTATGCCGGAAATGAAAAGCGCAAGTGTGAAAGTACGCTAAACAGTATCACCCAGTTGTCAATTTATTCATACATTTCTAGGAGAAATAACAGAGGAACGACACAGACCAGAGTTCTAAGATAAGATCCTCCAAAATTGTTATATTGCGGGGAATACAATTATTTACTAAAACAGTCATATCAGGAGATCAGCCACATCCCCTTTAACCAAGCCTCACGCCGCCCATACACATCAGATATACGGTATACTGCCAATACTGCAGAGTCAGTTGGCAACTGCTAACAACCTGTGATCTATGGTGGCTTCTCAACTGTCCCCTGATGACAACACGGGAAACGAGGATCATTCATGTTGGACTTCAACACACCTGAGGTTTTGTTCTCTCTCTCCTAATGAATAGATGGAAGGTTGTTGGGGAGAGTAGTCAGAAAATGAGCTATGTTATGTATATGGCTGTCTTTGGCTACCTGCACGTTGCGGATTACCCGTGATTTTTCCATATGGATTTTCGCACTGAAAAACCGCAGCATAATACAGTACCAGGAAAATGAATGAAATTTGACAACTCTCATGCACACTTTAAGTATTTTTTACATGCCGAAATTGACCAGCTATGCCACATATCAATAGTTTGTGTGATTCTGCCCCTTATATATTGTGGCTTTTTCCACAGACTTTAATGAGGTTGTTAACATAAACAGAAAATTCACACCAAAATCTGCAACAAAAACCTCACATAAAAATAATGAAAACCACAATAAATAGTGCGGATTTATGTGTGTTTTTTATGCTGTTTTGGTGCAGATTTCATGTGGATTTTCTGCATACAGATTTGCACCATGTGCAGGTTGCCTTTAGCTGTAATTCTTGACCCTCCTGGCCTGTGGCCTGCATACAGTTAATGTGCCCCCAAACCGCCAGGACACGTCTTACCAATAATATCGCCTAGTGTTACATGGAACAACGTCAAGGTGATTGCATCTGTGGGATCTGTAATGTACAGTCAACATATCCTATTGTGTGACCCTGGGTTCACACTTGAGCGTATTTGATACGTGCGTTTTTGTCGCACGTATTACAGCGCGTTTTTGGAAATAGGAAACGCGCGATGTATGCGCGTTCGTGTGATTGACCACTCTGGCGTCAATCACAATACGCGAGACAAAATGCCCCAAAGAAGCTCCTGTACTTCTTTGGGCGTAGGGCGTTTTACAGCGCGTTCGTACGCGCTGTAAAACGCTCAGGTGAGAACCATGCCCATAGGGAAACTTGGGTTTTCACCTGTTGAGCGTTTTACAGCGCGTAGGAACGCGCTGTAAAATGCTCAGGTGTGAACCCAGCGTAATAGATGCCTGGGGTCATTTGTTATATGACTATATTTTACGATAACCTCGAGTCTCAGAATGAGTGAATGTTGATTCTGTGCACTGACATTCCAGTAGTATCAGCAAGAACCATTTTCCCAGTCAGACCTTGTCATTGAAAAATGTATAAATAAATAAATAAATATATAAATAAATAAATTATATATATATATATATATATATATATATATATATATATATATATATATATATATATATTATGCATACTTTGGATCAGGGCAGACATGCTATATGTTTAAGCATCTTCATAGTGTTTCCGCGAGTATCCGCTCCGTGCAGGGGCGTAGCTAAAGGCTCATGGGCCCTGGTGCAAGAGTTCAGTTTGGGCCCCCCTTCCCTTAGTGCTTTGTGTGTCTTCTTATGCGGCACAAGTGTCTTTGGGCCCCTTCAGGCTCCTGGGCCCGGTAGCGACTGCTACCTCTGCACCCCCTATAGCGACGCCCCTGGCTCCGTGCCTCCGCGCCGTATCTTGAGCATGCATGCCAGATACACTCTGCTTGTAACATTGAAACAGGGATCCGACCCTGAAATGTACCCTGTAGTGGAACAAAAAACACACATTAGGTCCTTCTCTATAAAAAAATATATATATATATATATATATATATATATATATATATATATATATATATAGACCTACTCCCTCAGGTGAAAGCTGTAAAATAAAAACAATGCCAAAATAGCCATTTTTTGGTTACCTTGCCCAAAAAATGTGTAATATTGAATAAAAAAATAAATCATATGTACCCAAAAATGGTACCAATAAAAACGCTTCCTACAAAAAACGAACCCCTACACAAGACAATCAGCAGAAAATTAGGGACCACTCATAGAGGCAACCGTGACGTGGTGGGTGGCTTACATAATTTGGCCAAAATATAAACTAATGCCTCATCTAACATCCAGCATAGTGGCAGGACGGAGCTCTAGCTGCAGTGTGCCATTGCACCTTTGTTTTTACGTTTGTATGTGTATTTCACCATAGCAACGTGCACCTGCGTATTGGGTTGTGCTGACTGCAATCCCCATTTTAATCCTTTGTAGCATATATGGGAGGCGTGGTGACCTCCATGCAGTCATGCACACCTGACTAGTGGATCCGCCCTGTAGGCTGGTTTTAAAGTCAGTATAAAACTGAGTCTGCTTTATTGAACTTACCAGAAGCCATTTGGTTCCAGGAGAAGTACTAGTGGGCTCAGCATGCATGTTGGTATTTGCATCCCTTGATCTGATGAACGCTGTATGGCACCAGACGGGGTTACAAGCAGAGTGTATCTGGCATGCATGCTGCACCTGCACTCCCTGGGTTTTGTGTGGCTGATATGGCCCATAAAAGGTAAGAATTAATGTTAGGGACCACTCGAGAGGCAACCGTGAAGTGGTGGGTGGCTTACATAATTTGGCCAAAATATAAACTAATGCCTCATCTAACATCCAGCATAGTGGCAGGACGGAGCTCTAGCTGCAGTGTGCCATTGCACCTTTGTTTTTACGTAATACCCACACAACCTGTGAATAGGGGTAATGCTGTTTTGGGAAGAAAACAGCCATGTTTTCCTAATCCTGCACAACCCCAATAAAAGTTGCATATGATTTCTACAACTTTCTGATATAGAAAAGTCCACCTCTTTGAGAAGATCACCTCTGATCTAGACCAGATCCTCCGCTCAGCCACACATTATGCATACTGGCCATCTTCTTGTGCATAGAAGACCACATTTTAACAAAATTTCTGGTGGTTGCCTCAACGAAGTTTCACTTTGTGTTTCAGTCCCTTACAAACTGCAAGATCTCTGCTTGCTGTCAAATGGGAAGATTTTTATTGATATCAAAACCTGTGCACCCATAATACAGAGAGGTGAATCCCATTATGTCCAGTCTAGTGAGCTAACTACAACATCACAATCTTCTCAGATAAATATAGGAGCGTGGAGTACAGGCTGTACAGAATCATGTCTAGACTGGATACTATTCTATCCAGTACTCAGTATTAGGTTTGTGCAGGCTTTCAGTCTCTGGATGTGAGCAAAACTGTTCCCATTCACTGACAGCAAACAGAGATTTTGAAAATGGTGATGAATTGAGACAATTTATACATGAAATTTGCAGAACATTGCGTTATATAATGGCTAAGCACTTGTTTCATAAAATCAGAAAACTCTTCTAAAAAGCCATATGAATTCCTGAGATGATGGTCGATAACCCCACTATCCCAGGGGCCCCGGAAGCTGAGACTAAGACCAAAACTGTTCAGCGTGACTATGGAGGACCACCACCATCTGTGACATGGAAATCAGATCTCAGATTGTTTAGTGGGGTCTGATGCATTTTCTTTTTTTTAAATAATTTTTTATTAAGTTTTACAAATATACAATTGGTGAAGTAACGAAGTGTGGGATTCCAAGCATTAGATATTAATTGTTTTACTGATGTTATTTAATTATTGTATACCCTAAACATCATGTTACATCACCCGAAACATCTTCAGCTGTATAAGAAATGACAACCTAGTCACTACTAGTTCCTGACTACCTAGAGCACTACTAGTTCCTGACTACCTAGAGCACTACTAGTTCCTGACTACCTAGTCACTACTAGTACCTGACTACCTAGAACACTACTAGTTCCTGACTACCTAGAGCACTACTAGTTCCTGACTACCTAGATCACTACTAGTTCCTGACTACCTAGAGCACTACTAGTTCCTGACTACCTTGAGCACTACTAGTTTCTGACTACCTTGAGCACTACTAGATCCTGACAACCTAGAGCACTAGTTCCTGACTACCTGAGCACTACTAGTTTCTGACTACCTAGAGCACTACTAGTTCCTGACTACCTAGAGCACTACTAGTTCCTGACTACCTAGAGCACTACTAGTACCTGACTACCTAGAGCAATACTAGTTCCTGACTATCTAGAGCACTGCTAGTTCCTGACTACCTAGAGCACTACTAGTTCCTGACTACCTAGAGCACTACTAGTTCCTGACTACCTAGTCACTACTAGTTCCTGACTACCTAGATCACTACTAGTTCCTGAGTACCTAGAGCACTACTAGTTCCTGAGTACCTAGAGCACTGCTACTTATTCATGACTACCTAGCGAACTATTAGTTCATGACAACCTCAAGCACTACTAATTCATGACTAACTAGATAACTATTAGTCCCTGTAGCACTGCAGATTCATGACAACCTAGAGCACTACTAGTTCCTGGTTACCTGGAGCAATAGTGGTTTCTCACTACCTAGTGCACTACTAATTCTTGAATACCTAGACAACTATTAGTTTCTGGCTACCTAGAGCACTACTAGTTCATGACAACTTAGAGCACTACTAGTTCCTGGTTATCTAGATCCCTACTAGTTCCTGGTTACCTAGAGCACTACTAGTTCATGACAACTTAGAGCACTACTAGTTCCTGGTTATCTAGATCACTACTAGTTCCTGGTTACCTAGAGCACTACTAGTTCCTGGTTATCTAGATCACTACTAGTTCCTGGTTACCTAGAGCACTACTAGTTCATGACAACTTAGAGCACTGCTAGTTCTTAACTATTTAAAGCACAACTATTTCCTGACTACCTAGAGCACTACTAGTTCCTGACTACCTAGAGCACTACTAATTAATGACTACTTGGATTACTATTAGTTCATGACTACCTAGAGCAGTGTTTCCCAACCAGTGTGCCTCCAGCTGTTGCAAAACTACAACTCCCAGCATGCCCGGACAGACTTTTGCTATGCGGGCATGCTGGGAGTTGTAGTTTTGCAACAGCTGGAGGCACACTGGTTGGGAAACACTGACCTAGAGCACTACCAGTTTATGACAAACTAGAACACTACTAGTCTAGGACTACCTAGAGGACTACTAGCTTACAACTACCCAGTGCACTTCTAATTCATGAATACCTGAAGCACAACTACTTCATGACTACAAAGACAACTACAAGTTCATAACCACCTAAAGCACTACTAGTTGATGACTACCTAGTTGATGACTACCTAGAGCACTTCTAGTTTGTTTACCTAGAGCACCACTAGGTCAGTTTATGACTACCTAGAGTACTACTAGTCTGACTACCTAGATCACCATTCATTTATGTTTCCCTAGGTAGAGCACTATTAGTTTAGGACTATAGCGCGTGTTCTTAAAATGTAAGACATTTTGGGGATTACTCTGAAAAGGATTAATAATAATTAAATAGAAAGATCTGTCCCCTCTCCTGACATGTCAGGTCTAATATTACTTGCACCCCCTGTAATAATTTTGCAGCATCTATTTTATTAACAAAAGATTATAGATAAATTTTCCAACTGGGCGTGACCATTCCTTTGTTTAAAAAGCTGTGTCCCTGCACAGCCTCCCTCTGCTAGCCCTGAGTGGACAATGTCAGACTCTGCAGGGACACACCCTCAACTGGTAACACCCAGTTGGCAATTTATTCATAAACTGCTAGTAGGAATAATAAAGGAACAGCATAACAGAGTTAAGACGCTCGAGAACTATTACATGGGGAGTGCAGAAACGTCAGGACAGGCCCTCTAAGGATACAAGCTCCTATGCCGGGCCATGGCACAGGGACCATCCCTAAACCAGGATAGGGTCCTGCAGACCCCTGTGGGGGACTACCTCTGGAGCAGCCATATTTCTAGGCTGCCAATCGACGCTGGCAGCAGCACGGTGGGCGTGGCTTGCTAGCCTTCCCTGTGCGACAATTGTATACATGTCTAAAGACAGAAGTGCAGAAGTCAGAGCGGGAGCAGCAGCGTATAACAGACGTTTTCCACAAGCCATGAGACATTTTGGAAGCAAATATTTTATATTTTTTCCCGTTCAGTAACGTAAAACGAGTACCCCTCCCGGACAAAACAAGGCAGAAGGCAGCAGCTCCCTCACCAGCCCCGCACCTCGCTCGTCCCGTACGGCACTAGTGACAGGCGGGCGGGCAGTGGGCGGGGCCGGTTATCCCCGGGTACTTGACTCGTGTGATCCTCGGCGGGGGGAGGAGGCGGCGGCTCTCAGTCAGCGCTGTGTGTTGTGTTGTGGCCACGCCCCTTCTCCCCGCGATGTTGACGCAATGTATAAATAGTGGAACAAAGACAACTTCCTAGAAGCTTTGCCTGGTGTGCACGGCGGCCGGCGGCGAGCTGCGTCTGCCCGGAGAGAGGGGACAGACTCGGGGCACTGGATGTTACCATTGGACAGCCGGCTCCCTATCATTGGGCTTCCCCCCAGTAAGTGTCATCCCGCCGCCACTCTCTGCTCTGTTATCACTGTGTGGGGGGGCTGTGTACATAACGCCGGGCACTGCTGCCTGTGCTAAGCTGCTGCAGCCCACTGTGTGCACGGGCTGAGAGCAGAGCCGGGCTCCGGTACCTGTGCTCGCCATCCCGGTCTGTGGGGCTGTCCCCGGGGAACGGCACCTTATCATAGGTGCTGTTGCAGTCGGTTTAACGGGCTCCCCCCCCCTTCTTCATCTCTGCCGGCAGCGGAGGGGTTAATATCCACTTGTCTTCCCCTAGCTCGCGAGCCCATTGGACGAAGCGCTGCTACTGGGGTCATGACGTCACCTGCCCGGCGCTTCTCAATGAATTGTCTTGTATTGATGGGTTCTAGTGGGATGAGGTCTGCACTGCAGGTAGGTGGCCCGGTGCGTGCAGGGGGCAGCAGAGCCCGGAGGGAACGGTAGGTGAAGCGGGGGATGAGGGACTGACCGGGGCACGGACAGGACACGGAGGGGAACGTTGTGTTTACAGTTACAACAGGCGTATTGTGACGTCACCTGATTGACAGGTCGCCCTGCCAGAGGGAAAAGTCGCTAGCGGCTGACAACGGGCTAATTTAAGCAAGGGGTGACGTCATCGCCTCCTTGACAACAGTAGAGGCAGCGCCGCCTCCCCCCTTTATCTGAGACCCAGAAGTGACAGCCTGAGGGACAATGCTTCCTGGAGAGACAATAACCATTAAAAGCAGCAGAAACTGCCCACAACTCCTCCATTGCTGGCTGCTGGGTGTGCGCCTCCATCGCCTGGATGGGATTTTACACATTTCTGTTATGTGCCTGTTCACAGTGTGCCATATCTCTATAGACGCCACGTAATCCGCATGCACTTGGGGGACATACCTGTATCTAGATACCCCCCCATCCTATGAATGTGCCCCCCACCCTTTTTATTTTTACTATAGGGATACTAGTTGTTGTTTTTTTTTTTTAAATTAAATAATCTTAGAAAGCAATATGTAAAGAATTTTTGGCCTTTTTCTTTCTTTTGGCAGTGGTGTGTAGTTCAAGACTGTCGTTTTGTATCAGTCCGTCGTTTTTATCTCAGATAAGAGTCCTATATAAATGGGGGATTTGATTGTCAGTTTAGTGCTGAGGGGGAAGAGGTTATCTGCTAGTATAACGGTAGTTTGTGGCATTAGGATAACAGTATGCCCATGGCTCGATTATTCTTTTGATAGATCTGGATCGGGGTGCCCCACCTGTGGCCCTCGATACCATTCTGTGCGGCCCCCAGCCATCTGGTACCAGACATGTCTGTCCGTCTTGCGGCTGCTCACGTGTATCTTTCATGTATTCTCCCATTAGATGAGGGTCCTGGAAGTGTAACCAGACATTTATGGTATATACTGTAGGTGCGATGTGCCCATAAATACAGTGTGTCAGTTGCTAAAATCCCTTTAAACGTTATTTTTGGCCCTTGGGATTGGTTTAGTCTGACAATGTGGCCCCCAACCAGAAAAGGTTGTGCACCCCTAGTCTAGATAAAGATGGCCACAGAAGAGCATTGCATTGATTAGTGTAATGTCTCCAAAATAAAGGGAGCAGGTCGTCGCTATCAGGGTTGCCAACTGTCCAGAAATTTCTGGACAATCCGTAAAAAATTGGCGACTTTTCTTGTGTCCATTCACACGTCAGTATTTTGTAATTCGCAAGTTAGCGGAACGGAATGTGGACCCATTCATTTTAATGGCCCTCAAAAATTCGGACAGCACTCAGTGTGCTTTCCGCATCCGTTGTTTCGTTCCGTTATGCGGATCTGCAAATAGAGCTTGTCCTACTATTGTCTGCAAAATGCGGTCCGTGTTCCCATGGTAGTCAATGGGTCCGCAAAAATGTGGATGACGTGCGGAATGCATCAATATGTCAATATGTGGATCTGTTTCCAGGAAATGGAAAAAAAAACATTTTTTTAGTACCCTAGCAACATATATTCCTCCTTCCGTTTTTCTGCAGAAAAACGGAACGGATGCGGATGTACAATTGGTAAAAACGCAAGGTTTTTGTGGAAACACGGATCTGCAAAAAACAGAACGGAAATCTGGAAAAGAGAAAATACTGATGTGTGAATGGACCCTATGCGGATGCGGACAGCACATAGTGTGCTGTCCGCATCTTTTCCGTCCCCATTGGAAATTAATGGGTCCGCAACAGTTTGGCAAAATTGCGGAACGGATGCGGACTCCTTTTGCGGACGTGTGAATGGATCAGTACACTGAGCCATAGACATGTATTACTTATCTTTATCTATTATGGTTTTCCAATTATCCATAAAAAACGTTGGATGATTTTGGGATAAGTTGTCCAGAAAAAAGAACTATTCTAGTTGGCAACCCTGGTCACCATCCACACAGACAGAGGCCGACAGGTAGCTCATCCCGTGCAATAGAACAGGTCGTGCTCAGCGTAAGAAACCATCCGTAATCACTCCGAACAATAGCATGATTCTTCCTTTTAGGCTGCATTCACTTGACCGTATGTATTTTGGAGGCCGCAAAAAATACGGATGATGTCCATGTGACATCCGTGTTGCATCCGTTTTTTTTTCTTTCCGGATCGCTTGTACCAAAGCCTATCCCTGTCCGCAAAACGGACAAGAATAGGATATGCTCTATATTTTTGGCAGGTCTACGGAACAGACATATGGATGACGACCGCACATGGTGTGCTCTCTGCATATTTTTTTGCTGATCCATTGAAATGAATGGGTCCTCATCCAATCCGCAGAAAAAAAAAAAAGGACATGGAAACCAAATACATTTGTGTGCATGAGGTCTTATAGATGCATCAGCTGCAAGTACTACGGCTGTTTCGTGTCCTCGCCGCACTTTCTCAAGGCCTTATGGGAGCTGGCGCACACTCCCTCAAATCGCCCACAACATATATGATTACAGTGTCACCATCGAATAAAAGTCATATACAAACAATTAAAAAATGACAATGTTTCTTAAAAATGGAGGCTTGATCCAATTCGATTCCAAATCTTGACCGTTTAAAGGGGGTTTCCGGTAATGATGACATTTTATCCCGTGCCCGCAGCTTCATACGTGCCTGCTCCGGTCCTCTGCTGTGCCCATGTTCCGGTCCCTGGACTGTATACATCTGCTGCTGCAACCGATGACTGGCTTCAGAGGTGATGTGGCCTCAAGCAGCATGCCGCTGCTGAAGCCAGCCTCCCGCCCTGTACGTGATGCATCAGTAGAAGAATTGACGTCGTGGTGAGTGCATTGCTTTACTTGTTTTTTTTGGCAGCATTAGTGTAGTGTGTGACAATCTTGAGTCCCTCATCCCCCTTCTCTCTCTGGCTGCAGTGAATGGTCTGTCTGAGAAAGTTAAAGGGGTATTACCGTCCACTGGGACCTCCGATTATCACGATAACTGGGGGGGGGGGGGGCGCTTGTACCCCGTGGAGCCCCTCCGAAATAAACGGAGCAGCCAGTTGGGAATGCGTGCGGCTGCACCGTTAATTTCTACGGGAGTTCCGGTAATGGCAGAGTATAGCGGTAGGACCCCCGCCAATCTAATAATTATCCCCCCTCCATAACTTTATAGAACTGGAACACCCTTTTAAGCAAAGCTGTGCGAAAAGTTCAAACAAAGAAAAAGTGAGACCGGACGGAGAATACACAGAGTGACTTGAAAAATGATAACTTTTTGTTTTAAATGACATAAAATATTCACACACAGGGTGATAATAGGTCATAAATAATTTTGATGGTAGTGTCCCTTTCAGATCGGCTTCTGGGGAAAGTTGTCCGGCTGTTAAGGCTTCATGCACACGACCGTGACCAATTTATATATTTTCCTCAAAAATGTATTTGCCAAATACAAATGCATTCTGTCTTTTTCTCGCTCCCATCAGTAGACAGGACTAGTGTTGTCCGCCATGCGGACCAGAACAGGGCGTCGTCTGACATATTAACGTCTTGTATGTGAACATTAGGTAATTAAAAAACAAAACAAAGAAATAACAGGCGGATGGTTGTCAATTGTCAGTCACTTACAGAACGGAAAAACAGATCCGCATAAACCCTACTGTGTGCACAGCTCCATAGAAATGAAAGGGTCAGTGTGCAGGCTGCAAATTATGCAGATGGTTGTGTGCATGAGCGCCAATACCGTATTGTTTCTGCTGCACATGTCATAACGGTTTAAATAAAACTATAAAAATTACAGAAATAAAGGAAGCTAGTTGTAAAAGACTAATGAAATCTGATTCCATTTCTGGATTTGATCAGACATTGGGGGAGATTTATCAAAACTGGTGTAAAGTAGAACTGGCTTAGATGTCCATAGCAACCAATCAGCTCCCACCTCTTATTTTCCAAAGGCGCTATGAAAGATGAAATCCGATTGGTTACTATGGGCAACTAAGCTAGTTCTACTTTACACTAGTTTTGATAAATCTCCCCCATTGACTTTATTACGGTCTTAAAGCTGCTGGTTATCATTTAATGCCGTAACATGTATAGACCACACTCCATAGAAAAGTGAAACATTGCTTTATACACAGATGGTCCGAAAGTGTCACAACCTGCAGCCCGGGGCCACGTGCGCCAATTGATACCATTCTGTACGGCCCCCAATCATCTAGTAACAGACATGTATGTCTGTCTTGTGGAGGCCCACATGTAGCTTTCCTGAAACTGTAACCAGTCATTAATGGTATGTACTGTATGTCCAATATGCCATATTAATAGTATTTCAGTTGTTAATACCCCTTTAAATTCTATTTTCAACCCTTGTCATTGGTTTAGTCTGACAATGTGGCCCCCAAACTAGAAAATGTTGTGCACCCCTGGTCTATAGCCATGCAAGATTTTGGGAAATACGGGCCTATAGCAGTGGACAATGCCCCACTTTGTCGGGAGGTGATGAATGACCCTCAGATTGCGTTGGCTCTCGTCGGTCACTAAACCTCAGGGGGATTATAATCTAGTTATTTTCTCAGGCTCACACATTGGGGCTAATTTCATTCTGAGGAAGCAGATTGATTTATTAGGGAGTGTGCGGAGGCGGCGGGCCCAGATAAAACCCATCATCTAGTCTACATGCAGGCTCCCCACCCCATCCACAAGATGAATGGAGGAGGTTCTTGGACATCCCATTGACACGCCGCTGTGCCGCTCTGCTTCCCTATTGACTTTCATGAGATAAGATTGTGACCTAAAGTATCCCCATCTGAAACGTTATAGACAGAACCTGATGAAATTTGGGGGGGTGTTCTTGTAGGGTGCTTTCATGCCCCTCTGTCCAGTGCGGTGGTGTCCTACAGTGCTGCCTTTTCCAATGGCTGCTATGAGATGTGGAACTGTAGATGACAAGTCTGTAAATTGGTCCTTGGAGAGCAATGGTGGAGGGGGTAGATAATTATCGATTTTATACATAAAAAAAATGTATTTTATTAAAAAACTGATTTGGACAATCCCTTTGAAGGTAAGCTGGCACCGCTGATACTTGTTGCTTAAATGGAGTAATGTAGTTCATCAGTGCACCATGGCCACTATAGGAGAACCCAAACTTTACAACCTGTCTAATGGGACCCCTGCCCAAATTCTCCTTTTGAGTTCCCAGGACAAAATGTAGAAAAAGTGGAATTTTTGAGACATCTCGTATCTACCAAGGAGTTGTACCCCACTTCCTGCTCTACAGATCTATAGGTCCCTACTATATGACATTGGGTGAGGTCACACTAGTAATGATTTGGGCCAAAAAAAAAAAGTTGAAACCGACTCTAAGAATTTGTGTTTAGGCTAAAACAATACTGGGTACTGTCACCTTCGGTAGCCCAAGGGTTAAAATGGCAATTTCCTGCCGGTGGAGCAGATTTCTATATAATCCATTGAGGGTGAATGTGAAGGCTTGTAAAATGACCAGGGTGCAGTGTGCGAACGCAGCTCAATTGTTTCTGCAGGCCCGTGTGCTCGCTCCAGTGTAAAAATCACACATCATATTAGCTGGATAGACTTCATTGGCAGGTAGCCTCATACAGATGTACCTGTACCGCTTCCTATAGGGAGCCACAAACACAGGTGCATACGGTATGAAATGGGGACTCGTAAAAGTAGGCAATTAAAAGTTATTGCGCTGATTCCATCTGTGTCATCGCTGAAGACTTATTAAATATAGCAGCAATGTCGCTGATTTCACAATGTCCTGGAAATATGGACACGCAGTATAGCAAACTGGTCTAGCGGGAGCCGTATTGAATGATTTCCTCACTCCTACCTCCAGCAACAGTAAAATCGAAGGGCTAAAAAGAAAATCTAGGATTTGTTTCTATGGCAAAATTTGATGGGCAACCCAAAAGCAGCGATTTACCAAAAGGAGGCTTTGAAAATGAACATGCCGTGTTGCGTACTTACCTCCCACCAATCTGTAACCTATTGTAGCACTGATTGCCCTCTCTGCACCTATTCTAGGCATTCGTTCCTCTATATGTACGGTCAGGTTTGGCTCTGTTCACACCTTATATGCCCATAGACATGGCTGTTTGCATCTGAAAAAAGGATTTGGGCTTTTATGAGTTAGACTTAGGCCAAAAAGTGTCTTCTGGATACCATTTTTACATACAGAAAATCATTGGCTGCTACACTTTAAAATATAAATGGAGTAGATCCCTCAAATCTGTATGATATCTATTTTGACTGAAAATATCTGTTAGATCCCTTGAAAAAGTTTACAGCATATTTTAAAACTTTTGCACAATACGGTATAAAGTAAGAATGCTTTCAAAAATTGAAATGTTACTAGTTTTATTTTTCAGTTAACAAAATACAAACTTAACAGTTGTTGAAGGAACTCAACAGAGATGTTGTTCCAGACACCTTGGAGAACTAACCACTAGTGTTGATCGAGCACCAAAGTGCTCGGGTGCTCTGTGGCTCGAGTAGAACACATCGGGATTGAAGCACCTGGCACAATGGAAGTCAATGGGAGAAGAGCACTAAACCAGGCACCCCCTGCTCTGAAGAGGGGAAGGTGTCTGGTTCACAGGCAAAGGTCAGAAATTGATGGGAACGCCACCGAAATGGTTCGGGAACAGCATGGGGAGGATGTCTGTGTGCATCTTGGACTCCCAGGTCGCTGCTGGGACTGATGTTGTCCGAGTAGTACGCCACTTTTGCACAAAACCGAAGATAAAATCGATTTTAGAGGAGAACTTGTTAGGAAACATTTTTTCCTGTATATTTAATTGTATATACAGTGCAAGTGCTGCCAAAAATTACACGCAAGAGGCACTCCGAAACAGCCTGTATATCACATAAAGGAGAGAAGTCAGGGGCAATCCAGGCCTTGTTCATTTTGATGAGTCAACCTGTCAGCATTTTCAGTTGACAGGCGGATGCCAGCAGCACTAAATACCTGCTCTGACAAAATGCTGGCGGCAGGGCAGGCCAGCACCCCCAAGGTGTAGAGCGCAAGTTCGTGCCACGTGTCCAGCTTAGACGCCCAATAGTTGTAAGGCACAGAAGGATCACTCAGGATGCTGACATGGTCTTCTACATACTCCTTTACCATCTTCCAAAACTTTTCCCTCCTTGTGACACTAGGCCGTGCATCAGGGTGAGGGTGCTTTTATGAAACTGTCCCAGGCCTTGGAGAGTGTTGCCCTGTCTCTATTGGAACGCTGTGTGTTCTCCTCGCCTCCCTTCCTCCGTTGCCAAAGGAACTACGTACTCTGCCAACAGCGTTGTCAGCTGAAAATTTTTGGAGCAATTTTTCCACAAGGACCTTCTAGTATTGCACCATTTTACTAGTGCTCTCCACCACAGGAATGAAAGATGAGAAGTTCTTTGTAGTAGGAGTCAAGAAGAGTTAACCACCAGTAATCGGTGTTGGCCAAAATGCATATAACGCAAGGGTCATGGGAAAGGCAGCCTAACATAGTCAGCCATGTGTGCCAGAGTCCCAACAGACAAGACTTCACTGCCCTGATCAGGAGGATGACTCTCAATCTCCTCATTCTCTTCGGCCCATCCACACTGAACAGATGGAATAAACCAGCTATGGGTGCTACACTCTGTAGCGGGGGCAACCGTCTCCTGCTCCTCCTCCTCCTCATCATCCAATTCGCGCTGGGAAGTCGAACTGAGGGTGGTCTGGCTATCACCCTGTGTACTGTGTTCAGCCATTTTCACCTCTTCCACATGCAAAGCATCCGCTTTCATAGTGAGCAGCGAGCATTTTAGTAGATACAGAAGTGGGATGGTTACTCTGATAATAGCTGCATCGCCGCTCATTTGTGTTGATTCCTCAAAGTTGCGTAAAACCTCAGAGGTCAGACATCCATGCCCACTCGTCGCTTGTGAAGAGCGGAAGCTGACTGGAAAGGCGATGACCATGTTGCAGCTGGTATTCCACTACTGCCCTCTGCTGCTCACAAAGCCTGGCCAACATGTGGAACGTGGAGTTCCAGCGTGCTCACGACGCACAAAAGTCAGTGAGCTGGCAATTGCAAGCGTTGCTGCAGCTTTGCCAGACTGGCGGCATCTGTAGATGACTTTCGGGAAATGGGCACACCTTCACCAGTAGCTCAGGAAAATTAGGGTAGGTTTTGAGAAACCGCTGAACCACTAAGTTGAACACGTGGGCTAGGCATGATATGTGTGAGCTTGCCGAGCTCCAAAGCCGCCACCAAGCTACGGCCATTATCAGACACAACCATGCCAGGTGTAGTGGCGTGAGGCACAGCTCAGTCTGGTCTCTTATACCCTGCCACAGCTCTGCAGCAGTGTGCGGTTTGTCACCTAAGCAAATTAGTTTCAGCATAGCCTGTTGCCGATTCCCCACTGCAGTGCTACACTACTTCCAGTTACTGACTGGTGCTGCAAGATGAGAATTCAGAGGTGCCACTAATGTAGATGGTGGCAGAAATCCTGATGGAAGTAGGGCCCGCAATCCTTGGTATCAGTAGCACCTGTGCCATCCCTGGGTACGACTCTCTCCCGGCCTTCACCCAGTGTGCCGTCAGGGAAATGTAGCGTCTCTGGCCAAAAGCACTTGTCCATGTGTCAGTCGTTAAGTGGACCCTCCCAATAACTGCATTGGTCAGGGCACGGGTGATGTTACGGAACACATGCTGGTGTAAGGCGGGTACGACACACCGGGAAAAATAGTGGTGGCTGGGGACTGAGTAACAAGGGACGGCCACCGCCATGAGGCTGAGGAAATCCTCTGTTTCGACAAGCCTAAATGGCAACATTTCCAGGGCCAGCAATTTGGAAAGGTGCGCATTTAGTGCTATGGCCTGGTGGGTGGCTGGGTATTTGCGCTTTCATTCAAAGGCCTGAGTTATGGACATCTGTACGCTGCGCTGGGACACAGAAGTGGATGTGCTAGCTGATGGTGCTTGGGAAGGTCCAGGTGCATGGCGGGAGGCATCCGATCCTGTGTTTTGGACAGGGGATTGGCCAGCACGTAACACAGGGGAAGAGGAGGCAGTGGTGTGACCCGCAGACACTGATTGTGGACCCAGGTGTTCAGCCCACCTATTAGGGTGCTTTGACGCCATGTGGCAGATCATGCTGGTGGTGGTGAGGTTGCTAGTATTCACGCCCCTGCTCACTTTGGTACGGCACAGGTTGCAAATGACAATTCTTTTATCGTCCGCACTTTAAAAAAAAAAAGCGCCAGACTGCGGAACACTTACCCCTTGGCAAGAGAGATTGCCGCAAGGGGGGTGCTCCAGGCAACAGTTGTGGGCCTGTTTGGTGTGCCCGCCTCCTGTTGCGTGGATGAGTGCACAGTTTCACTGCGCCCAGGGCCACGGCCTCTGCGTGCACCATCAGCAGCACAGCCATTCCCTATCTTTTACTGCTTGCCTTAATCATATTAAATGGTATATATGCTTGCAAGTATGTCACACATACAGTAGCGCAGGTTTTGTAAGTGTATGTACAAATAAATTACAGTGAATGTCTCAGATATTTGGGATACGGAAACGTTATACAGGAGATGTAGCGCGGGTAATGCTGCTGCTGTCACCAGCGGCTAATGTTATACAGGAGATGTAGCGCAGGTAATGTCTCTGCTGTCACCAGCAGCCAAATAATTGCATGCAATTTAGCGCATGTTGCGCTTATATATTTCGCAGCCAGATAAAACAATTGTCCTTAAAAGGACTGTTGGGTCTCGAACACCTTTCAACACTCAAAACTCCCTAAAAAAAAAATATAGCACCCAATGACTCGTTCCGGCCAGCCAATCACTGTAATGCCAGTAACCAATATGGCTACGGCATTACAGTGAGTGGCAGTACTCATGTGCGTAGCAGCCAACAAACGTGCGGGGAGGAGACTTGAGCATCTCGCTCGAGCACACGCAGTGTTTGGCCGAACACCTCGATATGCCGAGCATCGCGATGCTCGAATGAAAAAGGTGTTTGGCCAAACATGCTCGCCCAACACTACTAACCACATATCTTCTGTGGATGTAGGCTTGTTGAAGTCCTTCTGTCTCTTGATGTAATCTCAGACAGACTTGATGATGAGATCAGAGCTCTGTGGGTTCCATACCTTGTTTGTCTTTACACTGAAGATAGTTCTTAATGGAATTGTATGTTTTGGGTCATTTTCCAGCTGCAGAATAAATTTAAAGCCAATCAGATGCCTTCCTGATGGTACTGCATGATGGATACGTATCTGCCAGTGTTTCTCAGCATTCAGGACACCATTAATCCTGACCATGTTGAAGACCCAAGCAGTGGTCGGCTAAGGAAACTTGGTGTGGCAGATGGTTTGCTTCCCTTTGATTCATGGTGCCTTCCGTGAACACTGTGGTAATTGGTTCTGAAGCGGAAACAAATATCAGTGCAGCGCATTTTACTGTCCCAGCAGAACAAAACGCAACCCCAGCAGAACCAAATACCACACTGCAGCACAATTTAGTGTTCCAGCAGAAGTTCTGCTGAGCTAGTAGTTTGTATTGCCCTCTGGTATTTGGTTGTTCTGGGGCAGGAAATTGTGCTGGACCCTGGTATTCAGTTATGCCGGGGCAGTATATTGTGCTGGTCTTTGGTTCTTCTGGTGCAACATATGTGAAAGTATCTTCAGGGCTCATGCACACGACCATTGCCCGACCGTGCCCATATTGCGGCCTGCAAACCGCAGGTCCGCAATACAAAGGCACTTGCCATGTGCACCCCGCATCACGGGTGCGGACTCATTTACTTGATTGGGTCTGCAATCCGGAAGGACGGTGCAGAACAGAGGTACGTTCTATCTTTTTTTCCATGCGGATGGATCACAGACCACATTTAAGTTGAATGGATCTGTTGAGGCAGCCGCACGGATGGTGCCCATGCATTGTAATGGCCATGTCAATGAGCCCCTTGGCTGAGTCCACAGAGGCAGAAAAATTCAGTTGCAGATCTGGCCATAAGTCTGCTGTGTGACTATCCGTAAGATTTCTGCAACATAAGTCTGAGTTCACACTTCAGTTATTTCCATCAGTTATTGTGAGCAAAAACCAGATGCGGGTCAAAAACGCAGACCAGGTGCGTATCTTTCAATTATACCTGATCTGAGTAGGCTTCACTACTGGTAACTGATGAAAACAACTGAAGTGTGAACTCAGCCTATGGGCTCATGCACACGACCGTATGTATTTTACAGTCTGCAAAAATTACAGCTGACGTCCGTGTGCGTTCCGTATTTTGCATCTGGCCCCTAATAGAACAGTCCTATCCTTGTCCGTAATGTGGACAATAATAGGACAGGTTCTATTTTTTTTGCGGAACAGAAATACGGACATACGGAAACAGAATACACACGAAGTAACTTGTGTGTTTTTTTTCTTTTTTTTTTTAATGTTTTTTTTTTCGGAACCATTGATATGAATGGTTCCGCATACTGTCCGCAAAAAAAACTGAACGGACACTGAAAGAAAATACGTTCGTGTGCATGAGCCCTAAGCAATACAAATTATAAGCCTCAGAATGGTGATAACAAAAATCCTATCTGTCTTGATGCTTTTCTGATCTCGACTTCCCGGTTATTCTTGACATGCAAAAAAGCCGCTCAGTCCGATTGGCTGGGTGAGGGATCCGATTTCTTTTTGTATCGCCCAGAGATTAGCCTATGATAAAACAACAATGCAGGGAGTTCTAAAATTTTTTTTTTTTTTTTTTACAAGGGGTGGAAGGTGTCAGGTTTTTCTTTCCTGTATTCTAGGCCAAAGATACAAAGTACACTAAGAGGAGAATGTATTGCCCGACAACTTTTCTGGCCTTACAAGTCCCAAAACCAGGTTTTTGAGACTTTCTTTTTTTTTTTTTTTATTCTGTCGCAGCTTTTCTAGTTATTTGCCATTTTTAGGTCTCCCTCACCAGGTTCTGAAAAGGCAGCTCCAGCACATGTCATTATTTACGCCGGAAACTGGCCTAAATAATGACTGGAATCTACGGCAGCTATTAGCTGCCATAGATTTCCGTGTGGCGCATGGACTGCCGGAGGAGGCATTTAAATTTATGACGAAGTCTGTGCCTGGTCATAAATGAAATGCCCCCTCTGGTGACACAGGCCCAGCGTTCACTGTTCTTGATAAATCAGGGCCTGAATCTCTGTTCTGTCAGTTTCCTAAAGCATCGAGCTGTACTGTGCTCTTATTTATTTGCATCATTCCAGCCCCAGAACTGCTATATTTTCTACCTACACTATATCAGGTTTCTGTAAATTGAACTGTATGTTTTCCGGTCTTCCATAATTGTAGATATAATATTTCTTCAAGTAGAGTGTGAAGGAAGTTGGTGTTCTCCAAACAAAATCAAGTAAAGGGATATAAAGCAAAATGGTCACCTCTGTATTCTGAACCACCATGGCCGTAGAGTCAGAGTGCTGGCAGTAGTTACCACATCTTCAGGGGTTAGACAATGTGTACATGCATGCCTAAAGCATTTCTGCCCTGATATGCTGAAAATATTGAAATGTCCTAAAAAAAAATTGCAGTCGTCATGCACTGATTCTAGTGTTTTTATTTTTGGCAAGTTACACGACAATGGCAGCCAATCAAGGCCCCCTATGGTGGTCATGCTTTGCAGCAGTGATTGACTCCCAAGATCACATGATGTGACAGCATTCCCTATAGTTTGTACTTTCTGGATTGCTGTAAATCATGGATGCAATAGAATAATAAAAGGTGCTGGTTCTCTTGGCTTATCCATGCTTGTAAGACAAAGTCCTGAGATGTTTTTGTTGTGCTATGTTTCTATCATGGCTATCTTTTTCATCATTTTCATGTACACTGCGTACTTGTACATGTGTACTTTTATACCATTCCGTGCCTTAAAAAAAGTAAAAGTCCAGACAACCCCCTTTAATGTTATGCTCTATAAAATGAATGATATTCAATAGTGGGACAACCCCTTTAATGATGCGTGTCTTTCAAAATCCTTAGATTTCAATGCTTAAAGTCCTTGTAGTATTTTCTCCATTGATATTCTTATCAAAACCTAATACAGACTTAGAAAATGGTTGCCAGTCTTCCTCTGCTTCCAGCCGCCAGACTCTGTCCCTCCCTCAGCATCTGATCCCACGATGAGCTTTTCATCTATGGTGACATGACATCCACGTCTATTGTGGGACATGACAACTTGGGGAGAACCCAGGAGCTTTGGAGACTGGAGGTTGGGAACAGATTCCCAGTGGTAACTCTATTGCCGCATGAAGAAACGATTGACTAATAACCTTCAATTATTGAAACAAGTTATCGTTTATATGCTTTTATTATTGGGTAAGAATCGAAAGCTCGGCTTTGAGCTGTGGTTTTAGCTGTTACTGTGTAGCCGCCCCAGTTGATTACTGTCAGATGTTCCTCTTTTGTATGGAGCAGTATGTGACGAAACAGCATTAGTAAGCATTGACAAGTGGCCCCTGGGGATCCGCAGTATTAATCAGCGATGCCGTGTGTATAGTGTTTCCACTGTGATTCCTCGCTGCCGATACAGTTGTAGAGTTAAGTCCTGGTTTATGTTACATGTACAGGTCTATCCCCATTCACGATGCTTATCTAGTGTCATATGAGATTACTGCCCATGATATCTGAGAAAACACAGTAAACTGAGTGCTGAACTCTGCGAAGGTCAGAAAATCCGAGATTAGGTTCAGTTCACGTGTCGCCCAATTCATGACCTTCCACAAATGACTGTTCCCAGGAGAGGAGGTGATTTAATGGAAAGGGCAGGCCAGGGGTGTATTCTGGAGTCTGCCTAGCAATGCTCCGTGTTTTTTTTTTTTTTTTTTCTGGGGTAAAATAATTCAACTTGTAATATGGCGCCGAGTATAGTGTAGTGTAGATAAACTGCCATCACCACTGCAGGCAGCACAGCCTTAGTAATTGCAGGCAGCGCCTAAACTCAAAGGATTTGGATAGGTCATCTGTATGGGGTTGGTGGATGTCCAAAACCTGGCACCCCACCGAACAACTATTTCAGGCTGCCATGACGCCAGTCACCATACAGTGTATGTATGTGAAAGCAGAAGGCTCCATAAACAGTACAGGGCATGTCGGGGACTGCAGCTCAGCTCATATTCAATTGAAACAGCAGATCGGTGAGGATGATGGGTGTAGGAGCCCCACCAATCTAAGGTCCCATGCTCATTCATGTGCTTTCCGCAACCATATGTCCATTCCGTAAAAAGGCAGACCTTGTCTGCAAAATGTGGACCACTTGCCCATTGAAAACAATAGGTCCGCAAATAAAATGTGGACGGCACATGAAACGCATCTATATTTTGCGGATCTGTAATTTGCAGACCACAAAACAGATTGATTTGCGTGCATGAGAATAAATATTGATAATCCGTCCTGAGGTCAGCAATATCTGTAGCCCGGAGATCCCCTTTAATGTTGCCATTCTTACAGTGTCCAACATTCTTCTAACAATCCGAAGAATAACATTCTTCATAATCCTAACTTCTCACGCCTGTGTTCAGGACTTTTCTGTGCTGTACCAGTTCTCTGGAATACACTACTCCAGAGAATAAGATTCCAAAAATCCACAAAATTCGCACTACTTGACCCCAATCTGAACATGGGATGGATTTCTTGAATTCCAATCTGCTTGTACAGGGTCGCCCACAACAAAGTAACCCGGTTCCAATATCTCCAAATCAAACTGCCTAATAGTAAGTCTGTCCTAGTTCTCCAAAGCTAAACGTGTAAATTACTGGACGGCCGCTGACAGATATTTGGACCCATTGCTGGACTTCATGATTGATGAAGCTTGGTTTAATTTATCAGGTAACATAAATTCCCAGAATACGAGATACGGATGCGCTGAAAATCCATATTTGTCTCCCGAAACACCACTTCAAAACCAGATAATTGGCGGGCCCATGTCTGCCTGTGGATAAGGGATAAGTTGTCTTAAAGAGGACCTTTCATCAGGCTAAATAACGTGTACTAAGTGTGCTGACATGTAGAGCGGCGCCCAGGGATCTCCCTGTACTTACTATTATCCCTGGGTGCTGCTCCGTTCGCCCGGTATAGGCTTCGGTAACTTCTGGGACTTGGTTCTACTAGGCGGAGCCTAGTACACTTGGTTATAGTAGGCGTATCCCAGGCTGTAGGGCTGGCCAATCGCAGCGCTCAGCTCATAGCCTGGGAGGAAAAAAAACTCCCAGGATATGAGCTGTGCGCTGCGATTGGCCAGCAATACAGCCTGGGATACGCCTACTATAACCCAGTGTACTAGGCTCCTCCTAGTATAACCAAGTCCCAGAAGATACCAAAGCCTATACCGGGCGAACGGAGCGGCGCCCAGGGATAATAGTAAGTGCAGGGAGATCCCTGGGCGCCGCTCTACATGTCAGTATAGTTAGTACACATTTTTTAGCCTGATGAAAGGTCCTGTTTAACGAGAAAACCCCTTTAAAGGTTTTTTTTCTGGGTTTTTCATATTGATGGTCTGACCTCAGGATAGGTCATTAATATGACATCTGTGGGCTCCGACTCCTGGCATCCCCTGTTGTCCGCTCCATGAAGAGGCTGGCGGCGCTCCATGACTTCTTGGGCTTCCTCCCAGGGCTGTGGAGTCGGAGTCGGAGTCGGAGGCAATTTTGGGTACCTGGAGTCGGAGTCGGCAAAAAATGGACCGACTCCGACTCCTACTAGATTTAAATTGGAATAAAAAAAAATTGGAATAAAAAAAAAAGCAAGTTTAAATGTCCCAATTCAGATAAAGTTATAATTAATTACTTCCCTACTGTAAGAATAAAGGCCAATGCATGCAGTGCGTCACGTTACCGCTAAACAAAGACGTTAAGTGACCGTGAAGAAGCACGCTTTTCATATGCTTTACTATGCAGTTAAAGGGACACTGACAGGCTGATTTACCGGCTAAAGATATATCTGCTGGTATTCATCAGAGGATTAGGAATACAACTAGACGACTGTTACCCCCAGTTGAGGTTTACTTGTGTTTAAAAACGTTTTAATCAATATACAAATTCTCTACCTTTGTGCCCAAGGGGCAGGCGCACATGTAGAGTACTGGCAGCACTAGACAGGACTAGGTAGCGAGGAGGAAGAGAGAAAGCTGGCACAGCCTCAGCATAGCCAGACGAGGCTGCTGCCAGCACTCTACACGTGCGCCTGCGCAGGAATTCAGCGCTCGGCTAGCCTGGAAAAAAAGGCCAGTGCAGTGAATAATAACGAGGGGAACAGCGCTGGGAAGCTGTACTGGCGCGGCTGGGCACAAAGCCGCAGGAGACGCTGCCCCATTGGACACAAAGATAGTGAATTTGCATACAGATTAAAATGTTTCTTAAACACAAGTACAGCTTAACTGGGGGTAACATTAGTATCGTTTTATTCCTAATTCTCTGATGAATACCAGTATATATATATCTTTAGCTGGAAAATCAGCCTGTCAGTGTCCCTTTAAGGAGCGGCAATACTTACACGTTCCATTGTCTTGTGGTCTGCTGTTACAGGGAACCCATGGTTATCCTCGCCTCTCACTGATAACTGATTAAGGACTGGAGACACTTGTATAAGTGAAGGGAATGAATAGTCAATAGCTCAAGACTGAAGCTGTAAACCATTTGAAAAACTGCTATCATTCAGCTAAGGCTATAAAACATGTAAACTCAGATTGTTAGCTTAAATTTTAAACATGACTATGGGATTCTACTAGGAAAATCATGTTTTAAAATAAATGCCCCTTCCCCTGCCCCTTCCTGGATCCTCCCACTGCTCTATCTTCAGCAGAAGATCAGCACACAAAGGAGAATGCAGCAGCTTCTGCTCAACTACCATTCTGTGCTGGAGAAGATTAGAAGAACTTGGTGGAACAGCTTCGTATTTGCATATTAAATACAGAGGAGTCGGAGTCGAGGAGTCTGAGTCGGAAGTTTCAAAATCTGAGGAGTCGGAGTCGGACAATTTATCTACCGACTCCACAGCCCTGCTTCCTCCTAGGACATGTGACATCACGTTGGTCACATGGCCCGGGGCAGCTCGGTCACATTCAACTGAGTAGGGCTGAGCTGCAATGACAAGCACAGCTTCTATCATATGGACAGAGCTGTGGTTAGTGAGCTGCGAGAAGGCTGCGGCATTCACTGGGGCCCTGGTGAGTGCCACCTCTTCCTCACACAGCTGATCGTTGGGTGCATTCACATCTTTCATTAGACTGACAGATGCCCGATATTGGCAGGACATCTCTGTGTAATCAGGAATGTGCTGCCGATAATCAGTAGAACTGAATGAGGGAGGAATGTTTGGGCGTTGAGTTTACATCGGGCAGTGTAATAGGCTGATCCTTCCCAAATATTGGCCTATTACACTACCAGTACGAGTGCTGATCAGTGCTCATCCTGCCCAAACATCGGACAGTGTAATGGGCTTCTTAGTCTCAAAGGGAAATGCAGGTTGTGACCTGCAGATATTCCATTATCTAGGCAGCATGGTTCCTCACTGGTTACCTTGCAGTGCTGGGATTGTGGGATCAAACCCCAACCAAATACAACCTCTTCATAGGGTTTGTAACTATCCCTGTGTGTAAAATTCCAACAACATGCGGAGAGGGACTGATGTGAGTGGTGACCATTTCTGTACAACGCTGTAGAATATGTTGGTGCTATATAAATTCACATAATAGATACATTTGAAAAAATAAAACTGGATCCTGACCAGATGAATGGCCTCACGTGGACAGAAATCTTTCTAAATGAAAAGACCAACCTGAGCTGGAGAACGGACACAACCGTGTGATGGCTGAACGCTGTCCGCTTACTTTGAGGTAATGCAGGAGTTGGGTTACTCGCAGATTAACTGCCTCTCAGGGAACCAAAGTGCGGGATTACTGAGCAGTAATCAAACCCCGATGGGCCTTGTTGACATTACAGCCACACGTGAGCTTTTAAGACTTTTACATTTTTTTTTTTTAAAGCTTTGGGCTTGTCAACATAGAACAGGCACAAATCACTCCACAAAATGTCCCCGGAGATGTGGGAGAGGTCTTCAGTTACTGGAGCATAGTGAGGTAGTGGCAGACGGCTCTGCTAAGTGTCTGTGAGCATGCTAATGGACAACCGCCTGATAGCCTCGCATTGTCACCAGCACTCCTACAGGGCTTTGTCTAAGGCCTTATTCACACATCCGTTGTGTTTTGCGGATCCGCAAAACACGGACACACCGGCAATGTGCATTCCGCATTTTTGCGGACCGCACATTGCCCGAACTCCATAGAAAATGCCTCTTCTTGTCCGCAATTGCGGACAAGAATAGGACATGCTCTATTTTTTTTGCGGAGCCGCGAACCGGAAAATCGGCGGCGCGCTCCGCAAAATCGGATGCGGAGAGCACAGTGTGTGCTCTCCGCATCGTTCCCGGCCCCATTCACAGTCAATGGGTTCGCATGTATTGCGGAAAACATGCGGACTACATTGCGGATGTGTGAATAGGGACTAACTGTTCTCCTTTTTAGGATTTTTGTCTTCACTTTTGTCGACAGGTATAAAGTTCTAGATCAGCAATGGATGAAGTTCTAGATCTGTGATTTTCATTTTATTTATTTTTTTTAAACCGCCTTAAAGATCACGCTTCTTTTTGAAAAACTGCTTGGAAATTAGTAAAATTGCAGTGTTTGTATGGCATCTTATGATTTCCTATTGGCCTGCGTGTAACATCTGTTTGCGGCTGTTTTTTCCTTAAAATAAACAAACAAAAAAACGTTAAAGAACAAAGCCTAAATGTGGTGTTATCACACATAGGTTTCTGAGATGTTGCATGGAAGTCAATGAAAAATAATCAATGCAGGACAAACAGATAATTTTTAAATACAGATTTTTTAACTTGAAGTATGGGAGGGTGTGTGTGTGTGGGGGGGGGGGGGGGATTTGGGGAGCGGTTTCTGGCATTTTCCCATAAGTTTCTCTACAAGGGAAATGTCACGCTCTAGTGTGGGAGGGAAACGCCCACACCGAACATAGGAGGAAAAGGGGAAAGGATATAAGTCTTGAAAACTAGGGAAGGAAGATGGACACCTCCTAGTGAAAACCCTAACAAAGCCCAGACTGACTACCAGTATGAACCAGTCATACACAGGAATACCTAAAGTCCTATCTAAGGCCTCTTGCACACGACGGTATTTTGCGGACTGTATACTGGCAGTTTTTTCCGTTTAGTATACTGACAGTATACTGAACCATTCACTTCAATGGGTCTGCAAAAAATACTGAAGTGTCTCCGTATGCCTTCCGTTCCGTTAAAATATAGACTATGTTCTATTCTTGTCCGCAAATCACGTTCAGTGGCTCCATTCCAGTCAATGGGTCCGCAAAAAAAGGAAAGCATACGGAAAGGCATCCGTAGGTCTTCCGTATCCGTTCCGTTTTTTGTTGAACAATCTATTGAAAATTTAAAGCCCAGCCTAATTTTAATCATGGAATTACTGTACATGCCATACGGAAAAGCGGAACCACAACGGAAACAAAAAACGGATCCGATAAATGGACCGCAAAATACTGAAAGCCATACGGTTGTGTGCAAGAGGCCTAACCTGTACTGACAGGAATAAGACAACCTGTTCTTCCAAAATGAAGGATGAGCGTGAGTCTCCCTAAGGCCTAATACAAAACAACAAAGAAATGTAACACACAGAAAAGCCAAAATACAAAGAGAAAGGTAACACTTGACTTCCAAGAAGCTATGGCAGCACCAGAAACTCAGCGGAGATCCAAACACCAGCTATCCACAGGTCAGACTGAAGCTATAAACCGCACAGCATTGTGGGAGAGACAACTATAAATAAGGAAAGTTAAATGACTAAATAGCAACACCTGGAGGTTAATGGTGTGGCCAGTACCAGAAACAACCCAGAGGTCTATTGATCCACAAGGTAAACATGTCAAATCAAACCACGTGTTGCCAGTCTCAAAGATCTCCTGCCACTCACTGTCGTGGGGACGTCCGTATGTCTTGGTACGTCTGTGACAGGACAAGCAACAAGAAAACTGTTGTGTGACCAAAGAAGGTATCCCTTAAAAAAAAAAAAGTTAAGGAAAATGCCATAAAATTGTGTAGGTTTTTAAAAGCCAAAAATGAGGCAAAAAAAAAACTGTGGCAGCCCTCTAAGGATCCTTCCGCACAAATTTGCCTCTAGTGTTTACCCATACACCTGATATTTTTTTAATACTGGATTTTTTTTTGCACACTGTCGTTATCGTCTTCTTTATGGCATTCTTCTTCTGAAGAGAAGGTGATGGTCAAAACCTGAAAAAACATCAAAGGGTCCAGCAAAGACAAAATACACCACCTAATAAACAAAAATGTCCTTTGTTTCATATTTCACATAGACTTTCAGATGACATCTGGAGCTAGAGGTGTGTTTTTTTGTTTTTTTTTATTATAGTTAAAAAGTGCACAAAAAATGCAAGGGAAAAAAAGTGTGAAAGTAGATTAAAGGTGTTTCCATGAAGGATAGTTTTTAATTTCTACCAGCATGGTGGGCTTCTAACTTGGTCAATGCACTTCTTGGAATGGTTCTCGGGAAGATCACTTTGCGCGGATGTTCTACACCCTGAGTCTTTGGGTGGATGCATACTTAGACTTTACTCCATAAAATCACTGCATAGACTGGTATGTAACTGTACAGGCGCATACTGTACTGGGTACTGACAAGAGGCTTCTGCTACAAAGTTCAGTTAGAGCCATTAGTGGTTCTGTTCAGTTTTAGGGGTTCTGTTCAGTTTTTTTATTTGAGTATGGCCTCATGCACACGACCGTATGTGTTTTGCGGTCCGCAAAAAACGGATGACGTTCAGTATGGCATCTGTTATTTTTGCGGATCCATTGTAATAATGCCTATCCTTGTCTGCAAACTAGAAAAAAAATAGTACATGCTCTATTTTTTTGCGGAACGGAAAAACGGACATTACATTTTTTTCAGACCCATTGAAATGAATGGTTCCGCATATGGTCTGCAAAAAAAACGGAACAGACACAGAAAGAAAATACGTTCGTGTGCTTGAGGCCTATAGCAATACATGCTGCAGTGAAAAGGGATGGAATACTTGTCGAATGCAAATGTGAACACAGCCTAATACTTCTCGACGTGTCTAAAGTACGGTATTTATTTGCTACTGTTTCAGCTCACAGCTTGGAGGTTGTCCAGGATTTTCATTAATGGCCTATCCTAAGGATTTGCCGTCCATATGCAATTGATGTAGGTGTCCCCACAGAATAAGCAAGTCAGTGGGACTGAGATGGTGCCACCACACATGGATGTTGTTGTTTTAGATAGTCCAGGGCCCATCATTTACTGATCAGTGGGTGTCTAAAGGGAGGCCCATTCCACCATTTGATCACCCATAAAGTGCCTATTTTAAAGGGGTTGTCCAGCCTAGGAAATGACTTAACCCCTGCCCATAATGTGTGCCAAATAAAAAAAAACACCCTTCCATGTCCACAGTCCTGCCGTTCTAGCCCATGTGACTGAGACCAGAAAAATAATGGGGCCATTATTCCAAAGCAGAATTGTCACTTGGTAGCCTGTATAGTATTTCTCACTGGATTGTGTCTTGTGTTGCTGCTTAGCTCCATAAGGCCTCTTGCACACGACCGTATGGCTTTTTCAGTATCAAAAAATACAGATGTCCGTGTGCATTCTGTTTTGTGGGGAAAGGAACTGCTGGCCCCTTATAGAACAGTACCCTTCTCCGTTAGGGCTCATGCACACTAAGTTTTTTTTTTGTTTTTTTTTTTTTTTCTTTTTTTTTTCTCTGTTTACGTTCTGTTTTTTTGCGTTCCGTATACGGAACCATTTATTTCAATGGATTCGCAATGAAAACGGAAGGTACTCCGTATGTCCTATTATTGTCCACATAACGGACAAGGATAGGACTGTTCTATCGGGCCAGCTGTTCCGTTCCGCCAAAAATGGTATGCACACGGACGTCATCCGTATTTGTTGCGGATCCGTTTTCTGCAGACCGCAAAATACTGAAAAAGCAATACGGTTGTGTGCAATAGGCCTTATGCGGGCAATAATAGGACATGTTCTATCTTTGAACGGAAATACGGAAATGGAAGGCATACGGAGTACCTTCCGTGTGTGTGTTTTTTTTTTTTTTTTTTTTTTGCGGGTCCTTTGAAATGAATGGTTGCGTGTACGGAACGTGAACAAAAAAATTGTGTGCAAGAGGCCTAACCCTCAGTTCACACTTGCGCGTTTTACAGCGCGTTCCTACGTGCTGTAAAACGCTCAACAGGAGAAAACTCATGTTTCCCTATGGGCATGGTTCTCACCTGAGCGTTTTACAGCGCGTTTGAACGCGCTGTAAAACGCCCTACGCTCGAAGTTCTTGAGCTTCTTTGGGGCGTTTTGTCGCGCGTTTGCACCCATAGACTTCAATGGGAACGCGCGTTTAACGCGCGTTAAAGTGTAGATATGCCTTATTTAATTGGTCTCCAGAGTCACGAACGCGCATATGACGCACGTTTGCAAAAACACGCTGTAATACGAGCGACTAAAACGCGCGTCTCAGAAACGCTCAGGTGTGAACCCAGGGTTAAAGTGAATGGGACTGAGCTGCAATACCGCACACAACCTGTGGACTGGTTCAGTGCTGTTATGGGAAGAAACCAGACATGTTTTTTCAAATTGAGGACAACGCCTTTAAAATGGAACCAAAAGGAGAACGTAATACAGTTGTAAAGTTTAAAGCGCTTTAAATACATAGTCTATAAAAATGGATGACTATTCGCCAATGCGTAATTGTAAAAAACTAAAAAAAAATTGCCCATAATGCAGCTGATGTGCAGGAAATAAATATTCACAGTAAATGCTGCTACTGTGCTTCTATTCTCAGCTATAGACTTGGTAACGCCTTAACTGATTTGATATATTTTTTTTTTTTTTTTTTTTTTTTTTTACCGTGGTCTGCCCCATGATCACTGATTTTGATGGCTACATTCAGTCTCTTCCAGCCTGAAATGGCTGACTACAGAGAACAATCGACTGCATTCAACAGCACAAAAACTGCTGATAATACGGCTTTTGGGTTCAGTGTCCTGTGCACATTGACGAGGATGAATTATATTTTTCATGATGGCATTACAGAATGAAAAGACCCCTTTTGGTGTATTTGCTATGCCATAAACATTAAATACAGTCTTGGTATTGTGGCTGCTTATTACGGTTTTATGACCTTCTTAGCACTGTAAATACTTCACAACTTGGGAGCAAAGCGATGCGAAGAGAGATCTGAGATTCTGTGCTTCCCGAGTTAAGGGAAGTTCTGCGTGTAAAGCTGCTGGCTCAGCAGTCTGCCATAGAATCCTCTTTGTTTGGCATGGATGGTCTGCTATAATATTTTTGCTCTACTTACTTTCTTTTTTTGTGTTCTGTCATGTGCATCATGGTGTCGGAAAATGATATTCATTAGCAGGATTGACTTTTTTTTTTTTTTAGAGAATTTATAAATTGTAGAGACATAAAGGCACGAACAGTGCTCACTCTGTTTGCCTACTAGTATGACATGAAAAGGCTGCAGGCAGGCTCGGAGAAGACTTGCAAAATGGGAAGAAGGAAGCGTAATAGATTCCAAATGAATGGCTTGGGATTCCCTGGATTTTTACACAGAATTTTAGCTACCCAATTGCTAGACTTTATTATAAAAGAAAAGAAATACTGTGTGTGTATATATAATATAATATATAATTTTTATAAAATACGGTAAATAATAATGCCACTGACATAGTTACCGAAAAAACCTCATACCACAACCAGCATCACCAATAATGTCAGAGTAAGGCCTCTTGCACACAAGTGTTTTCTTTCCATGTCCGTGTTTTTTTTTTTTTTTTTTTTCCGGACCGAATGCGGAACCATTCATTTCATTGGGCTCGCAAAAAAACCGGAAGGTACTCCGTGTGCATTTTGTTTCCGTATATCCATTCCACAAAGAGATAGAACTTACTTGTCCTATTATTGTCTGCATAACGGACAAGGATAGGACTGTTCTATTAGGTGCCATCTGTTCCTTTTCGCAAAATACGGAATTCACATGGACGTCATCCCTATTTTTTGTGGATCTGTTTTTTGCAGACCGCAAAATACATACGGTCGTGTGCAAGAGGCCTAAGGCTACATGCGCACAAACGTATTTTGTTTCCGTTCCGTGTGTTTTTTTTTTTTGGGGGGGTTTTTTGCAGATGGAATGTGGACCCATTCATTTCAATGGGTCTGCAAAAAATGCTGACAGCACACCGTGTACTATCTACATCCGTATGTCCGTTCCGTAGCCCCGCAAAAAAATAGAGCATGTCCTAATCGTGTCCGTTTTGCAGACAAGGATAGGCATTATTACAATGGATCTGCAAAAAACGGATCTGCCATAAGGATGTCATCCGTGGTGTGTGTGTGTGTGTGTGTGTGTGTGTGTGTGTGTGTGTGTGTGTGTTTTTTTTATTTTATTTTTTTTTGTTTTGTTTGTTTTTTGTGGATCTGCAATTTGCGGACCGCAAAACGCATAAATTCGTGTGCATGTAGCCTAGGTGACCTATAATACCACCAGACACCTGTTACCAGCATACCATGGACACCTGCTACCAGCATGTAGTGACTGAATGTGATCACCATATACTCTACATAGAACATGTATAGAATTGGTATCTTCCAGTAGACATGGATACAGTACAGTTATAACCATTTACACAGGGGGGATGTCCGCTCTGATTGGATTAGTTCACTCTCGTTTCTTCTCCATTAGCCCGGAACTTCCATGACGACTTCTTCCGGGCGCAACTTTGTTGATGTTCTGCAGACACATATTTGACTCCTCACTTTTCCAGCGGACACACTGTTCCCCGTTCATGGTGATCCTCTGTACTGCACACAGTAATAGTCCTTGCCATTTGTAACCCCCTAAATGCCACCCTTAATGCCTCCACACAGTAGCCCTCCACTCAGCAATGGCAGCCCTGTTTATACCCCCTAAACACTAATGCCTTCATTTCTGACCAGACAGTTCTGTTTTGTTTAACCCCCCCCCCCTCCACGCAGTAACAATGCTCTCTACTTAGTAGTGCCTCTTTGTATACTGCAGTAGTTATGCCCCCACACATTAATAGTATCGGTTTGGGTGCCACCATCCCTCATTAATGGTGCCCCCTTTGTACCCCTGACAAGAAAAAATAATATGCTGGTAATGGGATTAGGCAAAAATAAGTAGAGGATTATCCTGCAGTTCTAGTCACAACCTGGCACAGGTGGTGCAATGCAGTGACGTCATCATGTGGCCTGTGCCAAGACCCTGATGTTCTCAGCATGCGCCTAGTGGCTTATAGGCTGCAGGCCTAACCAGGCTGTGGCCAATGGGGGCAAATGGAGGGGAAGGGAGCCAGTAGCACTCTGCTTCCTCAAGATAAAGTTGAAAACTATGGAGGAGCAGAGTTGCAATAGGCACTGTGGCATGTGCCCCAAATGCCTAGTGCAAGTGAAGTTCCAAATGCATGCCTCCAGGTGGCAGACGTGGAGGGATAAGGATTGGGCATACTGAACTTCATCATGCCCATCTTTCATTTCTACAGCAAGTTATTCCCAGTTTATGGAGTTCTACTAAGCCACTATTGTATGTCTGGCATTAGGCAAATTGAGTTGGTAATGGTCCTTGTGAATAAACTAATTTTGGCTGCAACTTGTGACCTGGCCAAAGAGATGGGTGAGTAGTGGCAAAGTTGTAAATTTCAACGTTTGCACATTATAGGATCCAGAAGATCATGGACTCTGAATATCGTATTTAGAATCCTTGCGGATGTAGAATGACGGTAGTAAGTTCACCACACAGGACACTTTGTGTGTTCATTGATAATTCAGTTGCCTTACCAGAAATCTGAACAATGGTCTACTGGAAAATATTCCCGTAACCAACTCCTACGCTTCTCCTGAAACCTTCCTTGCTGGTCTTACCACATCCTCTCATGACTCCATATTAAGTTATGACAAAAAGTCCTCAATGATGACTTTAAATACCGCAGCTGACGTCCCCCATTTTTACCACTTAAAATTGTCCAGCTTTAAAGTAAGTCTTTGACGGCATGAATTTATTTGCCTGGTACGTTGCCTGTACGGTGCCAGTTGGTATTTCTTATTCACAAAAGATGGTTTTGAAAAGGCTGTATACGTGCCACCTTCCACGCAGTTCCCATGTTCCATTACACCTAGCTGACTCACAGAACTGACGTGATGTGTGCCTCTTGATAATACAGAGCTTATATTTCAATTTTTTTTTTCTCATTGATATTTTTTGCCATGAGTCACAAATCAAGAATAGTTGAAATTCCCCCTTAATAGAAGCTTGGTGGCTGTGAGTGGGTTGCTGCAAAGTAAATTATATTCATAGTGTTTAGTAGTGTCAGCTGACTATTGAAATATAGGAATAGGGAATTCTCTGCCTGAAGCGTAGCATAAACCTGAGGAACATCCAGTCTTAAGGGTTTGTCACAATTGGACATTTATGACCTATCAGTTGGTCGTGCCATGCGCAGCGACTCCTCTATTCACCGCTATGGGACTTCTGGAAACAGCCAAGCACTTGCTCAGCCATTTTCAGAAGTCCTATAACTGTATGGGAAGAGCCAAGAATTGGCGGCTTGCTCTCCATTCATGTCCCGGCCCCGTTCTTGAGATAGGAACAGGCAAGAGACACCTGAAGGCATATCACTAGATGGTTAATACCTGGTGAAGGAACTGGTTTAGTCCCAAAACACGTCTTAAGATTGGCAATAAAGCTTGTCTACTGTACCGCTGTGGTTATAGGTAGACTAGTACTGCTGTCAAGTCCCCATTCTTCTATCTCCCCTCCTTGCCTGTATTCTGGACCATTCATGGGACCCAAGGGGATCATGAGCTGAACTTTGAGAGTCTAGGTGAGCGGCCATTTAGCTGTTTCTCTCCTCACTGTACGTATGGTCCTGTCTATGAGGTGTTCTCATAGCGATATGCAATAAAGCAAGGGATATAGCGTCAATGTCAGATAGGTGCTGGTACCACTACTAGGACCTGCCCTTAACTCTAGAACTGGGCCCCCAAACAAAATGAACACACTGCACATGCACAGTTTGATCACCATTCACCTCTATGGGAGTTTTGAAAATGGCCAGGTGAGCACTCTCTGCTACTTCAGAAGTCCTATAGTGAATGGAGAGCGTACCACGCATGCACGGCCACATCTCCATTCACCGCTGTGAGAAATGGCCAAACCAGCGCTGGGCTATTTTTGGAACTCCCATAGTGGTGAATGGAGAGCGGCCACTCTTGTGCAGCGCACACTCCTTTACTTCAGGACCGTTCTGGAGATATGTGCAGGTCCCACCTCTGGGACACACTTCTTTTGGACATTAATGGCATATCCTAGAGATGTGATATCAATGTCTGAGATAGAAATACCCCTTTGAGGCAAGAAGTTGGACTTTAAAATGCATGTCCCGATCTTGCCACAGTTTTTAAACTGCCCATATAAACTACCTGTACTGTTGTCATCTCCAACTTTTTGTCCTTGGTCCGATAAAAGTCTTGTATGGCCTAAACGTTTTTCCTTTATGATGAGCTGAATAAATGAACATAATAGAGCCTACCCCTGAAAATGTGTCAGGAACTTGTTTGTCATCATGCTGTGTAGCTATAGCTTGGGCTGTGAAGGCAACATTTGGTATGTTCTGAACTCACTGTTGAAATAGTATCCTGTCCGAAAATGGCCCAGATATCAAGTTTGCTTTGGAGTGTCAGGACTTTACATGTTGAGAAAGGAGAAAGAATTGAGCTTGTTTTATGGAGCAGAGCGCACCTATCAACCAAGAGCTGATCCTCTCCTCCTGATACTGTGCAGATTCACCTAGCTTCTCATAAGTCTTCATCAGTTCGCTTACAGAATGGCTTTATTGTACTTAACTTGGCTGCTGCAGAAAAATAGGTTGTCGTTGGGACACTCTGGGGATTGCTAAGCGTGCCAATTTAGACATGTATGCCTATTATTTAAATGAACCGAAGGGGGTGAGCTGGGCTGCTAGTATAGGTGACCCTTTGTTTCTTGCACAAGTGCAGTGCTCGCAGAAATGAGCATCAGGTAACTGTAGTTGCCTGTATATGGAACGTGTGTAGAAGGATATATGCAGGGGCGGATTAAGTGCTTGATAGGCCCGGGGCTGTCTACTTGGGCCCCCTCCCTCCATTTTAGTTTTAGTTTTTTTTTGTATGAAGAGGCTGTGGTGCTTCATGAGCGCCACAGTCTCTTCCTAGGCCATATGACCTCTTCAGACTAAAAAAAAAACCCAAATTGGGTCCTAAACTGAAAAATTTGGTCGCCAAATTTTAAAATGCATATAATTATAATAAAAGACATAGAGAATACAGCCCCACGTACCTCATGCATCCAGGGACATCTCCTGTCATGTAGACCTTCTCTTTCCTCTTCTCCTCCATTTGACCCAGACCGCCATGGCAAATTCTTTCAGCCGCATCTCGTCTCTACAGAGTTTGTAATACAGACACGTTAGATTTCTCAATTTTTCCATCAACCTCCCCATCCTGGTGTCCCCAGAGTGTCATCCTGCTGCCAGCCCCAATACTGTGCCCGTGGTGCTCCCCAATGTCCCAGGGACTATACTGCTGAAAAAATACGAATAGACCTAATTGGGGTCATTTATCAAACTGGTGTAAAGTAGAACTGGATTTCCAAAAGAGATGTCAAAATTGAATGGTGGAACCTGATTGGCTGCTATCGGCAACTAAGCCAGTTCTACTTTACACCGGTTTGATAAATTACCCCAAATGTTCCTATAGTGTCCTCAGCAGCTATATTGTCCCCTAGAGTGCCCGTAGTAATAACACCCTATATTGTGCTCCAGGCAAAAATCCCTGTATAGTGTCCCCAAAAATAATAGAATTGCCCCCGCAGTGCTTCCCCAATAGCAACGCCCCCATATAGTAATTTCCCCCACACTGCCCCCACATAGTAATCACCCCATAGTAATTTGCCCCCACACAGTATTTTCCCAAAATAGTAATTTCCACCACACTGCCCCCACATAGTAATCTGCCCCCACAGTTATTTCCCCTGCACTTCCCCAACACAGTAGTTTCCCCAAAATAGTTATTTCTCCCACACTGCCCCCATATAGTAATTTCCCCCACACAGTAATTTACCCCACACTGCCCCACATAGTAATTTGCCAAATAGTAGTACCTCCCATAATAATTTGGCCCCACACAGCCCCCACATAGTAATCCTTCCATAATAATTTTCCCCCACATAGTAATTTGCCCCAATATAGCAATTTCCTCCGATGTACTCAATGTCTCTTCACTAATATGTCCTCCTGTGTGTCCCACCCCATATGTCCCCCAAAGTAGGCACATGAAATAAAAAACGGAAAAAAATTAAAAGCTAAATACTCATCTATGTCCAGGGCCATCCAACAGAGGAAGGCAGGATTTAACTACTGCATAGGCCTACTAGGCCTGAAGCCTATGGCGGTGATCGGCGGCGGGGCAGGAAAATATAAGCTCCTGTGCCCCGCCGCAGTATGTGGGCTGCCGACCCGAACGCCCCACTGGATATATGCACCCCTGCTCACCTCAATAAATGACTTCCCCAGCTGTCTATTAACCTCTCGAAGACAGAGCCACTTTTCCTCTTAAGGACCAGGCCAAATTTTGGAAATCTGATGTGTTCTACAGGTGAAACTCGAAAAATTAGAATATCGTGCAAAACTCCATTTATTTCAGTAATGCAAATTTAAAGGAATTGCATTAATGCAGCTTAAAATTCTAATTTTGTGAAAAGGTTGGTTCAATATTCTAGGCTCAAAGTGCCACAATCTAGTCGGCTAATTAATCCATACCCTCTGAGCAAAGGGTACCTGAGATTGTGACTTTGGGGTTTTCGTAAGCTGTAAGCCATAATCATCTAAATGATAACAAAGGCTTGAAATATCTCGCTTTGCATGTAATGAGTCTCATGTATTAGTTTCACCTTTTAAGTTGCATTACTGAAAAAAATGAACTTTGCACAATATTCAAATTTTTCAAGTTTCACCTGTATGTGGTAAATGCTTTTACTTATCCAGGCCTTTCTGAAATAGTTTTCTAATGACACATTGTACTTCATGACAGTGGTAAATTTGAGTTCATATAGTTCACTTTTATAAAAAAAAATAATTTCAATTTCTCTGCTTTTAAGACTTTTAAGAGCTTTTAAAATAATGTTTACTTTACATTTCTCATGTCTACTTTATGCTGGCATACTTTTCTAAATGTCAGTTTTTTTGTTTTTTTGCATGTTACCCCAAAACCCACTTTTTAAAGGACTAATTTAGGCTATTTTCCCATCTGTGTTTTTGCTGGATCCATCATGCATCCATTATGAATGTATCCGGTTGTATTATCTCTAAAATAGCCATGATGGGTGTCAGAGAAAATTGATCCGTCTCCATTGACTTACATTGTGATCCGTCTTGCTCCGCATCCCAGGACGCTGCTGCTTACAGCACTTTTGTGTGCGTCATGTGAACGCAATGACCCTGGGTTCTCACCTGAGCGTTTTACAGCGCGTACGAACGCGCTGTAAAACGCCCTACACGCAAAGAAGTACAGAGGAGTTTTGTCGCGTGTATTGTGATTGACGCCAGAATGGTCAATCACACGAACGTGCGTTTCCCATTTCCAAAAACGCGCTGTAATACGCTTGACTAAAACGCACGTATCAAATACGCTCAAGTGTGAACCCATCGTGAAACAGAACGGAATATATTCTGGTGCACTCTGTTCCCTTCAGATCCATTTTGTCCCCATTGACAATGAATGGGGACAAAACTGAAGCATTTTCCCCCGTTATTGAAATCCTATGACTGATCTCCATAGCGGATGTGAAAACGCAGATGTGAACATAGCCTTAGTTATGAAGTCACTTTATGGTGCTTACATAATAGAAAACACCCATAAATGACCCAATTGTAGTTACTACACCCCTCAAGTTTTTGAGATATGACTTTACAAACTTTGTTAACCCTTTAGGTGTTCCACAAGAATTAGACCTTTTTTATTTTATTTTTTTGCAGATTTTCAATTTTAATCCATATTTGTCCTGTAAGGCAGCAACGGTTAACAGCAAAACAAAACTCTATTTCTGTAAACTGCAGAATCTGGGTAATAAACGCCCCATTTGTGGTCGTAAACTGCTGTAAGGGTACATGGCAGGGCGCAGAAGGGAAGGAGCAACTTATGGATTTTGTAGCGCAGATTTTACTTGGATAATTTTAAGTTGCCATGTTGGATTTGAAGCCCCCGATGCACCCCTACAGTAGAAACTGCCAAAAAGTGACCCCGTTTTGAAAACTACGGGATAGGTGACAGTTTTATTGGTCCATATGATTTTTGATTGCTCAATATTACGCTTTTTCTGAGGTAACCGAAAAACTGCTGTTCTGGCACCAATTTTTTTTTTTACAACATTCTATGTTAGTTTTTATAGAGCAGATTTTTTTTTGGTATCCATTTTCTGAAAGCCATATTTTTTAAACATTTTCTGCTGATTAAAATGGGGATTGCAGTCAGCACAACCCAATACGCAGGTGCACGTTGCTATGGTGAAATACACATACAAACGTAAAAACAAAGGTGCAATGGCACACTGCAGCTAGAGCTCCGTCCTGCCACTATGCTGGATGTTAGAAGAGGCATTAGTTTATATTTTGGCCAAATTATGTAAGCCACCCACCACGTCACGGTTGCCTCTATGAGTGGTCCCTAACATTAATTCTTACCTTTTTATGGGCCATATCAGCCACACAAAATCCAGGGAGTGCAGGTGCAGCATGCATGCCAGATACACTCTGCTTGTAACCCCGTCTGGTGCCATACAGCGTCATCAGATCAAGGGATGCAAATACTAACATGCATGCTGAGCCCACTAGTACTTCTTCTGGTAAGTTCTATAAAGCAGACTCAGTTTTATACTGACTTTAAAACCAGCCTACAGGGCGGATCCACTAGTCAGGTGTGCATGACTGCATGGAGGTCACCACGCCTCCCATATATGCTACAAAGGATTAAAATGGGGATTGCAGTCAGCACAACCCAATACGCAGGTGCACGTTGCTATGGTGAAATACACATACAAACGTAAAAACAAAGGTGCAATGGCACACTGCAGCTAGAGCTCCGTCCTGCCACTATACTGGATGTTAGAAGAGGCATTAGTTTATATTTTGGCCAAATTATGTAAGCCACCCACCACGTCACGGTTGCCTCTATGAGTGGTCCCTAATTTTCTGCTGATTGTCTTGTGTAGGGGTTCGTTTTTTGTAGGAAGCGTTTTTATTGGTACCATTTTTGGGTACATATGATTTTTTATTTTTTTTTATTCAATATTACACATTTTTTGGGCAAGGTAACCAAAAAATGGCTATTTTGGCATTGTTTTTATTTTACAGCTTTCATCTGAGGGAGTAGGTCATGAGATATAAATATAAAAAAAAAAATTTATTTTTATAGAGAAGGACCTAATGTGTGTTTTTTGTTCCAGTACAGGGTACATTTCAGGGTCGGATCCCTGTTTCAATGTAGTATAATATATGCTGTATTATAATACATTGACTGTCAGTGTAAAACACTGACAGTGTGCCTGTGAGACCCAGCTGGGAGGGCCCTACACAATACCACAACTTATCTTCAAATTTCAAAACACACAGATAACTCACTAGACTAGGACAAGATATAAAGAATGTAGAAAGAAATGCCCATAGCATATTCTATCCCCAGCAACCTGAAAAAATAGTCTGGACATATAAAGGCTCAGCAGTCAGCAACTCTACCCTAGTTTAACTAGGCGATAACCTACCCAGTTTCAGAAATGCTAGTAGAAAGGTAACCCTGAAGCAACAGGGAAATCCTAACAATAAGCAAAAGGCAGCAGAATTCTGGTACCAATCGTGCCAAATAAGTTAAGTACAATCTTTATTGTGTTTTAAATTGATTGTGTAGAGACGAGTGAATAGATTCTGAATGAATCCGATTCGGACAAATTTTGTAAAAGTTTGAATTGCATTTGAATCTCAATTTTGGAGAGGGGAAAAAAGTGAGAGACTTACAGCATCTGGCTACAGAAATATTTCTCTAACCTCTGGGTAGTCATAAGATCTTCAAGAGGTTCCCATGAAAATAAGAGCATACTTCTTTTATCATGTGAAGGAAACTGGCGTTGTATGTGGTATAATGTATAAACATCGAGTTCATTTTATATGATGGGGGTTTTCTGCAGGGCTGGACTGGGACTGAAATTCAGCCCTAGCATTCTAAAATAGACAAGCCCACATAGTGTGTGGTGAATGTAAAATGTTTGTGCCTCCTCCCCAGTGCTTATGGCATATTTATGTGGACATTACATTCAGTAGTACCAATCATTCAGGAGAATACAGCACTACATACCTATTATATCTGTAAAGAATAAATCAAGGCAACGTTTCACTCGTTCTTCCAACAAGAATTCCCAACTCAGAATTGAGAAAGCTCGTTGGAAGAACGAGTGAAACGTTTTCAAGAAATCTACAGCAAGTCCAGTTGTCTTGATTTATTCTTTACAGATATACCATGACCTGGATAAATGAGAACCTTCAGACATACATGCCGATTACATCCAGTGATGTCTCCTCTGAAATTCTTTCCTCATCTTCTCCATTGGGTCTCCTCTGTGTCCTTAGGGCGTGAGTAATTGGCATCAGTAGCATAGTTCCTGTGCAGGTGCGTGGTCTGTCTGCCCGCCCGTGTTTTGTCTTTCTATCCATCTTCCTGTCCGCTGCCATGCCTGACCTCTGAATTGACCCTGACATCGGACTGTGTACCGTATAGGTTGTTCTCTGCTTGCCTGGACCTCAACTTGTTTGGCAGTGTGAAAAAAATACCGTCGATCATACACTCCTGACTGTTATGTTAGACGTTGCTACCTGTCCATCAATTCCAGCATGATCAGTAAAAATTTACGGTACTTTTCTCTAGTACCTGTTAAAAAAAATGGATATAGTTAATATTGTTGAAAAAAAATCTGAAGTTCAACCAAAGGATAGGTGGGGATATGTCTTATTATATTTTATTATTTAACCCGTCATTGTTCTCTTAACCCTGTTATTTAACACTTTTGGGACACAGCTTGTTTTTATTTATTTTTTCAAGATTTTTTATTTTATTTTTTTCATTCATACAGTCACATGACAGTTTGTTACTTGCGGAACAACATAAAACATTTTGGTCACTTTTTAATTTATTTTTAGAGGCAGGTTTACCAAAAGTGCAAATTGGCACTTTTTGTGTTAACCGTGCTTGCTAACATTTTCAGTCAGAATTCAAATTATTATATATATATATATATATATATATATATATATATATATATATATATTTGGAAAGAGGATGATTTGAAATGTGTTTAAACCCTTTTATTTTACTGTATACTGTAATTTTTATTCCCCTTGGGGTCTTGAGCATGCAATCCTTTGATCGCTTGTACCACAGCCTGCAATAGTATATTGTTGCAGTTTATGGGATTTTTACTGGCTTCCTCTCAAGCCCTGCTTAAAGGGAACCTGTCACCATATTCTCACATATAAAACTGAATGTACCTTCAAGCTTGTCTACCTTGATAGTTACCAGCGATCTATCCATAAACTTCTCAGGACTAACATGTCCTATTATATCACCCTCTAAAGCTTTCCCGCCGTTATGCTCATTTACATAAATAATTCCTCCCCCTCACACCATCAGGGCCTATTTCCCTCCCCCTAGATTTGGACAGCGAATCTGCTAGATTTTATCTATAGGGGCGTTTCTTAGGCGGAGCTGAGGAGCTTGACAGAGAAAATATGACTCTTCTCTGTTCACTTAAGTGAGATATGACTCTTTTATGTTGGGCTACTTTCACACTGGCGTTTTGGATTCAGTTTGTGAGATCCGTTTCAGGGATCTGACAAACAGTCCAAAACGGATCAGTTCAGCCCCAATGCATTCTGAATGAATAAGGATCCGTTCAGAATGCATCAGTTCGGCTCCGTTCCGCCTCCATTCCGTTCTGGAGGCGGACACCAAAACGCAGCATTTTGGTATCCGTCTGACGAAGCGGAGCTGAACGGATCCGTTTTGACTTACAATGTAAGTCATTGGGGACGGATCCGTTTTCAATGACACAATATGGTGCATTTGAAAACTGATCCGTTCCCCATTGACTTTCAATGTAATTCAAAACGGGTCCGTTTTGAATTTGACAATTTTTTTTAAACCTAATGCAAACGGATCTGTTCTGAACGGATACAAACGTTTGCATTATAGGTGCGGATCCGTCTGTGCAAATACCAGACGGATCAGCACCTAACGCCAGTGTGAAAGTAGCCTTAATTTGCATAAAAGGCGGGAAGTACAAAATGCGTCATACTTATTTAATTTGGCTGCAGATGAAATTAAAAGTGTAATTTATGTTTAGGGCAATAACACGATAAACATTTAGAAATGCTCAGTGAGGGTAGCATAGTGGAGGTGAAAGGTTCCCTTTAAGGTACAACTTAAAGTGCATCTGTACCTATGACACTGGCTGACCTGTTACATGTGTGCTTGGCAGCTGAATTCATATGTGCCCGCATTGCTGTTTGAATATATGCAAATGAGCCTCAAGGAGCAACAGGGGCATTGCCGTTACTCTTAGGGGCTCTGCTCTCTCTGCAACTGCCGAGCCTTCTGCACTTTGACAGGGCCAGGCTGATGTGATTACGTTTGCCCTGTCTGACAATGTCAATCAAAGTGCAGGGGGTGCAGCAGTTGCAAAGAGAGCAGAGTCTCTAGGTGTAACTGCAACGCCCCCGTTGCTCCTAGAGGCTCATTTGCATATTTTAAAACTTCATTTTTTTCAGCAGTGCGGGCACATAGGAACATGGGACCAACACAGATGCCTTCAGCTGCCAAGCGCACATGGAACAGGTCAGCCAGTTTCATAGGTACAAATTTGCTGACCAATGTCCTATAACAGGCCTGGGAGCCTTCACAAAGCCCCAGGCTGCCATAGAAATTGATTGGATGGGAGAGGGAGCCTCGGATGCTGCAGTCACTATTGACCACTACAGCTAAGTGGTTAAAGTGTAGCTGTCTCTTCGATTCATCTCAGTAAATGCTGGTAATGAAGTCCTATCAACATACAGAACTGTAGACCTATAATCTTTCATTCATTATGGTCTTCCAATTACTGTAGACAAATAAATATATATTTTTTTTAAGGTAAAAAGGAAATGTAGGTTGACAGGACTGGCACTGTCTGATGCTTATCAGTTTGTCAACTGGTGAAAGCTGCTGCAGAAGTGACAATCAGTCTGAGTGTCGTCACTCTTGCAAAAAAAAGTCTAATATAACCGAATGGAGACATCTGCATATGAAGTCATGCCCAGCCAAGTACTGAATACCTTGAGGTCACATCAGTGAATAACTAAGGTACTGCTCAATGAGGGCAGTCAAGAGGAAAGAACGACAAAGGGTACTACACAACTTAACAAAACCGGGGTTAATTATGAGCTAAATTAAGGCCATCTATAGAAATTGCAGTTTGGTATCTCGAGGAGGTCATCCACGCCACGTCACCTTCTGGTGGGTTTTTCATTAACCAGCAATGGGTTTCAGTAATGTTTCTCTAGTGATGACTCTGCACACAAATGAAAGGAGTGAGGTCATGGCTAGTTCTCGAAAACTGAACTGTATTTCAGCTCAAGTGTTGTGAAGCAGATTAGTAGGTCTTGAAAAATGAAGGATAATTGGTGGAATTCTGAGTAGAGGCCCTCCTCGGCTCTTTAGCTTGTCCTTCCTTATTCCATTGGCTGCTTGTTAGAAGTTCTTCGTTGGAGTCTCTCTGCATTTTGAACATTTCAAGTCAAAGTTGTCTGCTGAGTAACTTCTAAATCGGACAGTATTTTGTCCATCTCTATACCCAGTGACGGGAAACATTCTAAGGGGGTTATTTCTGCATTTATATGTAATGGCTTCAGAAGCATTTCCAACCTGGAGGCTGGGCAACCACTGTACAATGCTGTTCCAACCCCTAAATTAAGGTCGTGATTTCACAGAAGTGAAAAATGTAGGGCACGTTCATATCCGCATTGGAGTCTCCATTCGGGGCCTTCGCCATTTTTAACAAGCTCGGTGGCAGAGAGGAAAGTCATGCAGGACTTTTTTTTTTTTTTTTCTTCTTTTTTAGCGGAAAACAGAGAACTAACAGATCCCATTATGGTCAATGGGGCCTGTTGGGCTCAGTTTCTGTCAGTTATGTGGCAAATCCAGCACTTCCATTTCCTATAACGAGCAGAATAATGGAAATTATGCAGATATGGAAGCACCCCGCCATGCAGGGGTGTACTATGTAATCATGGGCCCATATCAAAACCTTCAGCTGCAAGTTTAGAATATGAAATGTTTAATGATCCACTGCTAGGATTGGAGAGAACTCTGGCAGTTCAACCCCTAAGGTGCAATGGTTAATGGACATCTTTGAGTTTAGGTGGGTTCACATCAAGCTTTATGCCTCCATTTGACGTATACGTTAAATTAAAAAAAGATACAAAAACGCAGCATACCATGTTCTTATATCCTGCACAGTCGGGTAAAAAAGTATATTCAGCAGGACCTGCGTGGATGTCGCAGGTCCTGAAAGAAGACTATGCCAGCTGCGTGATCAAGTGGATGAGGTGTGTGTGTGTGTATGTGTATGTGTGTGTATGTATGTATATATATATATATATATATATATATATATATATATATATATATATATATATATATAAGAGATCCCAGAGAAGAGGCAGCACTCCTGAGTTAAATGGGGATGACCCAATTTATTCCAAGGCAACGTTTCAGCCTACTCCATGAGGGAATTTTTTTTTGTAAGCATTCTGTATTAAGGATGCTTAATTATTTTCTCTTATAACCATGTTATAAGGGAAAATAATAAAATCTACACAACACCGAACCCGAACTTCAGTGAAGTGTCTGGGTGCCACATTGTTTTTTTTATCACACGCGTGCAAAATGCATTGCACTCGTGCAGAAAAAACTGAACAACGCAATCACAGTCAAAACTGACTGAAATTGTGTGCGCACTCGCGCTGGTTTACCGCAATGCACCCGGGACTCATCCGGAGCAAATTCGGGACGCCCGTCTGAAAGAGGCCTAACTCGAGCACAGGTATTGCCCGTGGTTCCATTATACAGAACTGTAGGGACTTGTGCTGCTGTACAGTCTCTGTGCTCACGCCAGATAAGGCCCAGTCCCGACCACCAGCCGGCCGGGAAACAGCAGAGCGCTCCGGTGCTCACTGTTTCAGTAGTTCTTATTTCAGTGCTTGAGAGTTAGGCCTCATGCACACGACCGTATTTTGTTTCCTTGTCCGTTCCGTGTTTTTTTTTTTTTTTTTGGCTGATAGGATGTGAACCCATTCATTTCAATTGGTCAAAAAAAATGCGGACAGCACACCATGTGCTGTCCGCATCAATATGTCTGTTTCCGTAGCCCCGCAATGGAGCATGTCCTTTTTTTTTTCTAGTTTTGCGGACAAGGATAGGCATTATTACGAAGGATCCCCAATAATAGCGGATCTGCCAAAAAAACAAAACGGATCCCATACGAAAGTCATCGATTTTTTTTTTTTTTTTTGCTGACTGCAAAACGCATACGGTTGTGTGCATGAGGCCTTACTGGAGCAGCGCTGCACCACAAGCTAGGCTGTTTCACGAAACTCTTAAACGGTACAGCTTTTTGACTCTCATGCTCCGCAATGGGAGCTACTAAATCGGTGAGCGCCAGAGCTCTCTGCGGTTTCCCAGCCGGCTGGTGGTCGGGACTGTGTCATATCTAGCCTCGGTAACGGTGAGATGAGACAACCCCTTTTAACTATCGAGCCACAGCTGCAGTCCAAAGGAGTACATTGCGTTTTTATGCAGTCCCGTCGACTGAAGCTGTCACTCAATAATTCAAATCAGTCATTAGCGTTAAAGAGGACCTTTCATCACCCTAACAAATCTAAACTAAGTACACATACATGGAGAGCTGCGCCCAGGGATCTCCCTGCACTTACTATTATCCCTGGGCGCCGCTCCGTTCTGCCGGTATGTCCTCCGGTGACTTCAGCTCTGCGTCTCAACTGGGAGGAGCCTGCCCTTGTTCTCCTGGGCGTCTCCTTCTCCCAGGCTGTAGCGCTGACCAACTGCAGCGCTCAGCTCATAGCCTGGGAGGTTTTCTTCTCCCAGCCTGGGAGAAGGAGACGCCCAGGAGAACAAGGGCAGGCTCCTCCCAGTTGAGACGCAGAGCTGAAGTCACCTGAGGACATACCGGGTGAACGGAGCGGCGCCCAGGGATAATAGTAAGTGCAGGGAGATCCCTGGGCGCCGCTCTCCATGTATGTGTACTTAGTTTAGATTTGTTAGGGTGATGAAAGGTCCTCTAAGTCACTGTGTAGTCCACGCCTTATGGTTGTGTTCAAAATGTTTATTTTTATTTTGCCAAAAAATTTAATTCACTTTTTGTGGGCTCCAGTTGTTTTTGACAAACTATGGGACAATAATTACAGCAGTGTGAACAAGCCCTCTGACTGTAACCTAGTAATACACTCGAGAAATCTCAATGATACATTTGAGTTAAATCAACTTTTTAAAAAAATGTTGTCCAGATTGCCATTGCTCATCTGACTTCTGTGCAACCAGAATTCCCAATTGAATTTAGCTGATGCTGTGGTTGTGATTTTATCAAGAACCCACGTGCAGACTACCTGCTGGGCTGGTACTAGTATAGTTAGGCATTGTGCAAGAGGTTTCAGCAATAAAACCTTGCCAGGAACTAATATTTGTTTTATTGGCTGTGTTTACCTTGGGTTATAGTCGGAGGCTAGGTCAGATTTTTGGCACACTTGCTTGCGCTTTATGCACTTATTAATTGTCAGTCAAAACGGCAGAAACCTATCCTTCACTCTCTGCAAAATGAAGGGATTGGTTGCCTCCCAATTTCACCACCTGAAATAAGTGATCACAGGCATATTCCTGCACGGAGAGAAGTTGGTTTGGTCTATTATAATGAAACCTTTGCGCAAAAATTGTCACTTTTTAACCCAATCGTATTTTTGCTGGTTGCCAATGGAAGCGGACATCTGTTAAGGGGTTTTCCTTTGGGTAGGTCATCAGTATCTAGTTGGTGGGAGTCCGACACTCGGGACCCCTGCCGATCAGCTGTTTGAAGTTTTGCTGCACTGTACTGCGGGCGTCAGTGTCTTCTCAAACAACTGATCGGCAGCGGTCCCGAGTGTCAGACTCCCACCAATTAGATACTGATGACCTATCCTCTAGATTAAAAAATCTAAAAAAACCTTTAAAGTTTAACTATCTTTTCAGAACATTTTTCACGTGGTGACATCAATAATTTTGACTTGGGCTCCAGGTGCTTAAACCCCATCTTGATCTCTGATGAGTACTTCTCCTTGTTTCAGCATTTTGGACCCCACCATAAAAAATTTATGTCCAATTTTTATTTTATTTTTTTAAACGAAAGTTACCGATCTGTCATGCAGTTATCCAAAAGGAACTGATTGCCTGATTGTTACCGGAGATGAAGGCTGTATTTGCATGCAGCAATCACCTCCGCTGTATGGGGACAAGTGATGAATACAGTGATCGCTTGTCCCCATAGAAATCATTCATCCAAGGCAGCAGATCACTGTATAGACAGTATGATCTGCACAGGAACAATGATTTTTGGTGTTGGCCAATTAAACTAATGAGAGAGACTGCACTGTTCAGTGGGTCTGTGTTAATGGTCGCTCGGTATTGAAGGTGCCACACGGCTATTAACCATACAGACCCACTGAACAGTGCAGTCTCATTAGTTTAATTAGAGCCCGCTGTGGCCCTTTCGGCCGTGCGGCACTCCAAAACAGCGAGGGCTGTGTCACAAGCGCCACATGACCGCACCATGTGTTAATACTTACATGTGCCAATTATCAGGAACGAGCATTTATACAAACACTCGTCCCCGATAATTGTCCTCATTATCGGTCGGCGTAAAACGACCTTTAGGCCCCTTTCACACGAGCGAGTTTTCCACGCGGGTGCAATGCGTGACGTGAACTCATAGCACCCGCACTGAATCCGGACCCATTCATTTCAATGGGTCTGTTTACGTGAGCGTTGTTTTTCACGCATCACTTCTGCATTGTGTGAAAATCGCAGCATGTTCCATAGTCTGAAATCAAGTGCGGGTGTAATGCGTTTTTCACTGATGGTTGCTAGAAGATGTTGTTTGTAAACCTTCAGTTTTTATCATGCGCGTGAAAAACGCATCAAAACGCATTACACACGCACGATAAGAACTGAACGCAAAACTGAATGGCTTTGCCTGCGAAATCGCACCATTTTCACTGAACGCAACCCATCCGGACACGCTCGTGTGAAAGAGGCCTTAGGCCCCTTTCACAAGATCGAGTATTCTGCGCGGTTGCAATGCGTGATGCGAACGCATTGCGCCCACATGGAATCCGGACCCATTAATTTCGATGGGTCTGTTTACATGAGCGATGGCTTTCACATATCACTTGTGCGTTGCGTGAAAATCGCAGCATGTTCTATATTCTGTGAATGGGGCTGCGTGAAAATCGCATCCACAAGCGGGCGCAGTGCGTTTTTCACGGATGGTTGCATGGATGTTTTTTTTTTTTTTTTTTTTTATCGCGCGCGTGTAAGTCATTAAACCGCATTGCACCCGCACAATAAAAACTGAACGCGATCGTAATCAAAACTGAATGTACTTGCTTGCGAAATCACGCAGTTTTCACTCTACGCATCTGCAACGCATCCGGACCTAATCCGCTCACGCTCATCCGCAAGGGGCCTTACACTTTAAAGGGGTTTTCCTGGGAACAATTTTTATCACGTAAACCACTTCTACTGAATTGACATAGATTGTTCTCCATCAGTCCTATAGAAGTCAGTGGAGGGATGGACCAACACATGTACTACCGCTCCATTCACAGAGGAGACTTGATAATTTTCAAGGGAATCTGTCATCATTTCTATGTAGTACCTGAGGGCAACATGAACTACAGACGCAGACCCTAATTCATTCCCTTTGCCACGTTTTTCTTAAAATGCATGGTTAGGCCCCATTCACACGTCCGCATCTGTTCCACAGTTCTGCGGAATGGGTGCGGACCCATTAATTCTCTATGGTGCCGGACATGAAGTGGAGAGCACACTATGTACGCTCCGCCTTCCGGTTCGCGGCTCCGCAAAAGATAGAACATGTCCTATTCTTGTCCGCAGGTGTTGCAACACTCCACGGACGTGTGAATGGACCCTTAGAGGTTACTCCAGTTATGACAAGTTATCCCTTATCCAGAGCATAGGGTAGGGATCAGCATCCTTCGGCATTCCAGCTGTTCTAAAACTATCACTTCCAGAATCCTCCATTCTCTTTATGGGCGTTACAAGAACAACTGAGTAAGTGTACCTGCTGGGAGTTGTAGTTTTACAGCAGCTGGAGTGCCAAAGGTTGCTGATCCCTTTGATAGGGGGTTAACTATTAGATTAGTGGGAGTCCTACCACTCGGACCCCTATTGATCATGAGAGCAGGGACCCCATGCCCCTTGTTGCCCCTCAAAATAAGCAGTGACACGTTGGGCACCACACTGCTGCTCCATTAATCTCTATGGGGGGTTCTGGAAATAGCTGAGCGCTGTACTCATCTGTCTCTGGAACTCCCATAGAGATGAATGGAAAGGCCGCATCAGCAGTGTACATGCCCGACCTGTCACTTTATTTTTTTTTTGGAGGGCCCGGAGAGGTTCCTGTAGTTAGAGGGGTCCTACTGCTAAGTTATAGGGAATAACTTGTCATAACCAGAATACCCCTTCAACTCTAATGGAACCCAAGTGCTAGAGTTCACGCAATGCAAGCAGTCTGGAGTCTTTATCCTAAGAGCGGGGAAGCCGCAACTCATGCAGTGCTCGGGCTCCACTGGAGCGTGCCATCGGTGACTTCATGACACCCGGTGATGTCACTTTATTTTGTATTCAGTAGGATATATATTTTCTGTAAATAAAGCCGTGGCTGGGAGCAGCGCATCTTGTGCAATACTAGCCAAGGTCCGAAAGTATTCTCCTCGTAGAAATACCCTCAGTCTCGTGTCAGGTTGGTAAAGGGGTGTCTGTGCAATATTTCCGACCACTGTAAGGATGGGTTCACATCATGTTTTATGGCTTTTGTTTGATGTATACGTCACAAAAAAAAGATTAAAAAAAACAAACAAAAAACGCAGCACACCACATTCTTGTATCCTGCACAGACCGGTAAAAAAAGTACTTTTTTTTTTTCACAATGGAATACATTAAAAGGATGGGAATAACGTGATGTGAACCCTAAACATTGGTTATATGCATAGTTACAGATGTTTCCTTGGATGTTGGACGGTCACTACATCCAGCAGTTCTTGGTGGTTGGCTGATCAAATACTGTATATGACTGCGTACAGCCAATCCGCTGATCAGATAACTGCTAACATCTGGAGCCGGTGTCTTTACTGTAAAAAATGCTACTCAAACCACAAAAGTGCAGAACATGCCACAATACTTGTGAGTTTTCAGCCTAATAGCTCATGCACACGACCGTGTTTTCTTTCCGCTTCCGTTCCGTTTTTTGTGTGGCCCATATGGGGAACCATTGACTTCAATGAGGCTGCAGAAAATACGGAAGTTACTCCGTGTGTATTGTCCGCATTACAGACTGTTCTATTGGGGGCCAACTGTTCCGTTCTGCAAAATTCAGAATGCACATGGACATCATCCGTATTTTTTGCGGATCCGTTTTTTGCAGACCACAAAATACATACGGTCGTGTGCATTAGCCCAAAGCCATATGGTCGTGTGCAAGAGGCCTAAGGCCTCTTGTATACGAACGTATTTTTTTTGAGGTTTCCGTATGCGGAACCATTCATTTCAATGGTTTCGCAAAGAAAAAAAAAACGGAATGTGCACCGTATGCATTCCATTTCCGTATTTCCATTCCGCTAAAAGATAGAACCTGTCCTATTATTGTCTGCAAATAACGTTCCGTCAGCAAAAAAATACGGAATGCATATGAACACATCCGTATGTCATCCGTTTTTTGTGGATTTTGCCCATGTGTTTACTGTTTACAAACATTACTGTACATTACAGTAATGATTACAAATTTTATGTTTCCGTTTGCGATCTGCAAGAAAACGGATTGCATACGGAAACCATACAAAGTTGTTGTTTTTTTTTGTGGAGATACGAAACAGAAACAAAATAAAACACGGCTCCGTAAAAACCGGACCGCAAAATACATATGGTCGTGTGCAAGAAGCCTAAGACCTCATGCACACGGCTGTAGTTTCAGTCCGCATCCGATCTGCATCTTTTGCAGATCACATGTGGACACATTCATCTCAATGGGGACAGCATACTCATGTGCTGTACGCATCCGTAAATCCATTTTGCGGCCCCTCAAAAAAAAAATAGAACATGTCCTATTGTGTGTTTTGCGGACAAGAATAGGACTTGTCTCTAGATGGGAAAGGTGTGGGGTAGAAGCGGCCTAGAAAAATGGCAGGAAAAATGCAAGTACAGAATGACAACAAAAATCTGTTGAAACTGTTACATCTTTAAAAAACACTTTTTTTTTGTTTTTAAGATGAGAAAATGTTTGAAGGCATCTGAAGGTTGGCTTCGCATGCTGCGTTTTTGCAAGGTGACAGCATTTATGCATATTTTTATTGTTTGGACTAAAAATGCCTCCCCCCAAATACCAGCTAAAAGTCTATAATGAAGTATACAGTAAGGCCTCATGTACACGACCGTTATCTTGGTCCGCGTCCGAGCTGCATATTTTGCGGCTCGGGCACGGACCCATTCACTTCAATGAGGCTGCAAAAGATGCGGACAGCACTCCGTGTGCTCCGCGTTGCTCCGTTCCGTGGCCCCGCAAAAAAAATAGAGCTAGTCCTATTCTTGTCCGTTTTGCGGACAAGAATAGGCATTTCTACAATGGGCCGCATTCCATTCCGCAAATTACAGAATGCGGAGCAGCTTCCGTGGTTTGCAGACCGCAAAAGCGCATACGGTCGTGTGCATGAGGCCTAAATGTTCCACCAACTTTATATTTTTTTTTTTTTATTACCCACAACAGTGCATACTCTGGATATTGTGATTTTCTCAGATATTTTATAGGATCTTTTTTATTGGTCTTGGAAATAATTTTTGCAAGTTATAAAAATGCTGAAAAGTGTAAATGTGAACACTAAAGACTGACTCACACGACCGTGCTCGGTTCAGGAAACACTGTCAGCCGCATCTTGCGGACTGAATCGTGGCTCCCCTGATCTGAACTCACTGCTTCATAGTGAGTTCTGATAAAGTCAGTTCCTATCTGATTGCGGGTTTGTTGTACTGTACTCACATCACCTGTTTAATAGACTAAGGCTACTTTCACACTAGCGGCACGGACCTCCAGCAGGCTGTTTTGGCGGTGAACAGCCAGTCGGATCTGTCCTGCTGCTAGTGAACGTGTGCCCCCCGGACTGCCGCTCCGGCCCCATTGACTATAATATGTCGTAGTTTTATTCCAGCAACCCCCTCCCCGGTGTGCGATGCCGTGCCTCCCTGAAACTCCGCCCCTCCCCCATTAAAGTCAATGGGGCCAGAGCGGTAGTCCAGGGCACACGTTCACTAGCGGCAGGACAGATCCAGCAGGCTGTTCACCCGATGGAACAACCTGCTGGAGGTCCGTGCCACTAGTGTGAAAGTAGCCTAAGGTTTGCTGCATGCAAAAGCAGCTGAATGATTGGGGAACGAACAGTTTGTTCCCTACAAGTGCCCTTTGCGGACCGCAGAATGGATCTGGTCATGTGCATGAGGCCTAAGTGCTCGTTCCCACGAACGTTTTTCGCATTCCGTATACGGGCCGTTTTTTGCGTTCAGTATACCGTTTATATACGGAACCATTCATTTCAACGGGTCCGCAAAAAAAAACGGAATGTACTCTATGTGCATTCCGTATTTCCATTTTTCCGTTCCGCTACATTTTGAGCCATGTCCTATTATTGCCCGCAAATCACTCCATTCAAGTCATAAGGCTGTAAAAAAAAAAAAGGAATGCATCCATGTCTTTCATATCCATTCCGTTTTAGCGGAAGCATCTATTGAAAATTTTATGCCCCGCCCAATTTTCAATGTACTTACTGTTAAAAGATTATATGCTTCCATTTCCGATCCGCAAAAAACAGATCACAAACTGAAACCCTACAGCGATGGAACGAAAACACTACTGAAACAAAAAAACTGAAAAATGGTTCCGTTAAAAACGGACCGCAAAACCATACCGTCATGTGAACAGGCCCTGTATGGATCCGCAATAAAAATGGCAGGTGCTCCGTACGCCTTCCGTTTCCGTATTTCCATTCTGTTCAAAGATAGAACATGTCCTATTGTCTGCATAACGGACAAGGATAGTACTTTCCTATCAGGGGCCAGCTGTTCCCTTCCTCAAAAAATGTAATACACACGGACGTCATCTGTATTTTTTGCGGACCACAAAACACTGAAAGTCATACGGTCGTGTGCATGAGGCCTAACCCTGAGGAATTGTATCACATATTAACAAACACAAATTCTTTGATAAAAATGAAGGTGAAACGTTGCTAATATTCGCTCAACCTTGGAATGTGCCGTGGGCTACACTTTTAGAGGAAGCCAAGAGCTGTTCTCACAGCCACCTCCAGGCCTGAGTCACACGTTTGGTAATGATCATGGTCACTGCTAGTGAGAGAGGAAGGGAACTAAGATGGAGTTATTGGAGAGCATCAGTGACTGGAATCCAGTGGTGCGTCTGATTCATGCGGCGCTCGCATCTGTTCCTCATTAGGATCAGTATATATGAAGGGTATAAATTAGATGAGCCACAGTTCTGTTTTATTAGATAGTTTTGACTTCTTTAACACAAGTTAATAAACCATTCAAAATGGCAGCAGTCTATGTTTAGCCACACAATGGTGCCGACGTCATTGTGGCCATCAGCTGGGAACTGGGCAGGAACAGACCAAAACCAGTATATTATTATGTATGTAGCAACACATTCCGTGTCCTGGATGCAAGTGGAAGAGTTGGACGTTGGCTGGATCACTCCCGGCGTATCACTCTGGCTGCAAAGTATTTTCCCAAATTGTGCCAACTTTTTCCGCAGTTGACAAGGTCTAGATGCACTCACGTTAGTAAATCTGGCTATAGCTTGAGTCTAGTCTATTCAGGAGGAGAGCACCTGGCTACCGGGTACGTACATATACAGTCTCTGCAGAGCGGAGCGGGGGGCACGCTGACCTCATGAATGGGGAGTAGCTCCAGCACTCTCTTGTGGAAGGGATAGGGGTATAAATGATGAGTCTGAGGTTTCCCGTCCTTTCTTAATATGCACGTTATTAAATCCAGTTTTCATACTGAGATTGGTTATATGTGGAGGATTTCACTTGCAATGGTGAGCGCAGGTTTGGGAGGATGCGCTGTGCTTTGTGCTATGGTTGCCAGTTGTGATGAGGAAGTGATACTTTCCATGTCACACATTTTACATGTATTCATCATAGGTTTTGAAATTCAAATATTTGTTCTAGATTTTTAATCTGAATCTCTGCACGGTTTCTTTAGCCATAAAGCATACCGCACATGGCTTGTAAAGCAGCCTGGACAGATATATGCCCTTCACCGGGCGGATGGTGAATAGATGCGTACGGCATTGTCACCGATCGCTCAGCTTTGTAAGGTATGGTGCGGTTGAGCTGATACTTATACATCTGACATGCGGGGTCTTCAATGTTAGCCCGAGTGCTGCCATACCCTGCACCACTACTAAGTAGGTGGCCTACGAGGCTGCAGCCTCTTCATACAGCTGATCGGCAGGGGCCGTTGAGTCTGATCAGTGTTTTACTAAAAAGAAGTATGTAGGCTTTGTTTTTCCTCCTGTCATCCTCCCATTCTTTGCCAGAACGAACACTTTGAACAGAGCTGTGCTTCTGGCTCCATTCAAAGTGTCGGGGCTGTGCTGGGTTACCATTCAGTTCAATGGAAGCTGAGCTGCAGTAACCCAACATGGCCACTTCACTTTGAAGGGCGCTTTGCTCTCGACTCGATTTTAGGCGCTAGTTCAGAGGCTGGAGGCTGCAGGGAACAACTGATCGTAGGGGTGAGGGGTGTCTAAGGATAGGTCCTCAATATCGGGAGCCTCGAAAACCCCTCTAACACACACTGGAAATACAATTCTAATCTACTTTTTTGCCATTTACAACTACTCTCTCAAGAAATAAGGCCACCTACGGTAATGTTATGACAGAAAGCATACACATTTATGATTTGAAGTTTGGACACCCTGTTAAATAGACAAAGGAGTAGCGGCAAGACGTCTCATGAGCTGGTAGGGTGACTGCAGTGGAATCATGTTCTGAAGTATTTCCAGCCTTCTTGCGATTCCATTGTCATACTGGTTGTAGCATACTGTTGGGACAGTACTGAACCATGAGGACCATTCACATCTGCCGTTTCCACAAGGTATTCCAGTGTGTAGATGGTTGCCAACAATGCGTATGATGTTGTAGATGAGGTATTGTCTGGTACTCTTCCTGTCTTATCGCCCTATGATTCATTAACTCAGTTTCCGTCTATTTCATCAGAACGTATCCCATCACCTCCCACAAACTTGGGGGAATTTCGAGGTATGCTCTTAGACAATGGCGTGGTATTTTACGGAAAAGCATTTCCATAAAGTGTCTAAAAACCTGGGACTTTCCCTAAATTGCAGTCATATCCGAAGCCTTTTGAGGAACCCTTTTTTCATGTCTTGAGGAAACTTTTCCACAGGAAGGATGGATTCCGTTTTTGTTTTTTGTTTTTAATTCGGTTATAATTTATGAACAGTAAACTTTCTTTTAATCCAGCGCCTGATGCTTTATATGATATATATAATACACTGACCAATAAATAAAAGGACAGATTATATGGAGAACACTTGATGCAATTGCCCTCCAACACCTAGGGGTCCTCCACTAGCCATCCGTGATCCCATACTGCCTAATCGGAGTGACTGTCCTTAAATGTGCAGGCACCTCTCCTGGCTGTCATATGGGGACAGGTGGAATTCAGGTACCAGAGATGGAGTGGGGAACCCACAATAATTTTTAAATCACCAGCTTTATTCTAGTTTTGCTTGCATCCATGGAATGGTGCAGCGTATCTATTCATCCATGAGGGAAGCCTTAAAGGGCATCTGTCAGCAGTTTTGTACCTTTGACACTGACTGACCTGTTACATGTGCGCTTGGCAGCTGAAGGCATCTGTGTTGGTCCCATGTTAATATGTGCCCGCATTGTTGAGAAAAATGTTTTGATATATGCAGATGAGCCTCTAGGAGCAACAGGGGCGTTACCATTACACCTAGAGCAGGCATCCTCAAACTGCGGCCCTCCAGCTGTTGTAAAACTACAACTCCCACAATGCCCTGCTGTAGGCTGATACCTGTAGGCTGTTCGGGCATGCTGGGAGTCGTAGTTTTGCAACAGCTGGAGGGCCGCAGTTTGAGGATGCCTGACCTAGAGGCTCTGCTCTCTCTGCAACTTCTACATCCTCTGCACTTTGACAGGGCCCTCCTGCATGTTGATTTTTACACTGCCTGGCCCTGTCAAAGTGCAGAGAGCGCAGCAGTTGCAGAGAGAGCAGAGCCTCTAGGTGTAAAGAAAATTCCTTGTTGCTCCCAGAGGCTCATTTGCATATATAAAGAATCATTTTTCTCAGCAATGCGGGCACATATGAACATGGCACCAACACAGATGCCTTCAGCTGCCAAGCGCACATGATGAATTTCAATACCCTATCCTTTTGTCCTGGGAGAAGATAAGCCACAGCCAGAGGTGTTTTGGCAGCAGCATTCTCCTCCACTGTCATTGAAAATACATGCATGCTTGGCTGAATCAAAGGGTAAATGGGAAGAATAGCGGTTGACTGAAGGAACATTGGGACTATAGCTGAGGATGTATGGGCCCTTTTAGCCTCCATAGCACAGATGTGATTCTAGTAGGACCTGTGGAGAGCAGGAGAGTTCTTCTCTGTATTCTGCTGTAGTGTTGGACATTTCTAGTTTTCTGCCATCACTCCCAAGTAAACCCAATCTGTGAGCCGGAAATTTATGTCGCTGGGGATAATTTTCTGTTCTACAGGGGAACCTCATGATCATGCTCCAGAGTCTTCAGTGAATTGGTGACTCATCAGCACTCTGTTATTCAAGCCGCAGTGATGTATAGGGAAACTTTTTTTTTTTTTTTTGTGGCATTAATTATACGGCAGTAATTTGTTAAACTGGAATAAATCTATATTTACCGTAATGCTCTCTAAACCTATTCACATCAATTCAACTCTTACTGTCAGTAACGAAAAACGGTCGGCTCGACGTATCCATGATGAGCAATTAATTTATTTTAGAACTGAAAAAACCTAATGAAAAAGCTCATTTAAGTCGGCATATATAGTTTTCTCTTATGTTGTCTCTTTCTCGCTTTGGGAACTAAGGGGGTCATTTATTATCCAGAAATACGCCTATATTAGGTGCATTTCTGGCGCAGATTGCGGCGCAAAGGTTAGTTGCGCTGCAATCTGCGAGGTTTCCTCGCTCACACCAGGTCTAAAAAAGTGGGAGGGAAAGGGGTGGGCTGACAGGCTCTTCTCATTAATCGTTTTCTACGCCTGTTTTACAGAAGGCTTCCCTACATTTAGACCGGCGCTGGATGCACCGAAGTTATGTAGAGGCGGATCCACTGCCAGATATAGGGGTTAGGTAAAAATTTAGGGGGTCATTGGCTGGGTTCACACGAGCGTGTCCGGATCAGGTCCGGATGTGGTTAAGTGAAAACTGAGCGTTTTCATAGGCAAAGCCATTCAGTTTTGCCTGCGATTGCGTTCAGTTGTTCAGTTATTTTCCGCGCGGGTGCAATGCGTTTTGATGCGTTTTTCACGCGCGTGATAAAAAACTGAAGGTTTACAAACAACATCTCCTAGCAACCATCAGTGAAAAACGCAATGCACCCGCACTTGCTTGCGGATGCAATGCGTTATTAACGCAGCTTCATTCACTTCTATGGGGCTGCGGATGCGTTTATAACGCATAAGATAGAGCATGCTGCGATTTACACGCGTTGCAGAAGTGATGCGTGAAAAAAAACGCTCATGTACACAGCCCAATAGAAATGAATGGGTCAGGATTCAGTGCGGGTGCAATGCGTTCACATCACGCATTGCACCCGTGCGGAAATCACGCTCGTGTGAATGCAGCCATATATTAAGACCGGCGTTTTAGACGCTGGTATTATTTGACCCCCTAAATTTTGACTTTCAGAAGATTTTGATGAAATTTGGAGCAAAAGCTAACCAGCTGAGGACGGCCTGCCATATATTTGTCAGGCGGTCCTGTGCCATTGTATATTTACGATGCAGCTGAACGGGGACCCGAGAGATTACAGAAGCAGTTTTCATCACTACTGTATTTTGCCGTTCAATGGGTTACAGTTGCCACGTATATTGTAAAAGAAAAAAGTCCTCCAGTGGTCTTTTCTGACTTTAAGGGACAAAGTATAAAAAGTAAAGAAAAAATGCACAAATAACCCATCCCAAAAAACATTCCCATGCAAATAGTTCCTGTACCGCTGGCCAAGACTCTATTACCTGAAATGTGACATGTATAGTATGAAGGTTTATGGTAGACGTTGGACAGTGAACAAAAAGTGCATTTTAGGGTGTGTGTATATATATTATATAAATTTTTAAATATTTTGTTAGATTATATAAACCTTAAAAATTCTAAAGCATAAATTGTGTTTAGAAATGTGATTATAAGGCTACACGCACAGAACCATTTGTGTTTTGCGGTCTGTAAATTGCGGACCTGCTAAAGAAATGGATGATGTTCCGTATGGGTTTTTTTTTTTTTTTGGATCCATTGTAATAATGCCTATCCTTGTCCGCAAAACGGACAAGAATAGGACATGCTCTATTTTTTTTGCGGGGCTACGGAACGGACATACTGATGCGGATAGTACACGGTGTGCTGACAAACAAAATCTGCAACAAATTCCTGACCGGGGTAAACCTCCTGTTCGGCTGCCAGTTCTTAGCTGTTACATGTGTCTCTAGACTTAAAATAACACTTGATGATTTTTTTTCATTTATTTTTTGTAGCCTAATTGATATCTGTTGCCCATTGATAAATCGCGTTAAGGCCTTATGCACACAGCTGGGTCTGTGTTTTGTGGACTGCAGAAAAACTGATACGGCCATGTGCATGAGGCCTTACAACAAGGAACAGATATGGCCACACTAGGCATTTGTGCTACAGATTTTGCAGAGTTTCCGCAGTGAATCTGCGCTAGGTATCACTTGTGGATTTCACCATATGCTTTGCAAACTGACATCCACAGTGGAAATCTGCTGCATAAATTGACAAGTAGCAGATTTAAGATCTATCTGCGCTGCAGGTAATTTTACTTTTACGTTTTTTTTGCGGCATGTGGATGAGATTTTTTTTTTTAAATCCTATACACTTTACTGGTATAGGGACATACCCTAAAGTGGTCTTCTCTCCCTGTGATCAGATTAGGATATTTCAGACACTGTTGGTCACAATCACGTCACGCATGTATTGCATGGTTGGTCTAATTTGGCTAATCATTTGCCATTGAATTTAAGAGAAAGGCTGTCCTTTCATTTAAAAAATTAATTCATATGAAAGATCCCACAGGCAGCTGAGCGGCTACATTCCAGTCCATTGTTCTCTTGTGTGTATGGTGGCATTTTGTCAGAATCTGCTCCTGCAGAGGTACTTTCTGCACTGAGCTGCCTCACAGCCCCTCCCCACTGCCATGAGTGACAGCTGTAGCATCCAACCAGGAGAACCCTACAGCCGCCACTCAGAGCGGAGGGGCTGCAAAACGGAGAAGGCAGTTCAGTTAAGCCCCGCCCTAGGCACTTGCAGAATCAGAATCTAGTGTTATAAAAGTGCATATTCTCATTACTCCTGATGATAAGCTACCGAAAAGGTATATCTGTACTGCTCTCTTCCCTTACCCAGTTCTATTGGCAGATCGGCACGGTCAAAACTGCGGACAGATTCCCTTTCATGCAACACGTAAAGTGAAGCACTCTTCTTCCTACCTAAGGGCTCATGCACAGAACCAAACCGCATTCATGTGCATGATCCCTAAGCATGATGTGCGGAGCCTTAATAAATAAATCCACAGCAGAAATCTGCTTCAAATATACCGCACGTGAATGTAGTCTTGGGTCTTATGCAACCATTTTATTTATTTATTTTTTATCCCTGTAGAAATGTCCTATTCTTGACCACACGTTTTATATATATACACATTTTTTTTTTTGTGTGCAAAAAATAAGGATCGGATGCAGAACAAAAACCAATAGGGCCTAACTATAAATTAAAGGGGGATCCTGTTAGAAATTATGTTGTGATGAGTGTGTGGTTACCTTACTGATCCCCCACACTGCTCCCGTACTGACATTATGGTCCCCTGTTGCTGACTGGTCCAGCGCTGATGTTCTGACACAGGGACATGTGATCTCTCAGTAGCAGGGGTCGCGCGACCCTGTGCCAAAACGTCCTCGCTGAACCAGGAAGCAGAGAGCGACGAGGAACCTGGCAGCGTCGGGGGATCAATGAGGTGAGTAGTGCTTTAAACTGCACCCTCAGCACATTATAAGTTATTATCTAACGGAATACCCCTTTGATAAATGGCATAGCACGGCTACTTTAACGTGTTGCAGATTTCTGCTCTGTACGGTACACTGATGCATGTGAACGGGGTCATACAAAGCCACATTTACCCCTCCCATTCAAGAATTTGTTGCAGATTTCTGACATTCGGCACAGAATAAATAAATCATAACTTAAATGCTTTTAATCCTTTTTTTTTTTTTATTAGGAGACTTTATGACTTGCAACTGAATACTGTAATAACATATACAAGGCCAGATTAGGACACCGCCGTATCCCGAGGCAACAGAATGACTTCATTTTACAAATGTAGTGTCATGTCTGCAACTGATTACCTTATACCCGCGCTATCCAACTGGCCCAAGTGGTGAAGGACAGATAACATAACATGCAGTTGTGTGATAAGTAGCCTGCTTGCTGTCATAAAAATGAAGTACAGAATGGCAACCCGATGAGTACATTCTGTACATAACCTATTCCCAGAGCTGGGTGCAGTGCCTGGTGTAAAATATATACTATGGGGGTCATTTATTAGCCAGAAATACACCTATATCAGGTGTATTTTTGGCGCAGATTGCAGCAAAAACGTCTTTTGCGCTGCAATCTGCGACTTTTCCACACTAGCGCCAGAAACAAAAAAGTGGGAAGGGGACGGGCCAGCATGCCCCTTGGCATTTACCATTTTCTACGCCTGGTTTAAGTGTAGAAAATGTAAGACGGCAAGGAAGTGGTGGTGGATACACCACAGTTGTGTAGAGGCCGACGTCTGTACATAGGTGGATCTGCCGCCAACGCGGGGCCTTATTAAGACTGACATCTAAAACGCCATTCTTAATAAATGTGCCCCTATATGTACAGTAGTTTACACTGGTGGCCCCACTTAAAGGGGTTGTCCAGGTGCAGAGCTGGACCCGGACATTACAGTTCTTCAACCCTCTAGTCTAGTCTATTTCATGCTCCAATGCTCTCCCTTGCCCTACACTGCATGGTGCAGGGCAAGGGCTGTTTTACATTGTTTACAGAGCAGAGAAGGCAGTGCTTGTATGAGCGCTGCTTTCTCTTCAAATAGCTTAGCTTGAGAAGTCGGACCCCCTTCGATCTGATATGGATGACCTATCCTGAGGATAGGTCATCAATAGTAAAAAGCGGACAACCCCTTTAAATGGGGTATCCACAAGATCACATTGGTGGCGCAGCGTACATTCAATTCTTTGAAAATGCAGAACTTTAAATATTTTTTTTTTAACTTCTCGAAGGCCACAAGCACACGATGCATATCATATCTGGAAAACCTGAAACGTAATATAGTAAAAGCTAAGTGGATTAGCTTTTTAAAAAAAATCTTATCTAAGCAGTACTGATTTATGTATTTGCAAATTCACAGTTGTGCAGACTGTTGGTGCAAAGGATGAGATCTGGGACAAGTCCAAGACCGAATCCGCAAGTGACATGTAGATTTTGGCATGGAAACTCAGTGGAATCCGCACGAAAATCCACGTTGAGAATCCGCATAAACCGCATGGCTGTGTGCATGCATTCTAAATCTGCCAACCCAAGTCTGTGTTAACCTCCTGTTGCTCCTGGACAATTCCTCCGGCAGTTCTGTTTGCAGCGGTTGAGTGTGCGGAGTACCTCCTCGCATCCTCCTACCTCTATGCACTCGCGTGCGCGGTTACCCCATCCTGTGTGTCTCCCCTATATTCAGTAAGCAGCTGAGCATGCACTGAAGAGTATCCACATGCATATTTATTATTTTTCAAATTTTTAGGGGAAACTGGTGACCACCTTCCTATAAATATAAGGAGACCAAGGACATGAGACAGGGAGGTGCCTGCAGCCCAGAAGGAGAAAAGTGGTTCTGGGAACTGTAGTTTCCAAGTTAGAAATTTATCTTATGAAGAAGGCTTTACACAAAAAAAACTGAACACACATAAAACAGGAAGATCAAAGCAAGTTTGTTTTGGCACAGGGCATTTTTATAGAAAAAGAAAAAAGTAGTGTATAACAAACAATCACATTGCCATAGTAAACAAAGAAAGGAGATACAATACCGCTATAACACACAGTGGACATATATAAGAGAAGGAATATAAAGCCACTAGGCAACTATTTACACACATTAGAAGGGTAACTGCTTGTGAGACCCCTTTAATCAGGTGACTTTAATTCTGTTTCCCCCCAATACACTAACACTCGGTTCACACTTTCGCGTAAAACGCCGCGTTCGAACGCACAAAAAAACGCACAGCAGTACAGGAACCATGCATTCCAATGGGGGTGGTTCACACTTGCGCGTTTTTATGCGCGTTTGAATGCGCCTAAAAACGTCCGACGCATAAGCAAGTATGTTCGCGTTAATTCGGGCGTTTTTCGAGCGTTTGGTGCCAATATACTTCAATGGGAAACGCGATACGCGTGTTGTTCGGGCGTTTGTGCAGCGTTAAACGCGCCTATGGACGCGCGTTTTTCAAAGTTTCCAACATGCTGGATCAGCCACCATGGAATTTCACACCTCTAAAGCACTCAGATTGGCCAAACTATATATAGCGAGGGCTGTTTGGTCATTGGCCAACTATGCAGTCAATCACATAAACGCGCGTCAAACGCGCCTACACTATTTACCAAAACGCTTGAAAAAAACGCGCGTTATTAACGCCCGTCTTGAACGCTCAGAAAACGCTAGGCTTCAAAACGCTCAGGTCTGAACCCAGTGTAAGGCTTCTTTCACACTAGCGGCCAGGAGCTCCGGCAGCCTGCCGGATCCGTGCTGCCGCTAGTGCACGTGTGGGGCCAGAGGTCCACTCCGGCCCCATTGACTATAATAGGGGCGGGCCGGAGTTCCGGCAGGCGGCACAGCAAACATGCCGAGAGGCGGACGAAAAAACTACAACATGTATTCTGGCTGTGAGAACACAGAATGGGTGATGACTATTAAATCGGTGGGGGTCTTACCACTAGGCCTCTTCGCCATGAGACAGTGGCCATCATATGGCCGATTTTCACTAAGGTGGGGCATGAACAATGCAGTTCATCCGCTTTTAATGGCATTTTTTTTTTTTATTGATGCAAAATGGCCAGAGAATGGAAGCACACCCTGATTCAAAAATGTCCCATATGTTCAACCATTCACTTCAAATGACTCATTGTGCATTGCATGTCCGTATGTTCACGTGGCTGTTCCGCAAATAAATAGAACATGTCCTATTATTGTCCGTGTTACTAACAAGGATACGACTGTCTAGGGGCCAGCGGAATGTACACGGCCGGTATCCGTGTTTTACAGATCCACAATTTGCAGACCTCAAAACACCTAACTGTCATGTGCCTGCCTTCTTACTGATGGAAATCACTAACAAAACATTGGAGGTCATTTACGAATGGTGGTTCGGCTTAAAGAAGTCACCTTTTTGCAACTTTTTAATGCCCACAACTTGGCCTTATCAAACGCTGCATTTTCACAACACTCTTGACCAGGGCTCGACAAATCCCTGGGTATTTGTCAGCCCGTTCTCTCAGGTGCCCGGGCGCAGGGCCGGCACGTCCTATGAACGCCGGCCCCCTTCATGCTGCAGCCGCTCGAGCGCTCTATAGAGAGCCTCAGGCGGCTGCAGCACTGCCCGGGCTGGCGCGTCCATGAGGGCGCACCGCCCGGGCACAGCATGAAGAGAGGGACTGACAGGAGGGAAGCGCTCAGCGCTCCCTCCTGTCAGTCCCTCATTGTAGCGTGGCCGAGCCCTGTATGGTCCGCGGTACAGGAGCATCTGTCTCCTGTACCCGGCCGGACTGACATGAAGTGCGCACACAGTGTGCGCTTCCTGTCAGTCCGCCCGGGTACAGGAAACTAAAGCTCCTGTACTCGTGGGACCATACAGAGCTCAGCCACGCTACACTAGAGGCAGGGGAGGAAGGGGGAGGGAGAAAGTGAATGACAAGGGGGAGAAAGTGAATGACAAGGGGGGGAGGGAGAAAGTGAATGACAAGGGGGGAGGAGAAAGTGAATGACAAGGGGGAGGGAGAAAGTGAATGACAAGGGGGGGAGGCAGAAAGTGAATGACAAGGGGGAAGAGATAATGACAAGGGGGGAAAGTGAATGACAAGAGGGGGGGGGGAGAGAAAGTGAATGACAAGGGGAGAAAGTGAATGACAAGGGGGGAAAGAGATTGACAAGACGGACCCCTGTGCCCTCCCCTCCGGACGCTGTAATCCTTGTAAGGGTTTCCACATGTCATGGCGGCCGCAAGTGGCGATCACTTAGACGCTGGCAGCATCTGACGTGTCATATAACCTATTGAAAAGGGGAAGCATTATGGGGGGCCCTATATACTCGCACATTATGGGGGGCACTATGGAAAACAGGGGTAGGAACACTATGGGGGCATCTACTGGGGGCGTGGTGAGCAATGTGCGGGGCCAGGGCCATCAGCCCCGGGAAATTCACTTTAATTTATGCCAGGAAACTAGTGTAAATGACGCTCAAACAGGTAGGCATGGGCTCCTGCAAATTAGGAGTGAAAACTACTCCGATCAGTTGTCTGAGCGTCGTCCTAAATTAGGCCCTTCCTCCGGCAGTGCAGGGGGCTATCAAAGATCTGTACATCTGATTTTCCAGACAGCTCCGCATGAAGTGATCACTCTATTGGGTGGTCCATCTGAGCAGAAACCACTATAAAGCAGCAGCTCTCGCCCTAAGGAGACCCTCCGTATGAGACATTGCCCACATTTACTAATACTGCATAAAAGTAAGAGCGTTTCATATGATCATATGTATTTTGTGGTCTGCACAACGCTGATCCACAAAAAATACAGATTATGTCCATGTTGCATAAGTTTTTTGGGTTGTGTGTTTTTTTTTTTTTTTTGTTTTTTTGCAAAGCCATTGTAACAATGCCTATTGTCTGTAAAACGGTCTGTCTGTCTATATTTTGTGCGGGACTGCGCAACAGACATACGATTGCAGACAGCACACGGTGCTGACCCATAGAAATTAATGGTTCCGTGTGCGATTCCCCAAAAATGCAGGCGCAGACCAAATATACATGTGAATGGGGCCTAAGATTATGTAACAGTCTAAGTGTCCATTCACACGTCCGTAAGTGTTTTGCGGATCCGCAAAACACGGAACGCACAAGGACGGCACTCTGATAGAAAATGCCTATTGTGGACAAGAATTGGTCATGTTCTATTTTTTTGCGGATGCGGACAGCACACTGTGTGCTGTCCACTTCTTTTGTGGCCCCATTGAAAATAAATGGGTCCGCACCCGTTCCGCAAAATTGCGGAACGGATGCGGACCAATTTTACGGACGTATGAATGGACCCTCAAAGGGGTCCCTGAACTTTTAAAACACTTTTGATATGTCATAGGGTCTGAGTGCTGACTGAGACCCCTAATGATTGCTGGAATAAGGGGAGAGTTGCTCACATGGCGCGCTCTCTCTCCTGACTGCAGGAGACAGGCTAAATAGACAGTTTAGACTGTCTTGATTTCTCTCCTGCAGTGAGGAGAGTGCTTCTCAGTCTAGTGATCGTGGGCTCAAGTCACTCTAAAAAGATGACAAGATGTTGGCGCTTTTTTTTGCACACAGTCACATTTGTCATGTCCCACAAAGTCACGCCTCTTCTTGCTATGCCACGTCCTTGTCAGACAAGTCTCAAAAAGTGTCTGAAAGTGTCCTAAAAAAGTTAATGGGGGAGATTTATCAAAACTGGTGTAAAGGAAAACTGGCATAGCGGCCAATCAGATTCCACCTTTCATCTTCCAAAGGAGTTACGAAAAATGAAAGGTGGAATCAGATTGGTTGCCACAGGCAACTAAGCCAATTTTCCTTGACACCAGTTTTGATAAATCTCCCCCTAAATGCCTATCTGGGTCTTTTCTATGGTGTCTATAGCATTTCTTTTCATTGTGACATAATGTATGGATTAATGTACAATAAGGATTGCTCTGCCCCTGGGGATTTAAGAAGCTGGCAGCGCTGCAGCAAGAGTCTACCTTCTGGCACTCGCATGTCTTTTATGAGCATTCATTATTTAGACGCTCTGAAAGCAAAGTGTATTTCCTCCTGTGCATGCGCTCTGTTGGCCTGCGTCCCTATCTTTAGCTGTATTATTGGCTAAGCCAGAGCTGAAGCAGGGAGATTGTGGTTGAGGGCCGACAGGCTTCTGACCAAGTCTTATCTCCTTCACTCCAGATGTGGTGATGGCTATTTTAAACTCCCACTCATGGCCTTGCTCCCCTGTCCCTTCCTTTAAGATGTCTATTGACTAATGTCATAATTCTGAGGACGTGTGTAGTCAGACCATGGGGCTTACAGTTGTAGCAGAACCCAACTTTAATGTCTCGCATTATCTAGTCGGTGCTGCCACTGTGCAGGGACACCTCTCCAACTGGTAACGCCCATCTGGACCTTGATTTCAACTCATTTGTAACCTCTAACAGGAATATTAAAGGGGGACCCTACTTTCCTTATTGCTCAGGGTGCCATATGAAAGAAACCCTGCTTTCCAGGATGAGCATTATGTAGACATTGATCCAACTAGGGATGCTAGATTTGAGCTCTGAAGCCCGCACAGCTGTGGGTTATGGTGCAAGTTGCACAAAGTTGCTTAACGTCTATGCAGAATAATGCGGTACATATTCCGGTTTCAAAGGGGGATTTTCCTAAAATCCGAACTCCCCCCCCCCCCCCCCCCATACATCATGTGTCTGATCGCTGGGGTGCCACAGCTAGTACCCCTACCGATCAAAATAACTGAGGTTTATTGTCCCCTGTTTGAATGGAGAAGTGGCACAATTCAGAGTTGGTGGGGCTGACGGGATGAAGATGGATGAGCGCTGTACTATTAATGGCCCTGTTAGCCCCATAGACATTCAAATGGGGGCCACCCAGGGGCGTAACTACCATAGCGGCAGACCATGCGACTGCTATGAGGCCCAAGGCAAGAGGTGACCCAGTTGGGATCATCTCCTCTTCTACTGGGGGTAAAAACATGGTCAGGACTCTACCCTCTAAAGGAACAACTTTCAGCAAACGAGTCGGTAGAAAAAATGGCCCAAGGGTCATTGAAAGGGGTTTGGGTGGAAACCCCAATGTCCTGTGTGGGGCCTGGATTGATTCTTGCTATGGGGCCCTTACTTCTCTATGTACACCACTGGAGCCACCTACCACTCATACACTTACCAGGAAATCCTGTGGATAGAGGAAAAGTTTGGATTCCGTGAAAACCTCTTTAAATACCTTTTAGGGGGGTTGTGCCCCTGGAATGGACGGTGGTCACCAACTTTTTTTTTTTTTTTTTTTTTTTTTTTTACTACATGCCAGTTTTACGCAAGACCATTTTCTCGCGGATCACTTTGTACCATTGATGACCTATCTTCAGGATAGGTCATCAACATCGGATCTGCAGGGGTCTGACTACCGGCACCTTCTCTGTACATTTACCTGCTCATGGAGCAATTGTAGTGACGAGCAGTGTATTTACAAGCATGGTGTCCCTTTACACTTCTATGGGACGGATCCGCTGCTAATAACATTCAGTTTGATGCCACCTGCAGCCGATCAGTGGCGGTGATTGACTCCTCTTACGTCATGACAAGCTTGATGTTTTCAGCGAGGGAGCACTGTAGGTCTGGAGGAGAAGGAGCAGGGAGCCAGCTCCGAGAAGCAGGTAAAGAAGCTTCCCTTTACAGGTGTGGCCAAGTGGAGGGTTTTCCAAACCCCCTCTATCCTTGCACAACCCCTTTAACGGTATGTCCGCAGCAGTTTTTTTGCAGCATATACTACATGTGGTCCTTGCCATGGAAAAGCCAGCAGACTTCATCTTCTAAACTGCGTTTTTATATGCAGCGTATGGATTTCTTAAAATCTCATCCACTTTGCCGGTACTGTACAACGCTGTGGATTGCGCAGCGTTGAAGTCCCGTGTACCCAGCCTGAATGTCCTATCAGTCTGCTGCATCTACAGTATCTTGTACACAAGTTTTATTCCACTGCTGTTTTCACAGGGCCCAGCACATCCATATTGACAGAAGGCCGTGCACGTAGTTGCTGAAAGATGATTTTCAATGCAAATTCAATAGATGAATATAGCTTTGGAACAATTTGAATGTTTCCATCTGTATTTAACAGTGTTCATGGGGAACAACCGGCATGTGATAAATGCAAATGGATGTGTTTCGCATTAGCAATGAAGTATTGCATAAATGGATAAATAACAGACTGAGTTCATTCTCCTTGTATTGAGGTAATGTAGCAGGCTATAGGTATTGCATGAGTTGTTATCGACCACGGCTTCTGAGGGGTTAAACGGCCAGGATCAGAATTATTTCTGATCCCGGCTGTTGCAGGTGGGCGTCAGCTGTGTAACCCAGCCGCTCCATGCACTCCCTTGCAACCAATGATGTACAGTATGTGTACGTTTTTGGTTATGAAGGTGTTAATCTGTGAACACTGAATGCAGTTATATACGGTTCCAGGATGGGTTACCACAACCACTCTCTTTCCCTTTAGGGAAAAAAAATCTGTGCGACAACTGCAAGATGTCTAACCATGTGCAGTACCGAGACTTTTACTTAAAGGGGTTGTCTCACTTCAGTAAGTTGCATTTATCATGTAGAGAAAGTTAAGGCTAGTTTCACACTAGCAGCAGGGGAGTCCGTCAGGCTGTTCCGGCGGGTGAACAGCCTGTGGGATCCATCCTGCCGCTAGTTCACGTGTGCCCCCGGACTACCGCTCTGTCCCCATTGACTAGAATCACTAAAAGTACGACATGCAGTACTTTTAGTCCAGCGGGTCTCTCGCCGTGCGCTGCCGCTGGAACTCCGCCTCCGCCCCCATTATAGTCAATGGGGCCGGAGCGGCAGTCCGGGGGCACACATGAACTAGCGGCAGGACGGATCGAACAGGCTGTTTACCCGCCGGAAAAGCCTGAAGGACTCCCCTAATGCTAATGTAAAAGTACCCTAATACAGGTCACTTACTGTCATAACATGTATTGTTATCCATATTGCCTCCTTTGCTGGCTGGATTTATTTTTCCATCACACATTATACACAGCAGTGGTAAAAAAAAAAAAATCACGTTAACATATGTTTTTTTTACTATGGAACTGTATGGTCTGAGGCATCTGTTAATGTATACGTTTTTGGTATACATTAAACAGATGGCAAAAATGTTATGTGAACCCAGCCTTATTTTTAGAATAAGCAGAGAATGAGCAGAGAAGGGGGGCCGCCATGTACTGGCAGAGCACACAGCTTGGTGGTCAGCAATCTGCAACTTTTCCCCACTCATGCCAGGTCTAAAAAAAGGTGGCATGGGCAGAGAAGGGGATATGTTAGAAGGTCCTTATGGTGCATGCAGTTTAGACACCACCATAATGAGAGGCAGAGGACTCTGACAGATGACCGGGCCCTGGATGGAGAGGAGGGCTGGACACGGCAAGTATGCGGAAGGGGCTCTGAGGGGGATTCATACAAGAAGTAGTGGCAGAGGGTCTGTGCAGGGCAGCAATAGGAAAGTTGGAACAGGAGCTCTGGATACATGAGGGAGGAAAGGAGACAGCAGGGGCTCCATGAGGATGAGATAGGACAGGATATGGGGGGCAGGGGCAGGTGTCGGAGGCAAACTGCTTAATGAGGCAGTAAAACAACTAAATGGCATGAAGCTGTTGGTCTACTACACCATCCAGCAGGAACTCCAAGAGTTCCCTGACATCCCCCCCATTTCTTCACACTTATGCTTTGCTTGGGTCTCTCTCCTCCTCAGGCAGCACGTCCTGTGTAGAGGGGGCGTGTCTGAAGCTTGTAAGGTAACCTGCTGCCCTGCTGGAGTGAAGAAGGGGCGTGTCTGAAGCTCCACAGCACTGAAGCTTGTAAGGTGGACAGCAGCAGCCGTATTCTGCATGCTGCTGAAAAAGGCTTTCATGTGACTAAGCTCCCTGCGCTCCAGCAATGAGCGCTTCCATCTATATTGATGGAAGCGCTCATAGTGGCGCACTGGGCCCCCGCAGGAGCAGTGGTCCCCGGGTATGCCAGGTGCTGACACCGGCCCTGCCTGGTAACATGACACAGCTGAGGATCAGAAGGGAGGTTATAACTCACAAATACAGACACTGGTAAGAAGACTACCTTCACTACAGTTTACATCATGTACCTTTCTAACAGGTCAGAATAAAAATTTTGTGGGAGTGCTTCTTTAAGGTACACAGTCAAATCTTACACCTCTGTATTTCCATCTTACGAGCCGATAAAAAGGCTTTCTAAACTTTTATAAAAGGGGTTTTCTGGCCGATGACAATTGGTATAAAATAAGTGATGCCCACCTTCTGTCACCCACCAGACTTTACTTTCTGGTCACTCTCGACACACAGGGAAGGGGGGATTGGGAAGAGTCAGGACAGGTCAGCGGGGAATTGATGAGTATCACTTATTTTATTTTCTATTCATCTGAGACCAGACAACCCTTTTGAAGCTGGTGGTATATTACATTCAACATCAAAGGTGGCCTGCTGCTCAGGGTCCCACTCTACTAGGTGACTTTTTCTCGTACAATCACTGTAGTCCATGTAAGAAAACAATTGTATTCAACGTTAAGCTTTTTTCAGGACCACGTCTAAAGCTTGATGCGAAAAATTAGAAAGTAATACTACAAAAAAGTTGCAATGGGGCTCCATCCTCTGCCCGAAATCCTTTTGGATGTATTACATGACTGGTAGTTATTTTTATTGGTACCATGTAATACATTAGTACTGTAGTGATGATGGGGAAATGTGTGCCCCCTGGATGATCCTAGGAGGCTGTTTAATTGCAAATAAGGGTACTACCATACAGAGCGATTGGCGCTTCCAATGGGTCCGTGCTGCAATAGAGTACCTTGTGGCCGTACCAGCCACATGAGGTTCAAATTTAACTAAGTAGACCACACTGTTTAGTGCGTTCTCATTAGATAAATTACAACCTACTGTGGAGAATCCTGGACTGCTATGGACTGGAACTGTCTCGTCTTACCAACTAATCCAGGTTCCTTTTGGGATCTGACGATGGTCGAGTTTGACCTGGTGTTGAGCGCCTCAATCCTGCTTTTGCTGTGGAGCGACACACTGCCCCAGCTGCTGGTGTGAGGCTCTAGGAGCCATCGCATATGACAGTCTGTCACCCCTAGTAATGATAACAGCTCAACGATATGTGCAGAACATCCACTTGATTGTCTCCACTTGATTGTAACGTTTCCTTGTTCTGCCCGTTCGCCAGGTTTATCACGTATTTCTGGGACTAGGTGTTTCGGCGAACCTACAAATGCAGAATCTACAGGCCCAAGTGGAACATCTGTGGGAAATGTGCCATAGGATACCATATGGAACCTGTATGTCTGCATATCTCCTCCTGTATCCAGGCTAGAGGCGGCCCAACAGAGTACTAGCGCCTCCTTTCAATTGTAGAGATGAGCGAACTTTAAAAAAAAGTTCGGCGTTCGGGTTGTGGTTATTGACGCATCCCGTTATGGATTCCACTACCGCGGCATGTGGAATCCATAAGGGGCGGCTTCCACGAACCCGAACTGTTGAACAGCCGAAGGACCTGGGGTGACGTCACCGTCATGTGATCAGTGCAGGGGGCGTGGCTCAGCACGGGATCAAATCAACAGTTCGGGTTCGTGGAAGCCGCCCCTTATGGATTCCATATGCCGCGGTAGTGGAATCCATAACGGGATGCGGCGATAACCACAACCCGAACGCCAAATTTATAAACTTATAAAAACTTATCCTGTCTCTCTAATATTGTAATCACTTGCATATATCATTAAATTCACACATAGAATTAGAAGGTGCATTATTTTTTATTTTGTGAATGAGTGTATATTACAGCCTTTCTCCTACAGGCGAGTTATGTGCAATTAAAGTGCGTTTTTGGGACCTGCTGGGTCCTGGAAAACCCCTTTAAAGCGGGTGTACAGTTTGGAAAACTGTTTTGCCTTGCGTTATTCAGAATAAGGCCTCTTGCACACGACCGTATGGCTTTTTCAGTGTTTTGCGTGTTTTATCGGATCCATTTTTCGTTTCTGTTCCGTTTTTCCGTATGGCATATACAGTATACAGTAATTGCATAATAAAAATTGGGCTGGTCCTAAAATTTTCAATAGATTGTTCAGCAAAAACAGAACGGATACGGAAGACATATGGATGCCTTTCCGTTATTTTTTTTTTTTTGCGGACCTAATGACTTGAATGGAGCCACTAAACGTGATTTGCGGACAAGAATAGGACATGTTCTATACTTAAACTGAACGGAAAAACTGAAACGGAAGGCATACGGAGACACTTCAGTATTTTTTGCGGTCCCATTGAAGTGAATAGTTCAGTATACTGAACTGAAAAAAACGGACAGTATATGGTCCGCAAAATACTGTTGTGTGCAAGAGGCCTAAGGCCTAATTCACACGTCCGTAGTATGTTTTGCGGAAACACGGACGGCTGCAATGTGCATTCAGAATTTAGCGGACCACACATTGCTGGCACTATATAGAGAATGCCTTTTCTTGTCCACAATTGCGGACAAGAATAGGACATGTTCTATTTTTTTTTTTTTTACGGAGATGCGGAAATGCGGATGCGGACATCATAGTGTGCTGTCCACATCCATTCCTGCCCCATTTGAAATGAATGGGTCTGCAACCCTTCTGCAAAATTGCGGATGGGATGCAAATCCATTTTGCGGACGTGTGAATTGGGCCTAAAGGTGATTGGGATCCTGTTTCTGGCATCCATTGTGATCAGCTTTCTCCTTTCAGCTCCTTTCCTGTAAACAATTTTCCATAGATATTTTATTGACTATTGAAATGTAAAGTGCACGTGCAGTGTGACAACAGATTTGGAATCCATCCATTAAAGGGGTTATGCCATGATAGAAGTAAAAAGTTAAAATCCGATATCGTATATTACATGACAATTTCTAACAAAGCCAGAACCAGCCCTGTACCTGACATGGATCCTGTAGGGGCCGACTGGGAATTTAAATTAACCTGGAGAAAAAATATTAAAAGTGGACCCATTTTGTAGTCTGGTCCAAACTGATGGAAAGCAGGGCCTACAATACCATATTGTGGCACATTATTCCACGTCAACAGAGCCAAATACCATAGTCCATCATAAAATACTGCCAGCAGCACAAAATACCTCCCCAAAAACTTCCACTGTTGGACGTGAGGAGGGCCCAGGTGGCCCTCAGGGTATTGGCCCACCAGGAAATTTCCCTGTAAGGTCTATGGCCAATCCATCCCTGGGATCCAGAGATCTCCTCATTTATTGCTCCAACTGTTCTGCTATATTCTCCTCAGGCTGGCAGCTTAGGAGGTGTGCCCCTTCTCAGGGGGTGTGTTCTTTTTGCTACAGCTCTTTCTCTGTAATTGCACCAGCTTTTAACAGAACATATGGCTATATAGTGTGTGCGACCACCTGAGGTGGACAAGAAATAAGGAAAAGAACAAACAGCAGGTGGTGCTATACAGATACATTTTATCGAATAGCTCACTGGCTATACAACATTTTTAACTACATACAATTTAGGGATGAGCGAATCGACTTCGGATGAAACATCCAAAGTCGATTTCACATTAGACTTTGTTTCAATACTGTACGGAGCAAGCGCTCTGTACAGTATTAGAATGTATTGGCTCCAATGAGCCAAAGTTATTACTTTGCGAAGACTCGCAAGACTTTGCGTAACAACTTCAGAAATTGATTTCTACTTTAAGAAAACATTTCCCGAACTCTGGTTCAGTTCCAAGTGGTATAACAATACCAATAGAAAAGACAGGTGCACTCTGCGGTCTTACTAAACCCTCATTCTGATGTTAAAATTGAGAATTAGCAAACATATCCTGCTGTGGAGGACATGTCTGAGCCCGAGCACCGCGCCAAGGTTTCTCAAGTAGCTCGGGTCCTAACACTCGCCTACCTGTGCCGTATGGGCAATACCAGGGGCCAATGGGCTAAATTACAGTAGTGTAAAGTGGTACCTTGGAACCGAACCAGAGTTCGGGAAAGGTTGTATTTTTTTTTTTACAGTAGAAATCAATTTCTGAAGTGATTAAGCAAAGTCTCGCGAGTCTTCGCAAAGTAATAACTTTGGCTCATTGGAGCCAATACATTCTAATACTGTACAGAGCGCTCGCTCCGTACAGTATTGAAACAAAGTTTTATGCAAATCAAGTTCGGATGTTTAATCCGAAGTCGATTCGCTCATCCCTAATGCAATTACAAAAGTATTCAGATTTTGTTTTTATTGTCTTATGTTCTTAACCACTTGCCGCCACGCTAACCCCCCCCATCACTTAATAACCCCTGATCACCCCCTGTCACCCCCCCGTCACTAATCACCCCCCTGTAAGGCTCATTCAGACGTCCGTATGTGTTTTGCGGATCCGCAAAATATGGACACCGCCAATGTGCTTTCTGCATTTTGCGGATCCGCACATTGCCAGAACTATATAGAAAATGCCTTTTCTTGTCCGCAATTGCGTCCAAGAATAGGACATGCTCTATATTTTTGCAGATCCGGAAGTGCAGATCCGCAATTCCGGATCCGAGCAGGGACAAAGTCTGTCCCCATAGAATTGAATGTATCTACAATTCCGTTCCGCAAAATCTTGCGGAACAGAATTGCGGACGTGTGAATAAGGCCTAAGGGTCCCGTAGCGATTACAGCTTTCCCTTTTTTTTTTTTCTTTTCCCTTTTTTTTTTTTAGATTTTTTTCATCCACATTAATCAATGTGAATGAAGAAATCTGTGCCGTTAATTTTTTTATCTTTCAGCCCAGCGGCTGAACGGCAAAAAAAAATCTCATTACCCGTATGGTCAATATAAGGAGAATCGCAGAAACTCCTAATGCTGGCCATACGTGTAATGATTGCAGAGACCCCGAAAATGCCAGGGCAGGGGAAAAACCTCACATGTGACCTATTTTAGAAAGTAGACACCCCAAGTTATTCGCTAAGGGGCATAGTGAGTTCATGGAAGTTTTTATTTTTTGACACAAGTTAGCGGAAAATGAAATTTTTTGAAAAAAAAATAGAAAATTCCATTTCCGCTAACTTTTGACAAAAAATAAATTACATGAACTCACTATGCCCCTTAGGCCCCTTTCACACGGGCGAGTTTTCCGCGCGGGTGCAATGCGTGAGGAGGACGCATTGCACCCGCACTGAATCCGGACCCATTCATTTCTATGGGGCTGTGCACATGAGCGGTGATTTTCACGCATCACTTCTGCGTTGCGTGAAAATCGCAGCATGTTCTATATTGTGCGTTTTTCACGCAACGCAGGCCCCATAGAAGTGAATGAGGATGCGGGAAAATCGCAAGCATCCGCAACCAGTGCGGATGCGTTGCGATTTTCCCGCATTGTTGCTTAGCAGCGGGATCCAATCTCTATTATTTCCCCTTATAACATGGTTATAAGGGAAATAATAGCATTCTTAATAAAGAATGCATTGTTAAATGATGAGGAAGGGGTTAAAAATAATAAAGTTAACTCACCTTAGCCACTTGATCGCGTGAGTCGCGATCTGTCCTCTCTTTCCTGCAGCATCTATGATCTAAAGGACCTGTGATGACGTACATCACATGGCCCAATCACATGCTCCATCACTATGGTGATGGAGCATGTGATTGGTCCATGTGACCATGTGACATCATCCAAGGTCCTTAAACACTATCCTCAGGCTGTGGATAGTGGTTAAGGACTTTGGATGATGTCACATGGTCACATGGACCAATCACATGCTCCATCACCATAGTGATGGAGCAGGTGATTGGGCCATGTGATGCTGTGACATCATCACAGGTCCTTTACATCTTTCATGCTAACGGAGAGGAGGCCGGGCTTCGGGATCAAATGGAACAGGTAAGTAATTATTAGTTTATTATTTTAACTCATTCTGCACCAGTTTAAACATTAGGGAGATGGCCAAGGGTATTATTTTACATTATAACTATGTTATAATGTGAAATAATACCAGCGGGACTATTTCTGACTCCAAACATGCACTTCTGTGAAGAAGTGCAGGTTCGGTCTGGGTACAAAAGTGCCGATTTTTCTCTCGCGTGCAAAACGCATGACAGCGCTTTGCACTCGCAGGGAAAAATCGCGGCGATTCCCGCAACGCACCCGCACTGTTTGACGGAGTGCACCCGCAACGCCCGTCTGAAAGAGGCCTTAGTCAATACCTTAGGGTGTCTACTTTCCGAAATAGGGTCATTTATGGGGTGTTTCTCCTGTCTGGGCATTGTAGTACATCAGGAAACAGGACAGGTGCTCAGAAAATCAAAGTGCGGTAACTCACTTTTTTGCACCATAGTTTGTAAACGCTATAACTTTTACCCAAACCAATAAATATACACTTATTGCATTTTTTTTTATCAAAGACATGTAGAACAATAAATTTAGAGAAAATTTTAAATTGAAATGTAGTGTTATTTGAAAATTTTTACAACAGAAAGCGAAAAATGTCGTTTTTTTGCAAAAATTTAGTCCAAAAAAGTAAAAATGTCAGCAGGAATGAAATACCACCAAATGAAAGCTGTTAGTGAGAAGAAAAGGAGGTAAAATTCATTTGGGTGGCAAGTTGTATGACCGAGCAATAAACGGTGAAAGTAGTGTAGTGCGGATTTGTAAAAAAGGGCCTGGTCACTAGGGGGGTATAAACCTGTGGTCTTCAAGTGGTTAAAATAAAAATGTAAATAAAAAATAAAAAAACATTCAAATCCAGGTGTTGGTTTGATAAATGTAGAATGTTTCATGGCACAACCTCCTTAATACTTTGCTAGGAAACAAATACTGCATCCAGTCATGGATGACATAATCGTTGTTATACACATATTTAACCAGATATCTTTTAGCATTTGTGACCTAATGGTATGTACTATTTTACCTTACTGGAATGTAAAGTGCTGATTCAGTCTGTAATGTATGTAAAGCGAGGCAGAGAGCTGCAGTTGCAGAATGAATGTATCTTACATCAGTCGTACCATTCTGTCCGCCCAGCGCTGCGATGACAAGTGAAAGCTGTGATTTGGTTTTGTAAAGTTTTGCTTCAAGGTATACTTTATTTAAACAAATGCTATGGTTTACTCCCACCGAGCTCTGCCTTCCAGAAACGGCAAAAGTAATGTCACCTCCAAGAAATATCATTATTTTACAGTCCCAGGGACAAGGCAGCCGGGACAGAACATATGTTTTCAACTACACTGTAGTGAAACCATTCTTCGCTGGTCTAAAAATAAAGAGACAGCAGATGTCTGCTTAACCCTTATATCCTAGATATGTGGGAAACCTTCTTCATCCTTCAGATTCTTACACGAGTGACACACAGCTACATGATGGTAACACGCAGGGGACCGCCACCACAGGTAACCATTACTGCGGCTATCCCGTAACATAATATAAATATATATTTTATGCATATGTGATCTGTGTTTTAAGCCTTATGCACACGACCGTTGTTTGTTTCCGTGTCCGTTCTGTCTGCAAATTTTGCGTTCGTCAAAAAAAACGGATGGTGGATCAGTTTTTTGGGCAGATCCATTGTAAGGGTCCATTTACACGTCTGCAATTCTGTTCCGCATTTTGCGGAACGGAATTGCAGACCCAATAATTTCAATGGGGACAGACAATGTCCCGGCCGGATCCGCAATTGCGGATCCGCACTTCCGGGTCCGCAATCGCATTCCCGAAAAAAATAGAACATGTCCTATTCTTGTCCACAATTGCGGACAAGAAAAGGCATTTTCTATATAGTGCTGGCGATGTGCCCTGCTACACAGTGGACTGAGCGGTGTCATTCTGAAGCTGATGAGTGGGCGTGAAACCCTGTGATCAGATATTGATGGCCTATTCTGCAATCAATAACAAAATCCTCAATTACACTCAAGTTAACGGTCGGCCTCTTTATCCCTGCACAGGTCACATGTGATATGTCTACCCCTGAGCCCTGTATTTATTTATTTATTTTTTTTGATCAGCAAATAAAATGGTGTTACCTCTTGATTTTAACCTCTTCCGGACACATGACGTGCCGGTACTGCATGTTGTCCCGGTACTTAACCACTTCAGCCCCCCTAGCTTAAACACCCTTAATGACTAGGCCACTTTTTACAATTCCGCACTACACTACTTTACCCGTTTATTGCTCCGTCATGCAACTTACCACCCAAATGAATTTTACCTCCTTTTCTTCTCACTAATAGAGCTTTCATTTGGTGGTATTTCATTGCTGCTGACATTTTAACTTTTTTTGCTATTAATCAAAAATGACCGAAATTTTTGCAAAAAAATGACATTTTTCACTTTCTGTTGTAATTTTTTTTTTTTTTTTTTAAAACTACATTTCTATATAAATTATTCGCAAAATTTATTGTTCTACATGTCTTTGATAAAAAAAAATATACAATAAGTGTATATTTATTGGTTTAGGTAAAAGTTATAGCGTTTACAAACTATGGTGCAAAAAAGTGAATTTCGGCATTTTGAAGCAGCTCTGACTTTCTGAGCACCTGTCATGTTTCTTCAGGTGCTAGAATGTCAGGATAGTATAAATACCCCCAAATGACACCATTTTAGAAGAAGACACCCCAAAGTATTCGCGGAGGGGCATGGTGAGTTCATGTATCATTTCATTTTTTTCAAAGTCCCACGGACTCACTATGCCCCTCAGTGAATACTTTGGGGTGTCTACTCTCGAAATGGGGTCATTTGTCGGGTGTGTCTACTGTTCTGGCATTTTGGGTGGGGCTAAATTGTGAGCAGCCATGTAAAACCTAAAGGTACTCGTTTGGAATTTGGGCCCCTTTGCACCAGGCTGCAAAAGTGTCACTCATGTGTTATCGCTGTACTCAGGAGAAGTAGGGCAATGTGTTTTGGGGTGTATTTTTACATATACCCATGTTGGGTGAGAGAAATATCTCTGTAAACTGACAACTTTGTATAAAAATTTTTAAAAAGTTGTCATTTACAGAGATATTTCTCACACCAGCATGGTTATATGTAAAATACACCCAAAACATTGCCCTACTTCTCCTGAGTACAGCGATACCACATGAGTGACACTTCTTGCAGCCAAGATCGTAAAGGGCCCTAAAACCAATGAGTACCTTTTAGGAGGGCATTTTACGCATTTTTCTTCTCACGCTTTAGGGCCCCTAAGTTAGGGCAGTATAAACACCCCACAAGTGACCCCATTTTGAAAGAAGACACCCCAAGGTATTCCGTGAGGGGTATGGCGTAGTTCATAATTTTTTTTTTTGGCACAAGTTAGCTGAAATTGATTTTTTTATTGTTTTTTCTCACAAAGTCTCCCTTATTGCTAACTTTTGACAAAAAGTTCAATTTTGAGCACCTGTCATGTTTCTTCAGGTGCTAGAATGTCAGGATAGTATAATACCCCCAAATGACACCATTTTAGAAAGAAGACACCCCAAAGTATTCGCGGAGGGGCATGGTGAGTTCATGTATCATTTCATTTTTTTTTCAAAGTCCCACGGACTCACTATGCCCCTCAGTGAATACTTTGGGGTGTCTACTTTCCGAAATGGGGTCATTTGTCGGGTGTGTCTACTGTTCTGGCATTTTGGGTGGGGCTAAATTGTGAGCAGCCATGTAAAACCTAAAGGTACTCGTTTGGAATTTGGGCCCCTTTGCGACCAGGCTGCAAAAAGTGTCACTCATGTGTATCGCTGTACTCAGGAGAAGTAGGGCAATGTGTTTTGGGGTGTATTTTTACATATACCCATGTTGGGTGAGAGAAATATCTCTGTAAACTGACAACTTTGTATAAAAATTTTTAAAAAGTTGTCATTTACAGAGATATTTCTCACACCCAGCATGGTTATATGTAAAAATACACCCCAAAACATTGCCCTACTTCTCCTGAGTACGGCGATACCACATGAGTGACACTTTCTTGCAGCCAAGATGCGTAAAGGGCCCTAAAACCAATGAGTACCTTTTAGGAGGGCATTTTTACGCATTTTTCTTCTCACGCTTTAGGGCCCCTAAAATGCCAGGGCAGTATAAATACCCCACAAGTGACCCCATTTTGGAAAGAAGACACCCCAAGGTATTCCGTGAGGGGCATGGCGAGTTCATAATTATTTTTTTTTGGCACAAGTTAGCGGAAATTGATTTTTATTGTTTTTTTCTCACAAAGTCTCCCTTATCTGCTAACTTTTGACAAAAAGTTCAATTTTCATGGACTCACTATGCCCCTCAGCGAATACCTTGGGTGTCTTCTTTCCAAAATGGGGTCATTTGTGGGTGTTTGTACTGTTCTGGCATTTTGGGGGGCTAAATTGTGAGCAGTCCTGTAAAACCTAAAGGTACTCGTTGGAATTTGGGTCCCTTTGCGCACCTGGCTGCAAAAAGTGTCACTCATGGTATCGCCGTACTCAGGACAAGTAGGGCAATGTGTTTTGGGGTGTAATTTTACATATACCCATGCTGGGTGAGAGAAATATCTCTGTAAACTGACAACTTTGTATAAAAAAATTAAAAGTTGTCGTTTACAGCGATATTTCTCACACAAAGTATGGGTATATATAAAAATACACCCCAAAACACATTGCCCTACTTCTCCTGAGTACGGCGATACCACATGTGTGCCACTTTTTTGCAGCCAAGATGCACAAAGGGGCCCTAAAACCAATGAGTACCTTTAGGATTTCACAGGGCATTTTTACGCATTTGGATTCTCACGCTTTAGGGCCCCTAAAATGCCAGGGCAGTATAAATACCCCACAAGTGACCCCATTGTGGAAAGAAGACACCCCAAGGTATTCTGTGAGGGGCATGGCGAGTTCACAGAAATTTTATTTTTTTTTCTTTACAAAGTCTCATTCCACTAACTTTTGACAAAAAATAAATTTTGCATGAACTCGCCATACCCCTCACGGAATACCTTGGGGTGTCTTCTTTCTAAAATGGGGTCACATGTGAGGTACTTGACCATTTTCAAAAGATGAGTTTTGTATCAAAGTCCTGTGTGTGAAATGTGTGGGATGTAAAAGTTTTTTTTTTTTTTTTTTTAAGCTTTTTGACCAATTCTTCCAGATAGCCGGTATGGAGTCATAAGGTCCTTATAGTAAACTGGGCGTCAGCATTGATCTAGGGATATGTGCCTTTATTTTAGGCTATTGTAGGATGTTAAAGGGCCACTGTCATTTCACCAAAACTTTTGATCTGTTATAGTGACTTATAGAGAGAAGTGCGATCGGTGGGGGTCTGAGTCCCGAGACCCCTGCCGATCATTAAAACGAGGATAGAGACACACTCTTATAGCGCTCTCTCCTTACTGCAGGGAACAAATTGAGATGGGCCTATAGACTTCCTCTTGAGTTTATCTTCTAATGTCAGCACTTCTCTCTTCTGGTTCTAGTGATAGGTAGAGGTGTCGGCACTCAGACCCCCACCGATCAAACCCTTTGGTATGTTATGAGATATCAGGTTTTGTGAAAGCTCAGTGACACTTTAAGCGCTCTTCGTGGTTTTTTGGCCCCCCCCAAAAGTATTGCCTATAGAGAATATTAATATGTTATACATCTTTTGGTGTAAAGATTGATTTTTAACTATTGAGCCACAGTCTAAAGCAGGGGTAGGCAACCTCCGGCACTCCAGCTGTTGTGAAACTACAACTCCCAGCATGCATACTTGCTCTGCTCCCCTCAAAACTCTCATACAAATGAATGGAGCATGCTGGGAATTGTAGTTCACGACAGCTGGAGTGCCGATGGTTGTGGATTCCCTGGTCTAAAGGAACACATTGAGTTGTATACAGTCTTGTGGGCTGCAGCAGTCACTAAGTAGTTAAAATCAATCAGCAATGTTGATCGTTAGGGATCCTCTGAGCCGTTCTGTTGGGGAACCACAGTCTAAAAAGGGATTATACGTACTGGATGATATAAATGATATACTTTTTTTTTTAGTGTATGCTTTTCTACACAGAGGGTTCCAACAGAACACTTTTTTGGGGTATTTGGGACCCCGTACGGCATGTTCATTATATGCTCTGGGCATGCATTATATGATGTTCGTACACAGCTTTACATTTACTAGTAAGCAGTTTCTATATTTTGTCCCTCTTTTGATGCACAATGTTCTCTACATACCTTTTACATATACCCTGTAATGTAAATGTGATATAAGATTTCTGGTGATGTATAAATAACACCATAGTAAATGCATGAAGAGATTCTACACATTGTACAAAGTATTAAAGGGTTTTCGGGGAGTACATTATTGATCCTCAGAATTATGAGGTTCCGGCACCCAGCACTGCTGCAGATCAGCTGTGGCACAGTGCTTTGGTGAGAGCTGCGTCGCCCTCACAGCTTACCAAGTGCAGTGCCCTTACATTGTATGGCGGCTGTGCTTGGTATTGCAGCCCTGGCTCATTCACTTGAATGGTTCTGAGCTGCACATAGGCCGTGTGACTGATGAACGTGACATAATGGCCTCTGTAAACAGCTTATCGGTGAGTATGCTGGGAGTCGTACCTCCCATGATCAGATATTGATGACCCCTCCAGAGGATAGGCTATATCAATATTAAACACCTGGAAAAAGCCATTTAAACTCTTGGCCTTATGGGAGCCTTCATTCCGAATACTGAGACTTCTACAGTGTGACATAATGTAAATTAGTCTATTTCATTGTGTCACTTGTATCTCGGGAATTAACCTAAGACATTTATCTTGTTTTTCAGAGAGGATTACTCATGGAACCATCTAACGCTCCGGGGACTACTCAATACTAGGGATTAAAGATGAGGCCATGAGTTACCTTTTTCCTGATGAAGGTACGTAAAATGTTAATTTGTTTCCAAAATCTTTGCCCTGATATTTGAGAAATAAGGTTTTTATATTTTATCATACATGTGGATTGCAAGTAATGTAATAAAATGTTATTTGCTTCCCTGTCCATCACAGCACAACTGATTCCTTTCGTAGTTTGGTTACCATTAGCTTTTAGCCATAACTGGTAATATTGGCAAAGGACGGCATGCTGCCACAAGAGGCCTAGGGACAGGACATCCCATGTAAAATACAGAGAAGGCATTTCTTAGAATTGCTAAGAATGCCCTTCCCTCTGGTATAACGTCCATGTGATAAGACATTGGATGTTACAAGGGGTTGTCGAGTTTCCGATATTGATGACTTATCCTCAGGATAGGTCATCAATATCAAATGGGCAGGGGTCCAGTTACCGGAATCCCCTGCCAATGCGCTTTTTGTAGAGACTGCAAGGCTCATATGAGCGTTACCTTCTTTTCACTGTTTACCTACTCACCATCGGCACTGCAGCAACGAGCAGCGTAAGTACAGATCCTCTGTCCCATTCATTTGAATGGGACTGTTGCCTACCATTGCTCTGTACTATTAAAGTGAATGGGAAAGAGGAGCTGTTGTTAAATTGAGTGCTGCAAATAGCTAATCGCCACGGGTGCTTGGAGTCTGACTCCCGACAATCTGATATTGTTGACCTATCCTGAGAATAGGTCATCAATATCGAAAACTGGACAATCCCTTTAAGGATATCTTTAATAAGGAGATTTTGGCTTCTTGGAAAAGTAAACAAATCGGTTAAAGTGGTATTTCAGGATTTGAATATCGATTGCCTTGTCTGATATTCATGACCTATCCTGGGGATAGGCAAAGTCTAACGAAACTTCATTAGGATTACCAAAGCATCAAAGGATCTGTGTGGATGGGGAAGCAGGCTGTGACAAAAAAAACAACAACAAAAAAAAGTTAATAAAGAGAAAAGTAAGCCTTTGCAGTTGAAAATGATGCATGTGTAGATGTCAAGGTCCTACAAATTCTCAGTTCCACAGACAATATTTGGACACAATGATCATACATTTTTATATAGCTCAGAATTAATATTCTACCATATTTTAGTATACCATATTTCTCAGTCTTGTTTGGTAGTGTTGAGCAAGCATGCTCAGCCAAACTGGTATTCGACCAAATACCGTGCATACTCGAACGCGACGCTCGAGTTGGTGTATTTAAATCTAATTTGGCCTCCATTTCTGAAACGTTTCTGCCAGGATTTGAACTCACAACCTTCTACATTAGAGGTAAGGACCTTAACCACTCATCTATAAAGCTTAATGATAAACTGTGTCAGAAAAACCTCATAGTAGTTTGTCATGTAGTAAGTATTCCTATACAGCAGAAGTATCATTTTAAATTTCACTGCAGGTTGACATGTAGCTGTATAGCGTAGTGGTTAAGGTTCTTGGCTCTAATGTAGAAAGTTGTGAGTTCAAATCCTGGAAGAAACTTTTCAGAAAGCGGCTAAATTTAATTTAACCATATTTTAGCCAGAATATATTTACATATATGATATATTTAGAATATATATTATAATATGTGTAAATATATTATGGCTAAAAACATCAGTAGTAGTTTCCCAAATATTATGCATTCAGATATATCAGAAGTATGATAGAGAGCCATTTTCTAATTTGCTTTGATTATCTGATTTTTGTATGTCGCCTATTATCAATGGTGCGATCTTATGTGATCTGTCCTCCAGATTTACGGTGCCCATACACTAAAGTTCATCAAAATAAACAATTTCAACCAAAACGTTCATTGGGTGAAATAAAATAAACACTTGTTTTAGCCAATTAATGTCTGTCATCATCTGAATGTAAGTTGGGAACGTTTAGATTTTTTTTTTTCCATTAGTCTGACTTAAGATCTTTAACCACTTCAGCCCCCCTAGCTTAAAAACCCTTAATGACCAGGCCACTTTTTACAATTCTGCACTACACTACTTTCACCGTTTATTGCTCGGTCATACAACTTACCACCCAAATGAATTTTACCTCCTTTTCTTCTCACTAATAGAGCTTTCATTTGGTGGTATTTCATTGCTGCTGACATTTTAACTTTTTTTGCTATTAATAAAAATTTAACGACATTTTTCACTTTCTGTTGTAATTTTTTTTTTTTTTAAACTACATTTCTATATACATTTTTCTATAACTTTATTGTTCTACATGTCTTTGATAAAAAAAAATGCAATAAGTGTATATTTATTGGTTTGGGTAAAAGTTATAGCGTTTACAAACTATGGTGCAAAAATGTGAATTTCCGCATTTTGAAGCAGCTCTGACTTTCTGAGCACCTGTCATGTTTCTTCAGGTGCTAGAATGTCAGGATAGTATAAATACCCCCCAAATGACACCATTTTAGAAAGAAGACACCCCAAAGTATTCGCGGAGGGGCATGGTGACACCTTGGGGTGTCTACTTTCCGAAATGGGGTCATTTGTGGGGTGTGTTTACTGTTCTGGCATTTTGGGGGGGCTAAATTGTGAGCAACCTTGTAAAATCTAAAGGTACTCGTTGGAATTTGGGCCCCTTTGCGCACCCAGGCTGCAAAAAAGTGTCACTCATGTGGTATCGCCGTACTCAGGAGAAGTAGGGCAATGTGTTTTGGGGTGTATTTTTACATATACCCATGCTGGGTGAGAGAAATATCTCTGTAAATTGACAACTTTGTATAAAATTTTTTAAAAAGTTGTCATTTACAGAGATATTTCTCACACCCAGTATGGGTATATGTAAAAATACACCCCAAAACACATTAACCCTACTTCTCCTGAGTACCGTGATACCACATGTGTGACACTTTTTTGCAGCAAAGATGCGCAAAGGGGCCCTAAAACCAATGAGTACCTTTAGGATTTCACAGGGCATTTTTACGCATTTGGATTCTCACACTTTAGGACCCCTAAAATGCCAGGACAGTATAAAAACCCCACAAGTGACCTCATTTTGGAAAGAAGACACCCCAAGGTATTCCCTGAGGGGCATGGCGAGTTCACAGAAAAAAAAAAATTTTGGCACAAGTTTTTCTTACAAAGTCTCATATTCCACTAACTTGTGACAAAAAATAAAATTTTGCATGAACTCACCATACCCCTCACGGAATACCTTGGGGTGTCTTCTTTCTAAAATGGGGTCACATGTGAGGTGTTTGTACTGCTCCGGCATATGAGGGTCTCCGCAATCATTACACGTATGGCCAGCATTAGGAGTTTCTGCGATTCTCCTTATATTGAGCATACGGGTAATGAGATTATTTTTTTTTTTTCCGTTCAGCCTCATTTTTTTTCATTCGTATCGATCATCGTGGATGAAAAAATCTCTGCCAAAATCAGTGACTGCAGTGCGGTGGGCTGGGCGCTAACTACCTAACAAGTAGCTAGCTAACTAACTGGCGGTGATAAGGGACCCTTATGCCCCATTCACACGTCCGCAATTCTGTTTGCGGAACGGAATTGCGGACCCATTCATTTGTATGGGGACAGACTTTGTCCCGCTCTGATCCGGAATTGCGGTTCCACACTTCCATTCCGCAAAAATATAGAACATGTCCTATTCTTGTCGGCAATTGCGGACAAGAAAAGGCATTTTCTATATAGTTCTGGCAATGTGCGGATCTGCAAAATACGGAAAGCACATTGCCGGTGTCTGTGTTTTGCGGATCTGTGTATCTGCGGATCCGCAAAACACATATGGACGTGTGAATGGAGCCTTACAGGGGGGTGATCAGTGACAGGGGGGTGATCAGGGAGTCTATATGGGGTGATCAGGGGTTAATAAGTGACGGGGGGGGGGGGGGTAGTGTGGTGCTTGGTGCTACTTTACATAGCTACCTGGTCCTCTGGTGGTTGATCCCAGCAAATGGGACCACTAGAGGACCAGGTAGCAGATATATCAGACGCTGTTAACAAAACAGCATCTGATGTACATCTTTGATGCGATTTTATTTTGCATCTACAGCCTGCCAGCGATTGATCATCGCTGGCAGGCTGCAGTATAACTTGCAATCTTTAACTTGCTGTGAACGCGCAAGCGAGCGCGTGCGCATTCACCGCAAATCTCACCTCTCTCGAGATGACACGCCGCCGCGTCAAGAGGGAACAGAAGGACCGCCGAGATCACACGATCCTGCGTGCGGCGGTCCTAAAGTGGTTAAAGGCAAAGGTGTACTTTTTTTTTTGGATGGCATTTTACTCATTTGGGGCTAAAAATAATTTTTTCAATTGGTCTTTATTAAAAAAAATGCTGAGCCTTTCTGTCACAAAGGGTTAACAGTTTTACTAGCTGTGTATCCTACTTTCACTTTGTGCCAGTCATCTATTAACCCTTATCTCTAAATTACTAAGAGGTCATCATAAACACTTATTAAAGTGTTTAAATAAGCGTGTAAGAGTGTTTATAAGGCCTGAGAGCAGAGATAAGGAGCCCGTCAGCTAACTGCCTGATGGAACAGAGAGAATTCAGATCCCTCTATTAGAGCATCTCAGCTCTGTACAGAGCAAACGACTACATATTTTTAATAAAGACCAATTAAAAAAATAATTTTTAGCTCATAAGGAGTACTATGCACTAATAAAAAAAAGTGCTCCCAAAGGTGTACATAGCCTTTAAAGACTATTCCCAGAAAGATTGCTCCTCCTTCTCCCAATGTCACTGAACATGTAGGTAGGGCCAGTTTGAAGGACTGTGTAATGGCTAATTTGGACTAGACTGCTGTTCCACCATCAACCCATTTCTATCTACTGTGTTCACCTTTGGGGTAGGGCAGCACGTGATGAATGGTTGAGATGTGGCTGCGATGAAGCTGAGGTCCTTGTGGCCATGTAACCCGCAGGTTTTCTAACAAATTGTTGATAGTTGATTGCTCAATGTTGGGCTGCATTCTTATCTGCGGTAAAGGTAATCTGGTAGTCTGTTTCGGCAAGGGAACAGATTACCATAGTTACTGTACCCGGCATAGCCGGATACTGCCGCACACTGCCGGATCCCCATTGACTATAACGGGATCCAACGGCTTACTGGCATCTATGGCAGAAAGCCACCAGATCTGGCTATGCCAGGTATGGTATCTCTGGTTGTCTGTAACGCTACTGGATTACCTTTAGCGCAAATGTGAAACTGCCCTTAATGGCCACATGGTTTTGCAGGTTTACCTATGTGGCTATTCACAAAATCATTGAACAATCAGTTTTAATAATCTATTAGAAAACTGTGTGTGGCTAGCATGGGCACGCAGTTTTTGGTCGCGGTTGGAAATTGGCCACAGCAAAACAAAACTTCCTGAAGCGACTTCTTCAAGAAGATTTTTTCTTTCATTGATTTAGACACTAGAGGAGCAAGACTGTGTAGAAATAAAAATAAGTCAGGCAGAATATAGCATAAGATAGAAATAAAAAGCAGCAGGGGCAAAAGACAGTCTCCTCAAGATCCCCAGACACTGTCTTTTGAGCCCAAACAACAAAGGAATAATTAATATTATAATTCAAGCATTTTGCGGTCCATAAACTTTCTAAAGCCCACCATTACATAATGACTCTTTTAATCAATTACTAAAATTCTTTTTCCTATCACATCACGATACATTTCGATATGATCGTTGATCTCCTAGTTGAACTCCTTTCTGAGATGCAACACAAGATGTCTTCCAGAGACAACCTGGCTGACCATCAGGTCTAATCCTGATTCTCCAACAGTTGCATCATGGCCCCGTTTTGACTGCCCGCTGGCTTCCTTGTGTTGCTCTACCCTTATAACAGAGGTGGTACATTTCTTATAATCCTGCTCTTTTGCTGCTAGTCCCTCACTGTACACGGTACTTAGTGGAAAAAATGACTAGAAGCATTATGACCAGAAAAAGAAAAGTTACTGGTAAAGGGGGTACTAGAATTTAGTGTCTCCTTTTATTTTTTTTTACTTTGTATATTGTAAAGCAATTATAGGCTTGGAGTGGGAAGAAAATGAGGGATAAAATTATGTCATGTATTTGTTCCTCTTGTATATTCTTTTGGTATATGGCATAGTTTAGTCTTCAATTGAAAATGCTGGCAGTGATTTTAAAAAAAAAAACGCCTTATTGTAAGCTTTACATAATTAGTCTGTGTTGGGCTACCATATATAGACATGAGAATAGTTGGGCCTACTTCTCGGTAAGGAAATAGACATGATTTCTGCAGAAATTTTTGGAAGTTGAGAGCAGTAGTCCTCGACCATGTGTCTGCTGCTTCTATCACTTAGAAGGCCTACAGGAACACACAGCTATCTTCTATCATCTCTGGACCGTAGTAGACCGGCTTTAAAATGACTGTCCCTACCAGAACGTGCCATGGATACCCACTTACAATGAAGTACTCCATAGTAAAGTTGGTATGTAATATTATTTAATTCATCCACATTGATGATCTATTTCTGGGTGGCCTGGCATTTGGTCAGTGCTGAATGTATCTCTACAGCAGAATAATCCGGTGTCCCAGTGGGCGATCTGTGTTGCTTGATATAGTTTTTAACTTTAATAAATATATATATTTGGACACTGAAACAAATTTAGTTTTTTTTTTTTACTAAAATATATTCAAGTTTTATATAATGGACATAAAGTCCAGACTTTAGCTTTCATTTGAGGGTATTCACATTCAAATTGGATGAAGGCTTTTAACTCCTTTAGGCCTCTTTCACACGGGCGTCACGTTTGACGCCCGGATAGGATGCGGGTGCGTTGCGGGAATATGCGAGATTTTTCCTTGCGTGTGCAAACGTTTGTAATGCGTTTTGCACGCGCGTGTGAAAAATCGCCATGTTTGGTACCCAGACCCGAAGCCGGACTTTATCACTGAAGTCCGGTTTCGGGTATTCTGGAGAATTTATTATTTTCCCTTATAACATGGTTATAAGGGAAAATAGCATTCTTAATAAAGAATGCTGTGTAAAATGAGGATGAAGGGGTTAAAAATAATAAAATTAACTTACCTTAGCCACTTGATCGCGTAGTTGCGATCTGCCTTCTCTCTTCAAGCTTCAGCTAACAGCTAAAGGACCTGTGATGACATTACATCACATGGTCCTATCACATGGTCCATCACCATGGTAAGATGGACCATGTGATGTGACGTCATCACAGGTCCTTTAGCTGTTAGCTGAAGCTTGAAGAGAGAAGACAGATCTCAACTACGCGATCAAGTGGCTAAGGTAAGTTAATTTTTATTATTTTTAACCCCTTCATCCTCATTTTACACTGCATTCTTTATTAAGAATGCTATTATTTTCCCTTATAACCATGTTATAAGGGAAAATAATAAAGATCTGGTCCCGTTGCTAAGCAACCATGCGGGAAAATCGCACTGCATCCACACTTGCTTGCGGATGCTTGCGATTTTCCTGCAGCCCCATTCACTTCTATGGGGCCTGCATTGCGTGAAAAACGCACAATATAGAGCATGCTGCGATTTTCACGCAACGCAGAAGTGATGCGTGAAAATCACCGCCCCATAGAAAAGAATGGGTCCGGATTCAGTGCGGGTGCAATGCGTCCACCTCACGCATTGCACCCGCGTAGAAAACTCACCCGTGTGAAAGGGGCCTTACATGTGGCACCCTGTTTTTTTAAAGGGACCAAAAGTAACTGGACAATTGACTCAAAGGCTGTTTCATGGGCAGTTGTGGGAAATTCCTTCATTATTTCATTCTCAATTGCGCACATAAAAGGCCTGAAGTTGATGTGAGGTGCTTGCATTTTGAAGAGTCTGCTGAGAAGTAAACATGCGGTCCTAGGAGCTCTCCATGCAGGTGAAACAAGCCATCCTTCGTTTGCAAAAACAGAAAAAACCCATCCGAGAAATTGCTACACTATTGGGAGCGGCAAAATCTACAGTTTGGTACATCCTGAGAAAGAAAGCACTGGTGACCTCAACAATGCAAAAAGACCTGGACGCCCACGGAAGACAACAGTGGTGGATGATCGCAGAATAATTACCATGGTGAGGAGAAACCCCTTCACAACAGCCGACCAAGTGACCACCACTCTCCAGTATAAAGGTGTATCAATATCCAAATCTACCATAAAGAGAAGACTGCATGAAAGGAAATACAGAGAGGATCTGGGGATGTCCATAAGTTTAAGACTTCAGGCAGACATTGCCAACAAAGGGTTTTCAACCAAGTATTAGAAATTAACATTTTATTTACAATTATTTAATTTGTCCAATTACTTTTGAGCCCCTGAAATGAAGGGATTGAGTTTAAAAAATGCTTTAGTTCAGGGGTGCACAACCGGGGACCACATGCGGCCCTCGATACCATTCTGTGCGGCCCCCAAACATCTGGTAAAAGACATGTAGGTCTATGTCTTATGGCTTCTTACATGCATCTTTTATGTATTCTCCTATTAGATGGGAGTCCTAGAAGTGTAACTGGACATTTATAGTATATACTGTATGTTCATTATGCCAAAAATACAGTATTTTAGTTGGTAATACCCCTTTAAGTTTTATTTTCGGCCCTTGGAATTGGTTCAGGCTGACAATGTGGCCCCTAACCAGAAAAGGTTGTGCACCCCTGCTTTAGTTCCTTACATTTTTTTATCATTTTATTCAACCGACTGAATTAAAGCTGAAAGTCTGAACTGCAACAGAACAAAAATTAGAAAAACGCTGTCTCTGTCCAAATATATAATATATATATATATATATATATATATATATATATATATACCGAACTGTGTATGTGTGTATGTATATTATTGTGTGTATGTATATTATTTATTGTGTGTATGTATATTATTTATGTGTATATTATGTATGTGTGTATGTGTATTATTTATATATCTGTAGGGACGTATTGTACCTTTTAGATTTTTATAGAGACACAAATATTTGCATTGTATGCCTTGCCTTGTTGTCTCCTAGAAACATTGCTTGTACATGAGAATGACGTAGTCCAGAGAAACACCATATGATGGCACTGTTTCCCTATAGGTCCTTATTTTGGGAGTTCTCCACCTGTGAGGGGCTGCCCCCGCTGGTGAAGAATATTGACAGGACTGCTGCTTGATTGACAGGACTGAGCAATCTCTGTTCAGAGTAGAGGGACAAGTGCAAAGGCTTTGCTTCCACTTTCAAAATGTCAACTGTTCATGCACCGCCACATGGCCCTGTCGGTCAAGCGGCAGGGGGGACCTTCTTCACCACCGGGGACAGCCCCTTGCAGACTCTCTCAACTCAACAAGAAGCCATTATGGATGGTGTATTGAAATCTACGGTCCAGTAGTGTACCACTGTTTCCTATAGAGGGTTTTTACATGCATGTGTTATAGAGGACTGTAACGAGCACCATGAGAATCACTTGATATCAGTTGGAGGCCACTGGTTTACCACTTCTGCTTTTTCCTGTGCTGGGTAGTTGTAGAGTTTCCTGTTCTGTACTTTGGTTTCGTCACCCATTTATAGACTGTGCTCGGCCATCCTTGTCCTATTGACGTCGCTGGTCATTCACACAGCTATTAGCAATATCTGGAAAATAGGGCAGGCAGGGTGAAAAAGAACTTTAAAACTAATCAATCAGTGTAAAAAAAAGCTTACGTTGAAAGGTGCATCTTCTGACTCCAACTCACAGTACTACATATTTTCTAGTAAGTCGCCCATCACTGATGTCATACAGCTCTCAGCCTAGTATCTGTTAGAGAACATGGCACACGCCGCTCTGTGTGCGCCATGTTCTCTTTACTAGCACAGTGGAGAAGGAGGGAGTCCCTCCCCACTGTGACGCGGGCGCCACTGCCACCAATGTGGAGATGGCAGGGAGGAGGGGAGGGACTGTGGCCACTGCGCCACCAATAAATGTAAAACACATTAGTTCACGTATAGGAGGCAGCGGGTGCCGGCGGTGGTATATCATACCCGGCCTCAATAACAGGGCATGCGATCTGCCGAACTGTCGCAGTTAACCCCTCAGGTGCCGCGCCTGAGGGGTTAATTGCTGCTGATCGCATGCCCTGTTGTTGAGGCCGGGTATGTGATACTGCTGCCTCCTATAATTGAATTAATGGGTAAATTACATTCATCGGTGGTGCAGTGCACCCAACCCCCTAGTATTATAATCATAGGTGGCCACAAGGTCACCTTCCCCTCTTCATTGGTAGCAGTGGTAGTTTCTGATCGGAGCCCGGCAGTGTAATGCTGGGGCTCCGATCGGTTACAATGGCAGCCAGGACGCTCCTGAAGCCATCCATGGCTGCCATGGTCATCTCCCTGCTGCTGTGTGCACAATGTCCGGGGCATAAGGGAGAATGTGAAGTCCTATTCACCCTAATAGAGCTCTATCAGGGTGAATAGGACAAGGGTTCTAGCCCCTAACAGGGGCTAATTGTAAGTAAAAGGTAAAAAAAAAAAAAAACACCAAATACTAAAAGTTTAAATCACCCCCTTTCCAATTTTTGCATAAAACATTTACAAACAATTAAAAAAAAAAAACATATTACATATCGCCACACCCGAAAAAGTGCGAACTATAAAAATATTAAAAAATATTTCCTAAGCGGTGAACGCCGTAAAAGAAAAAAATCAAAACCGCACAATTTCGCCGTTTTTAGTAACCTTTTCCTCCCCAAAAATAGGATAGTTCTATTATGGGCTGGACGTTCCATAAAATGCATGCGGCTTTTTTGGTGTTTTATTTTTTTCAGCATAGTATCGAGTATCGCAATACTTTTTTTATGGTATCGAAATCGATCAAAATTTTGGTATCGTAACAACCCTAGTACAGAGTGTGTTTGCTAGGATTTCTGCATTAGATTTAACCCTTTGCCCAGGATTGCCGATGGGGTTGTTTTGATGGCATGCACATGGATTTCTGCAAGCTCCATTCAGTCAGTGGTGCCAGATCCCTTTTTTCTTTTTCCCTGGAAACTAGAAAAAAAAAAAATACGGATCCGTCACCCATTGACTTACATTGGGAACGGATGCATCCTGATGTATTATATCGAACGGAAGCATTTTCCTTCGGTTTTGAGATCCTTTGCCAGATCGCAAAACCAGAATACAAAGCGGAGATGTGAAAGTAGCCTTATAAAATCAAACTCCTATAGTACAGATCGACCATATGACCGTACATTGGCCCTATGTGTACTTCGTGTTTGCTTCTGGGACATGAAGATTGCGGTCTTCACTCTCTAGCAGTTGGTCACTCAGGAGCAGTCTGCTATACATTATTAATTCATGTACATACAAAATGATAAAAAGCCATAAAAGGTTATATATATTATTTTTTATTAGCATTTTTATGTGGTTTTAAAATGTTAAAGACCGTGAAGAAGGCCTAAAGCTTGTAGAAAGGAAATAACACCTAGGGGTAAAATAATGATGAGGAGGAGGACACCATACGTTGTAGTGTGTAGGCTCTGCCTATACATCTCCTCTAGGGCCCTGCTATCTTGTTTGGGGGGTATCTGCTTCATAATCTAGCAGTTAACCCTTTCACTGCCACATTACTCAGTGTTCATTTCTGTGACGGTAGAAGTTCACCAACTATGAGGGCTCATTCAGACGGCCGTATGTGTTTTGCAGTTCGCAAAACACTGATACCGGTCCATGTGTGTTCCGCAATTTGCGGACCTTACGTGGCCATCACACTCATAGAAAATGCATATTCTTGTCCGCAATTGCGGACAAGAATAGGACATGCTCTTTATTTTTTTGCGGCGCCACAGAACTGAAAAACGGATGCGCACAGCACACAGTGTGCTGTCCGCATCTTTTGCAGACCCATTGAAATGAATGGGTCCGCACCCATTCCGCAAAAATGCGGAACAAAACATACGGTCGTCTGAATAAGTCCTTAGTGTGTGCCATCTGTAAGGCCCAAAGTATATGACTTTTCCAAGGCCACCTAACAGGCTACTTGTGAGGTCACCATTTACACATTGCCATGGACTCAATATGTACGGCATGTTTTACTCCCAATACTGCACATTATATCAGGCTACCTTGATGACATCTCACTTGGGCGACATTCACACAATAAAAAATTAGAACTTTTTCATGGCTATTTTGCATCATTTTCTGTCCGTTTACCTTTTTACCTGCCATTAAAAAGTGGTGAATTCCTTAGTTTTTCTTTTTTATTCTACCCCTGCAGTGACCTCAGTATATATTATGTCCTCCCACAGTGTATGTAGTGCCCCCTAGACATATTATGGCCCCGTTAAAGGGCTCTTTCACACGAGCGGATGCCGTGTGGGTAATCTGCTGCGTGAAAGAGCCAAGCCCTGTTCCGGACAGCAGAGACATGGATCATTAACATGATTGATAATGCTCTGTGCTATTCCGTGATCTTTTGAGATAAAGTGGTTACCGTGATTTTGTAGCAAAAAGGTCACAGAGAGGCACGGAGCATTATCAATCATGTAAATGCTCTGTGTCTCTGCTGTCCGGAACAGGGCTTGGCACTCTATCACACAGCGGATTCCACGCATGGCATCTGCTCGTGTGAAAGAGCCCACTTGAATAGGGTCCGTGATCCACATCCGACGATCCGCACCGCAAAAAAGTTGTGTATGCACTTATTTTTTTGCGGTGTGGAGGCGCGGACAGAAAACCCACGGAAGCACTCCATAGTGCGTCCGTGGGCTTCTGATCCGTGCCTTTGTTCCACATCGCATCTCCCAGATTACGGACCCATTCAAGTGAATGGGTCCGCATCCGTGGAGCAGGTTGCACACGGCCGGTGCCCATATATTGTGGACCCGCTGTATGCTGGCCGCAATATGGCCACGGCCGTGTGCATGAGCCCTTAAGTAAATGTCAGAGCTCAACAGCCCATTCAGAGAGAGAGGGTGAAACCCTAGATTTCCAATGCCTCGGTATCCCTAATCGTGCCGCTGCGAGAAACAACCTCCGTTCATTTGAGCCAAAGGAAGTGCGGATTTTAAACCCGCAGTATGTAAATTTATGTTGCAGATCACTGCTGCTGATTTTGCAATACAGAGGGTGAAATCTGTGGCATCTCCGCAGTATAGTCCACAAGATTTGGTGTGCATTTTGGCCAGACCTGCCACCTGTGGCCGTACTGTACCTTTTATGCTGGGTTCAGACCTGAGCGTTTCTGAGACGCGCGTTTTCCGCGCATTTTTCTGTGCATTTTTGGCAATAGTAAACGCGCGTTTTACGCGCGTTTGTGTGATTGACTGCAGTGTTGTCCAATGACCAAATATCCCTGTCTATATGAAGTTTGGCCTTTCCAGCATGTTGCAAATATATAAACGCGCGTTCGAACGCGCGTTTTCAGTGTCCAAAACACGCGCAAAATACAAGCGTTGCTCTTTCCCATTGAAGTCTATGGGCCAAAACGCGCGACAAACGCCCCAAAAAAAGCTCAAGTACTTGTTTATGCGTCGGGCGTTTTTCAGCGCGTTCGAACGCGCTGTAAAACGCGAAAATGTGAACCGGTCCCATAGGGAAGCATTGGTTTGCATCAATTATACGTTTTACAGCGCGTTCGAACGCGCTGTAAAATGCGCAAGTGTGAACTGAGGGTTAGGGCTGAATTTCTGCATTCATACTCCTCACGGTTCTAATGACTAAGCCCTTTGTATGTTGGATAGTTGGGTGACGGCTTCTACAGGAGTCCCAGACAGGTGAATATATTTTTTTGAGCTGCATGGAAGAGGAGGACTTTTAAAATCTTACTGCATATCTTATTCAGTGCCTTGAAAAAAGTATTCATACCCCTTGAACTTTTCCACATTTTTTCACATTACACCCACAGACTTAAAAAACAAACAAAAAAACACACATTTAATTGAGATTTAACCCCTTCTACCCCGGGCTAGTTTTCGCTCTTCTGCCCAGGCCATTTTTTGCAAATCTGACATGTGTCGCTTTGTGGTAATAGGTTTGGAACACATTTATCCAAGCAATTCTGAGATTGTTTTCTCGTGACACATTGTACTTCATGATAGTCATAAATTTGAATCAATATATTTCACCTTTATTTATGAAAAAATCCCAAATTTACCAAAAATTAGAAAAATTTCAATTTCTCTGCTTTTAAAACACAGTGATACCTCATAAAATATTTATTACTTAACGTTCCCCATATGTCTACTTTATGTTGGCATCATTTTATTTTTTTAGGACGCTAGAAGGTTTAGAATTTTAGAGGCAATTCTTAAAATTTTTAAGAAAATTTCCAAAACCCACTTTTTAAGGACCAGTTTAGAGCTGAAGTCACTTTGGGGCTTACATAGTGGAAACTCCCTATAAGTGACCCCATTGTAGAAACTACACCCCTCGAGTTACTCAAAACAGATTTTACAAACTTTTGTTAACCCTTTAGGTGTTCACTTTTTTGGCAGATTTTCCATTTTAATCCATTTTTTTTCTTTAACACATCGAGGGTTAACAGCCAAACCAAACTCTATATTTATTACCCTGATTCTGCAGTCACAAAAACACCCCACATGTGGTCATAAACTGATTTAAGGGCACACAGCAGGGCGCAGAAGAAAAGGAGCGCCATATGGTTTTTGGAAGGCAGAATTTGCTGTGTTTTTTTTTTTTTTTTTTTTGCCATGTCCCATTTGAAGCCTCCCTGATGCACCCCTACAATAGAAACTCCCAATAAGTGACCCCATTTTGAAAACTAGGGGATGAGGTGCCAGTTTTATTGGTATAATGATTTTTAATAGTAATTTAATATTACATTTTTTTGTGAGGCAAAGTAACCGAAAAATTGCTGTTTTGGCACCGTTTTTTATTTTTCAGAACATTCATCTGACAGGGTAGATAATGTGCTATTTTTATTAGAGCAGGTTGTTACGGACGCAATGATATCAAATATGTCTACTTTCTTTGTTTCGGTTTTACATAATGAAGCATATTTGAAAAAAAAAGTCCATTTTCTGAACACCTTATTTTTTTTTATTTTTCTGCTGATCGTCTTGTGCAGGGGCTCGTTTTTTGCAGGCAGAGTTTTTATTGGTACCATTTTTGGGTACATACATGTATTATTTTTTTGATCATTCATTACTACACTTTATGGGGAAAGGTGATCAAAAAATTTGTGGTTTTGGGAGGTTTTTTTAATTTATTTCTACAGTGTTCACCTGAGGGGTTAGGTTATATAAAATTTGTATAGAGCAGATCGTTACGGACGTGGCAATACCTAATATGAATACTTTTTCTTATTTAAGTTTTACACAATAATAGCATTTTTGAAACCAAAAAAATTATGTTTGTGTCTCCATAATTTGAGAGCCATAGCTTTTTTTATTTTTTGACAGATTCTTAGGTAGGGTCTGATTTTTATTTTTTTGCGGGATGAGGTACCATCTTGTGGGACATACGCCTTTTTGATCGCTTGGTGGTGTTAGTTGACAAAAAATGGCTGTTTTTGGCACAACATTTATTTTATTTTTTACGGTGTTCACGTAAGGGGTTAGGTCATGTGATTATTTTTATAGAGCAGGTTAATACGGACTTGGCAATACCTAATATTTTTTTTTTCACTTTAACACAATAGCATATTTGAAACAAAAAAGGTTTTAATGTCTCCATGTTCTGAGGGCTATAGTTTTTTTTTATTTTTTGAGTGTTTTTCTCATTTAGGGGCTTATTCTTTTGCGGGATGAGGTGACGTTTTTATTGGTACCATTTTGTGGGACATGCGCCTTTCTGATCGCTTGGTGTAAGGTGACAAAAATGGCCTTTTTACTTTTTATTATGATGTTTATCGGACAGGGTGGATCATGTGATATATTTAGAGCCGGTTGTTACGGACGCGGTGATGCCTAACGTGTGGGTTACCTAACGTTTTTGTTTTTTTTTAAACGCCATTTCTGTCCCATTCCGGGACTTCAACTTTTGAGGGTGTGATCCCCTCTGCAGTGCATTACAATACATCTAAATCATACACTAACAGGTTGCCTAGGAGACTGGGCCTGGGGATGGATCTCCTGGGGCCCCGTAGAAGGCAGGTCCCGATGCTGTGCAAAGCATTGGGCAGACTGTGCATGACATCAGGCTGTCTTGTCACACATTGGGTCCCCGCCACAGCAGCGCGGGGACCCGATGGGATCCCTCACCAGATGCATGCACCTTCTATGATGTGGTCAGCGCTGACCTCGGCATAGAAGAGGTTAATCCGCTGGCAGCGGCTTTTACTGCGATGCCGGCAGATACAGCAGGAGCCTGGTTATCAGGGACTGCCGGGCACCTGCAGTGATCGGGCGTGCATCACTACGGTGCCCACCCGATCACCATGACGTAATAGTATGTCAAAATGCGGCAAGTCACTTGCCGCCATGACGTACTATTACGTCATATGTCGGTAAGGGGTTAATGTGATAGACCAACACAAAGTAGTAAGTATGTGTGAAGTAAAAAAAAAAAAAAATTGGTCTTTAACATTTTTAATAAATAATAGTATGTGAAGTGTGGCGTGTATTTGTATTCTGTACTTTAATACCTCTAAATAAAACCCTGTGTGACCAATTGCCTTCAGAAGTCGCCTAATTGGTAAATAGAATCCACTTATATTCTCAGTATAACTACAGCTGTTCGGTGAAGGCCTCAGAGGCTTGTTGGAGAACATTAGTGATCAAACAGCATCATGAGAACCAAGGAACATACCAAACAGGTCAGGGATAAAGTTGTGGAGAAGTGTAAAGCAGGGTTAGATTATTAAAAAAAAAAAAAATCCCAAGCTCTCAAACCTCTCCCGAAGCACTGTTCAATTAATCTTTTAAAAATGGAAAGAGTATGGCATGGCTGTCCACCTAAACTGACAGCCCAGTCAAGGAGAGCACTAATTGGAAAAGCAGCCAAGAGGCTCATGGTTACTTTAGAGGAGCTACAGAGATCCACAGCTCAGGTGGGTGAGAATCTGTCCACAGGACAACTATTAGTTGTGTACTCCATAAATCTGGCCTTTATGGAAGAGTGGCAGGAAGAAAGACATTTTGAAAGCAAGCCATAAGAAGCTATTTTGGGGACACATTAGGGTACTTTCACACTTGCGTTATTCTTTTCCACCATAGCGTTCCATCAAAAGGGCTCTATGCCGGAAAAGAACTGATCAGGCATATTCCTATGCAATCTGAATGGATAGAAATCCGTTCAGGTTGCCTCAGTATGCCTTCCGTTCGGTCACTGTCAGGCGTTTTGGCCGGACATAATACCGCAGCATGCTGCAGTATTATGTCCGTCCAAAATGCCTGATCAGTCGCCGGAATGCCGGGTCCGGCACTAATTCCCATTGACTTGCATTAGTGCCAGATCCGGCAATGTGAAACAACTGAAGGACGGATCCGTCCTTCCGGTCTGCGCATGCGCAGACCGGGAAAACTGTGAAAAAGACTGCAAGACTGATCCGTCCATCCGCATGACAAGTGGAGGGACGGATCTGTTCTGTCAGTTGTCACACTGAACGGCGGGTCCGGCTGGCAGCTCCGACGATGGAACTGCCTGCCGGATCACACTAACACTAGTGTGAAAGTACCCTTAATAATATGGAGGAAGGTGCTCTGGTCAGATGAGACAAAAATGTTACTTTGTAGGCTAAGTGCAAAACAGTTCAAAACACTATGTATGGTGAAAAACTAACACTACACATCACCCTGAACACACCATCCATGGTGGTGGCAGCAGCATCATGCTGTGGGGAGGCTTTTCTTCAGCAGGGTCAGGGAGGCTGGTCAGAGTTGATGGGAAGATGGATGGAGCTAAATACAGCGCAATCCTGGAGGAAAACCTGGTAGAGACTGCAAAAGACTTGAGACTGGGCAGAGGTTCATCTTCCAGCAGGACAACCACCCTAAACATCCATCCCGAGCTACAACGGAATGGTTTAGATCAGGGGTGCACAACCTTTTCTGGTTGGGGGCCACATTCTCCGCCTGAACCAATTCCAAGTGCCGAAAATAAACGGTAAAGGGGTATTACCAACTGAAATACTGTATTTTTGGCATATTGAAGATGGAGTATATACTATAAATGTCTAGTTACAGTTCTAGGACTCCCATCTAATAGGAGTAATACATGTAAGAAGCCTTAAGACATAGACCTACAAGTCTTTTACCAGATGTTTAGGGGCCGCACAGAATGGTATCGAGGGCCGCATGTGGCCCCTGGGCCGCAGGTTGTGTACCCCTGGTTTAGATCAAAGCATATTCATGTGTTAGAATGGCCCAGTTACGGTCCAGACCTAAATCCCATTGGGAATCTGTGGCAAGACTTGAAAATTGCTGTTCACAGACGCCCTTCACCCAATCTGACTGAGCTTGAGCTATTTTACAAAGAATGGGCAAACATGTCAGCCTCTAGATGTGCAAAGCTGGTAGAGACATACCCCAAAAGACTTGGAGTTGTAATTATAGCAAAAGGTGGTCCTACAAAGTATTGACTATGGGGGGCTGAATACAAATGCACGCCACACTTTCCAAATTTTTATTTTCTAACAATTTTGAAAACCATGTGTCGTTTTCTTTTCACTTCACACATCCTTTCTACTGTTGTGTTTGGTCTAATACGTAAAATCCCCAAAAAATAAATCTAAAAGCTATGTACATCTTCGAAGGCTAGTACTTTCACTTTGTGCCGCCCATCTAATAACCCTTATCTGTAATTTACTAAGAGGTCATAAACTCTTTTCTAAGTCACATTCTTATCAGTAAGATAAGAACTTGGCTATAGTGAGTGTATATTTTGTCAGAGATCAGGAGCCCGTCAGCTCACGGTCTGACGGCATAAAGAGAAAATCCAGAGGCTGCTTCTAGAGCATCTCAGCTCTGTACAGAAAAAAGGATGCCATATTTTTCATAAAGACCAATGAGAAACTTTTTTTTTAGCTCCAAATGAGTATAATGCCATAATAAAAAATAGAATTGCCCCCAAAGGTCTACATAGCCTTTAAGTTTGTGGGTGTAACATGAAAAAAGTTCACACTTGCGCGTTTTACAGCGCGTTCGAAGGCGCTGTAAAACGCTCAACAGTAGAAAACTCATGTTTCCCTATGGGCATGGTTCTCACCTGAGCGTTTTACAGCGCGTTTGAATGCGCTGTAAAACGCCCTATGCTCAAAGAAGTTCTTTGAGCTTCTTTGGGGCGTTTTGTCGCGCGTTTGCACCCATAGACTTCAATGGGAACGCGCGTTAATGTGTAGATATGCCTTTTTTAATTGGTCTCCAGAGTCACGAACGCGCGTATGACGCGCGTTTCCTATTTGCAAAAACGCGCTGTAATACGCACAACAAAAATGCGCGTCTCAGAAACGCTCAGGTGTGAACCCAGGGTAAGGGGTTGTTCAACCCTGGGGACATTTTCTGCAGACCTCTCTAGCTTTCATGCTTTTGATCCTCACAGCTGGGTTCTCGGCTCCGCTGATCACCCTCAGGCGACGATTTGACGCGGGTCATGTGGCCTCTGCAGCCAGTGGCTGGCCGCAACGCTGACGTCACATATGTCCCTGGGTCATGTGACCAACCCTGGCACTCTGCATCTGCAGGAAAGGTCCTCTGAGGCTGCATGCACACGACCATGTCCATATTTTGATTCCCAAAGTATGGAAACATATCTCCCAGTTTTCGATAAGCCCAAGGAGGGACAAAACCAGCAGCATGTATAACAACAATTTTTTTTTTTCACTGAGCCATGTCTCTACCGCCACCCGTTGGATATCTGTACACGCCTAATCACGCCCAGTCTGTTTAGTACCCCCCCTCACAATAGTTATCCCTCCTCCTTTACAAAAGAGCTGCCCCTCTATTTAAAAAAATAATAATAATAATAATGATGCTCTACTCTCCTAGCCCAGCTCCCCGATGAAGAGAGCACATCATCCCCGGCCTGTGCTGTGCGCAGCCATCACTGCACGGCGGCTTCTTCCTGGGGAGAGCACAGGCCGGTGAATGGTGACGCGTTACTGTATTGAAGTATCGGTAGCTTCAGTATGCAGATACAGTTGAGGGCCTCATTCACACGACCGTATTTTCGGTCTGCATCCAGTCCGTATTTATTTATTTTTTCCTGAGGGTTGGGAGCAGACCCATTCATTTCAAAGGGGCCGCAAACCGTGCAGATAGCACACTGTGTGTGTTCTGCATCCGTATTTCCAGTTTAAGGGCTTACACACACACAAAAAAAAATAAAAAATACACGTATCAGACGTGTATAATCTGTGATGGGTCTGTGTGTCATCTGTAATTTGTGGGCGTTGCTCAGTTGAAAATTAATTTCAAGAACATTTTCTATCTGTCTTTCGTGAAAAACATGCGCACCACAGATGCCATCATAGACTTCAATGGGCGCATCACGGATCAAAGTAGTGCATGTCTCTGATTCTTTTTGGTAGGACCTATGGTCAGTAAAAAAAAAAAAATACGGAGCGCTTGTCACTTGCGGATGCTGACCCATATCCACCAGATTCACTATGTTCTATTATTTTTGTGGTGTGGAGGCGAGGACTGAAATCCCATGGAATTTTGTAGATTGCGGACCCATTCAAGTAATACGGAGCGGACCCGGCCGGTGACCATATATTGCGTTTGTGTGCATGAGCCCTAATGCAAAAAAATAGAACATGTCCCTTTCTTGTCCTGAGGAAAGGGAAATGTGGGATGCCCATTGCCGCTATCCGTGTTTTGCAAAAAAATGGATGTGTGGATGAGGCCACATCCCCATTTCTGGTTTTCATATTTTCTGTGGACAGAACTCATACCCATTGATTCAGTTCACATTTCAGTTTATTTTATTTATTTATTTTTTACTGACCAGGGGTCACTGAGACCTGAACTCATATTGATCCCTGATGCAGACCAAGCACTCCCATTGAAGTCTATAGGTCCGTGAAAATCGCGGACACAAAACGGATGACATCCGTGGTGCGTCCGTTTTTCACAGATGACAGAAAATGCTCTTGAAATTTGTAACGTCCTGTGGATTACGGATGACATACGGACCCTGCACACACCATACACAGAGATGTGGCGGAGACCTGAGGCTGAAAGCAGCACCTAGCTTTAGTGTGCAGGGCTCCATAAAAATGAATGGGTCAGTGTGCTATCCCCAAAAAATAACCGTACAGAAGCCGCGGCTACTCAGGACCTTCTGTGTCCCTACATATAACGGAGGCTGCGCTCACATAACCGGGCACCGCCACCGGGCTCCTGCGTAGCTGAGGCGCTGGGGTGGGCGTGTCCCGGGGCGTGTCAGTGGATGTGCTGGGGGCGTGGCTCCGATGACAGCAGGAGTAGTTCTCCCGGCATGCCCTAGGGCTGGTGGGGCAGGCGCTAACGAATTTGAATGAGAAGCTCTGAGCTTTCGGCGCCATTTTTGAGTCCTGACTGGAGAGGAGCTGTGTGAGGGGAATGGCTGTGTCGCAGGACAGGACATGTACCGCGGAGACTGCTGCGGTGTGGAGGCTGACAGCCAGAGCGCGGGGCTAGAGCGAGCGGCTGACGGGCTGCCGACCGGAGTCAGGGTGATGCGCAGCCGCTGGTACCCTGGGCTGTCATTCGGAGGCAGGTAAGGGAGGACGTACGGATCCGTGTATGTGTAGCAGACGTGTCAGGAGCGGGGCTGCGGCGGGAAGGGCAGGTATAGCGGGCGCTGAGCCCGGCGTCCTCCCCAGGCTGTGCTGACAGCTCCGGGGGCAGCGCTCGCTTCTCCGCCTCACCTATAACACCTGTCAGCGAGCTGGGAAAAATCTGAAAAAAATCCTAAAAAATCCCCCGAAGCCCCCCGAGTGCCCCCCGAGCCGGTACCGGGTTCTGGGGGGCTCCAGTTTGAATTTTTCAGTTTGAGCGGGACAGTGAGGGGGGCTGGGCGGGTGCATCTGTCATTATGAGGGGGGGAGGCCAGTCCCGCTGTCATCTCCTCTGTACGGCTCCGTACCTGCAACTGACACTGCACGCGCCAGGGCGCCCCTGCGCGGAGGATCGGGGTCCAGGTGCCCCCCGGGCTGCCGTGCGCTCACCCTGGGGTGCAGGCTCGGAGAGAGACCCTTTTTTTTTTTTTTTTTTTTTTTTTAATATAGGGAGTGAAGGGGTTAAGTGATGTGCGCTTCCATTATATAGCGTATACAGGATATAGCGTGTATACAGGAGAGGGTATAGTGCGTGTATATGGGGGTGTAATATGTGGATATAGCGTGTACATGGGGGTGTAATATGTGGATATAGTGTATATAGGGGTGTATATACTGTAATATATGGATATAGTGTATACGGGGGTCATATACAGCAGATTAGTGTGTATACTGTAATGAATATATAGCGTGTGCATATATCGATATATTACACAGTATACGCTCCCCGTGTATATACAGGAGAGGGTAGTGTGTGTATACGGTAATGGATATAGTGTGTAGAGGGTATTATATACTGTATAGTGCGTATTCTGTGTAAAATATATGTATATAAAATGTACAGGCGGTTATATATCCAGTAAAGGTTATAGTGCATATACTGTGTAATATATCGATATACAGTGTGTAGAAGGCTGTGTATATATATATATAGTAGACAGTGCATGTATATAGTAATGGGTATATGGATGTACGTGTGTATATAATTATACCACAGATAGTACTGTATACAGGGTACTATGTATATTATGCAGTACTGTATATAGGAGTATTGTATGTATATTACAGGCAGTACCCCCTGTATACAGCAGTATATCCGTGGTGTGTGTATATTAGTGCTGTATATAGGGGTACAGTGTAACTTTACACGGAGTGCCCCTCTGTATACTGTGGATATAATGCAGTGCTGTATATATAATTAGTACCCCTGTATACAGCAGTATATCCGTGTTGTGTGTATATAATTACTCGGTACCCCCTGTATACAGCAGTATAATTTTTTGCATGCCATGCTGTATGCGCACAGTTCTGGCAGTACCATGGTATATCTGTAAGTATCACATAGATGACTACCAGTTGCAGTATACGGATTTGTGCCCCTCTGTACCCCTGTAGTGATATCACGCGGTACCGCACCGTGTATTGTGATACCTCTGCTTGTGCGGATAATTGTGGGTTAATAACCGGTGTCCTCCGCCCTGTAATCTGTACACGTAATGTCGCACGCCGGGTGTACGCGGTATCCGCACTGTGTGTACAGTGTGCAGGGGACACGTGGAGCCCCTTGTGTGTGCCGGGCCCCTGTGCCAGGCTACAGGGCTCCAGAGAGGGGGTGTATCTCCAGCAGCCGTATACCGGCCGGCACCTGCCTGCGATATGTGTGCAGTGAGATATACGGCTGCTATACGGTGGTAGGACTGTTCTATAGAATCTATACCCCGTGAGCGGCCCCCGTGTGCTGCCGGTGAGCGGCCCCCGTGTGCTGCCGGTGAGCGGCCCCCGTGTGCTGCCGGTGAGCGGCCCCCGTGTGCTGCCGGTGAGCGGCCCCCGTGTGCTGCCGGCACCAGGGTCGTTTGTAGATTTACTGCTCTTTTATACGTTGTTTATTGGGGTGCTGTATACTCCGTGTCCGGACATGTATCCTGCTAGTTGTATTCCGATCGTTAATGGCAGGATAGCGGCCGTATTCTGAGGGCACGTGTCCGTGTGTTATCCGCTGTATGTCCTGCTGTGTGTGACCCGGGCTTTTCTCCCAGCCCCGCTACAACTGACCGCGGAGGTAAGTGACCCTCTGCCATAAAGTCCCGGGCTGCTTCCCTGGCGGCAGGTGCCGTCTCTGTAGTTCTGGGTGTGGTTCACACGGATGCACAGGCGGTATATTCTGCCATTTTCTGCATCTCCCCGAAGTTCTCCTGGACAGAGCTTCCTCCTCCTAGATCCGCAGGGCAGGAGCACCCTGCGGTTATTGAGGGGCAGCTGTGTATATAGATATATCATGGTAGGGTCTGAATCCTGGTGTCACCTGCGCCCCTCCTCGGTCCCTCCTGGGGGGCAGCAGTGTCCTCCTCAGTCTCTGCACATCCTTGTCTTATTGTTTCTGAGGGGGGAAGAATTGTGCTGCTGCACAGGGCAGGCTGGAAGAATTTTATTTTAAGGGAAGGATTAGTTTAAAAAAATAAGACACTGTGTGTCTATATATTGGTCTGTATTTTCTGTGGCTCTTTCCTTGTGTTATTTTCAGGAGTATTTTTCCCCTATTCTCTCCTGCTCCAGTGTTTTTCCATGTCAGGAATAGCGTGGACTACAAGTCCTATTCTCCTCCTCACACACCGGAGACCTGACTGCCCCTGTTGTTGACAGGATCTGTCATAACGGCCACAACTGCATTAGGAGTGCGCTCCAGTGTGAACAGAGCCTAATTCCCCGGCAGCTATGGCTTCTACTTGGCTCCTCGAGGGGTTAATGTTCGCTGGAAATGCGAATGTCTCGGCCGACTTCTCAGCACAGTGACCTTGTGAGAAGCCGAGCTGCCCCGGAGATTTGGGCCTGTCCGGCTCCGTGCATATTTGCATCTAATTGTGTTATATTTTACCTACATTTTTTACGGTATAACAGAGGTCAGTTTGGTTAATATTTATTTCACAAGCGGATGGCCATGTCCTGATTTTTCCACTTGCATGCCCCCCCTCCCCTGTGAATTACCAGAACTGCACACCGGTACTGTAAGGGATGATCATCTCGGGGCATTCATTTATTTTACATTTGATCATTTAATATAGTAAATAATATTTAATATCTGTAAATTCCAGAATCCATTTAACAAAAGAGAAACAAAACTCTCCAGAAATTCAGTTTCATCACCAATAATGTGTGTGCTGGGTGATCAATACTGAGCCCTGGTCTCGGAGACCTGCTTGGTGTCATCCCGCTGTTACATGGCGCTTTTATTACAGGTTTTGACCCTTCATTATTTAAAATGAGGGGGGGGGGGTGTGCTTGATTCTGCTGGTCACATCTGTATATTCCTGATTCACACTGGATGCAGCTGTGATATTTGTTTTTAGTCAGAATTTTAAATAAAGTTAATTTTATATTTGTACTATTGACCCTTTTTTACTTTGTAATATATCTTGGAATGATCTCTTTAGATGAACTGAAGGTAGAGACCCGTGGACCTGACGTGGCTGTGAGCTGGTGCCGGCGGCGGTGGCCTGGTATGGTATAGAATTTCCTTTAGTTTTGGGGGTGATGGGTCTTGAATTGTTGATGGCAGTGAATGAGTCTGTGTTTTGGAGCTGCGGATACGAAGCTTCTGACATCACTTCTTAAACCATTCATATCAGAACTCCCAGCATTTCACTTTCCACCAGAACTGGCCAGCAGGCCGATGTGGGCTTTCAGTACATGAGTCATTTCACCCTGACATGGGCTTGGATATGTCAGAGTTTAGTCACTTTTGTTTTGTATCTGTTACATGTAGAGTGTCGTGTACTTGTGCGGCCAGATGTGGGAGATGCACTTATTGGCGGTTGTGTCCAGTCAATCTGTGGCGCATATATCTGCAATACCATGCAGTCTCTCTCCTGCCATAAAATAGGGCTGCATGCGCACAAACGTTGTTTGTTTCCATGTTTTGTTTTTGTTTTTTGCGGATAGAATGCGGACCCATTCATTTCAGTTTCTGTAGCCCCGCAAAAAAATAGAACATGTCCTATTCTTGTCCATTTAGGCATTGCTGCAATGGATCCGCAAAAAAAAAAAAAAAACGGATGGCATACTAATGTGGTTTTTTTTTTTTTTTTTTTTGCGGACTGCAAAACACATACATGTAGCCTTAGAAATGAGCCTGTTCCATCAGAGTCCTTGTAGACTTATTACACTACAGAGGGCACCCCTATATACATGCACTGTCTACACTAATATATACACAGCCTTCTACACACTATATATCGATATATTACACAGTATATGCACTATAACCTCCTGTACATTTTATGACTATTAGGGTGCTGCTACATTGTGTGTTTTTTTTTTTTGTTCAGTGTGTTTTTTTTGTTTTGCCTTTTATGACTTGTAAAAAAAAAAAAAAATGGCATGAAATTCCTGGCATATTTCCAAGCACTTTTTGGGGTTTCTTAAAGTTTTACTTGGGTTTTTTAACTTTTTTTTTTTTTCCGTAATGAGAAGTCTATGAAAACTCTGATAATGCTGCAATTTGAAGGAAAAAAAAAGCGTCAAAAAGCCCACCAGAAACTTGTCTTAAAATGCCACTACCAAAAAATGTAAGGATGGTTTCTGTGGGGAAAAAAAAAAAAAAAAATATATATATATTATATTTTTTTTCCTCTAAAAACATTTTTTTAAAAACTGCTTCTTGTTGCAAAGCAAGAAAAAAAAACTTCAGTGTGAAACAATCCTTAGTTATCTGAATTAGATAAATGCCATAAGTGTGTTCCTCGGTGGGCAGGATGCGGCTGTATTTCCAAATCCTGTAACATCGGTATGAAGTGGTATTACGGATGCAGAGCACATAAAGGTGCGTGCCGTATACTTCTTAAAGGGAATGTGTGGCTTACTTTTTTTTAATCTGCTCTAATAAATAAGAATCATTTTCTGGGGTGTTTTTTGTATTCCACTTTCTCTATGTGATTATTGGCGCAGCGATCTTGCTTCATCTGCTAACAGCATCCATAGGAACCTGCAGTTTGTGGATGATTCATTGACTTGTTTGGGTCTCTGCGGGGAGGACAGGGAGAGGAGCGGTGACCGTCATCTAATAATGTCAATGGGGACTCCTCTGTTATCTGTGTGTATTAATATATTTTTATATGTTCCTTTCATTGTAATCCTGTGGTGTGACGACTGCAGAGAAATTATATTTACATCCTAATATGAGGCTCAAAGGTCAGTGTGAAAGTGCAGGATCTCAGTTTTTTTAAATATGCGGAACATCACCAAGAATTTTTCAAGGGACAGAATGTTTAACATGAAATGTAAACCCTAAATTTCTGAAGATACGTTTCCTTTTCAGTGCTCCAGACTAAAAAAAAATAACCAGGAGCCATTGGCTCCGAAACTAAAATTCAATTTTTTTTAGTCACCAAATTTAAAATGCATATAATTTTAAAAAAAAGGACTTGGCGGACAAGATGAGACTCTGGTCCCAGCAGTGAGCCATCAAACATATAGGAGAATACAGAGCCACATACCGCTCACATCCAGTGACATCTTCCGGGGGACAAGGTGGCTGAAAATGGTGAATTGTGCTGTATTGATTTTTTTTTTCTTCTGTTACTGTCTGCACCAGGGCGGAAATATTTTTTAATTTATTTTAATAGCTCACACTTTTTTGAACGTGGCAATATGTAACATGTTTATTTTTTATTGTTTTGTAAATTTTATATGTAAAATTGGCAAAGGTAACTATTTAAACTTTTAGTATTTTGGTGTTTTTTTACTTTTTTTTTTTTTTTTTTACTTTTTGTTTAATAAGTGTTTCCCGCCTTAGGGGCTAAATAATCCCTTGTCCTATTCACCCTAATTGTGATCTGTGAGGGTGAATAGGATATTACACTTGCCCTGTGCATAGTACACACAGCAGCAGGGAGCTTACCATGGCAGCCAGGGGTTTTAGTAGCGTCCTGTTCGCCATGGTAACCGATTAGAGCCCCAGCAGTGTAATCTGCCACGAATGGAGGGGGTGTGTGGCCTTTCACAGAACCAAAAAATAACTAATTAGAAGGCTACATTGAGCGGCGCCCAGGGATCTAAGTGCACTTACTATTCCTGGGTGCTGCTCCCTTCGCCTGCTGTGGCCTCTGGGCTCTGAGCTGCGATTGGACAGCTCTGCTGTCAGGAAGAAGGAGAGACACTGGCGTCTCCTCCTCCTTGCTCTGAATGTTGAAAATACCGGGCGCCACGGTGGGCGAAGGGAGCAGTGCCCAGAAATAATAAGTGCACTTAGATCCCCGGATGCCGCTCTAGGTAGTCCGCAAGTCTTTTTTTGGGCCTCTGAAAGGTCCTCTAACTCATTTATACAATTGTCGGCAGCGGTATCACAGACCCAACCTCAATAACAGGGCATGCGATCCGCTGCAATTAACCCCTCAGATTTGGCACCTAAGGGGTTAATTGCTGCAGATCGCATGCCCTGTTATTATGACCGGGTGCCGGGTCTGTGATACCCCTGCCGACACTTGTATTAATGTTTTACATTCGTTGGTGGCGCAGCGGCAGCCGCGTCACAGGGGGAGGGAAAATGCACACAAACACAAAATGCATCGTGTGCAGGAGCCCTTAGTCTAAGTAGATAGAGAATTAGGGGACTTGGTCATTCTTTACCTTTTTACAGCACCTACAAGAATTAGGTCCTAATAGGCTGCCTTTCAGTTTTACATTGACCAGCATAATACACTGCAGTGTATATCAGCAACCTGGCAAAACTACCTTCACAGGCTACCATCCGGCAATCTGTATGCAAACGGACAGCAAATGCATTCGTCTCTCCGGTTCTCATCTGGAAAAACGGATCTGTTTTTGTTTTATTTTTACATTTTTAAAGGTCTGCGCATGTGGATTATTAACATTTCAACAAGTGTTCTGGAATTTTGGACGGAGATAATACCGCAGCTTGCTGCGGTATTTTCTCCATGCAAAAAACGTACAGTTACTGAACTGAAGACATCCTGATGCAACGGATTTCTCTCCATTCAGAATGCATTAGGATAAGGCTACATGCACACGACTGTATGTGTTGTGCGGTCCGCAAATCTTAGATCCGCAAAAAGACGCTTCGTATGGCTTTTTTTTTTGTTTTTTTGTGGATCCATTGTAATAGTGCCTATCCTTGTCCGCAAAACGGACAAGAATAAGATATGCTCTCATTTTTATGCGGGGCTACGGAACGGACATACTGATGTGGACAGCACGGTTTTGCGGACCCATCGAAATGATCAGTTCTTTTCCGGTATTGAGCCCCTAGGACATAACTCAATGCCGGAAAAGAATAACGCTAGTGTGAATGTACCCTATCGGGAGTTCGTCTCCAAGTAAGACAAAAAAAAAAAAGATATAAAACAATTGGATGTCAAAAAAAAAATTAATTGTTGGTGTCACCACATTTCTAAGTGTTCAAACCTTAAAATGATCACGTTATTGAACACTGTAAAAAATATTGCAGGGATTGCTGTTTGTAGTCGCATCACCTCCAAATAATGGAATAAACATTGTAGCCTCAAAAAACAGGCCCAAACTGTTCTCAGAATATGGCAACACAAAAATGTGGCTTTCTATTTTTGTCAAAAATGGTAAAACATATAACTAAATGTACGAACGCTGTAATCGCACTGACCCACAGTATAAAGTTAAAATGCCATTTGTACAGCCCAGTAAATGCTCCGAAAATGAAACCCAAAAAATGGCAGAAGTGATGTTCTTCTGCCCCCAAATTATTATTGGGGTCATTTATCAAACTGGTGTAAAGTAGAACTGGCTTAGTTGCCCATAGCAACCAATCAGATTCCACCAAAGGAGCTGTCCACAATAAAAGGTTAAATCTGATTGGTTACTATGGGCAACTAAACCAGTTCTACTTTACACCAGTTTGATAAATGACCCCCATATGTTCCTAAGCGGTGCCAGTAATACCAGTAATACCAAGCCCTTCATACAGCTACATTGATGGGAAGTTAAAGGGGGTTTTCAAGATCCTGAAATGTTTATAACAGTGTTGAGAGCTATAAAAAGAACAAAATAGGGGTCAGCAGTCACAGGGGGGTTGCTGATGGCTCTGGTAGGGTGGGGGGGGGGGCAGACACAACTTCACTCAGTTTTTGGGGGTTTCGGAAAACTCCTTAGTCATGGCCTTTAAAGTGTGTTGATGAAAAGGTTGCACGGTCCTTTAGGCCCAGAATAGAAGGGTTGTTGTGGGGTTTAACCCCATTCCAAAATCGGGTGTACATGAATATTGAGTCTTTAAAGCAGGTTTTACACAGTATAGACTTTTAACCCCTGATATGCTGTGGTCTGTTGTGGACCACAGCATCTAAGCAGGCTCCTGTGAGTGATGCGAGATTGCTGGAGCAGTTTGGGTGCTGCTTGGATCTTCTGAAGACCTGTTATAAACTATCTGCAGTTCTTGGGTGGGGGGGTCTGGTTCTACCATAGACTGCAGTGTTGCATCATTGCTAGGGAGAAGTGATGAGAGCGCTTTTACAGTCCATTTTCACTTTTAAATGTCGAAAGTTAATGGTTTTTAAAAATATACAAATAACTGATTAATTCAAATCGTACCCCCCACCCCCCCACCCCCTTGCCTTTAAAAAAATAAAAAAATATATATATATATATATATATATATATATATATATATATATAGATCCAAGAATTTAAGTAGCACTCCAGATATGGTGAAACAAATGGTGGACCGACTTTATTCGGTCCACCATTTGTCTCACCATATCTGGAGTGCTGCTTAAATTTTTTGGATTTCTATTACTGTGACGACGTGGCCGGTCGCCAGTGAAGGATTGCACCCGCTTGTTACCTTGAGTGCTGCTGGATCTCTTTGTTTGTTATATATATATATATATATATATATATATATATATCAGGTAATGAAAAAAGAACTGTCATTGCTGTTTCTTAAAATGGCTTAACTATTAAAACTGCGTAATGGGAGGGGGATCAAAATCGCTGATTCGTTTAGAATTTTTTTTTTTTTAATAAAGTCATACACACGAAAATAGTGTCAGTAAAAACTGCAGATCACACGAGTCCTCACACAGCTTCATAAAGATAAAAAAGTAATGGGAGAATATGGTGATCCAACCTGCAGAATGACGTTAAAACCTACATAACTAATCCCATGAATCTCAGGTGAAATTGTTTTTTTCACAAACTACTAAATGGGGGTATATGTAATGTGAATGGGGAGAGTTATGGCTCTTAGAAGCCAGGGAGCAAAACACAGACTAAAAGAGAAGAAATGAACATTGCCATGGCGGTGAAGGGGTTAATATGCAGGTGAGTTTTGTTTGTATCGGTATAAGACGCCCTGTAGATTAACCCCGGCTCTGCCATACAGACTAGAGTGCAGCATTACATGCATATATTTAGAAGCTAGGTTTTGCAGTGAATTGTGTTGAGGGTGACCATAAAAAAAAAAAAAAATAGTCCATTTAAATTCGGATGTGCGTTTATCATTCATCATGTCGTATGACACTCTAAAAATGTAGGTCCCTCCAGTGACGGATCACATTTTTCACATGTGCTTGGTAAATGGCTATCATACATGCCATCATACATTTATAGATTACTCCACTTATGATCAATATAGGGAAAAAGCATAAAGAATGGAATCGGCATAAAGGGGAACGTTAGAAATTTGCACCAAATTTATCAAACGTCCCAGGGTGCTTCATAAGTCTGTCAGATCGTTACACTACACTCCTACTGGAGGAAGAATCCATTTTATTTTATATTTTTGTGCCTTGTGAGGGAACATTCACACGACAAGGCAGTGACAGGGTGTTTAAATGTTTGTCATTGTTCTAAAAAAAAAGTCTATGGGTGAATTCAGACATCAATAATTTAATTTATTTTTTATTTATATTTTTAAGTGGACAGTGAATACTGGTGGTCAAAAAAACTGCAGGACATGTTAGTCCGCTTCACAGCTTGACAGCCCCCAATAGAATTGAAGGCGACAATTCTTAATGACCATTTTTCAGAAAGGTCCCTGTGAAAAAGTCACTAAAACTGGCGGTCTTATTACAGCTCCCTTAGGCCACCTGCACACGGGTGTTGGTGAACGCACATAAGAGCCACACAAATTTCCATATGGGTATCCGCACCAAAATCCACAATTTCTAATTGGGGGGTTTTCTTTTTCAGGTTTCCATTAACCATGAGGTGTGAACTTTGCCATTACACCGATGATGTATTTTATAATGTCCTACATGGTGTTGTGTATTTTTTTTTTTTTTTTTTTTTTAATAACTGTTTAATTTCTTTGGCCCTTACTCAGCCATAAACTCCACCCCAACGTTGCCTCCCCCCAATTTATTTTTATTTTTTTGATAATCCAAAGTCTGAGGTAGATCCAGCAGGAAGGAGCAGTAGGTCGCATGAAGTTTTTTGCCCACGGAATTTGGCACAGATTTGTTTTCAGGGGGAGGCCATGTAGCCGGTTATGCAGCAACCAGAACCCCTCCATGGAAGGACATGTCCCCTCTTGGTTCTTGTTTGCACACCGTTTAACTCCATCCAATGGGCTAAACAGCAAGTGGGTTTGCCGCATTCAAATTGAAGAAGCAGGGCAGAAACCAGGTGCAAAAGGTGCCATGTGAACCAAGTCCTTTATATTTTCTGTTCCATTTGAATACTGTTCTGGCTTTGACTCAAAAACAGCATAAAAAGCAGTGTGTGAAAGCAGCCTAATACAGGTGGTGCCCCCAAGTGATGGCGCAGCGACGGCTCCTGTGCCCACCCCTGCCCTGTGATCCAGTATCACATCACTTTGTGGAATCCGTTTAGTTCCCATGATGTAATAGCTCATTAGTTTTAAAGTCCTGCATCAGTCATTGCTGAAATCGGCTTGTATCTAGGGCTGGGCGATACGACCTCAAAATAAGAATCTCAATTTTGTTTTCAAGCTTAAAGGGGTTGCGCCGGGGGTAGGTACTGATGGCCTGCCTATCATCAGGATAGGTCATCAATATCCGATTGGCAGAGGTCTGACTCTACTTTTGCCTCGCTTGTAGCAGCGGCGCGGTGTAATTACAAAAGCTCACCCCATTCAGGTGAATGTATTGTAATTCTACTCTGCGCCGCTAAGATGAGTGAGGTGACGCCCAGGAGATCTTGAAGAGGAAGTAGTCTTTGAACGGACCCCGCTGATCTGATATTGATGACTTCGAGGATAGGTCAATATCTAACCACTGGACAACCCCTTTATTGCCCCATGCATTTTGCGGTCCTCGAAACACAGATTCTGGACGTGTGCATGCCACCACTTTCATTATTCCTTCTATTGAAATGTCCTATCCATGAAACGGACAACTATAGGACGTGTTTTTTTTTGTTTGTTTTTTGCGCAGGCCGCCACAATGGACATATGAATGCGGATAGCACAATGTCTGCATTTTTTATGGCCCTGCTGAAATACGTAAAGGATGTGGTAAAAATATACGGCGGTGTATGACCTAAGGATGATTCTTTATCAAAAATTTTTTTTTTTGTCTCTTTTGCAAAAAAAATAAATAAATCAGTAAGCTGGTTATATAGTAATCGGCTAGGTTTGCGCTCACATGGAGGTACAATTCCTACATTGTGTGTGTGTGTGTATATATAAAAATATATATACACACACACACTGTACAGAGATGAGTCCTTGATAAACTACCGTACATCCATGGCAGAATGCAATTATTTTTGTACTGTTAGAAATCTTACAGGCGTGTAATATAATCATCACATAGTAAAGTCATGCTGCCACAAGACGCCCTCGCCAAGCAGTGGGCATGCATGTCCAGAGGGCACAGCTCTGCTTACTGACTGCTCTGGAAGCTGAGGGATGAATGCAGGATTACAAGAGCTGCCCACTTCCCCCGTGCTTTGTGTGTGAGGTAGGGGCTGTGCCCACGGTTTGGGAGCCATTCTGTATATATATATATATACATATTTGATCTAAAGAGGAGAGGTCTTCTCTCTTGCCGTCTGTTGTAGTAACTACTTGCATTCCTCATGTGTAAGTTACACAACGCAGCCCCTCCTCTCTGCTCTGTGTGATGGCTCTAGCAATCTTCTGAGCGAGCGCAGGAGAGATGCTGGGGAACGAGCGCAGAATGCCCAGGACGCTGCAGCTGAAGGAACCCCTCCTCCTGGGCACTAGTGGAATTAAACAAGACCGTCACCTCTTCCCACATGTTTGTATGCATTTCCTATGTAATAACCTTTCTGTAGCGTCTTTTCTTGTGCCATTCCTCTGTTTTTCCTACTAGTTTATAAATGAATTGCCAATGTGTGGGGGAGGGGGTTTACCATTCACCTTGTCAAAGGGTTTGTCCCTGCAAGGTCTGCCACTGCCAGCACTGGCTGGACAATGTCGGACTGAGCAGGGGCACGCCCAACTAACTATTTATTCATAAACTTCCAGCAGGTATAACAGAGGAATAGCACAACAGAGTCATAAGAATGAAATATTACTAAAACATAAATGTCAGCACGGGTCCTCTGGTGAAAGAATGAGGCTCCCAAATGGTAAATTTGGTCGTCTCATCTGAGACATTGGTGGCACACCGCTGGGCTGCGTCTGTGGCACTTGCGCCCATCTATAGAACGGGGCCCACAAAGTGAAAGATGGCGCTCGGGGCAAGCATGGCCGCCCTCCTTCACTTCTGTGGGAACTCCCATAGAGGTGAATGGAGAGGGGGGCGTGCATGCATGGTGGGCTCTCCATACACTTCGCTGGGAGTTCCTGAATGCCTGCTTTTGGAACTCTCCTGTAAGTGAATGGGCAGTACGCTGCGCATGCATGGTGCGCTCTCCTTTGCTTTGGAGGCCCCATTCTAGAGAGATGACACCGGGGTCTCAGGACATAACCCCTTTAAACTTGTATCCATAATAAAAATTAATGCAGGTTTCTCAAGGGTGTTTTTTTTTTTTTTTTTGTTTGGGTGTTTTTTGTTTGTTGCTTGGCTTTTTTCCTGGCATTTTTTTGTGCCATAGAAATGCATTTTTTTCCCCTTTTTTATTTATTTTTGCTCAGGTTTCATCGCTACTATTTTATTTGTAAATGAATTAGCAGAAGTTTATTATGTCTGTGACACAAATGGCCTTGGCTTCTCATACATGAGGTGCCTCCGGGTGTGTGTGTGTGTACCGTATATCTGTAGAAGGAACATGCTTTTTGTGGCATATTTTTTTCAAATTAATAATTGCTGTTTTTTGGTACCTAAACATCGACATTTAAATTACATGCATTTTTATTAGGGAAAATACATAGTTGTATCCCTGTTGTGAGGTTACCAAATATTTGTACATTCTGTGTCTTGGGAGCTTTCATAAATTATACTAAAAATGTTTTTATACTCTGTAGCATTTACACACTGTTATGGTGTGTGTGTGTGTGTGTGTGTGTAATATATATATATTTTTTTATATTATATTTATGGGCTTATTTAAATAAGTGTTGAGATCTGTGTGTGTGTGTATATATATATATATATATATATATATATATATATAATTATAATATAATCTCTATGTGTATAGAGAAATAAGGTAAAAAAAAAAGTGGTGTGTGCCTATGACCCCCCTACTCTGGCTTGTGAATTGTGGCCCTTGATTCAGTGATTCGGGGCCAATCTCCTCATAGGACACTCACTAGTTAGTATGGTGTAATTGGTGGTTTTAGTTGTATGTTGTACAGTCACATTTTTGGGTGGGATAAGATACATGTGAAGATGTTCGGCTGGGTTCACATCACATTTTGCCTTACATTTTAATATATGCAGTTTGGAAAAAAACAAACATACAAAAGTGTAATATACCATGCATATCAGCCAGCAGTGTCCAGTCACAACGTATGCATTAAAGTATGTTTTTACAATGAAAACCCTTTGGCCGGTGTATAGCATCCATCAGAGGCATCCGTGTAATGTGTGTGTGTATATATATATGTGTGTGTGCATATATATTTTACACATATACATACATATTTTATACAAAAACCTGATGTGACACCAGCCTAACAAATGCATTTCTTTTTTGTGTGTATTTTTTGTCATGGGTCCATAGGTGCGAGTTTGAGACCCTTTTTTCAGTCTCTTCTGTAGACCCCACTTGTCCTGTCGCTTCTTCCATAAAAAGGATAAAACTGAAATTTTTGGATAAAGCAAATCTGTTTCTCGGCTGTGAAATTAAACTAGAAGTTTTATATCCTGTGGGTTAAAATGCCACTTGTGTACTGTGCGTATGTAGCATCAGAAGTTGTCACTGAACGCAGCGTTATTTTTGGGCTGATCTCTGATATTGGGGTATATTGTGCACTGTCAGGGATATTTATCTGTTGGATATGGCAGCTCATCGTAAATACATAATGGACCGGATATCGCCAGTACATGCTGACATGTATGTATATATTCTATATAATTGGATAGATTTGATTACAACTTTACGGGTTATTAATGGTAATTGCATTTTTTTTTCTTGCAGTAACATTTTATTTTTCTGCTAGATGTGCACTGTATATAGCGGGAGTGACCTGTATGTAGAGGGTTGCACATATACATTAGATCTAGATAGAGAGATATATATATATATATATATATATATATATATCTCTATACTGTATATACCAATATGCACTATATGGTATATATAGGGAGGACTGGAGGCGGGTATACAGTTTACTGGGTATTCCGGTGGCCGCCATCTTCTCGGGCTCCGGGGGCTCATACCGCAGTGGTCCTGCACCAGAACTGTTATGGGTATACCGGAATAGCAGCAGTTTCTTCCTTATATCTGGATGTCAAAATGGCGCGGCAGGCTTTACTCTTCTCGTGACTTTCTAGGTGGTGCTGCCCATTACTGATGATTTTCAGTCAGTTTATATTGGAGGCAAAAAGTGATTATTTAATTTTTTTTTATCCAATATCTTTGCCCACAATAAGAATTTCTTTCCAGATTTTTGCAGTAAAAGAAAAAAGAAAATATCTATACTACGGTCTTGACCCCGGTGAAATGCCTTCCTACCATATTCAGGAACTGTGTGGTGTGGATCTCAGACATTTGTGTGCATAACGCCACATAGTGTTCTTTTTACTTTGTTTTGTGAAGATGCAAAATTTTATTTAAAAATTGTGCCCATGTTGGTGTTCGGGTGGCCTAGGCGCACTGCAACGTGTGAACACTCCAGTAGTAGGGGAGAACGTGCGGATGACTGCAAGTGGTCCTTTTTGAAACTTTGACATTAGTCTAATACTTTTGCACACGAGCGTGTTCTGCGGTATTTTCTCCGTCCAAAATTCCGGAACACATGCCAGGTCCGGCATTCATTTCCACTGAAATGTATTGGGCCGGAACCGGCCTGTGCATGCGCAGACCTTTATAAATGTGAAAGATAAATACTGGATCTGTTTTTCCGGAGGACAACCGGAGAGACTGATCTGGTATTGCAATGCATTTTTGTGAGACGGATCCGCGTGCTGTGAGATCCTGCCTGACCGCAGGTCTTCTGTACTCGCATATTGCAGGGAGAACCGTTCAGCCGGCCTGCAGTGTGACACTAGCCTAAGGGAGCTTTTCACGAGGAGATGTCGCCTACGCATCAGAGCGTTACCCGTTTGTTCAAGTATCTGATTTTGAAGGAAGAATAGGTCTAGACTCCAGAACATTCAGTATGGCAAGTTGAAGTCCTATTTACGTGGTTAAAAGGGCGTGAAAAAAAAGTGGCGCATGATTAAAGGGGTATCCCCATATTAGACATTGAATCGATGTTTGGATGTGTTTTTTTTTTTTCTTTTTTATTAATGCAATGCAGTGGATGACGCCCACAGCCATTTCCTTGTAGTGCATCTTGTCATGTGGACGTAGCCTAAATGTGGTCCTTTGTAAAGATTTCTCTGGATACAGCAAGTTCATGTAGTTCGGTATATTCAGTGGGCCTGGGTAAACCCCGTCCTATTCCTCAACGCTACATGACAAAATATTCACTTTGGTTCTGTTCACTTTCTCGGGGTGTAGGACCCCTTTAACGCCATATTCAGATGCCAGATGTGTTGCAAGTTTTTACAACAAAAATCTGATTTTGCAACAAAGCACAATGATGCGCTAGTGAGTGGGCCCTTCTGAATCCCCTTTCATATATGGTGGGAGAAGCGCAGATGTTTGGGCATGCCGTGTGTTCTGCAATGTGACTGATATGATGAGGATTAAGGCCCCATTCACATGACTATATTTGCAGATTGACTGCAGACCCATTCATTTCAACTGGGCTCACCGTGCGTTCCGCCTCTGCAGAAGGGTAGAATGAGGGATGCACACAGCCGCATTTTGCAGATCTGCGTTTGTGGTTCGCAAAACCGTTGTGTGAATGGGGCCTTACTGTGGTTGAGATCTGCTTGTGAAAGATGCAGATTTGGTGCAGAAGATGTCTGCTTTATACCCCGAGAAGTGCTATTAATCCCGGGTCTCGGCTCCCATGCAGAGGTCTTCTCTTTCTTTCTTCTGGTGTTTTCCCATAAAACACTGAATAGCGATTTGTGGCCACATCTGACTGTTCCTTAGATAGGAAAGTGCTGGAATATGTGAACGTAGTAAAGTAATGCATTTCCTTTTAGTTGTCTTTCATGACTTTGTAGGACTTGAAATGAATCTCACTTGCTTTTTTTCTCTTTTTGTGTGTGGGGGGGAGTACTCTGCAGTTTCATCAGTTTTTGCGAGCCTCCAGTGCTACTAGGAATATCATACACATTAGGAGATGTTTGATTAAAGACTATGGACAGCTTTTTTTTTTTTTGTGGGGGAGGGTGTTATTTAAATAGGTTGCATTAGGGTATTAAATCGATCCCCATTTTTTTTTTTTTTTTTTTTTTTTTTTTATCAAAACTGATGCTAAAGTGGTTTAATTGACCGGATTCCAGGTTTTTTCAGAGCTGCTATGGAAAATAAAAGGATCAATCTTTGCTAGGGGCAACTGAGCCAGTGTCTTCTGCAGGCTGCATGTATTCTTCTACATTGCAGGCTGCTCTGTTATTCAGTGTGAAACCTGTCCGATTTGCTTGCATCTGTAAAAATAAAATAAAAAATGATAAAAAAAAAAAGTGTTATGCCATAATTAAAGGGATTGACCAAGATTTTAGTATTGATGGCCTCGGGATTGGCAATCAATATCAGTTCATGCGTCCATGCCAGTTAGCGGTTTCTGAGTAGCGCCGGTGCTGGAACTACAAAGCTCTGTCCGTTTGGTTAGTGCAGGAGCCAGGAGGGCAAACTGCGGCTCTCCAGCTGTTGCAAAACAACAACTCCCAGCATGCAATCATACAGCAGGGCATGGTGGGAATTGTAGTTTTACAACAGCTGCAGAACCCTGGGTCAGTGGATGGCGCTGGTGACTGCAGCGCTGCTCCCAATTCACTTCTGTGTAAGCTGTGTTGCAGTTACCAGCTTTGTCCACTAAGCAGCAGATGGCGCTGTGTAGTGCTCGAGCTCTCACAGCCGATTGGCAGGATGTCCTGAGGATAGGTTATCGAAATCTTGAAAAACAATTAAGGGGCGACTAATACATATGCTGTGACTATGAAGATGTGCTGCATTTGGGAACCAGGCACAGAATTGAGCTTCCCTCTTATTTTTTGACCCGGCCATGATTGTTCGTTCCCCATCGGTCAGCATAGTACATCTGCTTGCTGTTAACCCCTTTGACAGTAGTTTGGGTTTTAGTCTATAGGATTGAGTTCATACTGTGTATTTCGTTGTCTGATTTGTACCTGTATGTTTCACGTGTACATTATACAAGTGTCGGTGTGTGCACACTATATAATGCTGACAGTCCTATCAGTCGGGGTGTGATTAACCGTCATGTAGTAACAGGGCAAACCCTGCCTCGTATTTAGTTGTGCATGTGTAGCTCCCTACTGTGGCCGAGACCATAATCGCCACCTTTTTTTTTTTTTTTTTTTTTTTTTTTGTGAGCCAAAGAATTCAAATGAGATTTACGTTGGAGTTTAGTTCTGGTTTCCTTATCTTAGATTTGCATTGCTGCAGATCTCATGACTGAACCGTTCTGCACACGGGGGCGTTCTCCGAGGCATACAGCAGGAAATACATAGATATATAATGGCATTTGCTGACCATGGGCTCCCATGTTATAAAAAGTGTGGCATAGCATAGTCCGGCAGACTGCATTACCCCATACAGCAAAGATACACCAACACCTAGCAGCCCAAGGGAGGCCGAAAGGACACTTGGGTGAATTGGGCCTGTGGATAAATGTAATAAAGGAGCTTTCCTGCCAGCACTGCCAAGGCCACGCGCAAGCATCCTACAGAGGAGTGGGTGAAACGCTTTTATCTGTGGGGTTGGGGATGAATTGCCCACACCTCCTGCCAAAATCAAAAGATCTGGGCGCTGCATAGATCCTACAGGCCCAAAAATTGCGGGAATGAGATAATAATTAACATGAATAATACAGAGTCAAACTAGGGCTGGGCGATTAATTGAATTTGATTAAATTGAAAAAACAAATCTTTTGGTCCAGAGTGCAGCATCGGCTCAGTCCCTCGGCCCCTGCACAGACTACACCCCACACAGGCTGCGCTGATACAGCACGCTACATCAACGTGAAAGCCCAGCACAGATTGTAGCCGGCAGGCCCCCCACTGTACCGCCCGGATCCAGCAGAACTGAACCTTGCAATTTAACTCCTTAGATGCCGGGGTCAATAGTGACCGTGGCATCTGGGCAGCTACACAGAGAGAACAGTCGCAGGGTGCCGATGCATTGCCATGGCAGCTGGGGGCCACACAAAGGCCCCCAGGTCTGGGAAGACTGTATGCCTGTTACACTGTTGCACAGATGCAGGTTAATAGACTGCCTGTCTTAGGGAGAGTTCACATCACCGTTTCATTTAACGTTCTTGTGATCCATCAGAAGAACAGAAAAAAAAACAGGATCCTGTAAAAAATTTAAAAAATAAATCTCCACGTGAGATCCATATTTAGACATAAAAAGTACTGCATGCAGGACTTTTTTCCATTTTTTTTTTTTTCCCTTTAAAAAAAAAAAATCTGACAAATGGCTCAATTGGATGCCAAGTGTGCAGAACTTTATTTATTTCATCTTCTGATCCATCAGAGAAAAAACTGTGATCGCTCAGTGATATGCTATAATGCATTGGTATAAAAGGTATACTGGTGGACTATAAAAGCAATTTTCTCTAAAGTGGTTTTATTTTGTGTTTAAAAAAAACACACACATATGGCGTCATGCCGTGTTTGCCAAAACTTTGTAAAAAAATAAATAAATAAAAAAAAATATATATATATATATATATATATTTATATATATTAATTAGTAAATGATACCAATGAAAGCTGCATCTCGTCTCACAAAACAAGCCCATATATGGCTACATTGGCAGAAAAATGAATCCGTTCTGGCTCGTGGAAGGCGGCAACACAAAATGCTATTGATTTTGCATGAGATACTAAAATTGTTCAGAATAAAAAATATAAAACGATACATTTGCTGTGCCCATAATTGTACTGACCCATAGAATAAAACTACCATGATGGGTATCCCGTACAGCGAATGTCATAAATTTAAAGTGCAAAAAAAAAATGGCTGAATTGCTTTTTTTTCCTTACGTTAACGACCCCAAAGATATGTTATAAGTACCCCAAAATTGTCACCTAAAAATATAATTAATTTTGCAAAAAACAAGCTCACGTGGCTACATCAGCTAAAAAAAATAGATATGACAGGAAAAACACAAATGCATAATTTTCCTTTAAAGTGAAATTTTTTTTTTTCTTTTTGGGGAAAATCGCGTAGCCGGATTTCCGTATTGACCACAGAAAACCTTTTTGAGGGTGCTTGCACACCGTACGTATTATGTGTGGGTTTTCATGCAGAAAAACGGCATACTACAGCACCAGCAACATGGATGAGATCTCATGTACACTTTGCCATTTTCTTAGGTGCGGAAATTGACCGGTCTTGAAATCTGCATGTGAATTGTTACGTTTTCTTGTGCGAACTTCAACCTTTTCAATGGAAGGGTGAGGTCTGCGGAAAATCTGTTAAAACTGCACCATTTTTCTACAGTTTTGGTGCAGATTTTCTGAGTCAGATCTGTACCACGTGCAGCCACCCTGAGAGTACCACTTGGACCACGTTCACATCTCTGGCAGCAGTCCCAGCAGACAGCAGCCTGGCAGATTTTTTCCTTTCGGGCATTGCTGGATTCTGTAGTTCATCACTGGATCCCCATTAACTGTAATAATGCTTATGATCCTGCTGGTTTCCGGCACAAATGCCGGGTTCCTGCTGGACAAAAACTGTTGCACACAATGGTTTTTGGTCCCAGCCAGCATTTGCTTCACCCTCAAGCCCCCTTGTGCAGTTTTGTATGTAAAATATCTATTAAATCATGACTTTGGTTGACTAACCAATGGCTTGTGAACTTTAGACCAGTGATGGCTAACCTCCGGCACTCCAGCTGTGGTGAAACTACAACTCCCAGCATGCTCCATTCATTTCTATGTTCTGAGAACAGCCAAGCAAGTGTGCATCTTGGGAGTGGTAGTTTTACAACAGCTGGAGTGCCGGAGGTTAGACATCCCAGACAGACCATAGGTCCACATGAGTACAAGTACACACATCACAAAACTAAAAAATGATAGATCTGGAGTTCAGTAGAAAACACATGTAATTGGGCCAAAATGGTGAAAACAATTCAATCCCCAAACAGCAAACCCCCACAACTTTTTACCGCTTCATGACCTTTACTTTGTAAAATGTTCAGAAACAAGTTAACACAAAAAAAAAAAAAAACAGACAAGTTTGTGTTGCAGCCTGTGTTTAGTATGTAAATCGTACTGTTGGCTCAATAGAAGCAGCAAAGCTCTGCTACTGGCGGCATCTGATCCGCTATGTGACCTTCCGTGGCCGTCCACTGATGCCAACCATAAAAACCTCCATATACAAGGCTTTGAGAATACAGCTGGATCAGTGAGTATTTCCTACCTGTGCAGGATCCAGATGAAAGCAGTGTCATGTGCACAGGCCCTTGTTACAGACCAGTGTTGGTTCCTTTTAGAGATATTGGGCTGCTATACACGTAATATATTTAATATCTGAATATGTATTTCATATATTGTGACTATAGGTTCTCAATATAAATTTATTTATATATATTTTTTTTTACAGGCTGAAATACACTTCAAAGGACATTAGTGATGGGGTAAGTGCCATCTTTGGGGGGAAAGATTAATGTGCTTTTAATGTAAACTTTACATCAGAGCCAAGGTTCGTCACCTTCGTCTTGCAGGACAGAAATACACAGGATTACAGCTCCTGCAGTCAGGCAGAAGCTAGTCGGGTCTCCACTTGTCGGTCTTTTTATGACCTTGGGGGACATATTATGTGTGGGAAATATTTTTAAAAAATAAGGCAATTATAAAAATAGAATATAATTTTTTTTATTAAATACAAAGAAAAAAAAGTCCCTCGAAGGTCTTTTTATGACCTCTTGGGTGAATTATGTTTCTGTTTAATATAATATATATATATATATCACACATACACCAACCAAAACCGTCTCCATTCACGTGAAGCTATACATATTAAATAACAAAATGGGGAACTAATTTATAAAAAAAAATATTTTTTTAGTTTGCATATTTAATGAGTAAGGAGCTATAGTGTGGAAAAATGGCTTTTTGAAATGCTTTGTATAGTTTCCACCAAATAAAACAAAAAAAAAATCATAAAGCCATGTCACGTTTAAAAAAAAAAAAAAAAGTAGCAAAAATTATTTTGATAGTCCAATAAATAAACAGTACATCCGTTTGAACCCCTTACACTAAATCACAAACCGTGAGGGCACCTATAACGGGGGCAGGAGGCAGTAATAACCAGTGAGCTCCGTCCTCTGCAGTGGAGGAAAGATCTGATTAATGAATAGAAGGCTGAATGGAAGGAAATGTCGCCACTTAAAGGTGTTTTTCTGGCAAAAATATTTTTTAACAAGTTCCTGCAGCATGGTCCCTTAAACAGAAGATTTATATTCTCCTACTCCATGCTGCCCCGCTATCTCAATCTTCATGTCCATGACCAGGTGTAAACCGCGCCAGAACTGGGTCACACACTCCGCTCCAGTCAATGACCGGCTTCAGCGTTGACATTGCCGCTAAAGTCAGTCATTGGCTGGAGCGGTGTATGTGACTATGCTTACAGCCAGGCGGATGTCAGCAGTGCAGGGCCTGGAAGATGGGGCAGGAGCGGCGGGGACCAGGAAAGTATGAATCTTCTGTTTCAGGGGCCATGCTGCAGGAACTTGTTAAAAAATCATTTTTACTGGGAAATCCCTTTAAGCCGCCATTACACTACGCTCATTCCTGATAACTGGCTGTATAATCGCGCCGCCTATTTGCATATTTTATCAGAATGAAAGATGCCGGTTATCAGCAGCACATCTCCCTGTGTGATCAGAAATGTGCTGCTGATAATCAATAGAACTGAATGAGGGAGGAATGATTACGGTAGTGATCACTCCTCCCATTCATTTTGCATTGACCTGTGTAATAGGCGATGCAAATGAGCACAGATTTTTTTTTTTTGGGGTAGCTCCTTAAAATAGAAAGTTGTGACAATGTGGCCCCCATCCACCCGTGATGTAAAGTATTATCATTGCCTTGTCTGCGCAGCCTTGGTGAGGAGTTGGTTTGGAGCAGAGGCCTGTATTGGCGGTATAAGTTCCATTGTGACGTCGTAGCGCTGCCTCTTCCTGCTCACCGAGCATGTTGCCATGTACAGCACAGAGGATCCGGATATTGTGTTGTGTGCACCACTCTTGGTAGTAACATGACCTCCAAAAATGTACGGGCCCCTCCTGGAGGGCATCTTGGTGATCTCGACAGGGGCCACTGTGTACAGTTGGAGACAACCAATCAGATTCCACATTTCATTTTTCAGAGCTCCTTTGGATAATAAAAGGTTGAATCTGACTGGTTGCTATGGACAACTAAGCCAGTTTTCCTTTAAACCAGTTTTGATAACTGGTTTCCTATTACCCATCCGATTTTTCATTTTTTCCTGCCATACTCTCTAATGTCCCCATTTTACTACTCTATACAATGTATTAGGAAGCTGGGAAAAAAATTATTAATGGAGTAGAATTTGAAAAACACAATTCTACCCTAGCTTTAAAGGTTTTGTACTTGCAGCATTTGCTCTGCAGTAAAAATAACTGATTCAGTGATTTTTATTTTCCTATTATTTTGCTCACCATATTTGATAAATACTTTTGTATTTCAATAGGTCACAGGGAGCAGCCCACACTCATTTAATGACTCCTCAGATGCTGTGGTACCCGACTCCTGCGTAGGCGCCATGTTGGAAGGGAACCTGTCACATTGAACATGCAGCATGTTACCGAGCAGGAGGAGCCAAGCAGGCTGATATATCGTTTTATGGGAAAGGATTCAGTAAAACTATATATTTCTTTCATTTATATTCCTTCTTATTCTGGACTCTGAAGTCAACATGACGGTCCTATCAGTGATTGACAGCTATCTCTGTGTACACAATCATAGAGGGAAGACTGTCTCTCACTGATAGGACCGCCTCCTTGACATCAGAGATGGCTATAGCTGTCAGTCACTGATGGGACCGCCTCCTGGACGTCAGATAGCTGTCAGTCACTGATGGGACCGGCTCCTTGACGTCAGATAGCTGTCAGTCACTGATGGGACCGCCTCCTTGACGTCAGAGATAGCTGTCAGTCACTGATGGGACCGCCTCCTGGACGTCAGGTATGGCTGTCAGTCACTGATGGGACCGCCTCCTTGACGTCAGGTATGGCTGTCAGTCACTGATAGGACCGCCTCCTGGACTTCAGGTATGGCTGTCAGTCACTGATAGGACCGCCTCCTGGACATGACTTCAAAGCCCAGAATGAGCAGGAATATAAATGAATGAAATACAAATTTTACTGAATCTTTTTCCATAAAACTTTATAAAATCTATCTGCTCAGCTCCTCCTGCTCTATAATATGCTGCCTGCAGATTAGAATGCATTTTCTTAGTGACTGTTTCCCATTTAAATTCATGAATTTCGCGGTGTATGTATGGTAGATGTTGCCAACTGGTTGAAATTTGTAATTATCAAAAAACATTGATAATGTATGTGGGCCTATAAGGCTGCATGCACACAAACGTTAAAAATGGCTGGGTGATGGCCGTTACTTAGTTTATGGAGCTATTCACGAGATCGCTGAGCGCTGTACTCCAGAGCTCCTATAGAAATGACTGGAGCGGCTGGTTGGATATATATATATATATATATATATATATATATATATATATATATATATCTCCCCCAAAAAGAATATATATATATATATATATATATATATATATATATATATATATATATATATATATATAATAATTCTTTTTTGGGGGGAGAGAGATGTCTTTTTGCAGCCTCTCCTTGAGTAGCCTTGAAATGTTAAATATTCTCTCCTCTGTCTTTTAGGTATTGAAAGCTTTAGACTCGGACCTGACTAAGGTTGGTTAGGTGATTGTTGCGATGCAGGCTGATCTTTGTACCCATGATGCATTAAGAGTGACGCCATTATGCGGGATTTGTGCTCTCTAAGGACTGGTGATGCGTCAGGTGTTTGCCTTGAAGTAGAGTAGCAGCACATAATGGTTTGTGGATTACACAGAGGTGCAGGCCATATTGTGCTGCCGCCAAAACACAAGGGTTGCATCCTTCCAATAAAGCAGTCATCGGAGTTCGTCAGCGAACATGTCGGCCGTGCCTTAGCAGCACGTAAATATTGGAGTTAACAGATCTTTCCAATATTAACAGTGCTGCTAGGGTAAGGCTAACAATTACCATACAAAGAAAGTAGCTTCAAGAAGGGCGCCATCAAGTGGACTAATGCAAACTCTTACGTGTAACGCTTCTCTGATTTACCATGATGTAACATGCGCCATCCCTAATTTATAATTAAATAGCTGCTCTGCTGTGTTTTCTTGGAGGCGGCTAGTGCAGACTGTCGGTATCTAGATGGGTTTCTATGCCGTACTGCTGCAGTCAGATTTCTAATGCAGCCAAGAAAAGGTAAGTTTGTCCTTTGTAACAAGGAAAATATAGACCTTTAAGAAAATTCAGCAACTGTTTAACAATTTTAGTGAATATTTGTTATTTCTTTGACCACCGGCGCTTCACTTTTCATATGGCAGAGGAGAAAATGATGTAACTTGTATTTCTGCAATAAAGTATTCTTAACTGTGTTAATCTGAGTTTTTATTTCTGTTTTTACCTCCACGAAATAAACGTTACTGATATTTCATTTATAACGATTTCTTTTTGCTATTAACCACTTGAAGACCACAGGTTTATACCCCCCTAGTGACCAGGCCCTTTTTTACAAATCCGCACTACACTACTTTCACCGTTTATTGCTCCGTCATACAACTTACCACCCAAATGAATTTTACCTCCTTTTCTTCTCACTAATAGAGCTTTCATTTGGTGGTATTTCATTCTTGCTGACATTTTTACTTTTTTTGACGAAATTTTTGCAAAAAAACGTCATTTTTCGCTTTCTGTTGTAAAAATTTTCAAATAACACTACATTTCAATTTAAAATGTTCTCTAAATTTATTGTTCTACATGTCTTTGATAAAAAAAAAATGCAATAAGTGTATATTTATTGGTTTGGGTAAAAGTTATAGCGTTTACAAACTATGGTGCAAAAAAGTGAGTTTCCTCACTTTGATTTTCTGAGCACCTGTCCTGTTTCCTGACGTACTACAATGCCCAGACAGTAGAAACACCCCATAAATGACCCCATTTCGGAAAGTAGACACCCTAAGGTATTGACTAAGGGGCATAGTGAGTTCATGGAATTTTTTATTTTTTGTCACAAGTTAGCGGAAATGGAATCTTTTTTTGAAAAAAATTTGATTTTCTGCTAACTTGTGTCAAAAAATAAAAACTTCCATGAACTCACTATGCCCCTTAGCGAATACCTTGGGGTGTCTACTTTCTAAAATGGGGTCACTTGTGAGGTTTTTCCACTGCCCTGGCATTTGAGGGTCTCCACAATCATTACACGTATGGCCAGAATTAGGAGTTTCTGCGATTCTTCTTATATTGAGCATACGGGTAATGAGAATTTTTTTCCGTTCAGCCGCTGGGCTGAAAGAAAAAAATGAATGGCACAGATTTCTTCATTCACATTGATCAATGTGGATGAAAAAATCTCTAAAAAAATGTGCAAAAAAAAGGGGGAAAGCTGTAAAGCTGCGATCGCTAAGGGACCCTTAGGCCTCATTCACACGTCCGCAATTCTGTTCCGCAAAATTTTGCGGAACGGAATTGTAGATACATTCAATTCTATGGGGACAGACTTTGTCCCGCTCGGATCCGGAATTGCGGATCTGCACTTCCGGATCCGCAAAAATACAGAACATGCCCTTTTCTTGTCTGCAATTGCGGACAAGAAAAGGCATTTTCTATATAGTTCGGCAATGTGCGGATCCGCAAAATGCGGAAAGCACATTGCCGGTGTCTGTATTTTGCGGTTCCGCAAAACACATACAGATGTCTGAATGAGCCTTACAGAGGGTGATCAGGAGGGGGGGTGATCAGGGGTTAATCAGTGATGGGGTGTGTGTGTGTGTGTGGTGATTGCTGCACTTTACTTATGTTTGCCCTGGTGGTCCCAGACGCTGTTTACAAAACAGCGTCTGATATGCGTTTTTTTTTTTCGCATCTACAGCCTGCTACAGTTCGTTTGCAGTTTTTTGAACCAGTCAGAAATGAATCCAGCAGGGAAGAGTCCTTCCTTTTATCTTTCTTATCCCCTTCCAACCCGCTACCACTGTTTGCGACACCACCCTTAGGGCTCATGTACACAGCCAAAGCTGTTTTTGTGGATGCACAAAACACCGATACCAGCAATGTGCGTCCTGCCCTCTATAGACCAGTCCTATCCTTGTCTGTAATACAGACAAAAATAGGACGTTTTATTTTTTTTGCAGGGCAGCGGAACAGGCATACGGATGCATACAGCACACAGTGTTCTGTCTACATCTTTTACGGCCCCATTGAAGTGAATAGGTGCGGATCAGATGTGGACAAAACAATGGTCGTGTACATGAGACCTTACTGTGCATAGGTAGAAAGCTGTCCTTCAGCAAGTGGGCGGAGAGAGCCTGCATATCGTGGAAGCGTCAGACTCTTCCTTCATACATCTTGCAAGTATTAAACAGTGGGTTTGACAAAATTACACCATGCCCATTCCTTTCTGAGGGCAGCAGTTGCTTGCAGGTTCCCTTTAGGATGGCTTCACAAAGGTGATTTTTATTTAGGAAAAACACAACTTGCTTTCCTTTTTTTGGACAAAAAAACCTCTTTGCCTAGGTGTTTAAAGGTCTTGTCTGGGCTTTTAAAGAGAACCTGTCACCAGGAAATTCACTGATAAGCCAGGCACACTGCCTTGTAGGGCTCACTCTGCTGAATATAATGATACCTTTCACTTGGTGATCTGTTGCTTTATTGTCGAGAAATAGTACTTTTAATCCATATGCTAATGAGCTGATTGAGTCCAGTAGTTGATATGAGTCCAGCATTTTTTCTATTCAGAGCTGTAGCCCCTCCCCTATTCATGTCTTCAGTTGTAAAAGGGGCGTGGTTTAAAAAAATGACCTGCATTATAGCCAATACAAGCCTTGCTGCCTTTCACTTTAAAGCCTAACTGCCATACCCACGGTGACATGTCCCTTATCAGCCATCATGTGTTTATCACCCCATGAACAAAGTAGCCCTTATTATAATTTCTAACTTCAATAGTATATTCCTCCCCCTTTTTTTAATATAATACCTTAGCATTCCCTGTTATTCATTTTCCCTCTAATTATTAAAATGAATGAATGATGTAATAAACCACGCCCCTTTTGCAACTGAAGAAGTGAATAGGGGAGGGGCTACAGCTCTAAATAGAAAAAACACTGGACTCATATCAACTACTGGACTCAAATCAGCTCATTAGCATATGGATTAAAAGTACTATTTCTCCACAATAAAGCAGCAGATCCCTAAGTGAAAGGTATCATTATATTCAGCAGAGTGAGCCCTACAAGGCAGCATGCCTGCTTTATCAGTGAATTTCCTGGTGACAGGTTCCCTTTAATATTGTTGAACTATCCTCTGGTTAGGTCATCAATATCAGATCGGCAGGGGTCCTACACCCGGCACCTCTGCCGATCGGTTGTATGGGGAGACTCGGTGCGCTCGTGCAGTCTCCCGTATCTTTCCTGCTGCTGCTAGGTCTTTGGCAGAGCAGGAAGGGAGACGGCCTGTGCATGGTGTCACCTCATACAGCTGATCGGCAGGGGTATCGGACCGCCACCAATTCGATATTGATGACCTATCCTGAGAATAGTCATCAATATTAAAAGCCCGGAAAACGCCTTAAGTCCATAGAAAGTATGAAGCTCTATATCTACTGTGTCGATGTTAGGCCTTTTGTTGTGTTTGTGTATTTCTCGTGCTTTGATGAAACACAAAAAACAGAACATGTTCTAGAGCTGGTGGGGTGTTTTCAACCATAGACCTCTTTATAATGAAAAGTCTGAATAAAAAACAGTGCAAACAAAAGCCACCAAGAAAACACTTCTAAAAATGCTTCAAACTCATAGTATTTTTTATTCTAATTATCTGATAAAAAAATAATTGTTTAAAAATGAAGTTTTGGTTCGCCGGTCTTGTCCGTTTCATCTCCTGTCCATAAACGATGAACAAGTGTTGCAGAAACCTCCGAAGGTCTGTTTTTTTTTTTTTTTCCTGTCGGGCTGCTGAATCATTCCAAAAGTGCCACGGGTGCTCCGCTTCTAAAAAGAAATATACATGACGTTTTTAGTAAAACTTTTTTTTTTCAATCTTTTTGAGTTTTAATACACAAACATGTGAATACAATCTCAAGATGCTATTTTCAGATATCCAATATTAAATTCCTCAATGTCTTTATACTTGTACTGAAGGGAAGAAATGGCTGTTTCCATAGGAAGTCAAAGAAGTATGTGTCATAGGTCAAAACATGCGTAGAACCTAAAACAAAGGCCACAAGAGACCTACTTAGGCTACATTCACACGACCGTAGTGTATTACGGATCCGCAATACACCCAGCCGCACCCCCCCATAGAAATGCCTATTCTTGTCCGCAGGTTGCGGACAAGAATAGGACATGTTCTATCTTTTGCGGAGCCGCGGACCGGAAGTTCGGGGCCGCGCTCCGCAAATGCGGAAGCGGAGAGCACCTAGTCCGGCCCCATAGACAGTGAATGGGTCCGCACCCGTTCCGCAGAATTGCGGAACGGACGCATTCACGGTCGTGTGAATGTAGCCTTAAGCTGATGTCCGTTATGAAAGCGCAGTATGATTTAGAAGCAGGGTTTGCTAGTCATGTTCCACATCGCTGTACTATGTTCATGTACACAAGTGATAACTTCTCCTAGTCTGCCTCTTCCAGTAGTAAGCATCCATTATTTAAGAAATAATGAGAACTTTAGAAGCCAGCTGGCTGTAATGTAGGTGGGATGCCCTGTACTTCCAAAAATTGACGGCTGGGTGGGACAGAAATCCTATATTTAGTGAGGTTGGGTATTAGTTTGAATACTTGTGGCCAACATACAAGGTCCAAAGTATCCCCTCCAACATAATGGGGAAGAAGTAGGATTGGTAGTGTGCAAGTGATCGGGTGCATAATAGCGCAGCATCATCTTTGTGGCAGATTCTATGTGTATATACATTGCAACCTGGTGTGTATGAGATTATTGGCTCTGGATCCCCCCAACCCCCATGCCATAAACTGTGATGGTTTTTGGAGATAGCAAAGGTTGCAAGCCCTTGAAGCCAGTGGGGAATAAGGTGAATATTTTAGGTTCACAGGGCACTTCATGATTTGCAGGCCCCTGATTTGAAGATATTTATAGAGGTCATTCCTAGTCTAGGTCAACATGACGACATTTGTCGCACAAATTGGGACAGCCTGCTGGATCTAACAGATGTGAACTCAGCCTTAACCTCTAAGGATTGGGCACAGGACATTGTAACAATTTCTCAACTATATGCTAAAACCTCCATTCAACCATTCCAACTTTTGCAAAAAACAACACATTTTCTTTAGGCTAGGTCTACACGACAATGTTTGTCGCGCGACACATAGGGCACAACTACACGGCTATATTTGTCGCACCAATGTTGCGTGACAATTTTTTATAATGATAGTCTATGGTGTTACTCTGCGACAGTTGCAGAAAAATCCATCTTGGATGGATTTTTTTGGGACTGTCGTGTCGCAGTGCGACACCATAGACCAGTGTGCCTCCAGCTTTTGCAAAACTACAACTCCCAGCATGCCCAGACAGCCTTTGGCTGTGCAGGCATGCTGGGAGTTGTAGTTTCGCAACAGCTGGAGGCACACTGGTTGGGAAACATAGCCATAGACTATTATAAAAATTGTCTGACAGATGTTGCAGTGTAGTTCTGCCCTATGTGTCACATGACAAATGTCGTGTAGACCTAGCCTAAAGAAAATAGTTTTTTTTTTTGTAAAAGTTAAAATGGAGGTTTTGGCATATAGTTGGGAAATTGTTACAATGTCCTGTGCCTAATCCTTAGAGGTTAAGACTGAGTTCACATCTGTTCACCGCCGGATCCCCATGGGCTGTAATGAGGTCCCTTTCACGATCCAGCCGCTTACCGGCATAAATGCCTGGTTTCAACCAGACAAAAACCCTTGCATGTGATGGTTTTTGGCCTGCTGATCCCTGCATTTGCCAGATCTCCTTAATGGAGATGTGAACTCAGCCGAGCCTCTGACTGTGAAATGAATGCCATAAAGATCCTACTGAGATGGGAAGCAATGATGTAGGACAGGGGTAGGCAACCTCCGGCACTCCAGCTGTTGTGAAACTACAACTCCCAGCATGCATAATTGCTCTGCTCTTCTCAGGACACCCATAGAAATGAATGGAGCCTGCTGGGAATTGTAGTTTGACAACAGCTGGAGTGCCGCAGGTTGCTGACCCCTGATGTAGGAGGTGAAAGGTCCTAAATCCTACATAGTTATTAGATCTTTAATGTCAGAGGAGCTGCCATGTGGTTTTCAATGTGAACCCAATGCTTTGTAAGATCCATAGTCCACCAACTAGAAAGCCAGGATACTTGACTTGCAGGATAATACAGTTTTATGTCAGGGACTCGAGATGAGAGTCTAATATTTTTTAAAATTTGCGCTTCGTTTGGTGGCAAAATCAGAATTGTGTTATGGATTCCGTTACCACGCCTTTAGAGGCATTCCGTTATTTATTCCGCCATAATAGAAGTCTACGGCCTGCATAATGGATCTGTCCCGTTTCCGTTATGCAGGGGAGGCCTCTCCTGTATAACTGATATGGGACGGATCTGTTATGCAGGCCGTAGACTTCTATTATGACGGAATGCCTCTAAAGGCATTCCGTTATACGTTCCGTCATAGCATTGCGTTATGGTCCGTGGTAACGAAATCCATAATGCAATTCTGCTTTTACCACCAAACAAATTTCATAACATGAAATTCGCTCATCCCCATCAGGGACTCCCAGACCACAAGCAAATTGGTATTTCATCAGTCTGCGGCCTGCTACCCTAGCTTTATTGTCTGCCCAAATAAATTTAGATACAGTGTTCTGTGTAGCAACAAAAAGAGGAATTTGGAACTGATCTTGGAAGAGTTCCGAAAAGATCAAGAAGCTTGGGTAGCAGCAGCACCACCATACTCCCCAACCAAGAAATCATTAAGTCAGTGCAATCTAATACATTTCAGAACTGTAAGGGTTATATAGCATCAGAAATCAATATAACGCTATGCGACCCCGGCAGTGCTGGAAGCTGCCCTGTGGACTCGCAGCGAGACACTCGCTCGTCTGCAAGGGGCGTTAGTGACCATAACTGAAGGGAAAAATGGGTCTTCTAGAGGGATCGTCCTTAAAAAGTTCTTTCAAAATACACTGAAAATCTGTCACTGAAAGATCTGGTCTAGATTAGGCTGTGTTAACATCATGATCCAGGCTTACATTTGCGGTGTGTACAATAAACGTGTGCCCCAGCTGTGTGACTATGCTTATAGAATTGTGTATCTCTTTTATTGAAAAAATAATTGCAGTGTGGTGCTGGTTCCTATATTACACAATCATATGATCACCAAGCGTATTTCACAGACCTGCTGAGTCTTGCACGCCCAGATCATCTGATTGTGATAATTGTCACAAACTTCCAACTCGGACCCCACAATATTTCCACACACAGACTCCAGCTCTGCTGCCAGTATAAATGGCTCATGTATAATAATTAACAAATTTACTGTAATAAAATGGTGGCATCAGGCTTTTAATCATTATTAATTATATACAGAAGGCCTGCACAGTAAAATATCTATTTTTGCAGATGACTCTAAACTGTGTAAAGTAATTAACACTGAAGAGGACAGTTTTCTGCTACAGAGGGATCTGGATAGATTGGAGGCTTGGGCAGAGAAGTGGCAGATGAGGTTTAACACTGACAAATGTAAAGTTATGCACATGGGAAGGAATAATGCAAGTCACCCGTACATACTAAATGGTAAAACACTCGGTAACACTGACATGGAAAAGGATCTAGGAATTTTAATAAACAGCAAATTAAGCTGCAAAAACCAGTGTCAGGCAGCTACTGCCAAGGCCAATAAGATAATGGGTTGCATCAAAAGGGGCATAGACGCCCGTGATGAGAACATAATCCTACCACTTTACAAATCACTAGTCAGACCACACATAGTGTACAGTTCTGGGCTCCTGTGAACAAGGCAGACATAGCAGAGCTGGAGAGGGTTCAGAGGAGGGCAACTAAAGTAATAGCTGGAATGAGGGATCTACAGTACCCTGAAAGGTTATCAAAATTAGGGTTATTCACTTTAGAAAAAAGACGACTGAGGGGAGATCTGATAACTATAAATATATCAGGGGTCAGTACAGAGATCTCTCCCATCATCTATTTATCCCCAGGACTGTGACTGTGACGAGGGGACATCCTCTGCGTCTGGAGGAAAGGTTTGTACACAAACATAGAAAAGGATTCTTCACTGTAAGAGCAGTGAGACTATGGAACTCTCTGCCTGAGGAGGTAGTGATGGTGAGTACAATAAAGGAATTCAAGAGGGGCCTGGATGTATTTCTGGAGTGTAATAATATTACAGGCTATAGCTACTAGAGAGGGGTCGTTGATCCAGGGAATTATTCTGATTGCCTGATTGGAGTCGGGAAGGAATTTTTTTCCCCTTAAGTGGGGAAAATTGGCTTCTGCCTCACGGGTTTTTTGCCTTCCTCTGGATCAACTAGCAGGATAACCTGCCGAACTGGATGGACAAATGTCCTTTTTCTGTCTTATATACTATGTTACAGTATAAACTCCTCATACAATTTTCAGTTTTGTTAGTCTTCCAAAAGCAATTTTTATTTTTCAAATTCGCATAGATATGAATGCTCGTTTTTGCGGGACAAGTTGCTTTTTCGAATGGTACCATTTAATACTCTGTATAGTGGGAGCCAGGAACAAAAACTTAATGGGGTGGAACTGGGGGTATAAACTGAATTTCAAAATTTTTATGGGTTTTGTTTTTACTTCTTTTTTTTGTGCAGTAAAACTGACCCATGATGTTTTGCTGTTCAGTATGATTAGAGATACCAAATTTTATTTAGCTTTAAAAAAATTTTTTTTTAACTCATGGCCTATCGGTGGAGGTCCGACACTCGGGGCCCTCCTACCAGCTGTTTGAGAAGGGATCGGCCCTCCTGTGAGCGCCGTGGCCTTCTTGCAGCTCACCAAGCACAGCTGTACATTGTATAGCGGCTGTGCCTGGTATCGTGCTCAGTCCCATTCGCTTGAATGGGGCTGAGCTGCTCCTAGGCCACATGATCGATAAACGGGATGTCACTGGCCTAGGAAAAGCAGAAGGAAGGCCGTGGTGCTCACAGGGGTGCTACGCCCTCCTCAAACAGCTGATCAGCAGGGGTCCCAGGCGTCGGACCCCATCGATCAGATACTGATGACTAGGATTGCTTGTATCTGAACCCGATTCTTTTAAAAACTACGTTAAGATCAGCTATGTCCTACTGTAAAATGTATTGCCTCCCCGGGCCGCTATTCTTAATGAAGTTCTTAGAAGAATCAGGCTTGGATACAGAAATCCGATTCCAATTCGCTCAACCCGATAGTCCAAACACGGCCTTTCTCAAGCACGGCGACTATGATGTAATCGAAACGATCTTTGGCACTTTATAAAGAACCCCTTTGAGGATGTCCTGCCGTTGATGGTGTTTGGACTATCTATGGAGTGACCACAATGGATCGATGGTTGCTGATGGGCTGAGGCATTCCTAGGGGAGTCTGGATGGTGCGTTGGTGCTGCTTTGACTTTCTACTAGCCAGAAGATTAGGTCTTCGACAAAAAAAGTCTTGGAAAACCCCTTTAACTTTTTTTTTTTTTTTACAGGGTTGCACAACGTTTCTGTTCTGAGAGCCACATTGTCATATTGAAAAACTCCCAGGGTCTGCAACACAACTTAAAGGGTTATTGCTATCTGACAAATATATGAAATATGCAAGTTCCACTTCCAGGACTCGCGCCTAGCTGGACACTGTGGGCCCGCTTCTTCCCAATGAGCACACCAGCGAGGAGGAGATTGTACATGTGTGTGGCTCCCTCCATTGAATATTGAGTGTTGTGGTAACAGCCTAACAACTCCGATAAACTACAATGGAGAGAGCTGCAAGCATAGATTGCAACTCTCTCCATAGACCCATTCACTGCAGTGGGACAGCAGAGCTGTATCTACTCTGCTGCAAGCTAGTAAACCGAGAAGAGAACACGGCGTCCGTACGAGTGCTGTTTGCTGGCGGTCAGGACCCGCGCCGATCATTGCTAAACTATCCTGTTTCTGTTAAAAAGATATTGTAAAATCATCAATCCTGGTTGTAGCCCTAACCTTAAAAAAAACTGCAAACGTCACATGATGAAAAGTACATAGAATTTACCTTTTCCCACCCACTTCAAAAAGTGGTAAGGGTGTCAGAAAACTCTAAAATGATACACATTTTGTCACAACAAGACACTTTTGGCGAAGTTTTGTAAAGCTTTAACCCAAGAAAACTGGTGTAGATTACTACATGACCTCCATTGTGTATAAGTGTAATTACCCTGCAGCATGGAAACTAGGTTTATGTCATCTTGCTGTATGCTAGCACAACTTATGATGAACTCCTGGTTGCAGATAGCTGCACAAAATACCGTACTAAGCCCTGGCTCCATGAGGACACACCTAAGGCCTCTCACACATCATTTTTAGGTCAGTGGTTTTGGCTCCCAAATTAAAAGCAAAATCAGAACAGGTGCAAATCTCTCCACCAAGGGCTGTTTCCCACAAGCGTGTCCTTTGGGGGAATTGTGCTCCGCGTGAGAGAGGGATCGTACGGTCTGGACTACAGAAGCACATGGCACCATAAGGATTGATAATGCTGTGTGCCTCTGACCTTTCTGTAACAGAGTCATACTGACATAAAGCTGTCAGGCAGAGACACACAGCATTATCAATCATGATAACGCTGTGCGCGTCTGTATGCCAGACCGCACAATCCCTCTCACACGGAGCGTGATTTCTGCAAGGGACACTCTTGCGTGAAAGAGCCCTAAACCTTATCCCTTTGGAGGCTCTATTCCTGGCTATGGCTCACAGTCAGTGATCAAACATTGACATGTGCAAGAGGCCTTAGGCCTCATGCACACAACTATGTTTTGAGGTCCACAAAATATGGATGCGGTCCCTGTGCTGTCCGCGTTTCATTTGTTTTGAATGGGTCTACAGTGTGCATTTTGCAGACATAGGGGGCTCATTTATCAAACTTGTGTAAAGTAGAACTTTAAATAAATTTTCGAAAAGTGCCGTCCAAAATGAAAGGTGGAATCTGATTAGTTGCTATGGGCAACTAAGCCAGTTCTACTTTACACCAGTTTGTTAAATAACCTCTAAAGACCATCTTTTTGCAGAACGGACATATGGATGCGGAAAGCGCACACAGTATATACTATAGTTGTCTGCAAAATGGGGATTAAAGTCAATGGGTAATCAAAAATGCGGATGCAACACAGACTGCATCCACGATTTGCGGACCACAAAACGCTTACAGTTGTGTAAATGGACCCTTACAGCCATATTTCTAGAATTGTATTAAACTTGTCAACGTTATTTTCGGTTTTATTAGCATTTGTCCTGGACCTGGTACAATTTTTGGTTTGGTTTTATAGATTACCATTTAGACTTGCTGCTTTTAGTTGCCGGATAGTTTTCATTTTTTTTGTTCGATTTAACCTGTTTCATTTGGATTGTTACGTTTTTTTCTGGCTTGGGGCTCTCTGCGATGGTTAGGACTTCTGGCCTTTTCTTCCTCTCAAATGTGTAGCACTCTACTTTCTCCTCTGCTGACACCGCTCTGGTGCTCACCAGACTGAAGCCTTCCTTCAGCAAGATGTCCAGCAGTAGTCCAAGCACGTTGGTTCCATTTAGTAGTTTCCTCTGATCTGGTTTTATGGAGACGTACCTGTGGCAAACAAGATTCAACGGGACAAATTTACAAATTTTATTTCAAATGTAGACAGTGGCTTAGGCAGGAAGATAAATGTGGTGCAGGGATGGACGCTTTCATCGAACACTAGTTTCACACCAGTGGTAAATTCTTGCGGCAGACTGCTCTAGCAGAGAAACAGCCTGCTGGAAGACATTGTATCTACCATAGCTCATTGACTATAATGGGACTCAATGGGGATTTGGCCTATTTCTGGCATCAGTGTCAGGATTCACCCAGTTGCAGCAGTATTTGTTCAGGCCGGGCCACCACCCGAGTCCCATTATAGGCAACGGGACCTGGCGGTGCTCTAACCTTGTACGGATACGATGTCTTCTGACAGGCTGTTCCTCTGCTGGTAGAATTTACTGCTAGTGTGAAACTAACCTAACTTTATACCTCCTATTGATTGGCTTACTTTGCATCTTAAGCCATGCCCTCTCTATGGGTGAGAAGCAATGGATTATTTGTCTTGGCTGACTCAAATCTGGTGTGTGATGCAAATTTTGGCGCAAATTAGGACAGAATTCAGATGCGGCCACTATAATAAATATGGACTAGTGCAGGGGCCCTCACATGCGGCCCTCAATACCATTCTGTGCAGCCCCAAAACATCTGGTAAAAGACATGTAGGTCTATGTCTTATGCCTTCTTACATGTATCTTTCATATATTCTCCTATTAGATGGGAGTCCTAGAACTGTAACTAGACATTTATTGTATATACTGTATGTTCAATATTCCATAAAATATTTCAGTTGGTAATATGCCTTTAAGTTTTATTTTCGGCCCTTGGAATTGGTTCAGGCTGACAATGTGGCCCCTAACCAGAAAAGGTTGTGCACCCCTGGACTAGTGTATTCATATTCCTGTATAATGTCTGCATTAGGACCCTGTTCTCGAGGGGTAGCGTTACATGCGGCTGTCCTGCATTTTATTGCCAATATTGGTGTTTTCTGTTGTAATAAATTTAAATGTATTGGAATAATTTGGCTGTTCTTCTCTTATTCATCCTGTAAATGTATCAATACGTCGACAAGGGGCGTTGCCATTTCCATTGGATTCTGTAGTAATACACACCTTTGCTGCCCCTGCCCGGTCAGTGCTAACAGTGTCAGCATGTAGGATAACATCCTGTGGGCAATTTATGCAACAGCAGAACTACACAATACAGTTCTATATACTTAGTACGTGACTTGGACGCCACGTCCATGAGGTAGCTCCAGTGCATCTCCTACTGTCCTCTGCAATGAGCTGTACGGTTGGATAAACCAATCATTTCTAATAATTTTGGAATTTACCTGGCTCCAAATTGGTCTCCTGTTGAGTAGTCTGTTCCACATTGAAACACTAGGTCATGATGTGACGGTCTTTGTAGAGGTATGGGAGCCAGTGGTTTTTGTGAGGCATATGGAAAGTTCCAGCCTTGAACGCCCACTGGCTGCTCTATGTACATTACAATACGATCAGCGAGAGCTTCAACAGTGCTGCTACATGAGCAGAAGATGCGGAAAAATGCATGAGTTTCCTGAAGCAAAAAACGCACTTCTAGGATTTCCATTCTGGGCCGATAGAAGCTCTCCTGGCCCAACTGCTCAGCCAAGGATGGGATCTGGTAGAACTCCGCTTCCCTCTGAAGTCTCTCATAATCTGAGAAGTCTGAAGGCAACGTTAGCTGGGATGTCCTGAGATAATCCAAAATGTAGCTGAATAGCGTTCCATCCCGGTCCACAAAATATTGGCCATTTACTGTCCGAAAGTCCCGATCGCTGCCATCCAGCATATGTGCAAATTTTGACTCTGGAAATCTCAGAAGGGTTGAAGGGGTGGTAGTGAACTTCATGCCTCCCACATTGAGTGTTATCACTTCTGGGCTGCTCATTTTGGATCACCTTCCACAGTGTTAGAAAGTTCCCACTAAGAGCTTCCTGCAAACTGCACCACAGACAGGCCCTGTGCCTGGCAACCACAAACGAAACACTGGCTTCTGGTTACCTGGGAACACCCATTACTGCGAGGACAACAGGCAGTGGAACTCTGTATGGAAATCAGGGAGTGGAATGGAAAACTGCGTATCCTTATAATATTTCGTTTTTCTCAAGATCAAACTTTGAGCATTTTATTTGTGTTTGTTGCTTTTTTATAGTTAATATTTTTGTACTTTCTACCTAATGAACTGGTTATATTGGGAAATTGCATAACTTTATACAAAGAATAACCTTCATTTGTTAAGACTGGAATACAGCTTTAACAGGTTTGTCCAGTTTCAAAACTGTGGAAGTGAACATTCTCCAAATCCGGCAGATGCAACCAGAATGCCTGCCGACCCCATTAACTGTAATGGAGTCCAGTGGAGATCCGGCCACAATCTGGCAAAAATGCAGAGAATCGGCCGGACAGGAACCGCTGCACCCTGTGGTTTGTGTTCAGACCAATTCCCAACTCTCTCTCTGGCAACCGGATCACCTTGCCACAGATGTGAAGGTAGCCCAAACAAGCAGGCAACACTGGCAAGGGCAGACTGGGAACTTAAAGTTGCCCTGGGGAAAAAAATAAGTGACCCTAATGTTGTAGAAGGGTCCAAATTGACAGAAGGTGGGGCAACACAAATAGATGGGGCCAATATAAGTAGGCAGGGTCAGTAATACCATAGTGCAGCACCGAATATATCACCCTACAGAACTAAATACCACACCATACCTCTGCAGTGGCCATCAATAGCTGCCACGTTCTGCCCTCCTCCTCCTTCAATTGTCTCTAATATGGATATGGAGCAAGGGGCTTAGGAGGTGAGAAGTGGGCAACAAGTCAGACATACCTTCAGCATGGATGCTGGACTTATTCTAATAATGGCCCCTATAGTGCCTCTAGTTGTATGTACCCGGACAGTGGCAATGAGGACATTGGTCCATTAGGAAAATTCCCTGTAGGGTCTAACCACCTGGGATGAGCCTGAAGTAAAGAATTGGGTGGTACTTACCTAACAGATTTAGCACTGCTACTCTGATTTTCCCAGGCTGGCTCTGTCTACCTGGCTGCAGCAGTGACGTCACATCACAAGTCAGGTAAACAGAGCCCAGCCAGGAGATTCAGCGGCGGCGCTAAATCTATTAGGTAAGTAGCACTCAGTTCTTTATTTCAGGCTAATCCCCTGTGTTCAGTCTCTTACGTAAACCAGACAATGTCTTTTAAAGATTGAGTTTCCCCAGCCACATTCCCTGGTTCTTTTCATTTTATGCTCAGCACACTTTCCTTGATTTTATTTTTATTTTTTTTGCCTGGTAGCTGATTATTGCTTAAAATAACAAATATGTTCATACTTGTCTCTTAAATATCTACTGCTCCAGCATCGTGACCCCTCTGGATCAATGACGTGCATACATACTGATTTTATCTCCGGCAAGTGATCGGCTACAGAGGTACAGAACAGAAAAGAATACGTTTGATAAAAGGCATAAACACATGAACTACCTATCCTAGGGATGACCATTTGGGGGTCTAAGTTCTGTGCTATTTAGTATTTGCATCACCCAGTACAAAAAACAACAACCTGCAGGCACGTTGCAGTCCTGTACAAATTACATTGAAGTCTATACTGGCAAAGTCACATTCAACATTTGACCAGAAATTCAGCAGGTTTGGTTATTTCATAGCATTGCGGTGCATCACTGGATTCATGTGACACTGCGATCGCCAGGTGACATAAAGATCTGGTGTAAGCCTAGCCTCAGCACGTCAGTGGACAGTCTATGGTTCATACATGAAGATGTGTGTCCACTATGTATTTGCCGTCTGTGTATCATGTTCCACACAAATGATTTGCTGACATAAAAACGACGTCCTATTTTTGAAATCAATGGGACCGTTCTTAATGGCCGTATAGACAGGAGTGCAACTGTCTAAAGGCCATTAAAAACGAGTTAATGTGCCCATCAGGGGTTAAAATAAAAAAAAACTCATCCACTTGAGCACTCTGACCCTCACTCTGCACTGGAGGGAAGTAGAAGGACCTGACGTTCCCAGCGTCATGACATCACACGGGGGCACTATTGGGGTCCTTTTTATATTAGGGGAATACTAGTGGGGGTATTTTATATACAGGGGGTGCTATTGTGGGGTATTTTATATACAGGGGGTGCTATTGTGGGGTATTTTATATACAGGGGGTGCTATTGTGGGGTATTTTATATACAGGGGGTGCTATTGTGGGGTATTTTATATAAGGGGTGCTATTGTGGGGTATTTTATATACAGGGGTGCTATTGTGGGGTATTTTATATACAGGGGTGCTATTGTGGGGTATTTTATATACAGGGGGGTGCTATTGTGGGGTATTTTATATACAGGGGGTGCTATTGTGGGGTATTTTATATACAGGGGGTGCTATTGTGGGGTATTTTATATACAGGGGTGCTATTGTGGGGTATTTTATATACAGGGGTGCTATTGTGGGGTATTTTATATACAGGGGGTGCTATTGTGGGGTATTTTATATACAGGCGTGCTATTGTGGGGTATTTTATATACAGGGGTGCTATTGTGGGGTATTTTATATACAGGGGTGCTATTGTGGGGTATTTTATATACAGGGGTGCTATTGTGGGGTATTTTATATACAGGGGGGGTGCTATTGTGGGGTATTTTATATACAGGGGGTGCTATTGTGGGGTATTTTATATACAGGGGTGCTATTGTGGGGTATTTTATATACAGGGGGTGCTATTGTGGGGTATTTTATATACAGGGGGGGTGCTATTGTGGGGCATTTTATATACAGGTGGCCTTATATATACACTGCAGCTTCTAAGGCATTATAGATACTGGGGGCACTGCAGTCGGGCCATTATAGATACTGGGGGCACTGCAGGGGTTGGGATGCTAAAAGGAAAAATAACAATGAAAAGTACCCATTTTTCATGGCCATTTTTAAAAGACAAATGGCCAGAAAATGGATGCAGAATGGCCATGAAAAGCTCACAGTGAATTGGGCGTTTTTTTCACTGTTGTGTGAATGTATCCGAAGATAAGGGTTCGGGACCTGCGAGATCCAAGCTGTTATGAAACTACAGTTCTTGTCGTGCCCCCTTCTCTTGCTGACTCCTACCGTAGAGGATCTACACACATATAGCCGCATATGTTTTGGTTTTGTTTTTTTTGCTGTGATTTCACAAATACCACAAATTACAGTACTGAAGCTCCACTGCCATTAAGATAATGAATAGTACATATGAGCAGTGAATGTTCCTGTAGTGCAGCATAGAATGCTTACATAACCCACGTTCAGGTGACATCTTCCCTGAACTCATAATTAATTCAAGTCGAGTTTCTTGTTAGACACGAGTTTCTCTGAGGCTGCATTTTACATGTAAATAATATCTTGTGACCAGAGCTGCTGTTCCTTGGCCAGCATTTCCTGATCCATTGAATGCAACTAACACCATTCCTGAGTAGTGCAAGTGCCAAATATTTCCACTATGATAAGGGAACTGGGACTTGGATACGTTCTAAATGTGCAGTTTCATATTTGCTAGGATTTTTGGAATGTTTTATTAGTTGTTTTTTTTTTTTTATTTGTTCAGCAAAAATACAAGACGTGAAGCAGAAAACTGCTTTTCATCAGTGATGATGAGACTAACCCCTTCATGCCCTGGCAGACAGACTGCAAGCTGTGCTGAAATGCACAGTCCAGACTGCTGTGCAGTGCAAACATAATGGAGAGGACTTGTGCGCATGCACAGCAGTCCCGATAATGTATTTACGCGCCGCTATGATTGCTGACAGTGGCAGGAATGGTGGCCAGTAGGAAAATTTAACAAAATACTGATCTGTCCTGCAGACAAGGAGTCCAGATCACTATTTTAAATCCAAGATCATGGTGACGGATTCACTTTAAAAGGAAAAACATCTCACACCTTTTTAAAGAGAAACTAAACTTTTATAATAATTTTTAATATTTTGTCCCTAATCCCCTAAATAAAATTTTTCTAATATACTTTATTAATTTTTTATTTTTACTATACTTTTACATCCCTAAAGCGGTGCGCTTTAGGGATGTAAAAGTATAGTAAAAATAAAAAATTGATAAAGTATATTAAAGTGCATTCAGTGTGCGGTTAAAATTCAGATCTCCATACACCGATGACAGCTCAGCGGAGTACGGAGTACTCATTTTATGAATGGGCAGCAGCAGCACAGTGAGTACAGGCAGGACCGCACATTGCTGCTCCTGCCCGTGCTCCCTGGACAATTACTAACTCCTGGCATAGCACATGGGTACCCTGTACCCATGTACTATGCCAGGATTAGCTGAGCGGAGCGGGCTCCTGCTTCTGCCTGCATCTCAGCTCTTAGCTTAGCGGAGCAGGCAGGAGCCTGCTCTGCTCAGCTAATCCTGGCATAGTACAGGGCACCCATGTGCTATGCCAGGAGTTAGTAATTGTCTGAGGAGCAAGGGCAGGAGCAGCAGCGTGCGGTCCTGCCTGTACTCCCTGCGCTGCTGCCCATTTGTAAAATGAGTACTCCGCTGAGCTGTCAGCGGTGTACAGAGATCGAAGTTTTAAATGCGCACTGAATGGTGCGCTTTAGGGATGTAAAAGTATGGTAAAAATAGAAAATTAATAAAATATATTAGAAACATTTTATTTAGGGGATTAGAGACAACATATTAAAAATTATTATAAAAGTTTAGTTACTCTTCCGTTCCAGTGATGTTCCTGCACGCAGCACCACTGAGGCCAGTATAGGAATGGAATGTCATCACTTCTAGTCTGCCCGAGAATGAAAACTGGGGCTTTTTTTTTACACACTTGCATGGCATTCATTTATATTAGACTACCCTTTAAAAGGTTTTCTGTGTACAGCAAAGGGGATTAATCGTGTAGACAAAGTTAATACAAGGCCCTTACTAATGTATTGTGATTGTCCATATTGCCTCCTTTGCTGCTTGATTCATTTTTCCATCACATTATACACTTCTATTTCCATGGTTACAACCACCCTGTAATCCACTAGCGGTGGTCGTGCTTGCACACTATAGGAAAAAGCACCAGCCTCTCAGGTGGGCAGGACCACAGGTGTGCTTATAGGCTGGAGCTTTTTCCTATAGTGTGCAAGCACGACCACCGCTGGTGGACTACAGGGTGGTTGTAACCATGGAAATAGAAGTGTATAAGGGCCTTGTATTAACTTTTTCTACATGATACATACTATTTGTTGAAGTGAGACAACCCCTTTAAGGGCTCCTTCACACACATTTTGGTGGTTTGCTTTTGACCCAAAAAAGCTCCTCATAAAACACCTGTGTGCAGATGGGAGAAACTCCCAGAAGATTATCCATCACTGCAGCACTCCACCAATCTGGGCTTTATAGCAGAGTGGCCAGGAAGAAGCCGCTCCTCGGTAACAGACACTTGTAAATTTGCAGAAAAAGTACCTAAAGTACTCTTAGACTGTGAGAAAAAAGATTCTCTGATCTGATGAAACAAAGATGGACCTTTTTGGCCTTATATCTAAGTGTCAGTTCATACCGTCCGAGACTCACACTACACCTCTTAAACTGTTGGGCGGGGTCTACTGGGTACAAAAATTTCATAAGTGGATGTAAGGTGCTGTATGGACTCATAGCAGGGATCAGAAGGGAAGGAGTGCCATTTGGCTGTTGGAGTGTGGATTTTGCTGAAATGGTTTTCTACCCCTACATCATATTTGCAAAGTCCATGAGGTGTCCGTATAGTGTAAACTACCAATAAGTGGCCACATGTTGGAATCTGCACCCCTCAAGGTATTTATCAAGGGGTGGAATGAGCATTCCGACACCACAGGTATTTTGCAGAAATTAATGAGCAGACCGTACAAAATGAAAATTGCGAGTTTTCCACAGATATGGCATTTCTGTGTCCAATATGTTGTGCCCAGCTTCTGCCATCTGAGACTCGCACCACACCCTTACGCTGGGTTCAGACCTGAGCGTTTCTGAGTCGCGCATTTTTGGCAATAGTAAACTCGCGTTTTACGCGTGTTTGTGTGATTGACTGCAGTGTTGTCCAATGACCAAATATCCCTGTCTATATGAAGTTTGGCCTTTCCAGCATGTTGCAAATTCATAAACGCGCGTTCGAACGCGCGTTTTCAGTGTCAAAAACGCGCAAAATACAAGCGTTGCGCGTTCCCATTGAAGTCTATGGGCCAAAATGCGCGACAAACGCCCCAAAAAAAGCTCAAGTACTTGTTTATGCGTCGGGCGTTTTTCAGCGCGTTCGAATGCGCTGTAAAACGCGAAAATGTGAACCAGTCCCATAGGGAAGCATTGGTTTGCATCGGTTATGCGTTTTACAGCACGTTCGAACGCGCAAGTGTGAACTGAGGGTTATACGGAGTACGGAAATGCCATAAATGTGGATGTTAACTGCTGTTTGGGTACTCTGCAGGGTTCAGAAAGGACAGACCACATTTTTGCAGATTTTGGTGGATTGGTTTATGGGCATCATGTTGTTTTGAAACAGCCTCTGAGGTACCAGTACAACTATTTTCTGAGAACCGTACATTTTTATTTTTCTCTCGACAGAGCTGTGTGAGAGCTTATTTTCTTGCAGGATGAGTTACCATTAACATTGGTATTATTTTGAGGTACATATGACTTTTTTATCGTTTTTTATATCGCTTTAGCGGAAGCAGGATGAAGAAAAGGCAGCAATTCTGCCATTGTTTTTGGGTTTAGTTTTTACGGCATGCATCATGCTGGAAAAACATCATGTTAACTTTATTCTGCTGCTCAGTACAATTACAGAGGTGTTACATGGTGTTTTTTTTTTAAGTTTTACCACTTTTTCACCACAAAGGCATCTTTGGGAAAAAAATCATGGTTTTGTGTCGCCATTTTCTGAGTGCCATATTTTCATTGCACATAAAATGAAGTGACATTTCCTATGGTAGCATTTTGAAGTTCATATGACTTATCACTTGATATTATGCTTTTTTGGAGATGAGGTTATGTTGCTATTCTGGCATAGTTTTTTTTTTTTTTTTTTAATATGGCATTTACCTGATCGGGTAGATATTTTTATAGAGCAAGACATTACAGCTGCAGTGATACCAAATGTTTTTTTTTTTTTTTCAATATTAAATGCCTTGAGGGGGGGGAAAAGGGCTTTTTTTTTTACACCAAACTTTTTATTTTTTAGAAACTTTTTTGTTTTGTTTTTCATTTTAGTTCCACTAGTCTGATGACTGGTACAATACATATACTGTATTGTAGTACATTGTAACTCAGTTTTTACACCGACACCTATCAGACCCTGGCCTTGGCTAGGCCTTATAGGCTTCAGTAGCTGGCAGACCGTTGACAGCCGCATCTAAGGGGTTCAATGGCAAGAGTTTTCTGATGCCAGCATTTACAGCCTGACGCTGGCTGTCAGTAATAGCCAGGCCCCTGCACTAATGGAGCAAGCACGACTTCTGTGCCTACCAATCAGTATACCATACATGTACGGTATGATGTTTGAACCCGTTGCCTGCTGCGCCGTACATGTACATGTGATGTGGGTAAGGGGTTAAGAACTATTTTCAGCGTAAAAAAGAATGAGGAGTCCTGGAAGTGATTATATGGCCCCAATCTCAACATCATCAAGTCTGTCTGGGATTACATAAAGAGACAGAAGGATTTGAGCAAGCCTACATCCACAGAAGATCTGTGGTTAGTTCTCCAAGATGTTTGGAACAACCTCTATGCCAAGTGCCTTCAAAAACTGTGGAAGTCTACCTAGAACGGATATTTGTAGGCAAAGGTCAGTCACACCAAATATTGACTTGATTTAGATTTCTCTTTTATTCATTCAATTTGCATTTTGTTACAAAATTATTTTGATGTTTGATCTGTGTGACGGGGATATCAGGAGTGATGCAGGAGTCCAGGAGCGGGCTAAGTATAACCTTACGGGGCATGGGGGGGTCAATTATAGGGGATGGATAACCCCCATTAATGTAGTCCATATGCACAAAATCCATGGTCCAGCAGAGGTGACCAATGTAGCTCTAAATCAGAGCAATACTTACCTGTGAAAAGGGCGAGCAGCAGAAGAACCTCTCCAAAATATGACAATATATAATGAGAACACAAAATCTTTATGTGCGTCACTTCTATCTTTGCTTCTAAGTCGAGTGTTGTTCTCTGCAGCCTCTTCAGGCTATGGAAAGACTGACTAGTTGTAATCAATAGGAGTGCAGACATGAAGTCTAGGAGAACGTTGGCCCACATGGTCACTGCTGTATCTCACAGCTCCGGTGCTGGTAAACTTTTACGTACATATGTGTAAATGTTATAAGCGACTGTTTCTAGGGTTTTATGGGGATTGTACTTTAGGGTTACTGCTCCTTTAAGTCGTTCTAGTAGATCTATTTATAGTTAATTAAAAACATGACTGCATTGTAATTACAGCTGCCAGAAGGCAACCTGTCTAACTGGCTCTGCCGCTTCTGGTAACTCCGTGCTTGTGCCCTCTCATGACAGATCACATCTCCATGCTGAATGTTTATTAGCCTAATCATCCCCAGGACTGCAAGCCTTGGTTTTAGGGTGGGGAATCCTCCTCCCATCCCTTTTTCCAGTACAGGATTGTAAAAACTGCTTGGGGGGGGCGCACTTTTTTTTTTTTAGCACGCAAGCTGATACTCCTGACTCCTTAGCCAGTGAGATACATTTTCAATGAGATGTTTGGCTATAGGGAGCCATACAAGAGCTTTTAGTGTATATGACATACAGTGTAAACAGCCCCCAAGTCTCATAGGTGATACCATACAGGGGAACTACCAAAAACCTATTAATGAAAAGCAAGAAGACACCATCAGTTTTCGATAAACAGGGTCCTCATAACAACTGGCGGCTGGCTGCAGGCTCGGACTGGTCCACAAGGGTGCAGGTGAATCCCCCGGCGGGCCCCCTAGTATCTCACCCCCTGCATAAGGGCTCATCCATATGACCGTTGTCGGCTGGTGCCCGTATTGTGGCCCGCAAACAGCAGGTCCGCAATATACGTGCACTAGCCGTGTGCACACTGTATCACTGATGCGGACCCATTCACTTGAAGCACTATGGAGTGCTTCTGTGGGATTTCTGTCCGTGCCTCCGCACCACAAAAAAGTAGTGTCGGATGTGGATCATGGACCCCATTCAAGTGAATGGGTCCTGCGTCAGGATACAGCAGGCCTACGGTGGGTACCCGTGCATTGCGGACCGCAATTTGTGATCCAAAGCACGGGTCCGGTCGGCACATGTTCATGTGCATGAATGAGCCCTAAGTGGCACATGACATAGTACACTGACTTTACTGCATACACATAGGCTGAAGGAGAAGTATAGGTCTAATGCCGCCTGTCATGGCAGATACTACATTCTCAAGGTCTTTACATTGTTACACATTCCAAAGGCGAGGGGGGGGGTCACTTATATGAGGGGCTATAAACTAGACTGGACAAAAGGAGGTTGTGTAATGATTATCAAATGTTGGATATATGCTCACTACAAGTAGCAGCACACTGCCATGCACAAAGACACATGCAAATACCGTAAAAAATTGCAACACTACTATACTTACTATATGAAAAGTAGAAGCTCTTTGCACATATTTTTGATCAAAATTGTGTCAGGTCCATTTACCAGCGACAAGGTGGCTTCCAACAGATGGGACCTGCACTATCGGACTTGCCTCTTCTGAGCTTTTGGCCTACAAAATTCAGGGCAATGTAGAATCCCCTAAAATTAAAATAAAAAAAATATATATCTTTATTGGGTTATTCGGGTAATAAGTGAAGGAGCGATATAGTGATTCGCCACCAGATAGTGCAACCCACTGTATGAACAGTGTCTGTATGTGGCGGCACTCTGTGCTACGTCCCATAGAGGAGGGATCTTCCCTACTTAACTCAGCCGCGTACACCATCCTAGCGCCATGAACAGTGTGGTGGCGTTCCTCTAACAATAATCAAGCATAATTTTCTCCTAGCTCCTAATGTGCCTATGGATTATTAGGCAAAATGTTATTTGCAACAAAAGAAATGCGAATTTTCATGATCTACTTAATAAAAATTATATTTAAATGGATTATTAGGCAAAACGCGTCGAGCTTGTGATATGGGCATTGCTAGGTGTACTGCCTCCCAGAGACCCTGCTAGGCTAGTTTCACATTAGCAGCAAGGAACTCCGGCAGGCTTTTCCGACATGTCGTACTTTTATTCCGATCGCCTCTCGGCATGTTTGCAGTGCTGCTGCCGGAACTCCGGCCTAGGAGCTTAGCAAGTTGGCCCTATGCACACTAATCAACGATACTATCTGTTGTGCATGGAGTGTTGTATCATTACCTAGCTCAGTTCAGGACCAGGTCCGTGTGTGTGTGTGTGTGGGCGCCTTAATATATTGCCTACTAACGGTTAATAGGTCAGATATGGTGGTGGGGACTCACAGCCGGCAGTCTATCTGGTGGCGAATCACCTAATACCCTATCAATTAACCGTGATTTTTTTTTTTTTTATGTAGAATCCAGTTATATCACACCTGATTAAAAGGGGGCAGCCACTATTATATTGGAGGTGCTGTTCTAACTTTGATTTTTGGCATTGTACATTTGGGGGAGTTGCTGCCTACCTTTTGGATCGTGCACTCCTGACCATCTGCCCAGGGCTTTTAATCAGAGTGCGATATGGCTGGATTCTGCCCTGAAATTTTGTAGGCCAAAAGCCCAGAAGAGACAAGTCTGTGTAGGCCCTGTGTTAGAAACCACCTTGTGGCTGGTAGATGGGCTCAACACAATTTTGTGCACAAAGAGCTCCTAATTTCATCCAGTTATTACAGCAGTAATGCCGTTTACATTTATTCATGATTCTAGTGTTTGCATGTGTCTTTGCACATGGCAGTGTTCTGCTACTTGTAGTCCTTGTGTGGAGCTACATTTACATGCAGCAATCACCTCCACTGTATGGGGATGAGCGCGTCATCATATAGTCATTGAGGTGTCTGCATAAAAGATTGTTTCATGTGTTTGGTTGTTCTTTGGGAGATCTGCAACATCTTTACATGGGCAGATATCAAGAACAAGCTTTCTTACATCTGAATCTGACGGACAATCGAACAGTGTAAATCCAGCTTAACTGTTCCTGAAGACTGCATCTCCTGTGAGTGGATTTCCACAAGACAGCATCTCAACCAGCCCATGCATCCGTATAAAACTGGGTAGTTTATGTAACAGGCTATCCAGTTTATTATAATAGATGGATCGGGTGGCTTACATGACTTATAGGCACAGAGGCAGCCCAGCCCGTAGCCTCTTTCCGCCTGGACGCACCTTCGCAATGTTGCTGCAGGAACTCTCATCATCAATTATCTTGGAGCGTTTTGCTGGTGCCCGCCACTGTGTGAACATGTATACCTGGCTCATATAGGTACAAGAACCATAGGTCCAAAACAAGAGAGGGTCAGCGGGATACTGACAGGGTCTCCAAGACAGAACAGGCTAGACATCAGACTACTACTAAGAAAAATGACACAGTGCTAACACAGTCTTAGAGTTTTGCGTACAGGGGTCATGTAATATTTCCATGGGCTCTACGCAATTGTGATCGGAGGAGAGCCCTGATATATTGACAAGGAGGCCTTACCAGGACTGTGGAAGTGCAACTTCAGAGTAAAGGCCCTTTTTCACTGGCTGTGGATGGGCCAGTTATTGGAAATGAATGTACAAGCACTCGTTCCCGCATGTAAAGGTACCACTGATCCCCCTGACATCGTTGTTTCAGGATGAACAATCATAATACTACAACCCTAGGTTCAGACCTGAGCGTTCTTGAAACGCGCGTATTACGCGCGTTTTTGTCGCGCGAATTTTAGCGCGTTTTTTGCAAATAGGAAACGCGCGTTCTTGTGATTGACTACTGTGGTGTCAATCACAAAACGCGCAACAAGCCCCAAAAAAAGCTCAAGTACTTGTTTATGCGTATGGCGTTTTACAGCGCGTTCGTACGCGCTGTAAAACGCTCAGGTGAGAACCATGCCCATAGGGAAGCATTGGTTTGCATGTGTTGAGCGTTTTACAGCGCGTTCGAACGCGCTGTAAAACGCGCAAGGCCTTGTATGATGTTGATTGGTGCTTATTAGCAGTGTAAGGCTATGGTTTACATGCAGCAGATTGGTTGCAAACATTTCTGTGACGGTGATCATTTAGCTGAATGGGGTGTGCCCCGTGCTTGTCACCAAAACAACCCTGATTGCATGTGTGAAACTGATTTTCAGCGGCGGCAGATATTTCTACAACAATTCTGCTAGGTTATCCCAAGAGGGTTCTTATGATGCATTGGCCTCATAACCATTTTAAAATTCTGCAGAAGAGTGTTTCGAAATCCCCAATCTTATGCATATGTCTCATATAATGTTACCCACAGAACACGAAGCCAGCCGTGGCGCACATGTCAATTACGCTTTACCTGTCTGAAGAAGCAATAGCTATCAATGACAAGGGCGCGTGCTTCTTGTGCAATATCATCATTAAGACTGCGAAATGTGGCCTTCCTCAGGCAGAGCTCACAATGCGTAGTACTGATGGCAATGACTCCAGTATTAAAGGGGTTGTCCCACGAAAAATATTCTACATTTTTCAAACCAGCACTGGGATCTGAACACTTTGAAAAATGTATTACAGCCACCGAAATCTATCTGTATAGCGCCACCTGCTGTTTGCTCTTTTTCTATTTCCTATTTCCACGTGTTCAGTTCCATCTTTCATCTGCCACTAGCTGACAGACAGGACATGCCTCCTGAGAAAGGACATGCCCCCTAAGCTGACAGCTTGATAAAAATGTAGGAGAGCAATTGGAGCAATGAAAGGGGAGATTTCTGGATCCATGTGAGGTACAGGGCTGGTTCTAGCTTTGATAGAAAGAGATCATTGTGTACTATATGATCAGATGTCCATCAGATTTTCATGTTTGACATAAATCATGGGATAATCACTTTAAATATGGAAATAAGAAAAGTCTCATGAACATGGCTGTGCACTCCATCTCCTATTTGTATGAAGCAGTGACAGTACTGCCATAGAGGTCCGAGAGGCCTCTACTGTGCCTCCCTATGCCTCTGATTTTGTGGCGTGCTCCATCAGAGGCCGATTCCGTACAGGTCCTTACACAAGAGCCATGCAACCCTGCTGCACTACTGTACAGGCCCCCTACACAGCGCTCCGCCATATCTCCTGTGATTGTATTTCGGTATTATTGTACTGAAGGTAATCAAGTGGCGTTCATTTAACCACAGTTACTCATTTGCTAACTCTCAGTCCAGTACAGAGAAATCTCATCAGCCCACTGTGTATAATACAGACTTCTGTCATTGGTTTCATTCTGATGAGACTGAAACTGCTAGCTTTCTCTATTACACGCAGCACTGTGAGATTATCAACGTCAAAGAGGTTACCCCACAAAAAATATTACTGCAATATACGTGCAAAATAGGTTTATGGCTGCCATGTCACATTTAAAGAGACCCAACCCCTAGAGTGAAAAGCCCCAAAAACGTGACCCCCATTTTGAAATCTAAACCCCCGCAAGAAATTTATAGAGAAGTGCAGTGAGTGCTTTAACCCCACAGGTGTTTTTATCTAATTTTTTAAAATCGGGACATGAAATGCAAAATTTCATTTTTTCACAATGATACATAGTTTTAGCATCAAATGTTTCATTTTCACAAGTGGTAATTGGAAGTAATAAAAAACCCCAAAATCTTGTTACATACAGTACTTTTTCCCTCACCGGGTACAACAATACCCCCTACGTGGTCATAAACTGCTGTGTGGGCACACTGCAGGGTTCAGAAGAGAAGGAGTGCCATGTGCATTTGAGACCTAAATTGGTGACTTCTACAGCACTGGCCGAAAACTGCAGAAACTCTGAGGTTAAATTTAAAAAAAAAGACACCCCCCGGTGACTCAATTGTAGCAACCAAACCCCTCACAAAATGTACCAAGAGTTGTAGTAAGCATTTTGACCCCATGGGCGTTTTGTAAAAATGAACGCACAGCATATGGTGCAAAGTAAAAAAAAAAATTGAAATTTTTCCACAGGTATGCCATTTCAGTGCCCAATAACAGGTGCCCATAGTGTGCCAGCGTGAAAAGTAAGCCCTCTTATTATTGTGCCGTGCTTCCTGGTTTTAGAAACGCCCTACAAGTGGGCATAATTTTTTTGCTTAAACGTATGCGAGGGCTCTGTAGTAAAAGAGCTCCATGTGCATTTAAGGCGTAACATGGTGATTTGTACATCTTGTGCTGAGGTTCCGGGGTGAAATAATAAATGTACTCCCTGAGAAGGGACCCAATTTGGAAACTGCCCATCCAGGTATTAAGGGGTGGAGTGAGAATTTTGCAGAAGTTAATGCACAGAGAACCGTGCAAAGTGACAATTGCTACTTTTTTAAGCAGATACGGCATTTCAGTGCACAATATACTCTGCCCAGCCTGTGCCATCTGAGACTCAGCCTGTCCTTTAAATTATTAAACAGGTTCTACTGGGTACCGAAACGCCATAAATGTGGATGGAAACTGCTACTTGGGCACAGTCAGGGTTCAGACAACTTTTTGCTTTCCAGTGCAAATTTTGATGGATTGGTTTAGCCATTTTCTGATATGTTTCCATACGTTTATTTTTATGATGCAGCTTATTTATAAGGGCTTATTTTTTGTGGGATCAGTTATTTTCATTGATTCTATTTTGTGGTACATGCGACTTTTTAATCACTTTTTATTTCACTTTTTGGGAAGCAGGATAAAGAAATCACAATAATTCCGTCCTTGCTTTTTGGGTTTAATTTTTTTCGGCATACACCATCTTTACTCCACTGGTCACTACGACTATGGAGACACCTATTTTATGTAGTTTTTTTTTTTTTAAGTATTGCTACTTTTACACAAAGCATTTTTGAAAACAAAATCATGTATTTGTGTCATCATTTTCTTTTTCTTTTTTTTCTTGCAATGGTCTTGTTTTATGCGGAATGAGGTGACATTTTCATTGGTGCCATTATGGGGTGTAAATAACTTTTTGATTGCTCAATATTATGCTTTTTGTGAGGAGAGGTGACCACAAAATGGCTGTTCTGGCACATTTTGCTTTTTACGCCATTCACCTGAAGGAGTAGATCATGTGATATTTTTATAGAGCAGGTTATTAAGGACACAGCAATACCTAAGGCTGGGTTCACACGAGTGTGTCCGGATTAGGTCCGGATGCGTTGCGGATGCGTTCAGTGAAAACTGTGCGATTTCATAGGCAAAGCCATTCAGTTTTGCCTGCGATTGCGTTAAGTTGTTCAGTTTTTTCCGCGCGGGTGCAGTGCGTTTTGATGCGTTTTTCACGCGCGTGATAAAAAACTGAAGGTTTACAAACAACATCTCCTAGCAACCATCAGTGAAAAACGCAACGCACCCGCACTTGCTTGCGGATGCGATGCGTTTTTAACGCAGCCCCATTCACTTCTATGGGGCTAGGGCTGCGTGAAAAACGCAGAATATAGAACATGCTGCGATTTTCACGCAACGCACAAGTGATGCGTGAAAAAAAACGCTCATGTACACAGCCCCATAGAAATGAATGGGTCAGGATTCAGTGCGGGTGCAATGCGTTCACATCACGCATTGCACCCGCGCGGAAATCACGCTCGTGTGAATGCAGCCTAAGGGTACTTTCACACTAGCGTTTTGGATTCCGTTTGTGAGATCCGTTACAGGGCTTTCACAAACGTTCCAAAACCCCAAGCCCCAATGCATTCAGAATGGATAAGGATCTGTTCAGAATGCATCAGTTCGGCTCCGTTCCGCCTCTATTCCGTTTTGGAGGTGGACACAAAAACGCAGCATGCAGCATTTTGGTGGCCGTCTGAAGAGGCGGAGCCTAACAGATCCGTTTTTTTTTTACAATGTAAGTCAATGGGGACGGATCCGTTTTCAATGACACAATATGGTGCATTTGAAAACGGATCCGTTCCTCATTGACTTTCAATGTAATTCAAAACGGATCCGTTTTGGACTTTGCAATTTTTCTTTAAACCTAATGCAAACGGATCCGTTCTGAACGGATATAAACGTTTGCATTAGAGGTGCGGATCCGTCTGTGCAAATAAACAGACGGATCCGCACCAACGCAAGTGTGAAAGTAGCCTAATACAACCATTTTTTTTTTCAGTTTTACACAATAAAAGCATTTTTGAAAAAACATCATGTTTTTGTGTTGCCATTTTTTAAAAGCCATATTTTTTTATTTTTCTGGCACTGGTCTTGTGTGAGGGCTTTTTTTAACGAATCGAGGCGACATTTTCATTGGTGCCATTTTGAGGGCCATATGATTGCTCGATATTATGCTTTTTGTGAGACAAGCTGACCAAAAAATGGCAGTTCTGGCGTGCTTATTATTATTTTTTTTTTTTTATAGCATTGGCCAGTATTAAAGGGAATGTGTCTTCAGAAAATGACCTATTGTTTAAATCGTGTTTTTATGTTAAACATATTCTTAAAGAAGTTTTGATGGTTATTTTTAACCCCTTAAGGACCTTCGCCGTATATGTACGGCGGAAGTCCGTTGCTTAAACATGGCGCCCTCTCGCACGTGCAGCAGGCTCCAAAGCCCCCAGGTTTCTGCTTTTTTAAATAGCAGAGACCCGCGGCACATGTATGCGATCAGCCGTAAGGCTGATCGCATACATTTTCCCCTTCAGATGCCATGGTCAAATGTGACCACAGCATCTAATAAGCCCGGAAGTCACGCACTTCTGCTCCGGTAACAGCGTTCCCCGACTGAGATTGGGGAACCCGTTACATTGCTGAAATAGCCCGAAGGCTGCTTGAGGCTTCGGTCCCTTTTTCAGGAATATACCAATACAGGCCACTAGGTTGGCAGCATTGTATTGTTATATTCCAAATGAAGTGTTCAATGATGGCTATTTAGCCATCAATTAATACAATGGGCAATCTAATGATTGCCAGTTATTGTTACCCAAGGTGACTTAGGGTACTTTCACACTTGCGGCAGGACGGATCCGGCAGGATCCGTCCAGCCACAAGTGACCGTGCACTGCCGTGCTGCCGCTCCGTCCCCATTGACTATAATGGGACAGGGGGCAGAGCTACGGCGCAGCACGGCAAAGATCGCCGGACTGAAAAGTCAGACATGCAGGACTTTTAGTCCGGCGATCTCTGGTCGTGCAAGTTCAAATCACCCCCCTTTCCTTAAAATAAAAATACTTAACCAAAAACAAAAATAAACATCATGGGCATCGCTGTGTGTGAAAATGCCCATACAATTAAAATATAACAATATTAATGGCATGCGGAAAATCGGGTAACGGGAAAAAAAAAAAAAAGCCATTTTGCCATTTTTTGTCAATTCAACTACCCAATAATTTTTTTAATAAAAAGTGATCAAAAAGTTGCACACACTTCAAATTGGTATTACTGAAAAGAACAGATCGTCCCACAAAAAATGACCCCTCACACAGCTCCGTACACATAACTACAAAAAAGTTATAGGGGTCAGAATATGGTTATAAAATGTATTTTTTTTTTTCCTCAAAGGTTTTAATTTTTTTTCCAGTATTAAAACTCAAGAAAAATTATACAAGTGTGGTATTGTAACCGTACTGACCTGGAGAATGAGGTAACAGGTCAATTTTACCGCATAGTGTACAGTGTAAAAAAATAAATAAATAAAAACCTTTGTCACAATTGTGTTTTTTCCTAATTCTACCCCATTTGGAAAAAAAAATCTGCTTCCTACTACATGGTATGCCACCGTAAATGGTGCCATTAGAAAGTACAACTTGTCCAACAAAAAATAAGCCCTCATAAGGCTATGTAAATGGAAAAATAAAAAAAAAGTTAGGACTATTGGAAGGCAAGTAGTAGAAAAACGAAAAACAAAAAAATGGAAAATCCCAGGGTCCTGATGGGGTTCATTTTCCATGACAATATCTATATTTAAACAAAAACTATAAAATCCTGCAGTTTTCGCACCGGCCGCCAAGCTTAATAATTGGCGCCACTTCTTGGTCTGTATAGATCACTTTACTGTAGTTATCTGCTTATCTGTCATTCTAATCATGCCTGTAATGATATCACCTCTGTGTACAGATAAGAAAGGAGCCACCATTCACAGTAGGCGATTGTCAGAGCTTATCTATTCTTTCCTTGTACAATGACCTCTGCATAGGTCACAGAGCATGCCCAGAAAACTCTCCCATAGAAGTCAATGAGGTCCCCTCCTGACCATTTTGTCTATGGTCCATGGGGCTGCCGTAAAGCAATCTTCTTAATACTTTCTGAATGCTGTTAAGTACCGCTCAGGACAGTAAGATGGCCCCACTTGGCACCCCCGCCAATCAGCTGTTTCAGGGAGCCGCTGTGCTCACCGGAGCTCTGGTGAGCGCAGTGGCCTCCCGGCAGCTTACCAAGCACAGTGCCGTACAGGGTATAGTGGCAATGCTTGGTATTGCAGCTCAGCCCCACTGACTTCAATGGGGCTCAGCTGAACTAGACCATATGACCAATGTACATTGACATCACTGGCCTAGGAAGAGGCCTCTAACAGCTGATCGCCAGGGCCCCAGGTATCGGCTCCCCACAGATCTGATATTGATGATTAGTGTTGAGCGAATCGGGTTTGGACTGCTGTATCCGAACCCGATGTGTTTGAAAACTTCGTTAATGATATAGCCTCCGTCCTAATGTAAAATGTATGGGCTTTGCGGAGATCTTTGCGAACTTGCGGCAAATATCGCAAGACTTACTTCGTCTTGCGTGTATGACGTGACGCTTGGTTTATTCGCATAAATGACAGCGTCAAAATCCGAAGCTGAACTCGGCTTCGTTAATGAGGCAGGAAGCCAAGTTCAGCTTTGGATTTTCATACTAATTTATGCGAATAAACAAAGTGTCACATCATAGTCACGAGACAAAGCACGTCTCGCAATAATTGCTGTAAATTTGCAAGTATCTACGCAAGGCCCAGGGGTGGATTGGCCATAGACCCTACAGGGAAATTGCCCGGTGGGCCAATGCCTAGAAGGGCCACCCCAGCCCTCCTCACGGCTGCCAGCCAGGTAGATAATGAGCTGATTCTCTCCTACGCCCCTGACCAGCAGCCGCAGGTGTCCTCCGGAATTCAACTGTATCTAAGTCCGCAGGACACTGTGGCGCCGGTGGCAGTATTGTGTGCTGCACTGTGGTATTTGGTTCAGATTGGGCAGTATATTGCTCTTTACTATGGTATTGCTGGTCCTGCCTAATTATCTTGCCCCGCCTTCTGTCAGTTTGGACCTACCTACAACATGGGGCCACGTTTACGTTTTTTTTTTTTCCCAGGACGACTTTTAGTTCCCAATCCGCCCCTGGCAGAGCCCATACATTTTACGTTATGACGGGGGCTATATTGTTAACGAAGCTTACAAATGAATCGAGTAATCCAAACCCGATTTGCTCAACACTATTGAGGACCTGAGGATAGGTCATCAATATCTTTTCCAGGATAATCCCTTTAAATAATAATAATAATAAACCATTGTGTAAAATACTCTTTCCTTCTAACGTTCTGGAGCACTGGTTCAGCCATTTCTGTATTGCTCACAGACTTCGTACCTGCACCTTTAGGAGTGGTGACCAGATGCCTCAGAATTGAGGGAAATGCCATGAACGTCAGGACGTGTAAAACACCTCCACAACATAGGCAAGAAATATGGACAAATACACGACAAATAAAGGTTATAAATCATTTCTAGAATTGTTACAATTTATATTTACAGGCAAAATGTGCCACATGCTCCAGAAACATCATGACGTAAGATTTTAACACTTTCGAAAGGAGAAAAAATTGTCCTACAGACAGCTCCCAATAAACAGCAGCTTCTTCCACTATTTGTACAGCAACATGTGATGCGTAAAAATACCCCTGGCGAATAGAGATGTCACATGTCTGCAAGAAATCAGTAGGAGGCCATGAAACGAAAGCCACCGATAGTCCAACGAGAAGGAGACACACTGCAGCTACCGCCCGACGGGAGAAGGAGGGTTTTGGTTGTTGTCTTTCTGGTTTTGCGGGGGCTTCCTGAGGCAAGCACAGTTTGTCCACATCTCCTAGTTTTATATTATCCCACATGTCGGTGTCAAAATTTTTCATGTAAGACAAGACGGTCACATCCGAAGCTGATGGCAAAGGAGCCTTGAGAAAGTCAACTTTTTCTCTAAATTCCTCTATCTGCTGGAGGAATACCATTGGATCAGAGATGTCCTTAAAGTTTTTGGCAATGACACAAGCCCTTTTCTGCTCGTTGATAATGGTGTTGAGCTTATTGATTTCGGGGTCATACGCCTGCAGGACTTCCAGCCTCATGGTCTCAAAGTCTGAGAGGATTTCGTTCTTCTTCTGTTCCAGCAATCCCTGTAATTTTTTAAAATAATCCTTCACTCTATCCGAGTCGGTCGTCAACAAATGGAGGGTGTTCTTCTTGTTCGTCTCCAGGGTTTCCAGACGAGAAGTCATGTCTTTACCCTGAATTTCCTTCAAACTCCGAAAAAGGGAGTCAAATGAACTTTTCTCCTGCTTGTAGGCCTCATCGATGGAGGAGAAGACGTGTTCTTTGTGTTTGCCATTAGTGGCACAAAACCCACAGATCAACTTCAGGTCTGTAGAGCAAAAGATGTTGAGGGGTTGACCCGCGTGCACCTTACACACCAGCGTCTTCGGAGTCGCCTTCATCTTACTGTACTTCTCCACAATTCCTTTCAATAAGTAATTCACTTGAGGACTATTCACACCCATCGTGGAGATTTCTTTACGACATGTTGGACATTTGAAAAATGGTCTCCATATCTGTCTGGAATTCCCGTCGAGCACACCGTCCAGGCACTTCTTACAGAAATTATGGGCACAAGGTAAAACCCGAGGATCATCATAAAGGCTACAGCAGACGGGGCATGTCAGCTCTTCTTCCAGCACCTCCATCACATCTGGAAAAAAAAGGCAGCAATAATACTTTGAGTCGGTGCACTTTCACACGATTTCATTTAATAGAGAATGGTGTAAACAGCAAATTTCTAAATCACTTCACTGCCGGCATCCAGCAGAGAAAAGCTGTGAGGTCATGGCCACTAGGGGTCTCACTTCCACCTAATCTGTTGTCAGGCAAGATCCGTCCCTGGTAACAGAGACGCCGGAGACGGCTGAGGGGAACTGTGGACCCGCACCTATACAATGGAGCAGGGGTGGTGGTGGTCAGAGGACCCCGGCCACCGCCAAGCGTTCTCCCCATAGAGGTGAATGGGAGCGCACCGCGCTTGCAAGGCGAGCACTCCCATTCATTTCTACGGCGCCAATGAAAACCACCAAGCCAGCACTCAGCTATTTTCGGCGGCCCCATAGAAATGACTAGAGTGCGCATGCGCAGTGCATCCTCACAACTTTAAGGGATTCGTTCTCGATGTAGGTGCGGGTCCCAGAGGTGGGACCTGCACCTATCAGACAAAGGGGGAATATCCTAGCGATATGCCCCCATTATCTGAGATGGGAATACCCCTTTAAAGGAGCATCGATCAGCGCTCGTTTGGGGCTCTAATTGTCCCATGGAAGGACCCTAAGAAAAGGTCCTCATAATTCCTTTATAGACATCTTCAAAATGGCTTTGTTGGGGGATCAAGATGAGGCGTGCTCCTGCACAGTAGGGCTGCACGATATGGGAATTTTGTGCGATTGCGATTAGGGCCCTAAAAATTGCGATAACGATATGCGATGCGATATTTTAATGGAATTGTGCTAGAGGTCTATCTGCTTGGATTTTCAAGGTAAGAGCACACACAGATGACTGATAATGTGAAATGTAGATATTCTGAACTCAAGAACTGAAATGCGCAGTGTTTTTCAAAATAAAATACATATTTGCATTACTGCAAAAGTGCAAAATACAAAACTTGCCATTTTCTTAATAGCGCTGCACAGAACAGATAAATAAAATAGATATAAGAACATGAGTTCATTAAAATAACGACTTTCCACCAGCCCCTCCTCCCTCCCCGCACTGTAACTGATGTATCGCTGGCTGCGCTGAGCAGCATAGCGGCCGGAGATACAGTGTCAGTGTCACGTAGAAAGTCAACCATCGCTTTATAAGACACTTTGGGGGGGGGGGGGGGAGTGTGTCTTATAAAGCAAAATGTACTGTAATATAATTGCAGCATTTTTGGGTCAGCAAATTGCGATTGCGATTAATTGCAATTGCTTTCGCGATATATTGTGCAGGCCTACTGCACAGCAATCTGTTTTAGAGAAGAGGACGCCCCGTGTGACACCCACACTCCATGGTACTGGGGGGGGGGGGAGTTCTGACCGCTGGGACCCCAGCAGGTCGAGCATGCGTACTGCCGCTCCATACATCTCTATAAAACTGTCAGAAATAGCCGAGCATGGCGATTATTGGAGCAGCAGTAGGCATGTGTTTATTTTAAGTGGCCCTGGGAGGTACGGGGCCCCCATTCTGGTAACCGCAATCTAATAGTTATCTCCTATACGGAGGATAACCTGAAATCACCGGAATACCCCTTTCCTATTGCAGATGTCAGAACGGCAGTAAATCCTGTAGCTCCAATTCCAAACCAAAAAAATCATCATTCGAAATGAAAAATGTAGAAATTCTTGACTTGTGTCCACAAAATAGACATCCGGGATTCCCATAGAAATGAATGGAGCGGAGGCACTTCTTTCCGACCAGCCAACCAGGGGGTACGGGGCCCCCGTTCTCGTGATGGGTGAGGGTCCCAGCAGTAGGACCCCCATCCTATCCATTATTACATAAGGAATGCAAGTAGTTACTAGAATAGACGTGTCAGGAGATGTAGAAATGAACGAGCCCTGGTTGCTATGGGCAACACTTGCAGGTCTTTTCCTAGCTCCACCATATACATGCATGCTCAGCCGAGTGTACCTGTTGTTGTGAACCAGGAGAGGGGAGTAAGCTGCTGCTGCTACAGCTATAAGCATTGTCCTTGGGAATAAGGGATTGGGCATGTTGAACTCCCAATATGCCCAATCCTTTTTTTCTCCATGCTGGTTGACAGGTCCTCTTTAAGGGCTCATGTACTGCGTTTGCCGGCCGTTCCGTGCATTGGGGACTGCAACGCACGTGGGGTTCCACACCTCAGTTCTCCATTCAAGTGAATGGGTCCACATCCGTGTTGCGGTGTACAAACAATGGCTGAGGCCCGAATATTGGGGACCTGCTGTTTGTGGGCCGCAATACAGTTACGGCTGGCAGGGGAGAAAAAGGATCGCTTATCCAATCCTTTATTGCCAAGGGCAGTGCTTATAGCTGTAGCAACAGCTGATTTAAAACAGGCACACTGGGCTGAGCATGCATCTTACTGTACTTCCTCCACAATTCCTTTCAATAAGTAATTCACTTGAGGACTATTCACACCCATCGTGAGATTTCTTTACGACATGTTGGACATTTGAAAATGGTCTCCATATCTGTCTGGAATTCTGGCCGAAAGCACACCGCCCAGGCACTTCTTCTACAGAAATTATGGGCACAAGGTAAACCCGAGGATCATCATAAATGGCTACAGCAGACGGGCATGTCAGCTCTTTCTTCCAGCACCTCCATCACATCTGGAAAAAAAGGCAGCACAATACTTTGAGTCGGTGCACTTTCACACCTATTTCATTTAATAGAGAATGGTGTAAACAGCAAATTTCTAAATCACTTCACTGCCTGGCATCCAGCAGAGAAAAGCTGTGAGGTCATGGCCACTAGGGTCTCACTTCCACCTAATCTGTCTGTCAGGCAAGATCCGTCCCTGGTAACAGAGACGCCGGAGACGGCTGAGGGGAACTGTGGACCCGCACTCATACAATGGAGCAGGTGGTGGTGGTCAGAGACCCCGCCACCGCTGCGCGTTCTCCCCATAGAGGTGAATGGAGCGCACCGCGCTCGCAAGGCGAGCACTCCCATTCATTTCTACGGCGCCAATGAAAACCACTCAAGCCAGCACTCAGCTATTTTCGGCGGCCCCATAGAAATGACTAGAGTGCGATGCGCAGTGCATCCTCACAACTTTAAGGGATTCGTTTCGATGTAGGTGCGTGTCCCAGAGGTGGGACTCTGCACCATCAGGACAAAGGGGGAATATCCTAGCGATATGCCCCCCATTATCTGAGATGGGAATACCCCTTTAAAGGAGCATCGATCAGCCGCTTGGGGCCTCTTAATTGTCCCATGGAAGGACCCTAAGAAAAAGGTCCTCATACTTCCTTTATAGACATCTTCAAAATGGCTTTGTTGGGGGATCAAGATGAGGCGTGCTCCTGCACAGTAGGGCTGCACGATATGGGAATTTTGTGCGATTACGATTAGGGCCCTAAAAATTGCGATAACGATATGCGATGCGATATTTTAAGGGAATTGTGCTAGAGGTCTATCTGCTTGGATTTTCAAGGTAAAAGCACACACAGATGACTGATAATGTGAAATGTAGTTATGCTGAACTCAAGAACTGAAATGCGCAGTGTTTTCAAAAATAAAATACATATTTGCATTACTGCAAAAGTACAAAATACAAAACTTGCCATTTTCTTAATAGCGCTGCACAGAACAGATAAATAAAATAGATATAAGAACATGTGTTCATTAAAATAACGACTTTCCACCAGCCCCTCCTCCCTCCCGCACTGTAACTGATGTATCGCTGGCTGCGCTGTGCAGCATAGCGGCCGGAGATACAGTGTCAGTGTCACGTAGAAAGTCAACCATCGCTTTATAAGGCGCACTGCTATTCCCCACTTTTGGGGGAAAAGGTGTCTTATAAAGCAAAATGTACTGTAATATAATTGCAGCATTTTTGGGTCAGCAAATTGCGATTGCGATATGGCGATTAATTGCGATTGCTTTCGCGATATATTGTGCAGGCCTACTGCACAGCAATCTGTTTTAGAGAAGAGGACGCCCCGTGCAGACACCCACACCCATGGTACCGGGGGAGTTCTTGACCGGGCTGGGACCCCAGCAGGTCGAGCACGCACTGCCGCTCCATACATCTCTATAAAACTGGCACAGAAATAGCCGAGCATGCGCATGATCATGGCTGGAGCAGCAGTAGGCATGTGTTTATTTTAGGTGGCCCTGGGAGGCACGGGCCCCCGCCCTGGTAACTCGCAACCCAATAGTTATCTCCCATACGGAGGATAACCTGAAATCACCGGAATACCCCTTCTTCCTATTAGCAGATGACAGAACGGCAGTAAATCCTGTAGCCCCAATTCCAAACCAAAAATCATCATTCGCAAATGAAAAATGTAGAAATTCTTGACTTGTGTCCACAACATAGACATCCGGGATTCCCATAGAAATGAAATGGAGCGGAGGCACTTCTTCTCCGACTCAGCCAACCAGGGGGCACGCCTCCGCTCTTCGTGATGGGTGAGGGTCCCGAGCAGTAGGACCCCCATCCTATCCATTATTACATAAGGAATGCAAGTAGTTACTAGAATAGACGTGTCAGGAGATGTAGAAATGAACGAGCCCTGGTTGCTATGGGCAACACTTGCAGGTCTTTTCCTAGCTCCACCATATACCATGCATGCTCAGCCGAGTGTACCTGTTGTTGTGAACCACAGGAGAGGGGAGTAAGCTGCTGCTGCTCACAGCTATAAGCATTGTCCTTGGGAATAAAGGGATTGGGCATGTTGAACTCCCAATGTGCCCAATCCTTCCCCTCTCCATGCTGGTTGACAGGTCCTCTTGCTAAGGGCCTGCATGTACTGCGCTTGCCGGCCCGTCCACAAGGCATTGGGGACTGCAACGCGCGTGGGTTCCACACCTCAGTTCTCCATTCAAGTGAATGGGTCCACATCGGTGTTTGCGGTGTACAAACAACGGCTGAAGGCCCGAATATTGGTGACCTGCTGCTTGTGGGCGCAATACAGTTACGGCTGGCAGGAGAAAAAGGATGCAGCTTATCCAATCCTTTATTGCCAGAGGGCAGTGCTTATAGCTGTAGCAACAGCGGATTTAAAACAGGCACACTGGGCTGAGCATGCATGTATATAGCCAGGAAAAAGACTTCGGCATTGCTGCCCGCAGCCGCCAGTGCTCATCCATTTCTACCTCTGCTGTGGTAAAATGAAAGCTGCGCTGTGATTGGTTGCTATGGACAACGCACGAACTTGATAAATGAGGCCCCCAGCGCCCTGTCAGGAGGCGAGTGCGCTCCGGCTGCGAGACGTTAGAGGGCCGCAGCTCCGGTGCTCATCAGCGCCATGTATCTGTACATAACGCTGTGACAGTCCCACGCCGCAGCACTGACAGCCACACCCTGCATGTCTTATCTCTATATCGCCCGTGAGCCCCGGTCTCGCCGCTGCCAATTTCCTCATGGCAGGCTCAGTCCGCCGCGCCTCTTGTCGGGCAGCTGAGGACGGTAAAAGCAGGAGGGCAGGTGCACTCCACCCTGACGCCCGGGAGCATCCTACTCACAGCTGCCGGGCTCCTCCGGTGTGCGCCAGCCCCTCAGCGCTGGGACTGCTGTACCCAGCCTGTCATCAGCCGCAGCCCGCCCCGCCCGCCGTTGTGGCGCCAGGGACATGTGACCGACTTCACAGATGCCCACCGGCGGCCGCCGGGGGCGTCCTGTGTGGCGATGTGGAGTGACGGCGGCGGCACCATCATCATCTTGGCGGCATTGTCACATCCAGACCCAGTGCCTGACGGGATCCAGCCCCCTGGATTAGGTGCACAGGGGATCTCCCAGCATGCAGGGCGAGGTGTCCCTAGTGGGGTGAGCAGTCATATCTCCCCAGAAGGAGGACACCATTCAGCACAACTCATCTGTATACCTGTGTCCAGGGAGAGGATTACAACTCCCAGCATGTGTGGGCTGATGTAATGTGCTAGCAGAGCTCTTTACAGGGAGAAGGCATGAGAGGACCACAACTCCCAGCATGTGTAGCGTTGATGTAATGTGCTAGCAGATGCTCTTACAGGGAGGAAACGCAGGGAGGACTACGGCTGCCAGCATGTGTAGGCTGATGCCAATGTGCTAGCAGAGAGCTCTTCACAGGGAGTGGGAGGCAGGAGAGGACTACAGCTCCCAGCATGGCCGTGAGCTGTTATGGGATTTCAGAGAGGCAGTATAAGAGGAGAGGACTACAGCTCCCACTGCTGCAAGCTCTGCTCCTCCTGTACATGAAATCATCAGGTCCTTACCGGGCTTCACTCCAGGGCGGAGAAGCCCTAAAAAATGAGTCCATGTGAACAGCCCCACTGACTTCAGTTAGTTCCAAACTCTCCTGTGTAATCTGCTTGGATTTTCAAGGTAAGAGCACACACAGATGACTGATAATGTGAAATGTAGATATTCTGAACTCAAGAACTGAAATGCGCAGTGTTTTTCAAAATAAAATACATATTTGCATTACTGCAAAAGTGCAAAATACAAAACTTGCCATTTTCTTAATAGCGCTGCACAGAACAGATAAATAAAATAGATATAAGAACATGAGTTCATTAAAATAACGACTTGCCTCCAGCCCCTCCTCCCTTCCCGCACTGTAACCGATGTATCGCCGGCCGCGCTGAGCAGCATAGCGGCCGGAGATACAGTGTCAGTGTCACGTAGAAAGTCAACCATCGCTTTATAAGACACTTTGGGGGAGTGTGTCTTATAAAGCAAAATGTACTGTAATATAATTGCAGCATTTTTGGGTCTGCAAATTGCGATTGCGATATGGCGATTAATTGCAATTGCTTTCGCGATATATTGTGCAGGCCTACTGCACAGCAATCTGTTTTAGAGAAGAGGACGCCCCGTGTGACACCCACACTCCATGGTACTGGGGGAGTTCTGACCGCTGGGACCCCAGCAGGTCGAGCATGCGTACTGCCGCTCCATACATCTCTATAAAACTGTCAGAAATAGCCGAGCATGGCGATTATTGGAGCAGCAGTAGGCATGTGTTTATTTTAAGTGGCCCTGGGAGTGCACGGGCCCCCATTCTGGTAACCGCAATCTAATAGTTATCTCCTATACGGAGGATAACCTGAAATCACCGAATACCCCTTTCCTATTGCAGATGTCAGAACGGCAGTAAATCCTGTAGCTCCAATTCCAAACCAAAAAATCATCATTCGAAATGAAAAATGTAGAAATTCTTGACTTGTGTCCACAAAATAGACATCCGGGATTCCCATAGAAATGAATGGAGCGGAGGCACTTCTTTCCGACCAGCCAACCAGGGTGCACGGGCCCCGTTCTCGTGATGGGTGAGGGTCCCAGCAGTAGGACCCCATCCTATCCATTATTACATAAGGAATGCAAGTAGTTACTAGAATAGACGTGTCAGGAGATGTAGAAATGAACGAGCCCTGGTTGCTATGGGCAACACTTGCAGGTCTTTTCCTAGCTCCACCATATACATGCATGCTCAGCCGAGTGTACCTGTTGTTGTGAACCAGGAGAGGGAGTAAGCTGCTGCTGCTACAGCTATAAGCATTGTCCTTGGGAATAAGGGATTGGGCATGTTGAACTCCCAATATGCCCAATCCTTTTTTTCTCCATGCTGGTTGACAGGTCCTCTTTAAGGGCTCATGTACTGCGTTTGCCGGCCGTTCCGTGCATTGGGGACTGCAACGCACGTGGGGTTCCACACCTCAGTTCTCCATTCAAGTGAATGGGTCCACATCCGTGTTGCGGTGTACAAACAATGGCTGAGGCCCGAATATTGGAGACCTGCTGTTTGTGGGCCGCAATACAGTTACGGCTGGCAGGGAGAAAAAAGGATCGCTTATCCAATCCTTTATTGCCAAGGGCAGTGCTTATAGCTGTAGCAACAGCTGATTTAAAACAGGCACACTGGGCTGAGCATGCATGTATATAGCCAGGAAAAGACTTGGCATTGTTGCCCATAGCCACCAGTGCTCATCCATTTCTACCTCTGCTGTGGTAAAATGAAAGCTGCGCTGTGATTGGTTGCTATGGACAACACAGACTTGATAAATGAGGCCCCAGCGCCCTGTCAGAGGCAGTGCGCTCCGGCTGCAGACGTTAGGGCCGCAGCTCCGGTGTCATCAGCGCCATGTATCTGTACATAACGCTGTGATCCCGCCGCAGCACTGACACACACCCCGCATGTCTTACCCTATATCGCCCGTGAGCCCCGGTCTCCGCTGCTACCACTCATGGCAGGCTCAGTCCGCCGCGCCTCTTGTCGGGCAGCTGAGGACGGTAAAAGCGGGAGGGCAGGTGCACTCCACCCTGACGCCCGGGAGCATCCTACCTCACAGCTGCCGGGCTCCTCCGGGTGTGCCAGCCCCTCAGCGCTGGGACTGCTGTACCCAGCCTGTCATCAGCCGCAGCCCGCCCCGCCCGCTGTTATGGCGCCAGGGACATGTGACCGACTTCACAAAGATGCCTGGCGGCCGCGGGGGGGCGTCCCTGTGTGGCGATGTGAGTGACGGCGGCGGCACCATCATCATCATGGCGGCATTGTCACATCCAGACCCAGTGCCTGACGGGATCCAACCCCTGGATTAGGTGCACAGGGGGATCTCCCAGCATGCAGGGCGAGGTGTCCTAGTGGGGTGAGCAGTCATACCCCCAGAAGGAGGACACCATTCAGCACACCATCTGTATACCTGTGTCAGGGAGAGGATTACAACTCCCAGCATGTGTAGGCTGATGTAATGTGCTAGCAGAGCTCTTTACAGGGAGGAAGCATGAGAGGACTACAACTCCCAGCATGTGTAGGCTGATGTAATGTGCTAGCAGAGCTCTTTACAGGGAGGAGGCATGAGAGGACTACAACTCCCAGCATGGCCAGGCTGTTATGTGATATTGGCAGAGCTCTTTACAGGGAGGAAGCATGAGAGGACTACAACTCCCAGCATGGCCAGGCTGTTATGGGATTTCAGAGCGGCAGTATAAGAGGAGAGGACTACAACTCCCACTGCTAAGCTCTGCCCCTCCTGTACATGAAATCATCAGGTCCTTACCGCTTCACTCCAGGGCAGGCCCTAAAAAATGAACCATGTGAACAGCCCCACTGACTTCAGTTAGTTCCAAACTCTCCTGTGTAGCGGCTGCGTTTCACGGTCATGTAATGTAGGCTGACGTTAGCGAAGGCTTGTTTCACATTTGCGTTTGACAGATCCGACCAGGAGCAGCCGGCCGTAACCCCATAAATATGCAGGGACTTGGCTAGACAAATACCGCTATGAGCAGTGGTTTTCGGCCGGCTGAGTCTCAGCCTCTTTGCCAGGTTGTGGCCGGATCTCTGCTGGTCCCCATTATAGTTAATGGCCCCGGCGTGTATCTGGTAGCGTCCGGCAGTGTCAAATCCAGACATTTGTGGCGGGCTGCTCCCTCCCAGAACAGTATGTCAGATAACGCGAATGTGAAGTTACATCGAGTGCCGCCCTCATCACTGACGAGCTTAAGAGACATGATAAATTAGGGGCAGCATGGACCTTAAAGCGGTTAGCCAGCAAATGACGACCCATGCTCAGGATAGGTCATCGTTATTACATCGGCGGGGGTCCAAGTCCCGGCACCCAATCACCTGTTCCAGGGAGCTCTGGTAAGGGCCACTATCGCATGTCCTAGGAAGAGGCCGCTGCGCTCATATCGATGACCTATCCTGAGGATTGGCCGTCAATATAATTTACTGGATAACCCCTTTAATACATTTCAGTTAAAGGGGTTCTCCAGGATTTTCATACTGATGGCCTAACCTAGGTCATCAATATGATATTGGGTGGGGGCCGACTCCCCGCACCCCCCCCAATCAGTTGTTTGAGAAAGCCATGGCGCCCACCTGAGCTCTTGTGAGCGCTGCAGCCTCTTCACAGCTCACCAAGCACAGCGCCGTCCATCGGATAGTGGCTGTGCTTGGTATGGCAGTGTGGCGGTTGAAGAGGTTCTCCGATGTTATCAAATTCGATTTGCCTCGAAGCCGAATTTCCTCGTGCTTTGTGTTAGCGAATCGATTTAACCAGAAATAGTGTAAAAAACTAAAAAATTTATACTTACCTCCTCCATTTGCTCGCAACGGGCCGCCAGCCGCCATCTTGAAGATCTCGGCCGAAATCTTGTGCTTGGCGACGTATGACGTCACCACGCGAGATTTCGCAACAGATCTTAAAGCAGGATGGGGGCGGCTGGCCCGTCGTGAGCAAATGAAGGCGGTAAATTTTTTTTAATGTTCATTTTACACAGTTTTTACACTTATGTATTAACGTGACATCTGAGGGGCACAATGATGGGGGGCGGCGCTATCGCAGCTCCCTGTCATTGCACCCGCTACTTTAAAAAAAAGTAATTAGTCACAAAGCTAATTTTTTGTAAAATTCACTGACTCAGCCGAATCGAACTTTTCAATTATCAACCTCCACCGGATGGTATATTTTCCGGAACTCGGCATTTCTTCCAGTTCTGCTTCCATCTTTTGCCTATTGTTTTTCTGGAAACTTACACAACATTCATTGGACAGAAGTTGTCATAGATGGAGGGCACTTCTCGGGGTCGCCTCTTCTGTCAGCGGCTCCTACTGTAGCGGGACCGCGTTACATGCTCATCTATCCATCACACTTCTTTGTTGCAGGGGATTGTGAGGCCAGTGGGTCTGTAAGATGTGGTGTCCTTATAAGTGATTCGGGTGCTTTTTTCTCGTTTTCTTGTTAGGTCCGATGGCGCACAGCCTGCAACTGATTCTAAACATCCAAATAATACAAATGATTTTATGATGGGATTACTTGGGTGGATCAAAAGTATCAGGGAAGCTAAGTGCACTCATAAATCACACGTCAGCTTTACAAGAAAAAAACAGGATTTCATTTCATGTTGTGAGTTGACATAATACAATGAGTATCAGTGGGTGGGGGTTAGGAAGGAGACGTCCTCGGTTACGTGGGTGGCTGCAGAGCCCCTTTGGCTTTCTTCACTCTGGTGATTGTTTTATTCTTTTTATGATGCAAGAAATTTTTTATCTCTTTTTTTTCTTCTTTGATCTGTTGAAAAAAACGTACATTACCATCGCTTGTCGTCTGATCACCTCAAATTAAGGGTACTTTCACACTAGAGTTATTCTTTTCCGGTATTGAGTTACGTCCTAGGGGCTCAATACCGGAAAAAAACGCATCAGATTTGTCCTAATGCATTCTGAATGGAAAGCAATGCGTTCAGTATGCATCAGGATGTCTTCCGTTCCGTCCCTTTTACGGTATTTAAAATACCGCAGCATGCTGAAATGTATTAATGCCGGATCTGGTACCAAGTGTTTAGGAAATTGCCGCATTGATGGACCCGACTCTCCGTTCTGCGCATGCGCAGACCTTTAAAAATGTGAAAAAAACAAATACCGGATCCGTTTTCCAGATGACACCGGAGAGACGGATCGGGTATTTCAATGCATTTGTCAGATGGATCCGGAAACAAATGATATTCCTTTCCATACGGATTTCCGGATCCGGCAGGCAGTTCCGGCAACGGAACTGCCTGCCGGATCCTCACAACGCAAGTGTGAAAGTGCCCGTAAGTCAGTGTGGCAACGATTTTTAAAAAAAAATGGAACGTGGTGCATCACGCCATTTGTTATCTGGTATGTTTTCACCCGTCTTCGTCAGCCCCATAGACATTGAATCGGGTGGCAGGGAGTATTCTTACCACAGCTCCATTCTAACATTATGGGACTGCTAGAGAAAGCTAAGAACTGGCTATTGCTCCATCTAAACAGGGACACAGATCCAGTGTGGTCCCAACAGTCTGACTCCCGACACTCTAACAGCTATCCTCTAACTTTTTGTCACACGAATACCCCTTTAACAGCACATACTAAGGGCTCATTCACATGACCGTATGAATGGTTTTGCAATTTCAATGGGGCCAAAAAAGATGTGTGCTGTCCGCATCCGTAGTTCCATTCTCGCGGCCCCGCAAAAAAGATAGAGCATGTCCTATTCTTGTCCGCAATCTATCACAGTGCCAGCCATGTGCGGTCCGCAAATTGTGGAAATCACATGGGCCGGTATCCCTGTTTTGTGGATCCGCAATTTGCCTACCACAAAACACTATGGTCGTGTGAATGCACCCTAACTTTGAGCAAAAGGGTTACATGAAAAACTGAATGTAACACAATGGGTGTGAACCCTTTGCAACAAAGAGAAAATGATAAATGAGACGCGCCTGCCCTCTTCTCCATCCACGCCCACCTTTTTTTTAGAACTGGCGGACGTGGAAGGGGAAGAAGTCGCAGATTTTGCGGCAAATCACCTTTGCAACAAAATCTGCGACAAATATACGTCAAAGTGGTGTACATTTGGTCATAAATGACCCCTTTAGTTTTTGTTTAAAGTAACATTGAGTAAAGTGTGGACTTCTGTAGCAATTCTGCTGCTCCTTTCTTTTATTGGATATTTGTAAGGTTCACATACTTATTTGCATGTCTACAATTACCACAATTTGGCTTGTCGGACAAAAAAAATAAATTATAACGGATTAAGTTCAGCTCCGAAAGCAGTGATTATCATCAAGCTGATTGCTTCAGCTCATTTACACGCAGCGATTGTCACTAGACGCGGACGGAATTCATTGGATTTCATCCAGCTTTGTGGTGAGTAAATCCAGAGTGAGAAGTAAAAATATTATGGACGCTGGTAAGGTGGAATATCATGGCATGAGCGGTGAAAGGGTTAAATCCCCCTTGTACTTTGCCGAATGCGGCGCTTCCTCCGTCCTGTATCATTATCGCACCATGTCCACATGCAGGGTTTTATTGATGACGCTGAAGCATGATAAGCGGCTGTTTCAGCGGTTCCAGCTAGCTCAGGGGCTCATATTCATCATCAGGCACCAGAGTCAGAATGATTCCATTACGCTATATGTTATGCTTGGCTCCCACATCGCAGCAAATCTGGTGCTAGGCCCTGTAAGTGTGGGGGGACTTGGGAAATGTCCCGAAGCGATTGTCCAGGTAAAGAAGAGTGCAGGGGCCCCTGAAGACATCCCTGCTTATTGTCCCGCTTCATTTGTTTTGCTGACTTGTTTTTATTATCAATTTCTACATTACTTTCCACTTTCCGTATGTGTTAAAAATGGCTTTTTTTTGTCTGAATTTTGCTTATTCATGTTTTTGGATCACACTGGGCTGAATGGAAAATTGGACAAAGAATAGTAGCGATCCTGCCAAGTTTTATTCAAATACAGTCCTTTTATAAGATATTGTGAAAATCTGGATGCAGTAGAATGTGTATTAACTCCTTTGTTTCCTGCCAAAACTTTTTCGTAAAGGGCTGAAGGCAAGAGGGCAAAAGTACAATTTGAATAAATTGACCCGCCCCCCCTTTCCCCGATGATGAAAATTAAAAGGCCTGCCGTACTGTTAACCAGAGGTGGCATAGATGGCTACCGTTAGCCACAAATGTGTGACCCACATGATCATGTGGGTTCAGTGAGAGAGTCAACAGACACAGCGCCACTCTCGTCTAATTTTAGGCATTGCAACAAAAGGGGGGGGTCACCATTATTATATTGTAGAACACATCCATAGCTGAACCACAACTCAGTGTCTATATGAGGCCTCATGCACACGACCGTATGTATTTTGCGATCCGCAAAAAATATGGTCGACGTCCGTGTGTGAACGGAACAGCTGGCACATAATAGAGCAGTATTACCCTTGTCCGTAATGCGGACAATAATAGGACATGTTCTATTATTTTGTGGAACTGACATACCGAAGCGGAATGCACATGGAGTAACTTCCGTTTTTTAGCGGACCCATTGAAATGAATGGTTCGGTATACGGTCCGCAAAAAAAATGGAACAGACACGGAAAGAAAATATGTTTGTGTGCGTGAGGCCTGAGAATTAGGCCAATTAAAGGGGTTGTCCGATTTTGAAATATTGACGACCTATAGCAGATCGGCGGTGGGACGACTCATGGCACCGCCGCAGATCAGCTATTTGAAAAGAACACAGTCCTTGCATGAGCGCAGCCTTCGCTTCTCTGTTTACCTGCTCGCTGTCGACATTGCAGCAGTGAGTAGGTGTAATTACAGCTCCTCCGTCCCATTCACTTCTATGGGACGGCTCCCTCATATTTACCTGATTGGGGAAAGCACCATGGACAAAATAACAGAAAATAATGCACTATAAAATTAGATGCAAGCATAACACATGGACTACGCCCTCACTCTTGATAAAAACTGAGACACTTGGTCAATACATTTTGATCGAAATACATCTAAGCCCACCCACCGGCGACAAGGTGGTCTCAGTTCAGGTGGGTTCCTATGCTAACCTATTCATGCTGTGGCGCATTTTTCAGGAGCACAGTCCCCGCACATATGGTGTGCTGCCCCTTGTTACCTCTATGTGCATCAGCAACCGGTGGGAGAAGAGACACACACCTATATGTACCACCTTAATCAAGGTCACCTATTAGATAGGTGGGGCAAAAGTGCACCTGAATATCACTCCCAGTATAGGAGCGTATTCACACATGAAGGTGTCACATGGACGTTATCCGTATTTTTTGCGGACCGCAAAACACATACCATCTTGTGCATGAGGCCTAACTGTATGCCTTAGGGCTCGTTCACACGACCGTATGGTTCTGCGGTCCATTTTTAACGGATCAGTTTTTCCCTTTTTGGTTTCAGTAGTGTTTCCATTACGCTTCCGTATGGCTTTCGTTTGTGATCCGTTTTTTTGCGGATCGGAAACGGAAGCATACAATAATTTTTTAACAATGTTTGTAAGCACATTAAAAAATTGGGCTGACCACAAACTTTTCAATAGATGCTTCCGCAAAAACGGAACGGATACGGAAGACATGCGAATGCATTCTGTATGCAGTCCGTTTTTTTTACAGCCCTATTGACTTGAATGGAGCCACGGAACGTGATTTGCGGGCAATAATAGGGAATAACTAAAAATGTAGCGGATCGGAAAAACGGAAACTGAATGCATACGGAGTACATTCCTTTTATTTTGTGAACCCATTTAAATGAATGGTTCCGTATACAGACGGTATACTAAACGCAAAATACGGCCCGTACACGGAACGCAAAAAACGTTCGTGTGAACAAGCCCTTATTCACACAATCAGTGTTTGGTCAGTGATTTCCATCAGTGATTGTGAGCTAAAAGCAGGTGCGGCTCTAAACACAGAACAGGAGCAGATCTTCATACCTCGTGTCTGTGGAGGATCCAATCCTAGTTTTGACTCGCAATCACTGGAAATCACTTACGTGTGAATAAGGCATTAGACCGCTTTCAGTGGTTGATCAGTGACTGTGAGCTAAAATCAGGTGCAGGTCAAAAACAAAAAACACGTGCAAATATTTCCCAGTACATGGCATAATAAATTAAGAAAGATGTAACTACACCAAAATTATCAGTGCAAATAAATATCTTTATTAATTCATAATTGATCGATAAATAACCATCACAGTTAAATGATTAAAAACTATTCACAATATCAGATATGAGATGGTGGACACAGGGCAAGAAAATATTAAATGGCACAATGCATAAATCTATGTAATAATATAAAAAGAATCAAAGAAGGGCTGCTATTGAATGGCACAATGTATAATAACAATTACACATGATTATTGATACTATATAGTAATTATATCAAATCCAAGTAGAAAAAGTAAATGTCACAAACAACCAATCCATAAGAGTTCGGGCTGGTGGCATGTTATGTGAGGACACATGCCTATATTGAGAAACCCTATGAAATTCACCATTTTATTTTACTATCCAGTTGGATCTATGATTGTTCGTACTATATATTCTCATTGGATGTTTATTTCACTAGTCTCCTTTTTGTATTTGTTTCTCTGCCCTGTTGAGATAACATATAAAGCCAGCCTGTATACTAACACCTTATTACCCCCTTGAAGAAGCTGACCTCGAAATGTGTGTCAGGGTGGTGAGGTGGTGGTCCGATGCAAAGGCTCGGCATATCATTATGGGTTACATCATAGACACCTGTAAACCATAGCACACCTCATTCCTGCACTTTACCCAAAGGCTCAGATAGTACTTGGGCTTGGAAGACACATCAGAAGAGTCCAGAAGGTGACAAAATGGCCCTCACAATTCTCCACATGCACAGAAGCTTGACCTAGGCTGGGTCATTATAGGTGATGTCTGCCTAGGAAATGTCCACAAACCAACCACTGTAAATTCCCTTTACACTAATACCTTGGAGAATGGACATCCATCCCTGTTCCATCCTTGCCCTACAGATTCCTCATAAGTGAGAAGCTTACAAGCATTGTACATCCTGACTAGTGATGAGCAAAGTATTGAAAAATTCAATTCGGCTGCTTTGCCGAATTTTACAAAAAAATTTGCTTCGTAAAGAATTACTTTGTCACGAAGCACATTTCTTTGTAAGTAGTGGGTGCAATGACAGGGAGCAGCTATTGCACCCCGCAGATGCCATATTTCTAGCTGATCGTGGCATCTGACATTGATATTACAGCGTAACATTAAAAACAATTAATAAAACCATACTTATTATGGGACAGCAGGCACCATTATGGGCTTATTATGGGACAGCAGGCACCATTATGGGCTTATTATGGGACAGCAGGCACCAGCGTCCTCTGCTCACCGCGCCTGCGCCGAATACAGAGTGCAGGCGCGGGATTTCAGAAGAAGACAGTGCAGGAGGATCGCTTCCCCGCACTGTCAATCAAAGTAAGAAGGGGCGTGCCAGCAGGTTGCCGGACGGAGCCGCTAGGAGCAGAGCAACGCCCCCCCTGCTCCTAGAGGCTAATTTACATATTATAAAAGTAAGTTTTTCTGCCTAAATATACATCCGATTTTTATAAAAAAGACATTATCAAGCTGGTCTGACATTAGCACATAGCTATGTCAGACAGCTTATAATGTCAAAAGTTGATGACAGAAACCCTTTAAAGAAACCACAAACTTTTCCTATGATAAAGTCAGCGATCACTTGGGATTCATGGTCTTCCAGAGGACAAAGGAAGACCACAAAATAGCCCCCTCTATTGAAGATGAGGCATTCTTAAAGGTAGTGGAACGTGGATTTTTAAGATGAAGGAAATACTGTAGCTGGACTGCACCCATTCCCTTTAAAACTCAGAGACACCATCTTCCCAACAATAGGGAGCAGACATCAAAATTACAGAATGCACTACATCATTCAATCAGACGCCACTTTCAAAGAAGACCAGATATGAAGAGACATTTCATCTTATTCATGATCAAGATATTTGAAAATGGCCATGCAGAAGTAGCTCCCTAAAAGAAAAAGAACCCTGGCACCTACCAATTTTCTGTGTCTATTAACTTAAGAAGCCAGAACAAATATGGGTAGTGTTTGACTCCAGCTCACTTTATGTAGATGGTTCCTTTACCAGAGGCTACTATCAGCCTACTCAAAATGAAAGCATGCTTTCATTTTCAAACCTCAGACTGCATGAGATTACGTCAAATAGCACACTTGTTATGGAGGCCTTCCCCAGTCAAGATCATGTCAGTAATTTGAAAGATCTAGACTCAATCCCCATGTAACGCAGCCTAGGGCTCAACAGGGACCTCAACACCGACTTCTTTACCTTTCAGGTTGACCAAGAACAAAGGCCTTTCAGACAGCATGGTGTATAATCTACCATAAACAGTCTACAGGAGCCACTTGGGTGTGCAGCACCTGTGACCATCCAAGGTAAGACTCTGCGCAGAAACACTTTCTCCAGAGAAAGAGGCATTATGGTTGGCATGGACAGACTCTCTAAAGTTGTTGTCCAACTTAAACATACCTAGGCCTATGTCCCTTTGGCAGAGGTTCAGTCTAGGAAGCTGTGTGTAATTTCTGAGGCTTCAGTAAAAGTGATGGCTGCAGTCGCTTACCTTAAAACAACAGACATTAAGGACCGAATCTATATTGACTTTGTAATGGGGAAGGCAAAGCTGGCAACACGTCCTGAACCTACTATACCTAGACTGGAGCTTTGTGCTGCAGCTTTTTGGGATAATTTTTTTTTTAATTTTTTCAACATACAAAAAAGGCCTCATGCACACGGCTGTTGTTTCACTTCAATGGGGCCGCAAAAGATGCGGACAGCACTTCGTGTGCTGTTCGCATCCGTTGCTCCGATCCGTGGCCTCGCAAAAAAATAGAGCATGTGCTATTCTTGTCCATTTTGCGGACAAGAATAGGCATTTCTACAATGAGCCGCGTTCTGTTCCACAAATTGCGGAATGGAATGCCGAGCAGCTTCCGTGTTTTGCGGATCCGCAGTTTGCGGACTGCAAAACACATACGGTCGTGTGCATGAGGCCAAATAAAGGCAATTGTGGGATCTCACTCCGCTGAAAGGTTACAGAGCATATAAGCAAACCCTCCGTGTGCTGTAGTTCTAGCAGTAGAAGTAGCAGAATTACCTCAGAAATAGATGTGAAACTTGATGACACAGTGTTTCATACAGACAGTAAAGCAGTGTTGGGCTACATTTATAATGAGACCGTAAAATGTTATGTCTATGTAAATAACAGGATCCAAAGGATTAAGAAATCAACATAGCCAGTGGTGTTACTAGAGTTCTATGGGCCCCAGGGCAAACTTTGGATCGGGCCCCCCTTCCTCCATTATAGGTTTCAATTTTGCCCCCTCCCATTCTGTATATATTTGATTTTGCCCCATGTATATAGTTGAATGATTGCCCATGCCCCCTCTCACGCTGTGTAGATTACATTTTTTCTCTGTCATCTTGTCATCCCACGAGACCTGGGACCTCCGGTGGCGGGTCTTACATACATGACATAACACAGCGGGGCGCACTGGCTTTTTGATCTATAAGGCAAAGAAGAGGGGACTGGCTAAAAGCACTTGCTCCTCACCATCAACCGCCCCCCATCGGCCTCAGTCGAACCCTCTACGACTGCGATCGTTACACCCCTAAACACAGTCTATCCAGTGGCTCTATGTACCAACTACCAACAACCCAGCAGATCCTTAAAGACTCTTTGTCTCACAGGGCCAACATTCCTATACAATACAACACTAATGAGGAAAACACATATGGATTATTAGAGCCACAATCTGATGCACACATTAGCCCTCGGGTTTTTGTACTTGCTACTATAGGTTGTAAAAGGCAGCTTGGGTCCAAATGTTTCAACAGGTTATCTACTTGGAGTCATTAAGCAGAGCTATAGCTTGTCTCATTAACATAGCTAGATCCTATACAGCCACACCAAAAGGATCAAAGCATGCAATGGCACTATTGTTACAAGGCCTATATAGTGGACGAGCTCTCAAACCAGAGACGTTATTATCCATTGTGTCCAACAAGAGGCTTATCTACGTGAACCTGAATCCCTCCAAAACCAAAAGAGTCTTTCCAAAGACCGTCGTCTTAGGAGACTTGACCAATTTATAGATGCTAAAGGATTGTTGACATCTGAAATGCAAAACTCGACAGTATTGAATGTAATCCGATAATACTCCCAAATAATTTTATTGCGTCCCTACTTGTGCAACACTACCATGAATGAGTTAAGCACCAAGAACATTTGTTCACTGAGGGAGCTCTACGTGCAGCTGGGTTCTGAATAGTGAGTTTACTTTTCAGACATATCACTTGCCGTAAAACTTTGTGTTATGTTTCAGTTCCAGAAAATGGCAAATCTTCCTGCTGACCGACTTAGCATAGAACCTCCTTTCACAAATTTTGGTCTTGACGTGTTTGGCCCCTGGTCTGTCACCAGCTGGCATACTAGACCATGCAAATAGCAAATGCTGGGCAGTCCTATTTACGAGTGTTAGGGCTATGCATATAAAAGTTATTTAGTCTCTGGACACCTCCAGCTTCATAAACGCTCTCAGGCACTTAATTTGTATCAGAGGCACAGCCAAACATATCTGCTCTGATAGCGGTACCGATTTAGTTGGAGCTTGCAAAGAACTCAAATTCTCTTCAAACGTGAATGTGTAGAGAGATATCTTACTGAACAAGGTTGCATATGGGCATTTAACCCTCCATACTTCCCCTATGAGAGGCTCTTTGGGAGCTCATGATCACTATAGCTTGCAGTATCCTTGATTCAATATTCCTACAAGTGTGAATTTCAAGACTTACTCCTGAGACCCTCAGAACTTTCATTGCTGAAGTAGCTTGTCTTCCTATGCGGCACAAGGGTCTTTGGGCCCCCTCAGGCTCCTGGGCCCGGTAGCAACTGCTACCTCTGCACCCCCTATAGCTACGCCCATGTAAAGACCTATACAAGTGCCAGTGGAGGCGAGTACAAACACTAGAAGATGCCTTCTGGAATAAGTGGAAGAGACATTACCTCTACTTAACAGACAAGAAACAAATGGCAAGTCAGTAAACCTCACATGGAAGTTGGTAATGTTGTTCTTGTAAGAGACTCTCAGTCAAAGAAGCATGAATGGCCTTTAGGACTGATACCCAAAGTGTTTCCAAGCAAAGACAGAAAACTGGAAGTCAGAGTTTGCAGCTAAAAGGAGCTCAAATATTTCCTCAGACCTGACTCTGAACTGAGACATGGCAGCCATATTTTCCATGATCAGCTCAAGGACAAAACGGCATTCATTATCATCCTCCACATCCAGAATGAATGTGGCATCGCTGGTAGGTTCAGGCTGTTAACATTGCCGGATTGTATATTCATATACAGTTGTGTTCAAAATTATTCAACCCCCAATGCTGTAAAGGGTTTTAGAGAATTTAGTGTACATTTGTAATTGTGTTCAGAATGAAATCTTACAAGGACTTTTTAAAGAACCAAATGCAACTAAAATGACATCAATTGTTTTTGTAATACAGTATTAAATGTTTTTTTTGTGATTTCTTCATTGACACAATTATTCAACCCCTTAAAGACGACCACTCTTAAGAACAGAGATTTATTCAAGTGTTTTCGATCAGGTATTGAAAACACCTCTGGATGTCAAGGAGCAGCAATCAAGCAGAATAAGCACCAATTAGGCAGATGTAAAATGACTGTGATACTCAGCTCCTTCTAGACATTTACTGGTGTGTTTACAAACATGAAGTCAAGAGAATGGTCCAGGAAGACAAGAGAAGAGGTGATTTCTCTTCACAGAAAGGGCAATGGCTATAAGAAGATTGCAAAGATGTTAAACATACCAAGAGACACCATAGGAAGCATCATTCGCAAATTCAAGGCAAAGGGCACTGTTGAAACGCTACCTGGTCGTGGCAGAAAGAAGATGCTGACTTCGACTGCTGTGCGCTACCTGAAGCGCAAAGTGGAGAAAAGTCCCTGTGTGACTGCTGAGGAACTGAAAAAAGATTTGTCAGATGTGGGTAGTGAAGTTTCAGCTCAGACAATAAGGCGCACACTGTGTAATGAAGGCCTCCATGCCAGAACTCCCAGGCGCACCCCCTTGCTGTCTCCAAAGAACAAGAAGAGTCGACTGCAGTATGCCAAAAGTCACGTGGACAAACCACAAACGTTTTGGGATAGTGTTCTGTAGACTGATGTTTAGAACTGTTTGGGCCCATGGATCAACGCTATGTTTGGAGGAGGAAGAAAAAGGCCTATGAAGAAAAGAACACCTTGCCTACTGTGAAGCATGGCGGGGGGTCAATCATGCTTTGGGGCTGTTTTGCTTCTACAGGTACAGGGAAGCTTCAGCGTGTGCAAGGTACCATGAATTCTCTTCAGTACCAGGAGATATTGGATGAAAATGTGATGCAGTCCGTCACAAACCTGAGTCTTGGGAGACCTTTCAACAGGACAATGATCCCAAGCATACCTCCAAGTCCACTAGAGCATGGTTGCAGATTAAAGGCTGGAACATTTTGAAGTGGCCCTCGCAGTCACCAGACTTAAATCCGATTGAGAACCTCTGGTGGGACTTAAAGAAAGCAGTTGCAGCGCGCAAGCCTAAGAATGTGACTGAACTGGAGGCTTTTGCCCATGAAGAATGGGCGAAGATACCCGTAGATCGCTGCAAGACACTTGTGTCAAGCTATGCTTCACGTTTAAAAGCTGTTGTAACTTACAGAAAGAGGAAGTCTCTGCTTCAAATTATAACACACATTTGCAGGTCCGTATAGATGAGTTCCTTAACGCTGTGAAGTTGCCCTCACTATCCTCTGAGGACATAGAGGCACTCATGAGACCCTTTACGGAGGAAGAAGTGAGTTTGGTACTCTCCACAATCCCATCTGGAAAGAGCCCTGGCCCTGACGGCCTTCCCATTGTCTACTATAAAAAATTTGCAAAGATACTGATCCCACATTTTACATCTCTTTGTAATTCTCTTCTAGCTGGAGGATCCCTTCCCCCACAGTCTCAGGCTGCGAACATCACCATCCTCCCTAAGGAAGGAAAAGATCCAGAGTCCTGTGGTAGCTATCGCCCTATCTCGCTACTGAATACAGACCTGAAGTGGTGGGCAAAGCTTTTAAGCAGCCGGATTTCTGTTCTACTGCTGAGACTAGTGGGAGAGGAACAGGTAGGCTTCGTTCAAGGTAGGGAGGGGCGTCACAACATCAGTCGGGTAATCAATGCTATCTGTCTAGCCAAAAAGAAAAATGTTCCATTGGTCTTACTAGGAACAGATGCCGAGAAGGCGTTTGATAGAGTCAGCTGGCCCTATATGAGAAGCACTCTGTTAGCATTTGGTTTCCCGGCTGGGTTTGTGTCTGCTATCTTTTCCATGTACTCAGCGCCTTCAGCCCGCATCCTAGTAAACGGAACCTTGTCTGATCCCTTTGAAATAAGTAATGGGACCCGACAGGGTTGCCCCCTGTCTCCTTCACTATTTATATTAGTATTGGAAACCCTGCTGTTGAAATTCCGGCAGTGCCCTAAGATTGAGGGAATCCAACTGGATGGCTTTACTCACAAGATGGCAGCTTTTGCCGACGATTTACTCCTTATGATCTCTAATCCTCTAGAAGCTATGCCACTGATATTGGATACCTTCAAGTCCTTTGGTGAGGTCTCTAATTTTAAAATCAATCTGGAAAAGTCTGAAGCCTTAGGAATTACCCTATCTCCCACTCAATTACGTAACTTGAAAACTTCCTCCCCTTTTAAATGGCCCACAGCAGCAATTAAATATCTAGGAGTATTGATCCCTCCATCCCCAGACAAATTATTTCAACTGAATTTCCCTCAGCTATTAACTAAAATTCAAAACTTCTTGACTAAATCAACCCTATTAAAAGTGTCTTGGTTAGGCCGGAAAAATGTTTTGACGACTTATGTTCTTCCCCAAATCATTTACCTATTCCGCTCTTTACCCATAACTCTCCCCAGAACATATTTGGATACACTGAAGATGATGATGGGAAAGTTCCTTTGGGCAGGGAAAAAGGCCAGGCTCCCCTACTCACTTCTTGCGCGTAAAAAAAGGCAAGGCGGGATTTCCCTTCCTGACATTTATACGTACCTATTCACCTGGAAAGGTGGCTAGTTCTTACTAATGACAACATTTCCGCCCTTCACGTAAAATTAGAAAGGGCTGTGCTGGGGAAAAGGTTGGAGCATCTGTTATGGATCAAACCGAGATCCCAACTTACCTCTGAGATTACCAGTGTTTTAACTAAGAGCACTATATTGTGCTGTCACAAATCACCTCACTTGCATATTAATGGTGCCTCGGTCTCCCCCATTGCTCCCCTGAGAATTCTACCTTACACGCTCTCTGACAAAATTTTGGAACTGACAGATATTTGGTTCTCTCTACCTAATGCCAGACTAGGTGACTTACTGAAATTAGTAGACCCTCAGGACCACTATTTGTCTTTAGGCGGGACCTCACCGCCTCCTGGTTTTACCTTTCACAAATGGGATTTTGAGACCATGTGCAAGAAATTTAGGTCAGCGGCCTTTCTCCCACTCCCTGAACCTACCTGGCTGGAGACACTAGCACTTCTCCCTAACCCTCCTCCCAAGACACTCTCCCTGATTTACAAACATGTTGTGGAAAAGAGTGCGGCGAATCCGCCCATTTACCTGAAAGAATGGGAGGAAGAACTAGGTATCACTTTAGATGACTTTGAGAAACACTTTGTTATGTCACGCTCTCATGGGTTCTCCAGATGCGTAAAAGTGCAGGAAAACTCCCTTAAACTATTAACTAGATGGTATCGCACACCTGCTTTGTTGTACAAAATGCATCTGACACCTTCAGACACTTGTTGGAGATGTCAGGAGGAGGGAGGAACGCTTTCGCACATCTGGTGGTCCTGCCCAAAATTGAAGAACTTCTGGAGTTCTGTTGAGAAGACAATAAACAAAGTGTGTGATGACCGACTTCAACTTTCCGCCCCATTGGTCCTATTGTGGAAACCAGGCCCGGACTTCATACCTAATAAACATAAAATCCAAACACATATGATTGCTGCGGCGAAGCTTCTCATCCCCATGATCTGGAAATCAGAAGATCCTCCCACCTTACAAATGTGGTATGATAAAATGAACCAGATCTGCAGGATGGAGGAGCTTGCTGGCTGGGAATCACATAATAGGAAAGGCTTCCTTGCCGTATGGCAACCTTGGATATCCCATATGGCACTCCATAAGACACCAGAATCCCTGGGTACTACGAGTCTTTGAATCCCCGTGGTCCACTCCCCCCATCTTTCAGATATCAATTTTCCATATTCTTGACACTCTATATCTCTTGGACCATTGACTTTGTGACGTAACAATGATACAGTGAGTTTCCTAGTTTTGGACACCTTTCATAGCCTTTTCAATATCTCTGTGTGACAACTCACCGTTGAAACTGGTCATTATTCACATTCCTTCCCTAATTCCTATTTGCTGTAGCGGACACAGAGCGGCACGTTTGTTGTTGTTTGTCTCAGTTTTACCTAATAATTCTGCGTTCTTTATGCAGGACGACTACTATCAGGAGCGGACACGCTCTTGAACCACGTACATGTTGTTGTCATTTATTGCCTGAATTGTTGATCAGCTGATCCCAACATGTAATCTTGATACCAGATAGCAACTGTATGACTATTCTTGTCGTTATTTGTCCTGTAATATGTTGCTATTACAATATATTCTCAATAAAAAGAGATTTGTTAAAAAAAAAAAAAAAGCTGTTGTAACTGGAAAAGGATGTTGTACTAAGTACTAAGATTGAATGTCACTTGGGGGTGGAATAAAACTGATAATGATGTGAGCACAGAAAATACATTTGTGGTTATTTCATTATAAATGTTATGTTATATTTGTCTGACTTACAAGGGCCTCTTTGATTTAATTGTAAACAAGATGACTGAAATGATCAAAATCAATGTCAAACTGGCCAAAACACTCAATTTCAGTGGTGGTTGAATAATTTTGAATACAACTGTATACTGATATGCTGTACTGAATGTATCCTGTATTTATGCACATTTGCCAAGCTTTTTACTATAATGTATTCTAGCATATTGCCATATGCTCATTTACTATAGTAAGTACATCTTCTTTTTGTTCCTCAGTTTCACCATATCCTTGTAATAAAAGTTCAGATGGATGTTACTTCAGAGTCAATTAGTTGCTAGGAGGTAGTTTAGTTCTGTCAACTTATACCTCACTCACACATAAGGAGGACAGAACAGTGCCATTTAATATTTTCCTGCCCTGTGATCACCACCTCATATGTGATATTTCTATTTGTTTCTGATCAATTTAAGGGTACTTTCACACTAGCATTTTTCTTTTCCGGCATTGAGTTCCGTCAAAGGGGCTCAATACCTGAAAATAACTCATCAGTTATATCCTAATACATTCTGAATGGAGAGAAATCCGTTCAGGATGCATCAGGATGTCTTCAGTTCAGTCACTGTACGGCGTTTTGGACGGAGATAATACCGCAGCATTAAAATGCCGGATCAGTTGCCGGAATGCCGGATTCGGCATTAATTCACATTGAAATGTATTAGTGCCGGATCTGGCATTAGATATACCTGAAAGACGGATCCGTCTTTCCGGTCTGCGCATGCGCAGACATTTAAAACTGTAAAAAAAATACAAGACGGATCCGTCTACCCGCATGACAAGCGGAGAGACTGATCCGTTCTTGCAATGCATTTGTGAGACGGCGGAACTGCTTGCCGGATCACTCTGCCGCAAGTGTGAAAGTACCCTAAGGGTACTTTCACACTAGCAGCATAGCTATCTGGCAGGCTGTTTCGGCGGGTGAACAGCCTGCCAGATCTGCCATGCCGCAAGTACCCGTGCACGGCCGGAGATCGCCGAACTAAAAGTACTGCAGGTCCGACTTTTTGGTCCGGCAATCACTGCACGGGTACTTGCGGCATGGCGTATCCGGCAGGCTGTTCACCCTCCGAAACAGCCTACCGGATAGCTATGCCGCTAGTGTGAAAGTACCCTAACTGAGATGGTTATTAATCGATCAGTTATGAATTAGTAAAGATATTTATTTGTAGTTAGAATTTTGGTGTAGTTACTTCTTAATGTATTGCTCCATGTACTGGGTATTAGTAATTTGAATATTTAAATTTATATATGGTTTGGTGTAACCCCGTTTTTTTGGAACATATTGGTTTGGTGTTTTAAATCTTTCCATTATACCTTATCTCTGTGTAGGCTCTGCACTTAGTTTTGACTCACAATCACTGATGAAAATCACTGACCAAATACTAACTGACTGACTGTCTGAAAGTGGCCTTATCACTGGAATATTTTTTAAAGTCTCAAAAAAAGTCCCAAAGTCACTTCAGTAGGGAGTGGCGTAGAAAACTGGAGTATAATTTCTAGACAAAAGTGTTAGGTTTAAAGATGCTCCAAAGTTAACAAGTAACAAGCTCTGTTTAATAAATTTGGTGCCAATGTATGCCAACGCAGACTAAAAGAAAACTGACTTCAGATAATACCCTCATGATGAATTTCCCCCTTTTTGTGAAGGAAGCCTTAGGCCTCTTACACACGGGCGTCATGTTTGACGCCCGGATAAGAGGCGGGTGCGTTGCGGGAATATGCGCGTTTTTCCCACGCGGGTGCAAACGTTTGTAATGCGTTTTGCACACGCGTGAGAAAAATCGCCATGTTTGGTACCCAGACCCGAAGCCGGACTTCATCACTGAAGACCGGTTTCGGGTAGAGTATTCTGGAGAATTGATTATTTTCCCTTATAACATGGTTATAAGGGGAAATAATAGCATTCTTAATAAAGAATGCATAGTAAAATGAAGTGGAAGGGGTTAAAAATAATAAAAGTTAACTTACCTTATCCACTTGATCGCGTAGTCGCGATCTCTCCTCTCTTTCCCTGCAGCATCTAAGATCTACAGGACCTGTGATGATGTCACATCACATGGTCCAATCACATGGTCCATCTTACCATGGTGAACAACATTTACTGTAGATACATGATTAATGGAAGCCTTTTTGCACTGTCAATCATTAACACTACCACACAAGACTCATGAATGTAGAAAATGTTCCAATAATAATACTGCAGGACAATTGTGTAGACATTGCACTGCTGGGGTAACTACCAGGCAAAGTCTCTAGAAAGATCCGATCAGCTAGTTTATACACAAGATGCAGTTATTAACATGGAAAAGTCACAGTATAAACTATTGGGGTCATTTATTAAGACAGGCGTTTTAGACACCAGTCTTAACCTTGTGCTGATGCTTGATGCGACTTAGTTATGTAGAGACGCTGACTTCTGGCTGCGCGACTTCCTTAAATGTACGCAAGCTCCCATGCTGGTATAGATTTAAGTCATTTTCTACGCCAAAAACAGCCGTAGAAAATAATAAATAAAGGGGCCAGGCCGCCCCTTTCCCCATCCACACCATGCCCCCTTTTTACGACACCTTGGAAAAGTGATGCGAGTGGGGAAAAGTGGCACATTTGGCTGCAAATCCATTTTCGACCAAATCTGCGTACACTGACTGGGGGTGTACTAGAGAAGAAGCTGGGTGAATTCTCCATGACATTTCCATAAGACTGATTTTCGGTAGTCGTCTGACTCCCACTACACCATGGATCAGCACATACTGCACATCCTTACCCAGCAGTACCAAAAAGAAGCCCACTTGACCACTGCAGTGATTTGTTGCATTACAACTTGTAATTAAATTGATATTAATTCATATTTTATGTAATGAACCTGACAAAATACCGAAGTCCAGATTATTACAGGGGAATGAAAAAATACTTTGGTTTAGTTAATTATTGTTAAGCTGTGAGTGTATACGTATTCACTCCCTTTGCTATTAGGCTAGGGCTACACAACGACATGTCGCGCGACACATAGCGCACAGCTACACTGCAACAGGTGTTACGCGACATTGATGTCGCATGACAATTTTTATAATGATAGTCTATGGTGTCGCCAGCACTACCAAGCAAGCAACATGAAGACCATGGAGTTCTCCAAAGTTTTTGACATTTGTTATCTGTAATCTACTGTCACTGTTCGGAGTTTTTGTATTCTCTGTGCTGCAGTAACACTGAATTTCCCCATGGTGGGACTATTAAAGGATTATCTTATCTTAAACTGTCAACAATGATAACACTGATGGAGATCTAAAGATCCACAGCAGAGATGGAAGCATCTGTCCATAGGACCACAATAAGCTATAGGTTGACTGTTGAAAAGTGGCCAGAAAAAAGCTATTGCTGAAAGAATTTGACAGAGTCCCCTAAACAAAGGAAACAAGGTTCTCTGGTGAGAGGACTTGGAAAAGGGAACTTTTTTGGCATCATAGGAAATGCTATGTGGGGTGCAAACCCAACATCCCAAGAATACCATTCTCAAGTCACAGTGAAGCATGGTGGTGGTAGCATCGTGCTGTGGGGTTGCTTTTCATCAGCATGGATTGGAAAACTGGTCAGGACTGAAGGAAGATGGATGGCAGGAAACATGGGGTAAATTTTGGGGAAAACCTGTTTTATTCTGTCAGAGATTTGAGATCTGGGACATTGGTTCACCTCACAGCAGAACAATGACCCTAAGTATACTGCTAGAGTGACATTGAAGGGGAAGCATTATATGCCCTAGAATGGGCTAGACCAGGCATGGCCAACCTGCGTCTCTCCAGCTGTTGTAAAACTACAACCCCCACCATGCCTTGCTGTAGGCTGATAGATGTAGGCAGTCTGGGCATGCTGGGAGTTGTAGTTTTGCAAGAGTTGGAGAGCCTCAGGTTGGCCATCCCTGGCCTAGTCAAAAGTCCAGCCTTAAAGCCAACTGAGAATCTGTGACATGACTTGAAGAATGCTGTACACCAAAGCAACCCATCTAAGGTTGGGTTCACATCACATTTTGTCTTACGTTTAAACTTATACAAAGAAACGTATACGTTTAAATGGATGCCTCAGACAGATGTCTTCCATCACCATAGAGGTCCATTGTAGAAACATATACGTTAACATATACATTTTCTTTTACTAGACACCACTGGATGGAAATGCATGGTGTACTGCACTTTTGTGTCTTTTTTGTTTCTCAAATGCCTATGTTAAACGTAGGGCAAAAACATGATGGGAGCCCAGCCAAACATCTCCACATGCATGTTCTAATCCAACGTTAGCGTGTACTCTTTTTGCTGGACTCTGCAGGATGGAAAAGTGTGGTGTACTGCGCTTTAGCATCCTTTTTTCCCCCAACGTATATGTTAAACGTAGGGTAAAAACGTGATTGAAAGAGTTGGAGCAGTTTTGCCTGAAAGAATGGACAAAAATCCCAGTATGTAGTAGAACTAAGCTAATAGCCCAAGTCACCTGCATCTGTAATTGCAGCAAATGGTGTTTACAAATTGACTTGCACATTAAAAGTCTCAATTTTGTGTCTGAATTATTGTTTTTTTTTATTGTTTATTGCAGTAAAAACAATATTTTACATCTTCAAAGTAGTAGGCATGATGTGTAAACCAAATGGATACAAAAATCCATTTTAATTCCCAGCTGTAATGCAACAAAGCAGGAAAATGGCAAGATTTTTATTGCAGGTGTAATAGGAGATCATAGTGGACGTGAGAGTAAACACTGGTAAGAAGATATTACTCATCAGCCATATTGGATGTGCATGGATGCACTTTAACATTATTTTATGTTCCTTTTTCTAATATTTGCAGTGTTTGTTTTTTATTTTTCTTAGATTTTTTCCTTGTTCCCCTGGGCAGTGGGGTAGCAGATAGGATAATTTTTTATCTTTGCATTTCTCTATATACAGATCAGAACATAACAGTGATGTAACGAATACAATCCATGAAATTACTACTTGTGATCTGCACATACAGGACTGCAGGGGAGACACGGTTCATGTCTTTCTAGCATCCCATGGCCTCATTGCAATGTCAAAGGTTTCAATGCAGTTTCCACATTAGGGCCCTAATGATAAACAGCGGTCAAACAGGTTGCCCCACCATATAACTGAAGAACGGAAAGCTAAACGGTGATATCAATTCAGCCTCAATTAGGTAAGATATATTATATTCCCTAGTATATTCCCAGTACTAACCTCAGTATCTGAGGAAAGGGATTTAGGGGTCATTATATCAGACGACCTAAAGGTGGGCAGACAATGTCATAGAGCAGCAGGTAATGCCAGCAGAATGCTTGGGTGTATAGGGAGAGGCATTAACAGTAGAAAGAGGGAGGTGCTCATGCCGCTCTACAGAGCACTAGGGAGACCTCATTGGGAGTATTGTGTGCAGTACTGGAGACCATATCTGCAGAAGGATATTGAAACTTTGGAGAGAGTTCAGAGAAGAGCTACTAAACTAGTACCTGGATTGCAGGACAAAACTTACCAGGAAAGGTTAAAGGACCTTAACATGTATAGCTTGGAAGCAAGAAGAGACAGAGGGGATATGATAGAAACTTTTAAATACATAAAGGGAATCATCACGGTAAAAGAGGACAGAATATTTAAAAGAAGACAAACTGCTACAAGAGGACATAGTTTTAAATTAGAGGGGCAAAGGTTTAAAAGTAACATCAGGAAGAATTACTTTACTGAGAGAGTAGTGGACGCATGGAATAGCCTTCCTGCAGAAGTGGTAGCTGCAAATACAGTGAAGGAGTTTAAGCATGCATGGGATAGGCATAAGGCCATCCTTCATATAAGATAGGGCCTGGGGCTATTCATAGTATTCAGCATATTGGGCAGACTAGATGGGCCAAATGGTTCTTATCTGCCGACACATTCTATGTTTCTAGTGATGCCATCCAAGTTTTCTGTTTAAGCTGTGCCTCAACCACTTGCAGACCAAGACCAAGTGGTTAAATTGAACACCATTTTCTTTATCTAAGTAGGTATAATATTAGTTTCTGATAAATTTCTCAATATATCTTTATGTTTTCATTATAATTTTTTTGGCAATACAGAGCTCAGTTCCCCAGCACTTATGGTTCTACTGAGGTGGTTAACAAAATGATGTACAGATGAGATGATGCATTATTCCATTGCTAAGTGCTGCCCTCTAGTGTTCCTATGCAGTAATGCAGTCACCCAACTTTTTAAAACTTTGGTTTTCTACAATTTTAAAGGGAAAGGAACAACTGGATACAATATTAAGAGGAGAACATCTATAGTGAAGATATAATATGGACCATATATGTTTACAAGCTGCTTAATAAAATAAATGGCTTCCTTGGACACTAATGATTTCACATAGCAACCTGTCATCCTCCAGTGTCTCAACAACTGTTTTGGGGATAAGCTTGCATCACTTTAAGGCTACATTCACACGACCGTGAATGTGTCCGCGTCCGTTCCGCAATTCTGCGGGACGGCTGCGGACCCATTCACTGTCTATGGGGCCGGACGAGGTGCGGAGAGCACACTAGGTGCTCTCCGCTTCCGCATTTACGGAGCGCGGCCCCGAACTTCCGGTCCGCGGCTCCGCAAAAGATAGAACATGTCCTATTCTTGTCCGCAGCCTGCGGACAAGAATAGGCATTTCTATGGGGGGTGCGGCTGGGTGTATTCCGGATCCGCAATTTGCGGATCCGTAATACACTACGGTCGTGTGAATGTAGCCTAATACAGAGTCCCTCCTTCCCACACAAGGTTAGTATAGTTCAGGAACTAATTGAGAGAATGAATATGAGCAGGGACTGAACGATTCCGAATAGTGATATTATTGAGAGGCTAAATGGAAAATATGTAGCAAAAAACTTGAACAAGCCAAAAGATGTATTATGTAGTGTTGAAAAATATATGATATCTTACAGGGGCGTAACTATCAGGGCCGGCGTCAGCACCCGGCACACCTGGGCAAGTGCCGGGGGCCCACATCAGGAACTTCAGCTGTGCCCGCTCACTCCTGCCGCTGTGTCCTGGTCTTCATTAAACTGCCTGTTCTGAATTCTAGGGCAGCTTACTCCAGCAATGCAGACAATTTTCGCCATGTGCACTGCTGGAGTGGGCGGCCCCAGAACTCAGTACCTACCGTTTATTTTGCAGACCCATTGAAATGAATGGTCCCGCATATGGTCCGCAAAAAAAAACAAACGGACACGGAAAGAAACTACGTTCGTGCGCATGAGACCTTACTGATGGGAATCGCTGACCAAATACACGTAAAAGGCCTCAGGCCCTGTTCACATCAGTTTTATGGCATCCATTTAATTCCCATGCCATGACATATAAAAACAAATGCTTTGGATGGTTACCATACAGTGGCATTTGTATTCCATATGGTTCCAATTTCTAAAGAAGGTATATTTTAACATATAATAACATTGTATGGAATAGCATCTGCATGTTGGTGCCTTTTTGGCCACATTATATGCACATTGGGTCAGATTTATCATTAGTTAAAGTCACTTTAATGGAATGAAAAAGTCCCAAAAAAATGCGCAATCAGTAAAATTGCGCATTTTTTGGGGACTTTTTCAAGCTCTGCACTAAGCTCTCCAGTTTTGAGAAAGTGGGCGTGTTGTCCTATGTAAATGAACCTCTAGACAGATTTACTATTGGGACTATTTAAAAAGTCCCAAAAAAATGCGCAATTTCACTCCAGTGAGGACCATGCTTATCTTATGCGACTTTTTAATAGAACATGCAACTTTTTTGTAAAGACGTGCGACTTTTGTAAAGCCGCTTACTGAAGGATAAACTGCTGCCATCAAACCACATTTATAACAGTATTAAAGGACCATTAATAAATCTGACTGAGCCCAAAGTGACTTTGGACATATGTAAAAGTGGAGTAAGATGTAAGTGTAATGATAAATCTGGCCCATAGTGTCCATTCAGTCCTAGAAAGGTGCACACTATGTCCCTATGATCAGCTGAAATCTAAGTAACCATGAAGTATTCTGTTCCTCCACAGGGTTAATAAAGCATTACATTGTATCTACTGAAAACAATGGTGCGTAGGTGTAATGCTTGGGTGTGCTAGGTCCTCCAAATGAGACAAGCACGCTTTACTGTGACCAGGGGAGGACTGGGCCATAGAAACCTGAAAGTGGCCACATGTTGTAGGAGAGTCCAAATTGACAACACAAGCAGGGACAACAGAAGTAGGCAGGGCCAGCACTCCTGTAGTACAGCACAAAACACCGCCCCTGCAGAACCAAATACCACAGTGCAGCACAAAATGCTGCCACCTTCGCTGCAGTATTCAAGTGTATCACCAGGACAGCGATGCAGTTGAATTCAGGAGGGCACCTGCAGCTGCTGACAAGGTCCATAAGAACATGATGCTCCTACATTAACCACCTCAGCCCCCCTAGCTTAAACACCCTTAATGACCAGGCCACTTTTTACAATTCTGCACTACACTACTTTACCCGTTTATTGCTCCGTCATACAACTTACCACCCAAATGAATTTTACCTCCTTTTCTTCTCACTAATAGAGCTTTCATTTGGTGGTATTTCATTGCTGCTGACATTTTAACTTTTTTTGCTATTAATCAAAAATGACCGAAATTTTTGCAAAAAAATGAAATTTTTCACTTTCTGTGGTAAATTTCTTTTTAAAAAACGACATTTCTATATAAATTTTTCGCAAAGTTTATTGTTCTACATGTCTTTAATAAAAAAAATCCAATAAGTGTATATTTATTGGTTTGGGTAAAAGTTATAGCGTTTACAAACTATGGTGCAAAAAAGTGAATTTCGGCATTTTGAAGCAGCTCTGACTTTCTGAGCGCCTGTCATGTTTCTTCAGGTGCTAGAATGCCAGGAAAGTATAAATACCCCCCAAATGACACCATTTTAGAAAGAAGACACCCCAAAGTATTCGCGGAGGGGCATGGTGAGTTCATGTATCATTTCATTTTTTTTATCACAAGTTAGCGGAAAATGACACTTTCTGAGGAAAAATAATAATAAAGTTTCCATTTCTGCTAACTTCTGGCAAAAAAATAAAAAATCTCCCACGGACTCACTATGCCCCTCAGTGAATACCTTGGGGTGTCTACTTTCCGAAATGGGGTCATTTGTGGGATGTGTTTACTGTTCTGGCATTTTGGGCGGGGCAAAATTGTGAGCATCCCTGTAAAACCTAAAGGTACTCGTTGGAATTTGGGTCCCTTTGCGCACCCAGGCTGCAAAAAGTGTCACTCATGTGGTATCGCCGTACTCAGGAGAAGTAGGGCAATGTGTTTTGGGGTGTATTTTTACATATACCCATGTTGGGTGAGAGAAATATCTCTGTAAACTGACAACTTTGTATCAAAAAATTTAAAAAGTTGTCATTTACAGAGATATTTCTCACACCCAGCATGGGTATATGTAAAAATACACCCCAAAACACGTTGCCCTACTTCTCCTGAGTACGGCGATACCACATGTGTGACACTTTTTTGCAGCCAAGATGCGCAAAGGGGCCCAAATTCCAATGAGTAACTTTAGGATTTCACAGGGCATTTTTACGCATTTGGATTCTCACGCTTTAGGGGCCCCTAAAATGCCAGGACAGTGTAAATACCCCACATGTGACCCCATTTTAGAAGGAAGACACCCAAGGTATTCAGTGAGGGGTATGGTGAGTTCATGTAAAAAAAAATTTTTGTCACAAGTTAGTGGAATATGAGACTGTAAAAAACAAAAAAAAAAAAAAAAAATATCAATTTCCGCTAACTTGTGCCAAAAACTTTTTCTGTGAACTCGCCATGCCCCTCACGGAATACCTTTTGGTGTCTTCTTTCCAAAATGGGGTCACATGTGGGGTATTTATACTGGCCTGACATTTTAGGGGCCCTAAAGCGTGAGAATCCAAATGCGTAAAAATGTCCTGTGAAATCCTAAAGGTACTCATTGGTTTTAGGGCCCCTTTGCGCATCTTGGCTGCAAAAAAGTGTCACACATGTGGTATCGCCGTACTCAGGAGAAGTAGGGCAATGTGTTTTGGGGTGTATTTTTACATATACCCATACAGCGTGTGAGAAATATCTCTGTAAATGACAACTTTTAAAAAAAAAATTATACAAAGTTGTCAATTTACAGAGATATTTCTCTCACAATTTAGCCGAAATTGATATATATATATATTTTTTTTTTTACAAAGTCTCATATTCCACTAACTTGTGACAAAAAATAAAATTTTACATGAACTCACCATACCCCTCACGGAATACCTTGGGTGTCTACTTTCTAAAATGGGGTCACATGTGAGGTGTTTGTACTGCCCTGGCATTTGAGGGTCTCCGCAATCATTACACGTATGGCCAGCATTAGGAGTTTCTGCTATTCTCCTTAGGCCTCATGCACACGGCCGTTGTTCGGGTCCGCGCCCGAGCCGCATATTTCGCGGCTCGGCCGCGGACCCATTCACTTCAATGGGGCCGCAAAAGATGCGGACAGGAATAGGCATTTCTATAATGGGCCGCAAATTGCGGAACGGAACGCGGATCAGCTTCTGTGTTTTGCGTATCCGCGATTTGCGGACCGCAAAACACCAACGGTCGTGTGCATGAGGCCTCATATTGAGCATACGGGTAATGAGATTTTTTTTTTCCGTTCAGCTTCTGCGCTGAAGAAAAAAAAAATAATGAACGGCACAGATTTTTTCATTCGCATCGATCAATGTGGATGAAAAAATCAGTGACTGCGGTGCGGTGGGCTGGGCGCTAGCTACCTAACAAGTAGCTAACTAACTGGCGGTGATAAGGGACCCTTATGCCCCATTCACACGTCCGCAATTCTGTTTGCGTAACGGAATTGAGGACCCAATCATGTCTATGGGGACAGACTTTGTCCCGCTCGGATCCAGAATTGCGGATCCGCACTTCCGGGTCTGCACTTCCGTTCCGCAAAAATATAGAACATGTCCTATTCTTGTCCGCAATTGGGGGGGGGGTAGTGTGGTGCTTGGTGCTACTTTACATAGCTACCTGGTCCTCTGGTGGTTGATTCCAGTAAATGGGACCACCAGAGGACCAGGTAGTAGGTATATCAGACGCCGTTAACAAAACAGCGTCTGATATACCTCTTTGATGCGATTTAATTTGCATCTACAGCCTGCCAGCGATTGATCGCACGCGTTCACAGCAAACCTCGCCTCTCGCGAGATGACGCACCGCCGCGTCAAGGAGGAACAAGCCTACCGCTGCCTGGACGCAGCCCTGCGTTAGGCGTTCGGCAGGCGGTTAAAGTGGTTGCGTCACAAAACATATTCTGCATTTTTTCAAATCGTCGCCTGAATCTGAATACTTTTGTAATTGCATGTAATTGAAAATTTAGCATAGCCAATGAGTTAATCAATAAAATGTATCTGAATAGCACCTGTATAGAATCTGTATATCTTTTGTCCATCTCACTGCGCTGGTTAGAACCTGTGACAGCTGCAGCAGAAAGGACACACACCCCTGAGCTGCCAGGCTGAAGATAATCTAGCAGAGAAATTAGAGCAGTGAATGTGGAGATCTCTGGATCCATGTGAGATACAAGGCTGGTCGGATTTTCAGTTTTTACATCAATCAACCCCTTTAATTAACGTTCAGAGCATCAGACCATTATGTACCTGGCCAGTGTCCGTGAGAAGGGCTCAGACGGCATTGGCCCACCAGGAAAAAGACTTCAGGTTCCTAAATGAATTCCTGAATAATATATTGAAACTCCTAAACCAGACAACTCAGTCCATAGATTTTTTATTTACTATTCCGAGTTGTATAAATAGTCAGCTGCAGATAACCCATTTTACTTTACGGACGTCTTTTTCAGGTTGGTCAGTTCCATCAGCTGAGGTATCAGGAATGGGACCATCATGTCTCTCCAAAATCAAGAGTCAGGTTAGCAAGATACATGGGAGATTTTTCCTCTAACAACAGCAAAATCTAAAGCGGTGTGCTGCCCAGACATTGGTTGAGAGTCAGAGATTGTGTTCCCAGGGAATTAGACACGAGTATATACAGGAGGCTAAGTTACTGAAAGATTTATGGTGTGTATAAGATTTTACTTGAGCTTTCTGATAGTTTGGAAATAATCGTTTCCATCCTCCTTTTCCAATTTTCCTCATTAAGATAACTTAAGAGAAAGCTAACAATTACCCCAGGGCTGACTGCAGCAATTTTGGGGCCAGTTTCCTCTTTGTACAATAGGTTCTTCCCTTCCACCCTCCTCACTGTTCAAACTAATCACAGTTAATGGGTTTAACCCCCTTGTTTCACTGAAAATCCATAGGTAAAACTGCTTACATCAGAGAGTTAACTCATTTTCAAGTTCCGATTCTGAGAAAGAAATGAACACTGACAAGGCGTGCAATTAAAGAGGAAAATATCATAGAATGATACTAATAAAATGTTTATTAGATTATTTTACAAATCTCATATCAAGAATGGACAGCGGGTTATGAAACATCATACTGTATGCTCCCCAGGCGAAAGTTATTTCCACGACCCCATCTAGTGTCCAGGCCTTAAAGTGGTTGTCCAACTTAACCATATACTGTAGTTTTTTTTTAAATACCCCCCCCCCCCCCATCCAGGAAGGTATATTTACCTGCTCCCTGGCGCATGTGCCAGCAGCAGATTTCCATGATTTCTTCACCGTGCTTCTGTCCCCTCATACCTGGCTGCTGCAGTGACATGCCCCCAAGCAGCATGTCATTACTGGTCATGTGCTGCTTGGGGACACATCACCGCTGCAGCCATTTATTGGTTGTGCAGGGAAGACAGCAGTGGACCTTTAAGATGCAGAATTAAAATGAATGTATCATCAGAAGATGACCTCTTTTATAAATCAAGTGTTTATGTTAAACATATTTTTACAGAATTAAAGGGGTTGTCCCATCTCAGACAATAGGGGCATATTGCTAGGATATGCCTCCATTGTCTGATAGGTGCGGGTCCCACTGCTGTGACCCGTACCTATATTAAAAACGGAGCCCCGAAAGTGAAGGAGGGCGCACTGCGCATGCGCAGCCGCCCTCCATTCATTTTCTATGGGGCCGGCGAATATAGCCGAGCGCTGGCTCGGCTATTTCCGTCAGCCCCATAGAAATGAATGGGAGCATGGGCTGAGCATGCGCGGTGCGCTCCCATTCACTTCTATGGGAGAGGCGGGGAGCAGTGCTTGGTGGTAGACAGACCCAGGGAAATCTGGGGTTCTCCAGCCACAGCTCTCCCCGCTCCTTTCTCGATATAGGGACCCGCACCTATCAGACAATGAGGGCATATTCTAGCGATATGCCCCCATTGTCTGAGATGGGAATACCCCTTTAAAAGGAATGTGTCATCAGAAGATGACCTCTTTTATAAATCAAGTGTTTATGTTAAACATATTTTTGCAAATTTTTTTAAAATTTTCACAATCTATAATTTAAAAAAGTAACTTGATACACACAAGCCGGCCTATCGCCGTTTCACGTCAGCAGACGCTTTCTCAAGGCCTTGGGAATGTATCTGCTGATGAGAAACGGCCATAGGCCAGTTTGTGTGTATCAAGTTATACCTGTGATATGTACCCGCTGTGGAGCAAATAAAAGAATGTGATTTTGTCCCAAGTCAAGTGCCATGCTGTTTCTTCCTAACTTGGCTGTAAAAATTAAACCCACAAAACTATGGTGGAATTATGTTTTTTCCAGCTTCTCACTACATTGATTGCAATATGAAATTGTGCAATTAGAACAAAATGCCACACAAAAAGCAAAAAAAAAAATGGAAAACTGTTACTTCAAGAAGGGGTTAATGATGCAGCTGTATGTATACTTACCTGTTCTCCGCCTCTCCGTTCCATCTCTATACTTTGTGGGCTGTGTCTACTGTCAACTTCCACATGGAAGTGACGAAGTGTGCTGCTGCAGCCAATGGCTGGTCTCCATGGCGATGTGCCCTTATGTGGCATGCCACTGCTGGGTCACTAGTTATTGGCTGCAGTGGCTCACATTATCCCGTCCATGCGGAAGTTGACAGACAGGGACTGGAAGTCCAATGAACACAGACATGGAGCCAGGACGGAGCTGGGTAGTAAAATTTTTTGCCCTTCTGCATTTGGTTTGTCATAAAAAATTTATTTTTCCATCAACATAGTTGTGTGAGGTCTTGTATTTTTGCAGTTTTGCAGAAATTTACACTTTTATAGGAAATATTTTCTTGGAACATGACGTTAGCATTTTATTTATTTTGTGGGGAAAATGCATAAACTTGTAATAAGAATAATGGCCCACATATACTAATATGAGTGCACCTAGAATGTGGTGCAATTTGGAGCATTTATGTTTAGAGAAATTATCGGTTCCTCGTCCAAAAATGGGTCATGGCTTAAGCGACTAACAAATTTACCCAAGCTCTAGTTGGGCTTGGGAAAAGGACCTAACAGTTCAGCCTGAGCAGAGCTTGGGCAGCAGGGTGACAGGGGAGGACTGCTTTAACTATTCATATCTCAGGCTTTGTTGGAGCTAGAGATTTGGTGGTCTTTTTGAAAACAATCTAAGCTTTAAAATAAGACAAGGATTGCAGTCAATCAAGTTGTGTCTCAAATATATTTACTTAAAAGGGTTTTCTCACTTCAGCAAGTGGCATTTATCATGAGAAAGTAGAGAAAGTGAATACAATCCACTTACTAATATATTGTGATTGTCCATATTGCCTCCTTTGCTGGCTGGATTCATTTTTCCATCACATTATATACTGCTCCTACACTGCTCATTTCCATGGTTACAACAACCACCCTGCAATCCAGCAGCGGTGTCCATGCTTGCACACTATAGGAAAAAGCGCCGGCCTATAAGCACTCCCATGGCCACCAGAGAGGCTGGGGCTTTTTCCTATAGTGTGCAAGCGTGGCCACAGATGTTGGATTGCAAGGGGTCATAACCATGGAAATGAGCAGTGTAGGAGCAGTATATAATGTGATGGAAAAATTAATCCAGCCAGCAAAGGAGGCAATATGGACAATCACAATACATTAAGAAGTGGCTTGTATTAACTTTCTGTCCCTAAAATCAGTATTATCAAACCGCTATTTCACCCCAATTACAGAATCAAGGATGAATGGATTTACTGATGTATAAAAGAACGTGATCTCTTCCAACATCTGTAGTATTAGGTCGCAATTTCTCCGCAGAATCTAGGATTACTTATATAAATATAATGCCTCCCTATTATATCCCTACACTATGTCTAAGCTGTCATCTGTGCCTATGCTCAGTTTACTGGAAAATGGCATAGACCGGACAGGAAGAGACTTTTTATAGGGCTGTGACATAACAGGGGCTGCTATCTTCTGATTAGCTGGCTGCACAGACTTATGGATGGCCCCTCATTCTTGGGCTTCTTACTTCCTCTTTCTAACATGTGAAGCAGCTATTTTAGAAAAAATCAGATTCGTTATCACGAATCACCAGGAAATTCGGATTCGTGACAAATCAAATTTTTCGGATAGAATTCCACTTTGTTAACTTTGATTTGCTCAACACTAGCAGTCAGCAAAGAGAGATAAAACTCCTATATAGATAGGTAAGCCTTTGTCAGTTTACTGCTGCTGTGGGGGGAAAATGGTATCTGCAAGGTAATCCTCATGATAATAGTAGGTGTTGAATTGGGACAATAGTATGACAGCTGTATTGTTCTCTTCATAGGCCTAGATAAGGATGTCCACAGGGAAATATTGTATTGATTAGTTTAACCCTAAGTTCACACCTGAGCGTTTTACAGCGCGTTCAAACGCGCTGTAAAACGCTCAACACATGAAAACCAATGCTTTCCTATGGCCCTGGTTCTCACTTGAGCGTTTTACAGCGCGTGCTGTAAAACCCGACACATAAACAAGTACTTGAGCTTTTTTTGGGGCGTTTGTCGCGCGTTTTGTGATTGACACCACAGTAGTCAATCACAAGAACGCGCGTACGAACGCACGTTTCCTATTTGCAAAAACGCGCTGAAATATGCGCGACAAAACGAGCGTAAAACACGCGTTTCAAGAACGCTCAGGTCTGAACCCAGGGTAATGTGTGATGAGTCACTCATCCCCCTGGTCGCAGTGATGGTCTGAGAGAGGGAAGTGATGCTGTATGCCGTGCTAAAAGTCCACTGACAGGAGGATCTACTTTGTTTTTTGTAAAATAAAATTATATATAAATAATATTCACATATTTGATGTTACTATTAGATTAAATAAGGCACGGAAAAGTTTTTTTATTTATTTTTTGGGCTGCGGTGTTCAGTTCACGTTTCTGCAGTTTTTTGATACATTATATTTTTAGGTTTAAAAAACGGCTTTTTTAACACTTAAAAAGGGTCAAAATACAAACAGAAAGAACACAACAAGAAAAGATCTCTTAAGACGAAAGTAGGGAAAAAGATGTCAACGAAAACCGTACAGAACACATGTACATTGAACAGATGAACCAAGTAGATGAAATACAGACAGAATACACAGAAAAGAAACAAAGGGAACAATAAGAAAGGGGAAAAGGTAAATCTTGGCTCAAAATCTGAAAGCCTGACACAGAGACATGGAACACAAGCTCTATTCTGTAGTATGACGCCACCAATATACACGCAAGACCCTGATGTAACCAGGAACTATCAGTGGCGTTGCGAGGGGGGTGCGGTCCGCACCGGGTGACACCAGTCTGATGGGGTGTCACCAGGGGCGGACTGACTGTTGGCAGACGCGACGGAGATGAGCGCTTGCATTGCGCTCATCTCCGTGCGGAGCAGCAGCAGAGGAGGGAGAGGCGTGTCCTCTCTCTCCCAGTTCCTCTGTTAGGCTGCCAGCACTAGGCCGGCAGCCTATCAGAGGCCGGCTCCGGCGGCGCGATGACGTCATCGCGCCGCCGAGCCGCACAGCTCGAGACACAGGCCGGAAGAGGCCTGCATCGCATCGCTGGAGGTAAGTACAAGTGTTCTTTTTTTTTTTTTTTTTTGGGGGCTACTGGCACTAAAGGGGGCTACTGGCACCTAAAGGGGGCTACTGGCACTAACGGGGGCTACTGGCACTAACAGTGGCTACTGGCACTAACAGGGGCTACTGGCACTAACAGGGGCTACTGGCACTAACAGGGGCTACTGGCACATAAAGGGTGCTACTGGCACTGAAGGGGGCTACGGCACATAAAGGGTGCTACTGGCACTAAAGGGGGCTACTGGCACACAAAGGGTGCTACTGGCACTAAAGGGGGCTACTGGCACTAAAGGGGGCTACTGGCACATAAAGGGTGCTACTGGCACTGAAGGGTGCTACTGGCACTAAAGGGGGCTACTGGCACTAAAGGGGGCTACTGGCACATAAAGGGTGCTACTGGCACTAAAGGGTGCTACTGGCACTATAGGGTGCTACTGGCACTAAAGGGGGCTACTGGCACACAAAGGGTGCTACTGGCACTAAAGGGGGCTACTGGCACCAAAGGGGCTACTGGCACATAAAGGGTGCTACTGGCACTAAAGGGTGCTACTGGCACCAAAGGGGCTACTGGCACTAAAGGGGCTACTGGCACTAAAGGGGGCTACTGGCACATAAAGGGTGCTACTGGCACTAAAGGGGGCTACTGGCACTAAAGGGGGCTACTGGCACACAAAGGGTGCTACTGGCACTAAAGGGGCTACTGGCACCAACGGGGCTACTGGCACTAAAGGGGCTACTGGCACATAAAGGGGCTACTGGCACTAAAGGGGCTACTGGCACTAAAGGGTGCTACTGGCACCAAAGGGTGCTACTGGCACTAAAGGGGGCTACTGGCACATAAAGGGTGCTACTGGCACTAAAGGGGGCTACTGGCACATAAAGGGTGCTACTGGCACTAAAGGGGGCTACTGGCACACAAAGGGTGCTACTGGCACATAAAGGGGGCTACTGGCACATAAAGGGGACGGCTACTGGCACATAAAGGGACGGCTACTGGCACATAAAGGGGACGGCTACTGGCACATAAAGGGGACGGCTACTGGCACATAAAGGGGACGGCTACTGGCACATGAGGGGGACTAATGGCACATGAGGGGGCCTAATGGCACATAAGGGGAGATGGCTACTGGCACATATGTGGGGGCTACTGGCACACAATAAGGGGGCTACTGGCACATGGGGGAGGCACAAGAGAGGCACTTATTACTAGCACATGTGGTGGCATGGAGAGGCACGTGTTACTGGCACATTATTATGGGGCACTATGTGCGCCTCAATCCTGGGGGTGAGAAAAGAGAAATGATGGGGGACAATCACAAAATGTCTGTTTGTGCCATGGAGCCTGGAGGGGAAGAAAAGAAATGTGCCATCCATGGGGGGTGACATGATGAGGGGACAATGATGAAGAGAGGGACACAGTTGGAATCTGTGCCATGGGGGTGACATCATGTACCCCCTGGCACAGTCAGACTTCAACATTGTCCTCACCATGTCACCTCCCGATGGTACAGACTCCAACATTTCCCATTGGGGATCATGAAGGATCGGAGCTGACGGCTGACATGGGGGGCATGATGGATGGGGGCTGACGGCTGACACGGGGGCTGATCTGAGGTGTGATTAACATTGGGGGTCTGATTGGTGGTCTGACCTGAGGTATAGTGGAAAATATTGTTTCTTATTATACTCCTCTAAAACCTATGTGTGTGTTATAGTCTTATAGGGCTGAAAAGTACAGTCTTCAAGCGATTGAAGCATAGCGAAGATACCAGGACCACACAGAGGAGAAGCCAGCTGCTGCACACAGGACCAGGACCAGGTGAGCTGCGGGCGGGGGGTCGCCGGCCCAGGTCACGCCACTCACACAGGCACAGCCTGAACCAGCCCAGACTTGTTGCTGATGTTAATGGATGCTATAACATATGCACCATTCATACACATCTGTCATCCGCTTACCTCATGATCCTGGAGCTGTGCTGTAGAGCTCGGCCGCCGAGCTGTACAGCACAGCTCCAGGATCATGAGGTAAGGCGGATGACAGATGTGTATGTTCAGAAGAATGGTGCAATGTTATAGCATCCATTAACATAACAGCAGCAATTCCTCTTTAGTTATATGTGAAGACACTTCGCACACACCGGACTGTAAGTGAATTAATAACTAAGGCCCTTTCACACTACCGTTAGAGGATCCGCGTGCACTTCCGTCGGAAATGCCCACCGGATCCGTCACAACGCAACACACCTGAAAACATTTGAAGACTGATCAGTCTTCAAAATGCTTTTAGTGTTACATGGCAGCCAGGACGCATTAAAGTCCCGGCTGCCATGAAAGTAGTGGGAGCCAGGGAGAAGCTACTTACCTTCCGTGTGGCTCTGGGCGCCCACAATGACGCCACAGCGCCCTACGCCGCATGATCACATTATCCATGTGATGTAGGGGCGCTGTGACGTCATTGTGGAGCACCCTGGGAGCCGCACGGACGGTAAGTAGCTCCTCCCTGGCTCCCCACTACTTTTCCATGGCAGCCGGGACTTTAGTAGCGTCCTAGCTGCCATGGTTACCATTCAGAAAGGTAAACGCCAGATCCGGCGATGCGCCGAAACAACATTTAGCTTAAAGTCGGGTCCGGATTAATGCTTTTCAATGGGCATTAATTCCAGATCCGTCCTGAGGCATGCCTTCAATTTTTTTGGCCCAAGGAAAATCCGCAGCATGCTGTGGATTTTTCAACGGTAAAAACGTTTGAATACTGAACTGAAGACATCCTGATGCATCCTGAACGGATTGCTCTCCATTCAGAATGCATTGGGATAATCCTGATCAGTATCTTTCCGTCTTAGAGCCCCGAGGACGGAACTCTAGCACGGAAAGGAAAAACGCAAGTGTGAAAGAGGCCTAAGCACCAGTGAGTATCTGTTATTTTTGGTTATATGCCTAAAACATTATTGCTTCGGGGGTCTGGGGTGACACCATTTTCTACCGCACCGGGTGACACCAGCCCTAGCAACGCCACTGGGAACTATAGGAAAAGGGTAACAACAGGTACAGTAATAGAATGAAGCTCAAAAGGGAAGCCACTGCAAGTAAGAATCTGTATGCGAAATCTGCCGCTAGTTCCCCAGCCCAGTGACCCATTTTTAAAGGGAGGGATGTAGATTTACAGAACCAGTGTATAACCCTCCTCCTAGCCTGTAAGTGTACTGCCACATAGATTTTTTTGCCAAAGTCAAAATTGTATTAGAAAAGAATCGGAAATATGAAGGAAGGATCTACACTTCGCTTTCCTGGTGAATCCACTTTTTGCTTTGCCTCAAAACTTCGTCCAAAAATCTCTGTGGGGGAGATGTATGAAAACTGGTGTAAAGTAGAACTGGCTTAGTTGCTCATAGAAACCAATCAGATTCCACCTTTCATTATTCAGAGCTCCTTTAGAAAAGGAAAGGTGGAATCTGATTGGTTGCTATGGACAACTAGGCCAGTTTTCCTTTACACCAATTTTGATAAGTCTCTCCCAGTGATTTTACACAAGTTTGGGAGGCCATGGTGGCACTACACAGGAAAGCCACAGGTGCTACAGATGACTGTTCTCAGTTCAAGACTTTTCATTACATTTACAGCATGCCTTATATAAAGGGCTCATTCAGACGGCTGAATGTGTTTTGCGGTCCGCAAATTGCGGATCCGTAAAACACGGATAACGGTCCGTGTGCATTCCGCATTTTGCTGCCAGGCCTATGATAGAAATGCTTATTCTTGTCTGCAATTGCTGTATCTTTTTGGCAGGGCCGCGGAACGGAAGTACAGATGTGGACAGCACATGGTGTGTCTTTGCATCCTTTGCGACCCCATTGAAATAAATGGGTCTGCATCTGATCCGCAAAATTGGGGATCGGATGCAGACACTAACATACGGCAGTCTGAATGAGCCCAAACACATACATTAAAAATTACAAATAGTGTATATCCAGTAAAATAGCTGAATGTAATAAAATAAAAAATGTGTAATAATTAAAGCAGCCACTAGATGGCAAACTAAACTTAACAATGATTATAGTTCGGCAAAGGAGAGGGAGAAGGCATATAGGGGGTCATTTATTTTCTGATTCTTTAAAACCCACTCCTAGATTTGGCTTATAAATATTAATGCAAAATATTCACCATATCACAGTAGCTTTAGGCCTTGTTCACATTTCAGTGAATCACGGACATTTGCTGTCCGTATGCCGTCTGTGATCTCCACGGACATCACATGTACCCATTGTTTTTAATGTGTTTGTTTACACATCAGTGATACTAAACATTCCCACTGAAGTCTATGGGTCCGTGAAAAACCACTGACACAACATTTATGGCATCTATGTTCTGTCTGGTGGTTTTCATGGACCATGGAGATGCTCTGGAAATTAAATTTCAGCTGAGCATTGTCCGTGGAATATGGCTGACACGCGGAAGGCAAAAAGCTAAAACACATGGATTTTTCACAGACATCTTCATGGATGAAACACAGACCAATTTTCCTTTGTTGTCCAACGTCAAATGGACATGAAAATGGCCTTTAAACCTATCCAGAGGTCCTATTCTTGAACCTACCCTGTTAAAGTCAGTGTTGTTTACTGAGACACTGAGCACAGTATGTTGTGGGGGACATGAGTGTGCAGCAGTAATACCCTGACTCACATACTATAGACCAGGGTTACTCAACTGGCAGACCCAGGTCCGAATGTGGACCTAGGATTCCCATTATATGGACCCCTGCTGTCCGGATCTGGAGTACCAGAAATAGGCAAACAAATAAGTGCACTTGGAAAATCATACAATAATGCTAATACTAAGGCCTAGTTCATACCGCATCTTTTGATGGCAGAACCAAGGCATGTGTAACAGAAAGAGGATAGTAAATTATTACACTTTTGTACTCAAAGTCAAGGCAACTAAATACTATGGGCCAAACAGCAGTAAACAGAATGTGCAATACTAACCAGGCATAAATACTATAAAATGAAGTGTGGTTTAGGCCACATTTACATCTGGAACAAGAAAATTGAAGTTGCGGGTTCCAGCATATGCTGGACAGCAATGGCACCTGACGAACCCTATTGACTATAATGGGGACTGTTGGGTTTAAGCTATTGTTTCTGTCAGTCACCCGGACAAAATGCAGCGGTTACTGTGTCCTGCTTTTTGCCAGAATCTGCTACAGATGCTCCCAAGTCTAAGGCCTCATGCACGTGAACGTATTTTTTGTCTGTGTCCGTTCCTTTTTTTTGTGGTCCGTATCCGGAACCATTTATTTCAACGAGGCCGTAAGAAAACCCAGAAATGACTGTGCATTCTATTTCCATATGTCTACAAGTCTGTTCTGAAAAAGAAAAGGACAGGCATTGTTACAATGGATCCACAAAAAAACGGATGCAATACAGATGTCACACGGATGTCACCCTTATTTTTTCTGGATCTGTGCATGAGCCCTTAAAGTGGTTTTCTGATACTTTATAACTGATGACCTATCCTTAGTATAGGTCATCAGTATCTGATCGGTGGGGGTCTGTTACCCAGGACCCACGCCAATCAGCTATTTGAGAAGGCAGCGACACTTGCAGTAGTGCCATGGTCTGCTCTCAGCTGTTCCTAGGCCAGTGACGACACATGCTTTCTTTTCTTTCTTTCTCAGGATGTACTAAACTGTAGATTTTGCCACTCCTAATAGTGTAGAAATTTCTCGGATGGATTTTTTCTTTTTCGCAGATGAAGGATGGCTTGTTTCACCTGCATGGAGAGCTCATTTGACCGCATGTTTACTTCTCAGCAAAATCTTCAAAATGCAAGCACCTCAAATCAACTCCAGGCCTTTGATGTGCTTAATTGAGAATGAAATAATAAAGGAATTGCCCACACCTGCCCATGAAACAGCCTTTGAGTTAACTGTCCAAATACTTTTGGTCATTTAAAAACAGGGTTGCACATGTAAAGGAACTGAAACTCCTAAACCCTTCATCCAATTTTAATGTGGATACCCTCAAATGAAAGCTAAAAGTCTGGACTTTATGTCCATGTCCATTATATACCGTAACTATAACTTGGATATGTTTTAGTAAACAGGTAATCAAAACAAAATTGGTGTCGCTGTCCAAATATATATGGACCTAGTTGTATAAAGTTTTGTCAATCCTTTTTAAAGAGCATAAAAAATGTGTCAGCTTGGCAGTAATTTGGCAAACAATAATAAAGTGCAATGTGCTGTAGTAACGAAACAAATACTATCAATTCATGAACAAGTAATTATAAATCATCGCTGGATGCAATCATGCAAAATGCTAATTTAAGCCCTAGAGCCCACAAATCATAACATTTAATACATACCCCATGAGTCCCACAATCTAAAACCTGGGCACAGCAGTGAAATGATTATTCAAATAAATGAACTACCTGCAACATGCCTAGTGTTATGAAAGTGGGTGTGGAACCACTGTGCCAACCAATGGATTTGATTTAGGGCTAAACCTAAGGATGTTATCCTGGTGGTTCCCTTGTATTGACCCTTTAACCGCTGTACAGGGTTCTGGACTTGGCTGCAGGGAATGCACCAGGTTGCTGCCTCGTGGAGTAGTCTCCGTGTGGTTGACTTCTGATCCACTAGGCCCAAGAAACACCAGGGAGGTGCACCAGAGCAACAGGCAAACCTAGTAGTCAGTAACAGGCCAAGGTCAGATGCGTGGCATCAGAGTGAACAGGCAAACCTAGTAGTCAGTAACAGGCCAAGGTCAGATGCGTGGCATCAGAGTGAACAGGCAAACCTAGTAGTCAGTAACAGGCCAAGGTCAGATGCGTGGCATCAGAGTGAACAGGCAAAACTAGTAGTCAGTAACAGGCCGAGGTGAGATGCGTGCACCAGAGCGACAGGCAAAACTAGTGGTCAGTAACAGACCAAGGTCAGGGCAGGCAGAGCTCATACAAATATGTGAAATGGAACAGAAGTCTGGGCAGACAACACAGGGTCAGTATGGTGAATCAGGCACTGGAGGATCTAAGTCAGGAAACGGCTAGAGGCTGGTACACAGACAGACAACATCACTTTTGCAAGAAACAAGCAAGCTAGGGATCTTTTTATTCAGGCACCTTCCTACTGGGAAAGGTGCCTTAAATATCCACAGGTTGCTAGCCATTGGCTGGTAAACATTGGGACATGGGAGTAACTGACGCACGTACACTGAAAAACTAGGTGTAGGGGGCCCATACTAAGTTCTGCTATGGGGCCCTTTGAGATCTGTGTACTCCCCTGGTCATAGGGTTTTAATTCATTATTAGTTTTATACCTGGTTGGTATTGCACATAACAATTTACCGCTGTTTGCCCAATAATATTTAGTTGATGTAGCCCAGTGTTTTTGTATTTATTAAATTACTATTTCCATTCTGTTACTCATGCCCCAATGTTGCCGCCCTTCCATGTGTGAATCTTTTTTATCTTTGTCTTATTATTGTGCTCAACAAAGATTGCTATATCTTTGAAATTTGTTGCCTGTATAGTCTCATTTTTTGACAGGAAGTGTATCCGGGTCTGGAAAAAGCAGAGAGGGGGACGCAGGAGTGCACCTGGAGAACAGCGATGGAGAGCGGGGATGCAGTAGGGGGTGTGGGTTATGGTGATGCAGAGAGCAGGGGATACAGGAGTGCACCTGGAGAACAGCAATGGAGAGCGGGGATGCAGTAGGGGGTGTGGGGTATGGTTATGCTGAGAGTAGTGGATGCAGGAGTAGACCTGGAGAACAGCGATGGAGAGCGGGGATGCAGTAGGGGGTGTGGGGTATGGTGATGCTGGGAGTAGTGGATGCAGAAGTGCACCTGGAGAACAGCGATGGAGAGTTTGGATGCAGTAGCGGGTGTGGTGTATGGTGATGCTGAGAGTAGTGGATGCAGGAGTGCACCTGGAGAACAGCGATGGAGAGTTCGGATGCAGTAGGGGGTGTGGTGTATGGTGATGCTGGGAGTAGTGGATGCAGGAGTGCACCTGGAGAACAGCAATGGAGAGCGGGGATGCAGTAGGGGGTGTGGGGTATGGTGATGCTGAGAGCAGGGGATGCAGGAGTGCACCTGGAGAACAGCAATGGAGAGCGGGGATGCAGTAGGGGGTGTGGGGTATGGCGATGCTGAGAGTAGTGGATGCAGGAGTAGACCTGGAGAACAGCAATGGAGAGTGGGGATGCAGTAGGGGGTGTGGTATGGTGATGCTGGGAGTAGTGCATGCAGGAAAAGACCTGGAGAACAGCTATGGAGAGAAGCAGGAGGATAGGCAAGACGATTAGGCTAGCCAGGACAAGTCAGAGATGAGGTGAAAGGCTGATGAGAGAAAGAGGATGAATAGGCAGAAGCAAGTGCTCAGGGTGAGAACTGTAACATGCATCAGTGCACCTCATGACAAATGTATCCATCAGGTTCCATTCACCCAAAGGAGGTGAAAAGAGTGTACTTTTGGTCTTAATCAGGCTGGTGTATGTATAAAGACGAAGGGAGTCATTTACTAACTAATATATGCCAGTTTTATGGTGTATATCTGTCGGAGATTGCGTCGCAAAGGTTATTTGTGCTGCAGTTTGCGACTTTTCCCTGCTCACGCCAGGTCTAAAAAAGGGGGCGTGATGTGGGCAAGGGGGCGGGCCACTAGGCATGTCTCATTTATCATTTTGTATGCCTGTTTTAGGCTACATGTACACGTCTGTATGTGTTTTGCGGTCCGCAAAAAAACCCGGATGGCATTCGTTTTTTTGTGGATCCGTTTTTTTTAACAGATCCATTGTAATAATGCCTATCCTTGTCCGCAAATGAGAAAGAAATAGGACATGCACTATTTTTTTTGCGGAATGGAACCACGGACACAGAACACAAACGGTTGACTGTCAGCATTTTTTGCTGACCCATTGAAATGAATGGGTCCCCATCCTATCCACAAAAAAAACTGAACGGACGCAGAGAAAAACAACTGTTGTGTGCATGTAGCCTTAGGCATAGAAAATGTTCTAAATCTATGCCAGCAAAGAAGTACTCCTTTAATGTATTACTGTTATAGTATTAAATGAGACAAAGAAAAGCAAAGTACTAAACATTGAAGGAGAGTCAGAAAAAAATGATTAAAATATTAGAAAATTGCTAAATGTAAAGATTAGGTGTGAAAAGTGGCATGAAGTTTTCATCAAATTCAGGAAATGTTTGTGACTTTGGTGTGAAAAGCTGTATCACATATTGTACTTATTCTTAGAACAGCACTCATGAACTGCAAACTGCAAATTTGCTGTGCTAGAACATTAACATCAGGATCTCCATTACATTCCCCATATTATGATGTTACCTTTCATATTGCTTTCCATTGCCTATTTTCTCAGAAAAATGTTTTTATTCGATATGATAATTAGCTTCTGAAGGTGCCCATGGGCGGCGTTCATGCGGCCGGTGCCCATGCCCCTCGGCGCTTTTCAAACCAAAAACCTCCCCTTTCACCCCTCTGGCCCGCCCTAGGTTCTTCTGATTACTTTCTCCCTTCAGTGAGAAATCTAGCGCCTGCGCCGTTCAACAGAATCTCCGAGTCTGCGCACAGCATTACCCATCATGGGCAGAGGCACCAAAGCGTTTAATGTGCATGCGCCAGGATTGGGATGTACGGGCCGGCGCATGCGCATTAAACGCTGACTCGGAGATTCTGTTGAACGGCGCAGGCGCTGGATTTCTCACTGAAGGGAGGAGGTAATCAGAAGAACCTAGGGCGGGCCAGATGGGTGAAAGGGGACGTGTTTTTGGTTTGAAAAGCGTCGAGGGGCATATGGAATAAAAGTGTTTTTCTGAGAATACTGATATTCTGATACTAATACTGATGACCTATTATCAGGGTCCAACACCTGGGTACTCCCAAAATCACCCCCCCCCCCGATCAGCTGTTCGAGAAGGCATCGGCTCTCACGTGAGTGCTGCGGCCTTCTCCGTGCTCACCAAGCAATGCAGTGCTCAACCCACAGGCCTTCAGTCTGCTGATCGGTGGGAGTGCTGGGATGGGAACTAGAACCCACTGATCTGATATTGATCAGTCTATCCTAAAAATAGGCCATGAATTTTTAAATCACTTCTGATGTCACAGTAGCTCACCTTATGGAAACGCTTGTGATAGCAGCTAACCTGACTGGAACCAACTTGTGATGTCACAGCAATGTATTGACTGAAACCCAAAAGAACTTACCTGAATGCAAACCACTTGTGCTGTCACAGACACATTACTGACTGAAATTCACTTGTGATGTCACAGCCTCTCACCGGACTGAACCCAACTTGTGATGTCACAGTAGCAAACTAACTGAAACCCACCCGTGATGTCACAGTAGAATACTTGACTGAAACTCATTTGTGATGTCATAGTGACATACCTAGTAAAATCAAACTTCTGATGTCACAGTAGTGTACCTGACTGAAACATATTTGTGATGTCACAGTAGATGGAAACACAGTTGTTAAGCCAATGCCACTCACCTGACACAAACTCGATTGTGATGTCATAGTAGCTTACCCGAAGCAGACACCATCAACAGAACTTCTGTGAAGAGCAATGGGGGTCCAGAGAACATAGCCACTCTGCAACTCTTTTGAATTTAATATTACATAGTCAGTCCATGTACATGTGAATGTGTGTCCATACAGTATTTACGTTCCGGATATTTGGCCTGTATACACTCGTTTGTCAGCTGATGCTCATCTTTAATCAGGATAAAATATGCCTAATTATTGGCAGCACCTCTCCCTGTGTAAACAGAGATGGGCTGCTTATAAGGGCTCATGCACACGGCCGCAAATCACGGATCCACAAAACACGGATCCCAGCAGAGTGCATGGCGCCATTTATTTTTAAACTTCTGTAGAAATGTTCTATTCTTATGCGCAAAACAGACAAAAATAGGACATGTTCTATTTTTTGGCGGGGCCACGGAACGGATGTGCGGATGCGGACGACACACGGTATGCTGTCCGCATCTTTTGCGGCCTTATTGAAATGAATGGGTCCGCATCCGATCCACAAAAGATGCGGATTGGATGAGGACAGAAACTATGGCCGTGTGCATGAGCGCCAAACAAGAGAACTGAATGAGGGGGAATGACTGGGGTTGCAGTCGTTCCTCCCCCATTCAGTTTTCATTGGCCTGTGTAGGGGTACAGACACACAGAGTTTTTTAGACAAGCTGGCTTTGGCAAAAAATCCTGCAGGCAGATCTGCCTCAAATCTTCGTCTAAAAACCTCTGTGTGACCGTGCCCTAATAGTTCAATGTAAACAAGTGCTGATGGGTGTTTTATCGTACATTAGGTCTTGCATTGCCTCAATATTGAGCAGTTTAATACAGGCTTAGGCCTCCTACACATGACTGTATCCGTTTTGTGGTCCACAAATCACAGATCCGCAAAATATAATTTTCAGCAGGGATGCAGACAGCACACAGATCAAGCCTTAAGGGGGTTTCCAAAGTATAAAACATGCCCCTCATATATGTTATACTTAACCCCTGCATGGCCACCGCTGCATCTCCCCGTCGATCAAAACATCCGGTGACGGGGGGGAGCAGCCAATAGCAGGTTGCGACAGGGACAAGCCTCCCTAGCATCGTGGGTGACTTTAAGGAAGCTAGTTCCCATCGCAGCTTGCTATTGGCTGACACCCCCGATGCCGGATGCCAGGTAAGTACAACCTCTGTGAGGGTCCCGGGTATATGGGGAGGTATTTTTTAACCCCTTTAAAGAAGCACTTGCACACAAATTTTGTGTAGTGAAGGTAATCTTCTTACTGGTAAATGTATTTGTAAGTTATAACCTCCCTTCTGATCCTCAGCTGTGTCATGTGACCAACACTCTGACTTTCCAAATAACACAGCATCTTCTGTCATATCTGGACAGGAAGCATGTCAGCTCTTAGATTAGCGAAGCAGGCACAGGCAGGAGCCCGTTCCGCTCAGCTAATCCTGGCATAGCACATGGTTACAGAGTACCCATGTGCTATGCCAAGAGTTAGTAAACCTCCGGGGGGCACGAGCAGAAGCAGCAATGTGCGCTCATGCCCGTACTCGCTAGGCTGCGGCCCCATTCATAAATATGTCAACTCCGTACTCCATACACCAGAGAGAAGTAGATTTTCAGCACACAGAAAAATGTGCAACTTAGGGAGGGAAAAGTGGAATAAAAATACGAAATACATTAATAAATTATATTACAAAAAGTGTTATTAGGGCAATAGGGACAGGTTAACAAAAATGTATACAAAAGTTAAGTTACTCTTTAAAAATAATTTGTCACCAGAAATTCAGGCTTACTTACCAGTAATCGTTTTTCCATGAGCACATGACAGCACCCTTTAGAGACCGCTTTTATCCAGGACATGAACATAGGGTGGGAATAAATCCCGGGTGCTGTCATGGGCTCATGGAAAAACTATTACCGGTAAGTAATCCTGAATTTCCCCTACGCCCATGACAGCACCCTTGAGAGAAGACTAGAATAGAAACTAGCTTAGGGGAAGGAAGGGGGGCTAGCGCTTGTAACACTTTTCTCCCGAAGGATAAACGATCATTGGAGTCTAAATTTAATTTGTAGTGTCAAAAAAAGGTACATGGAGATTTCCTTGTAGCTGCCCTAAAGATTTGCTTTAAGGATGCATTGGCCCTTTCTGCCCATGAAGTAGAAATAGATCTGGTTGAGTGAGCACCGAAACTAAAAGGTGGAGTTCCCCCGCCGAGTAATAGGCCAAAAGGATAGCCTTTACTATCTATCTGGCTAGGGTTCTAGAAGACACTTTATTACCCTTGTTTTTCCTCCTAAACTGCACAAACAATCTGGAGGATTTCCTCCACTGACTGGTGATATTCAGATATTGAGACAGACATCTTTTAACATCTAGATAATGGAGCCTCCTTTCCTTCTCATTCTTAGGGGACTGACAGAAAGATGGGAGAACAATATCTTGGGACCTATGAAAAAGAGAGACCACTTTGGGAAAAAAAGATGGGCCCGGTTCAATGAGCACGCTATCCTCCAGGATGTTAGTATAAGGAGGAGAAGCTGAAAATGCAGAAATCTCACCCACTCTCCTAGCTGAGGTGATGGTCACCAGAAAGACAGTCAAAAGGAAGCTCCATCATCCTGGACAAAACTAGATTCGGATCCCACAGGGGAAGTGACGACCTGACTACAGGCTTAATTCTACTGACTGCTTTAAAAAAACCTCCTCCAAGGATAATTGGCAATGGGGAAATCAAAAGCACTCAGAGCAGACACCTGTACTTTAAGGGTCCATTCACACGTCTGCAACTGTTTTGCGGTCCGCAAATTGCGTATCCGCAAAACACGGTCACCGGCAATGTGAATTCCGCATTTTGCGGACCGCACATGTCCGGCACTATAATAGAAATGCCTTTTCACTGTGTGCTGTCCACATCTTTTGCAGCCCCGTTGAAAATTAATGGGTCTGCACCCATTCCGCAAAAAACAGATACGGACCCATTTTGTGGACGTGTGAATGGACCCTAAGAGTGCTAAGTCTCAGGTTCTGTCCAGGCCATACCGAGACATACAGACGTCCCTGCGACAGTGAGTGGTAGGAGATCTGTGAGACTGGCAATACCTGGTTTGATTTGACAGGTTTTACTTGTGGATCAATAGTTGTCTGTGTTGTTTCTGGTAACACCCCTTGCCTCCAGGTGTTGCTTATGTGGTCATTTAACCTTCCTTATTTATAGTTGCTTCTCCCACTATGCTGTGCGGTTTATAGCTTCTGTGCCTGTGGATTGTTTGTGGTTGGATCTCGACTGAGTTTCTGGTGCTTTCATAGCCTCTTTGAAGTTAAGTCTTTCCTTTCTCTTTTGTATTTTCTTTGGGTTTTGTGTGTTGCATTTCCCTATTGTTTATATTAGGCCTGAATTAGACTCCTGTTCGTCCTTCCTTTTGGAGGAACAGGTAGTCTCGTCCCTGCCATTAGTACCAGGGTCCTATAGGGCTAGATAGGACTCTAGGTATTCCTGCTAGGGATGAGCGAATTGACTTCGGATGAAACATCTGAAGTCAATTTGCATAAAACGTAGTTCTAATACTGTATAGAGCAGGAGCTCCATACAGTATTAGAATGTATTGGATCTGATGAGCCAAAGTTATTGATTTGCGAAGTCTCGCTAGACTTTGCGCAATAACTTCATAAATTAATTTGTACTGTAAAAAAACCTTGGTACCGAACAAGTGGTACCTTGGAACCGAACCTGAGTTTGGGAGATGTTTTTTTAAACTACAAATTAATTTATGAAGTTATTATTCTACCTTTGGGGTCTGTTCATACTGATAGACAGTCAGGATTTTGGTTAGGATTTCACTAGGAGGTGTCCATCTTCCTTCCCTAATTCTTAAGCCTGATTCCCTGTTTCCCCCTTCCCTCCTATGCTCGGTGTGGTGTTTCCCTCCCACACCGAAGCGTGACATTATAAGCCGCCTTAACCATAATTTTTTGTTTGTGTGCAGCCATGGATCCTATTGCTACACTGGCAGGTTAGCTGCAAGGGCTGTCTTTGGAGGTAGCTGATCTCCGCACGACCGTCTCGCAGATGCAGAGATCACAGGCTGTTGGTCCTGGTGGTAGTGGTGAAGACCAGGCCTATCTGGAGCCTAAAGTTGCCCTCCCAGACAGATTTTCTGGGGACGTGATAATTTCATTTTGTTTAGGGAGACGTGCACACTCATCTGGGGATGAGAAACAGCGAGTCGTGTGGTTATTTCCTTGCTTAAGGGGGATGCGCAGTCATGGGATTTTTCTCTGCCGACAGGATTGCAGTCTCTCCAGTCAGTAGATGAATTTTTCGAAGCTTTGGGTCTTATCTATGATGATCCGGATCGGACCTCTCTAGTCGAAACCAAGCTGCGCGGCCTTCGTCAGGCTGATAGTTCCAATTAGATTTAGCTACTCCTGGGTTTATGTCTGGGGACGAAACCATGCAATTAGGAGGAGCTACTGTATCCACTTTTAAGCATACTAGTAATAGGAAGGGAGTGTGTTTTTTCTGCGGACAGAAGGGACATTTTATCAGAGTATGTCCATATATTCAATAGCAAAAAGAAAAAAGAGTGACATTTAATTCCCATCTGACTCTTAGAGGGGTGAGAGGAGAGTCAGAAAATGTGCATTTGTCTTTGACTGGTAGTACCCAATTATTCCTGACTGCTGAGGTGGCGCTAGAGTCAAAAACTGGGGTGAACCTAATTGATGCTCAGTTCGTCCGTATGCACGGGTTGTCACCGAGTGCATTAGAAAAAAACATTTCCATTTTTGCTATTAATTCTGCACCTCTAACTCAGAAGTGTTTATCTCAAGTGGTGCATGATATCAGATTAAGAGTGGGTGACTTTCATCAAGAATTTATCTTGTGTTTTGTTTTGGAGCGTCTCCCTGCTCTGGTGGTTCTGGGTTTTCCGTGGTTAAGCAAGCACAATCCAACCATCGATTGGCAAGCTAGACAAATTCTGTATTGGGGTGATTATTGCATTGACAATTGTCTGAATACATCTTTTTCTGTTTTAACTACTGTACGAAGGTACAAGGGGTCGTCATTGATGGTAGGTATGTGTCACCGAGGTTCCTGGCCTCGGTAAGGTAAGAGCCGGTATTTTCATGTGTCAGCGGCAGCTAATGCTGATTGACACTTTTCTATTTAGTATGGCTGTAAATAGCTGATCCAGGATGGCTCTTACTGGGAGTAGTCAAAATGCTGGGTGGGTGACTACTCCCCACGTTCTAGGCCGGGTCTTGGTAGGCTTATAAAAAAACAGCCAGCACTGTCAGGTGATGTGGATTACCTTGCTCTGACAGTGGAGCTCTAGTGATCTCTGTGCTGAGGTCTGAAGACCATGTGTCAGGCAAGCAGGCTGCCTTAAAGCCTGCAAGTGGACTTTCTGAGGCTGAGCATTCAGCCGCGTGTGAACTGAGACCCAGGATGCCAGGTGAACTTTATTTTGTTTTTCTGTGTGTAAAAAAACACCAAGCCTGAAAAGTGACTGTTGTGTTATGTTATAAGTCTGAATAAACACTGAAGAGTTATTAACAACCTGGTCCTTTGCCTCTATACCGTGCCTGCTAACCTGCCTACCAGAGCGAATCCCCACACTTCTAAGATATTACCCTCTTTTATATCTGATTTTGCCGATGTATTTTCTGAGAGTGGATGCCAGGATTTACCTCCGCATCGGGAATATGATTGTCCTATCAACTTTGTTCCCGAAGCTAAGTTGCCAAAATCTAGATTGTATAACCTTTCTGGACCTGAAAGACTGGCCATGACAGAGTATATTGCCGAGAGTTTGGCCAATGGACCATAAGACCTTCCAAGTCTCCAGTGTCAGCAGGGTTCTCTTTTGTTAAAAAAAAGGACGGAGGTCTTCAGCCATGTCTGGATTTCTGTGAACTCAATCGGATTACTGTTCGTGATCCTTACCCTCTTTCTTTGATTTCCGATTTGTTCAACCAGATTGTTAGTGCCACGGTGTTCTTCAAGTTGGACTTAAGAAGGGCATATAATCTGGTTAAGATCAAGAAAGGGGATGAATGGAAGACGGCTTTTAATACTCCTGAGGGGCACTTTGAGAACCTGGTCATGCCTTTTGGGTTGACCAATGCTCTTGCGGTTTTCCAGCATCTTGTGAATGACATTTTTCATCACCTTGTGGGGAGGTTTGTAGTCGTGTATTTGGATGACATTCACATTTTTTCTCCAGACGTGGAGATACATCAGGATCACATTAGACAGGTGTTACAGATCCTAAGAGGTAATAAATTGTACACAAAATTAGGGAAGTGTGTTTTTGCTGTACACAAGGTGCAGTTTTTGGGCTACCTGCTGTCATCTTCAGGTTTTTAAATGGATCCAGAGAAAGTCCGTTTTGTATTGGACTGGGTTGGACCCGAAAATTTGAAGGCTCTTATGCAGTTTTGGGGGTTTACCAACTATTACCGAAAATGTATTCAGAACTATTCGACAATAGTAAAACCCTTAACGGATGTGACTAAGAAAGGGACAGATGTCTCAGTGTGGTCTGATTCGGCATTGCGAGCATTTTCAGCGATTAAGAAATGCTTCTCTATGCTTCTCTTCTGCCCCTATATTGGTGCAGCCGGATATATCACAATCTTTCATTGTGGAAGTGGACGCGTCCGAGGTGGTGGTAGGAGCAGTTTTATCGCAGGGCCCGTCACCTGGTAAATGGTGTGCATGTGCCTTTTTCTCTCTGCCACAGAGAGAAATTATGATGTGGGGAACAGAGAGTTACTGCCCATTAAGTTGGCTTTTGAGGAATGGCATCATTGGTTGGAATGGGTGATTCATCCAATCACAGTGTTCACTGATCACAAAAACCTGGCTTACCTGAAGTCGGCTAAACTACTGAACCCGAGGCAGGCCAGATGGTCTTTGTTTTTCACCAGATTCAATTTTACTGTCACCTATCGTCTTGGGGTTAAGAATGTCAAGGAAGATGCCTTGTCATGTAGTTTTCCTGCGGGTGGTGATTTTGAAAATCCGAGTCCTATACCGTTGAAAGGGGTGGTGATATCCGCTCTTTACCCTGACCTAGAGATGAAGGTGTTAGAGGCCCAGGGAGACACACCGGATTATTGTCCCTCTGGGAAACTGATTGTGCCATCAGAATTGTGTCACAATGAGGAACATCACTGTGCAGTTCTTACGGGACACCCTGGGAGCAGAGCCACTGCTGACCTCATCTCTCTTAGATTCTGGTGGCCAGGGTTGTGTAAGTGTGTTGAGGCCTATGTGTCAGACTGTAGTATCTGTGCAGGTGACACATACTCAGCCTTCTAGATCTCTACTTCCGTTGCCCATCCTATCCAGACCATGGACTCACTTATCCATGGATTTTATCACTGATCTATCTAATTCTTCAGGAAAAACAGTTATTCCGGTGGTAGTTGATCGCTTTGGTAAAATGGTGCACTTTATAGCATTGCCGGGCCTACCTAATGCTAAAACACTTGTGAAACTCCATGGCATTCCCTCTGTTGTGGTCTCGGATTGTGGGACTCAGTTTGTTTCCAGATTCTGGAAGGCGTTCTGTACTCGACTGGGGGTACTACTGTCCTTTTCTTCGGCTTTTCATCCTCAGTCTAACGGACTGACGGAGCCCACTAATCAGAGTCTGGAGACTTACATAAGATGTTTTGTCTCTGAGAACCAGGAGGAGTGGTCTTTGTTTTTGTCTTTGGCAGAGTTTGCCATAAATAATCGTAGACAGGAGTCCACTGGGAAGTCGCAGTTTTTTGGGGCATATGGGTTTCATCCGCAGTTTGGCACATTTTCTGGTCCAGATACTTCTGGTATCCCTGAGGAGGAACATTTTTCGTCATCATTGTCATTTATATGGCGGAAAATTCAAGATAACTTGATGAGTATGGGCAACAAGTATAAACGTGTGGTTGACAGAAAACGTATAAAGGGTCCGGACCTAATAGTGGGTGATTCTGTGTGGCTGTCCAAAAGAAATATTTAATTGAAGGTACCTTCTTGGAACTTGGGTCCAAGGTTTATTGGTCCATATAAGATCACTACCATTATTAATCTTGTAGCTTTTCGTCTTGAACTTCCTCAGGCCCTGAAAATTTCATAAATCTTTGTTGAAGAGATATGTGGAACCTTTGGAGCCGCCTTCCTTGCCACCCGCTCCTGTCATGTTGGATGGCAGTTTGGAATTTCAGATCGTCAAGATAATTGACTCTCGAGTTCTCCATAGATCTATTCAGTATCTTGTTCACTGGAAGGGTTATGGACCAGAGGAGAGGATGTGGGTACCGGCATCTGACGTGAATGCCAGTCTTTTGGTGAAAGCTTTTCACGGGTCTCACCCGGATAAGGTCGGTCCTGGGTGCCCGGAGGTCACCCGTAGAAGGGGGGGTACTGTCACGGACGTACCGAGACATATGGAAGTCCCAGCGACAGTGAGTGGAGGGAGATCTGTGAGACTGGCAACATGTGGTTTGATCTGACAGGTTTTTCTTGTGGATCAATAGGTATCTGTGTTGTTTCTGGTAATGGCCACACCTCTTTCCTCCAGGTGTTGCCCTATGTGGTCATTTAACCTTGCTTATTTATAGTTGCTTCTCCCACTATGCCGTGCGGTTTATAGCTTCCATGCCTGTAGATTGTTTGTGGTTGGATCTGAGTTCCTGGTGCTTCCAAAGCCTCTTTGAAGTTAAGTCTTTCCTTTCCCTTTTGTATTTTGTTTTGGTGCTATGTGTTGCATTTCCCTATTGTTTGTATTAAGCCTGAAGTAGACTCCTGTTCATCCTTCCTTTTAGAGGAACAGGTAGTCTCGTCCCTGCCATTAGTACCAGGGTCCTATAGGGCTAGATAGTATTTCTGCATATGAACTATCCTACCTTTGGGGGTCTGTTTATACTGGTAGTCAGTCAAGATTTTGGTTAGGGTTTTCACTAGGAGGTGTCCATCTTCATTCCCTAGTTCTCAGGCCTGATTTCCTGTTTCCCCCTTCCCTCCTATGCTCGGTGTGGTGTTTCGCTCCCACACCGAAGCGTGACAGGTTCTTATTAAGACCTTCTTGAAGGAAACCCAAAATCTTAGGCATAAGAGGAGGTCTTAAAGGATCAACCGGGGTGCTAGTGAACTTTAAGAAATTCTTCCAGACCCTAGGGTAAATAGTGGAGGTTACTTCCTTCTGACAAGACAAAAGGGTAGAAAAAACCTCTTTGGATAGACCCATACGCTCTAAGATTTCCCCTTCAAATACCAGGCTGCCAGATAAAGGTTTTTTACTTTCGGATGAAAGACAGGCCCCTGAAATAATAGATCCCGCCTGTCTGGAAGAATCCATGGATCTGACAGGGACAGCTTTCTTCAGCCAAGTGAACCAGGTTCTTCTCGGCCAGAAAGGCGCAATTAGAATGAGCCTCGTCGGTTTCTGCCTCATCGTCTGCAATACCCTCGGAAGAAGTCTTAGAAGAGGAAAGGCATACAGAAGCTGATCTAGCCAAGGAAAGGAGAAGGCGTCTATCCCTAGCGGAGTGTCTCTTGGATTTAGGGAAAAGAAGAGACTGCACTTTTTGTTTTCTCTGGTTGTGAAAAGGTCTACCTGAGGATGACCCCAAAGCTGAACTATCTGATTGAAGACCTCTTGATTCAAACATCATTCTCCCTGATCCAAATTGTTTTGGCTTAGGTAATCTGCCACCTTTTTTTCTGTACCTTTTAAATGTACTGCCTTGATAAAAGGAATATAAGGAATGATTAGTGAGAAAATGTTTGCAGTTAAGGACATAAGACATTCTGATCTTGTCCCTCCTTGTCTGTTTAGGTAAGATACTACTGTAGCGTTGTCCGAGAATATTTTTACTCCTTTTCCCTGCAATCTGGTCAGGAAAGCTCTTAAAGGGGTATTCCCATCTCAGACAATAAGGGCATATAGCTAGGATATGCCCCCATTGTCTGATAGGTGTGGGTCCCACTGCTGGGACCCGCACCTATATCGAGAACGGAGCGGGGAGAGCTGTGGCTGGAGGACTCCAAATTTCTCGGGGTCCGTCCATCACCAAGCTCTGCTCCCATAGAAGTGAATGGGAGCGTACCGCGCATGCGCGGCCTATGCTCCCATCCATTTCTATGCGACCGACGGGTGTATATATATTCGCCGGCCCCATAGAAAATGAATGGAGGGCGGCTGCGCATGCACAGTGCGCCCTCCTTCACTTTCGGGGCTCTGTTCTCAATAGGACCCGCACCTATCAGACAATGTCCTAGCGATATGTCCCCATTGTCTTAGATGGGACAACCCCTTTAAGGCTAACAGAACCGCTCTTAATTCCCTCACATTTTGGGAGTCATGGCTTTCTGTTGGATTCCACACCCCCTGCAGAATCCCCCACTGACAAAATGCCCCCCACCTGGTCGGACTGGCATCTGTGGTGATGGTTACTTGTTCCTGTAGAATCCATGGGAAGCCCTGAGTCAGATTTGAAAGCTCTAGCCACCAAGGATGGGGTGAGCAAGGGCTGTATCTATACCTCAGGGGTGAGAGACAGAGGGGCCTCCAGCAGGGAAAATGATCCCTGGCATTCTTTTAAGATCTGCCACTGAAACATCCTGGAGCGAAACAGGGACCAACTTACATTTGGTATTGTGGAGGTCATTCTGCCTAGTATTGCCATCCCTTGCCTGATAGTTCGATCTTTTGAGGCTATTAAGACTTGCACGTCTTTCATTATCCTGGTTATCTTGTGCTAAGGGAGGATACATCGTAAATTCACAGAATCCAGGATCAGCCCTAGAAAAACACATTCTTGTGAGGGGGTCAAGTTTGATTTTTCCCAGTTTATCTGCCACCCAAGATTTACTAGAATGTCTACTACTTCTAGAAGACGAAAGGTTAAAAGATCTACAGATTCTGCCACGACCAGAAGATCGTCCAAGTAAGGAATACCTAGAATGTATTTTTCTCTTATGTGGGCCATAACCTCTGCCATAACTTTGTAAAAAGCCTCAGGGCCTGGGATATTCCAAATGGAAGGGCTCTGTATTGTAAATGATGAACCCGTCCTTCCATAGACACAGCCACTCAGTATTTTTGAAAGTCGACATGAATTGGGATGTGATAATAGGCATCCTTTATGTCTATGGTAGCCCTGACACATTCTTTGAAAATGTTTTATTGCAGACTGTACGGATTCCATTCTAAACGTCTTGTATTTGAGGTACTGATTTAAGTCTCTCAGGTTTATAATGATTCTGAAAGATCCGTCTGGCTTGGGTACGAGAAACAGGGACGAATAAAACCCTCTCCCTCTTTCTGAGTCTGGGACGGGAATTAGTTCATTTTTGTTTAAAAGAGTAAAAACTTCTTTATTTAGTGCTAAGTCTTTCACCGAATTTTGAGCTAGATTTGTAATTTTTAGCCTTTCCGGTGGGGAGAGAGAAACTCGAAAACGGTCTTTTATGATACCATTTATCCAGGGGCTTGCTGAGATTTTTTCCCAAGCCCGAAAACTTCCCCCTACGAGATAGTAACCGTCATTGCTGATCAGACTTGTGGACTGAGTACTAAAGAGGAACTCCTTATCTCTTCTACCTCTGTTTTCTCTCTAGTTATTTAGCTTTTTATCTGTTTTGTTGAAGGCTGTCCTGTTTCTGCGAAAAAACTGCTGCCTCCTACGTGGTTTGGAAACGGGAAACCCTTTCTTATTGTCAGAGGCCTTCTCTAAAAGGTCATCCAAAACTGACCCAAAAAAGAAAGTCTCCCTGGCATGGGATACAGCAAAGCTTATTTTTTTAACTTGTGCCAGCAGACCACCCCTTAAGCCAAATTGCTCTCCTAGCTGAGTTGGACGGAGCCACTGATCTGGCATTTAATCTTAATGCGTCAGCCGAAGCGTCCAAAATAAAGTCCACTGCTTTAAAGATGGTCGGAAATACAGCAAGGAGCTGGTCTCTGGAGGTTTTATTTTGGATATGGGATTCTAATTCCCGTAACCATAATTTTAAGGACCTGGCAGTAGAGGTAGTGGCTATATTAGGCTTAAAGGCCTGAGTAGAGGCCTCCCATACTTTTTTAAGGTACAGCTCTGCCTGTCTATCCATCGGGTTTTTCAAAGTGCCGAGGTCTTCAAAAGGCAAAGCAGATCTTTTTGACATTTTTACAACAGGGGCATCCAACTTAGGAGGCCTATCACAACATGATGACTCTCCCTCATCAAAGGGATATTTTCTTTTAACATTTCTAGGGATGAAAAACTTCTTGTCAGGTGTTTTTTTCACTCTTCCTGAATTAAATATTTTATATTTTCGTTTAATGGTATGGATTTCTGTTCCCTGGATTCATCCAGCTTCATAGTGGCTCTAATAGCCTTGAGTAGGTAACGTATCTTCAGGAGAAAAAAAAGGTCTACCCATGGATTTTTCATCTGAGGAAGAGCTTGAATTATCTAGGATTTCTCCTTGCTCATTCTCATCGGAAGATTCAGTATCGGATATGACATTAGAGTGACCTTGCTTGACCGCAGCTGAGGAAGGGAGGCATTTTTTAAACATTTTGATTTAATCCGAAACTTCAGATTTGACAATATCTTTGATACTCTGAAGTAGTGACGGGGATTCCTCCTCTACCACCTTGTTAACGCAATGCTGACATAACCACTTAGACCAGGAAGGAGTTTTTTCTTGCACACAGCACACTCTCTTCCTTTAATTTTAGCGGTGGCTTTCCTAGGGCTCTCTTTGATATTCTAAAATATTATGGTATTATAAAATAAGTGAATAAGCCCCATTAGATACTGAAGGGAGGAATAAAAGGTGGAGATTGACCCCCTTACCCCACCAGGAATACCGGTCTGCCATCATGACCTTCCTGGACATCAGCGTGCTGACTGCTCTCTTCCTCTATACTTCCAGATAAGGATAGAGCATTATCCATAGAAACATCCATGGATTCCTGCAGGCTGGCTGGGATCCTCCGGACCACACGCTGATAAGGGTTAAATACCTTAGGTTGGGTCCCTGCCTGTGTCCCCATGCGCCCTTTATGAAAGAGGATGTTCCTATCCTCATTTCCGGAACGCTGGCAATCCGGAACCACATCCGGAATCCAAATACCGTAAGTTGCATCCCGCAGCACGGACGCACACATAAAATGCTCAGCCCTCCCCCAGCCTCTGTAAGCTTGCTGGAGGCCAGGAGAAAGAAAGAGACCAGGCCCCGGACCTCCTAAACACCGCCAGGAGGGTCCAGCGTGCCGGCATTACCTTCCAGTAACACAGAGACTGCCCAGGAATGCCGGCACAACATAGTCCGAAACCCAGAAGGATGGCCCCAGACTTGGCAGGCAGCTCCTAGTGGAGTCTTACGCTGCACCAGGTAACCCCTATCTCTGATGCACATGCGGGGCTCCTGCAGCCTAATCTTCTAGCTCTCCACTATAGGTCCTATCCCTAGGACAGGAAACAGGAACTGGTGCTAAAGCGGCAGAGCCCCTCCTTAAGAGCTCTCCACAAAAGTTCTTGTTTCCTGTCCTGAATGGAGGCGGTCTCTCAAGGGTGCTGTCATGGGCGTAGGGGAAAATTCAGGGATAAACCAAGCACAATGCCTTGTAGGACTAGCCCAGCTAAATGTAATTTACGTTCACTTAGCGATCCAATGCTTCATTCTGGAGAATAACTACTTTAAATCCATATGCAAACGAGCAGTTAAGTGAACCGAGGGCAGGCCCAAGCCACTCTGTGCACCCTTACTACTCCTGCTTTGTGTGCCAGCCCCTCCCTTTCCTTGATTCCTAGAACCAGGTGAGATGACTATGCACCCTGTTAATCAACAAGGAAAGGGGGATGGCAAAGGAAGCAGGGGGAGCATAGGTGCACAGAGTGGTTTGGCCCATATAAACTTTAACTCCACAATGAATCAGCTGATTAAGTGAAAGGGATCATTACATTCAGCTGGGCTAGCCCGACAAGACATTGTACCTGGTGTTACAGTGAATTTCCTGGTGACACAATCCCTTTAAAGGTGTCACAGTAGGGAGTAGTGAGCCCTAGTAACCACCCACACCACTGTCCCCACCTACTTGCATTACTGCCCTAAGCGGTGGACCACAACTGGACAGCAGTCCCTGCTAAACTGAGCGCTGGGTCTTAAAGGGAGACACCGAGGAGAAAACAATAAGCATAGTGACAGGCAGGCACAAGAGATACACAGAAACACAGAACCCGAATGCATGAAGTCTCTAAATGCTGTTAAGAACAACTTAGCAAAATGGTCCCCCCGAAGAATCATGTTCAGGAAATAATATTAAAATATCTGCAATCAGAAAATAAAAACAGATTAGAAAAAAGAATATGTGTTACTATCTGGTTTTAATTAGCAGAAGAAAATTTCAGTGACACATTCCCTTTAAACATAGTGCATATAATGTAATGCCTAACACAAACCTTACCTTGACATGATAGACCCCAACACGTGTTTCGTTCTCTTCGTCAGGGAGTACTGACTTGAAGTGACATGTTGCTCCTATATAGGCTGATCTCACCTGCCTACAATAGCTCTTAATTATTATTATTATTAGGTACCTAATCAGTATATATTGCCGGGATCTTGAATGAGACCCCCCGTGAACCTGGACATTTACCAGTTCCATGTGAACTTCCTTACCTGAATATGTCATCATAAAAATGACCTATTGTTTAAATCAAGTTTTTATGTTAAATCTATTTTGGGTGATTTTTGTTTTAATTTTCCATGTCCCTGTCTATATTTTTTTCCAAAAAATAAAAATAAATCGTGCAGTTTTTGCATTGATTTTAGGGATTTTTAAACTATAGATAGAGACATGGAAAAATGTGAAAAATCACAACAAATTAAAAAAAAAATTTTAACATAAAAACTTGATTTATACAATGTCATTTTCTGATGGCATGTCCCTTTTAACATTTTGTATCACTGTGCAGACCACAATCCCCTTCAAGGAGTTGTATGAGATGTTTTTTTTTTCAATCAGCAGGGACAGTGTTATTATAATAACATCATCCTGAACCCCCTCTATTCTAGCTCCGCAGCTCCTCTTCTCCCTGTTACTGGAGCGAATTTGTACTGTATACCATACATGACCTCTGGCCTTCAGTATATGGAACGGGACCAAGGAGGCCAGTACTTGGCTGCAGTGGTTATGGGCAGTATACGGCCATGTCACTGCTGTAGTCAGAACAACAAAAGCTCATTAGGGAGGTGATGGGTGGCGGTGCTGGGATGGAAGGTGTTCTGAACAGGGAGTGTCATTTTTTTATTATTATAACCCTGCCCCACTGATTAGTTAAATATTATTTTGGACAACAAGTGGTCAGACCTGTTCACACCACTCATGGTTCAGACTTGGCACCAGCGTGCTTTATTTGCCTAATAATTTTGCAGGTGAGTTATCACATTTATAACCCAGTTATTTCCCTGATGAATCTCTGAATGGAGCAACAGGACACATAAGGCGGTACACACATACTGATATGCATTTACACAGTCAGATATACATATATTTCCACACATGCACACAGCAGGGGCATAACTACCATAGTGGCAGACAATGTGACTGCTATGGGTCCCACAGCAAGAGGGAGTCCAGTTCTCCTGAAAACTTGGTCAGGACTCTACCCTCTAAATAAACAACTAAAAATGGTCCAAGGATCACTGAAAGGGGTTTAGGCAGTATCCCTTCTGTCCTGTTGGGGGGGGGGGGGCTTGTTTGATCCTTGCTATGGAGCCCTTACTTCTCTATGTAGGCCACTGGCACACAGATATGCACTTATACACACTATTCGTATCTTCTATGACAGATGTCTCATGTAGACAGTCTTCTCTGCTGCCGGATTCAATTACATAGTCCCATCCCAGCAGTGCAGGAGGTCAGAAGCATAGATTAAAGATCAGCTGATAAGCACCTGCGAAGATCCTGAAGTGGGACACAGGACTGCAAGGACAGCTTTGAGGTCCTGACCTAACCTGCTGTCTCTCTGCAAGGTGCCCTGAGCCTTCTCTGCAGAAAAGTTACAGGGACACACCTTGCTTAAAGGGGTTTTGCCATCACATACAATGGGGGTATATCGCTAGGATATGCCCCCATTGTCTGATAGGTGCGGGTCCCACCTCTGGGACCCGCACCTACAACAAGAATGGAGCAGGAAAATTAATGGAGGGCGCACTGCGCATGCGCAGCCACCCTCCATTCATTTAAATGGGTCCGCCGAAAATAGCCGAGCACTGGCTCGGCTATTTTCGTCTGCCCCATAAAAATGAATGGGAGCAGGGGCGCGCGTGCACGGTGCACTCCCATTCACTTGTATGGGAACAGTCAGGAGCAACGCTTGGTGGTGGACAGACCCCAGGAAACCCGGGGTCCTCCAGCCACAGCTCTCCCAGCTCCGTTCTCCTTGTAGGTGTGGGTCCTAGCGATATGCCCCCATTATATATGATGGGAATACCCCTTTAAGTAAAAGATAACTGTTGAGGATGCTAGTAAATGACCCTCATTGTGTATTGGGCTAGGCTGGTCCCCTTGACATCATGGGGCCCTGTAGCAGCCACTACTGCTACTGTAGTAGTTATGTCCTTGGACATGATGAATAACCCTTCATTATGTCAGATGTAATTTAGCTGGGGTCTTATCTGACCATGTGACAAAATATGTATTGGTTTGGCATCTAGATAATTGAGGAGAACAAGAATGGGCCCCAAAAAGAATGTAAATGGATGACCACTCTAAGGCCTCTTTCACACGAGCGTGTCCGGATGCGTTGCGGATGTGTTCAGTGAAAACTGTGCGATTTCACAGGCAAAGCCATTCAGTTTTGCCTGCGATTGCGTTCAGTTGTTCAGTTTTTTCCGCGCGGGTGCAATGCGTTTTGATGCGTTTTTCACGCACGTAATAAAAAAATGAAGGTTTACAAACAACATCTCCTAGCAACCATCAGTGAAAAACTTGCTTGCGGATGCAATGCGTTTTTCACGCATCCCCATTCACTTCTATGGGACTAGGGCTGCGTGAAAAACGCAGAATATAGAACATGCTGCGATTTTCACGCAACGCACAAGTGATGCATGAAAAAAAACGCTCATGTACACAGACCCATTGAAATGAATGGGTCAGGATTCAGTGCGGATGCTATGCGTTCACGTCAGGCATTGCACCTGCGCGGAAAACTCGCTCGTGTGAAAGGGGCCTAAGGTTAATGGTACCAATGGGATTGAAGGAAGCTTTTAATTTCAGCGCCTTCCTCTGATCAATTTAATATTTTTCTTATTATGCGTAATGTTTTCTGCTGTTTGGTATTTATTGCAAGGTAGATCTTGACATGTCATTTGTATTTTGTTGCCCTACTCCCCCATTGTTTTGTCATTTATAGATATAAGTTCTATTCTGGTGTTTTCTCTCCTTATGCCCAGATTTACTGATTTACTGAGCTTCCTCAAAAACCCACCTGCAGATGATCAGGCCAGTTATCGATAACGAACATTCATATGAATGCCCTTTCCCGAAAATTGCCCCATGTGTTGAGATCCGTCATAGGAGGAAAACTCTTCCATTTTGTTGCTTTCCCATGACGCACACAAAAGTGCTGAAAGCAGTGTTTTTGAATGCGTCATGGGATACAGAGCAAGACGTTTTCTCGGACACAAAAGAAAACGTATCCAGCGCCCATTGACTTACAATGGTTTTAATACCGGATCCCTCTTGGTCATATTAGAGATAATACAACCAAAACTATTCATAGTGGATGCAGATGGTTGTATTATCCTAATGGAAGCGTTTTTGCTGATCCATGACGGATTCAGCATAAACACAGATGTGAAAGTAGCCTATCTTTGCCACCTATTACCTGACAAATGCTGTTATGCCGGTTAATTGCATTGTTCAGGCTGCACCAAAAATCATAATTTCTTAAGGAAGCTGCATGAGGATGAGGATCGTACATCGACAATCATTGATTTATATAAATGCAGATAATGAGCAGGCAATGACTGGCCCTAACCCTCCATTCCAATCATTGTCCCTATCAACCTGTGTAAAATGCCCTAATGAGAAGAGAGAGAGGCCGCTTTCAGAAGAGCGTATTGAAATCCGTCAGTATTCTGGCTCAGGGTCCTGATGATATAACATTAGTATTGTCATCAGGATTGCTTCAGGATTTTATCTGGATTTACGTGCGTATTTCTTCCTTCCTTCATTATTTTTGCAATGCACAGACTGTAATGTGCGTATTTGGAAACAAATCCGCACAAAACTCGAACATGCTGCGGATTACAAATACTGACGGAAATACGCCCATGTGAAGAGCTCCATTCATTAACATTAGCATCGGATTCTGGTACATTAAATCCGGACTATATATGCATTGCAAATACGCTCGTCTAAAAGCGGTCATAACCTGGAAAGAAGTTGTTTGGAGCAATTCAACATGTCACTTATTTAAAAAAAAAAAAAGCTCATGTGACATACAAAGGAACCATATATAATGTAAACGAGTTCTTTGCCTGTTTTATTTGCTTAACAATTCTTTTCCTGGTTATAAGGAAATCCCAGCATGCGGCTGATGTGTGAAACAAAAGATGGCTTAAAGAGGACCTTTCATGGGTCCAGACATTATCAAATAAGTAGGGGGTTGTGTAGGGCATAGTGCAGGGATGTAAGATCACTTACTAGTTTATCTGTGTGGCGCTCCGTTCGCCCGCTGTGCCTCCCTGCAGTTTTCCCATTTGGTATGCTAATGATTATCATTGGTACAGGGAGGAGGAGACTGCCCTGTTTCTCAATGGGCGTCTCCTTCTCCCTGGCTGTAGCGCGGTCCAACTGCAGCGGAGAGCGTCACAGCCAGGGAGAAGGTGAGCTTTCCCCCCCCCCCCAAAAGCAACTCCTGTAGGAGAGAAATCGCCCATAAGGCCTCCTGCAAACGACCGTATTTTTGGTCCCTGTCCGATCACCAGTTTTTGAAGATCACACACAGACTCATTCATTTCTACGGGTCTGCAAAAAACGGATGCAATCCATGTGCTGTCTGCATCTCTGCGTTTGGGCCTCAAATTATAGAATTGTCCAATTCTTGTCCATTTTGCGGACAAGAATAGTTTTTTTTTTACAGTGGGGATTCACATGGACTGCATCTGTATTTTGCTGATCCGCGATTTGCAGACTGTAAAACGGATACAGTCATGTGCAGGAGGCCTAATAGATAATTCAGTGGAGCATTGTTTTTGCCAAGTTCACTGGGAAATCAGCAGAAACATAAGTTCTGTATGCCGTCGGAGGAATACAGAGGTAAACCTAGGCCCAAAGCTTCTCTATGGGTGCTGTATTACATTCCAAACATTATAGAATTCAGTTGAGACTTCTCACTCTCACACACAAAGCTCTCCTCCATAGATCTCCATTCTGTAAATGGTTTACGACTAACATCCTCCACAATCCTAACCTCTCACTCCCAGAGGCGACAGTGGAAAACAGACGTGTGACAGAGTTTTTTTTTAATGGCTGTCACACGTCCGTTTTAAGAACAATGGCAGTCTAAGGGGTTATTCGCACGGCAGTTTTTTTACTGCCAGTGAATAACGGACGTAAAAAAATAGAAAATGTTCATTTTCACTGACCAACAGCCTCCATACAATTGAATGGGACCGTATTCACCTCAGTTTCTCAGAAAAGCATTCGTTAAAAACAGACCGTTTTTAATAGACATTTTTTCACGGTCGTGTTAATATAACCTTAGGCTGTTGGCATCCGTACTTCTGTTCTGTGGCCCCGCAAAAAAAAAAAAAAAAAAATAGAACATGTCCTATTCTTGTTCGCAATTGTGGACACGAATAGGAATTTCTATTATAGGGCTTGCCGCTCTGTTCCACAAAATGCAGACGGCACATGGCCAGTATATGTGTTGTGCAGATCCACAATTTGCAGACCGCAAAATATATATGGTCGTCTGAATAAGCCCTAAGGCCCATCATTTTAGTCGCTTTCCTATCCTTTTTTTAGTGTGGCCTATCACATCCGCTAATCTACCTCTTCTCCATCCCCCTCTCCAACATTATTCCTCAGATCCTTTCATCCAGCACTCACCACCACACCAAATGCACTCAGAAGCACTACCGTTATCATGCAGCTTTATATCTTCTCCCTTATTTAGTTAAAGGGATATAACAGTTATAACAAGTTATCCCTTATCTACAGGATAGGAGATAACTATCAGATCAGTGGGGTCCTACCACTGGGACCCCCACTGATCCCGAGAACTGGGGCCCCGTACCCCGTGGAGTGAAATGAATGGGTCAGGATTCAGTCTGGATGCTATGTGCATTGCATCCGGACGGAAAACTCTCCCATGTGAAAGAGCCCATAGGGTAAATTCACAGCCACAATGTGGCTCTACTAGTGAACTTTCTTCAAAGTTGAACCTTCACTGTGAAATACCAGCTTCATAATCCGTTATCGTTAATTTATCAGAATAAAAATGCATTTTAAAATTGCATATAGCACTATATAAATAAGGCTGCTTTCACACTAGCGTCTTGGCTTTCCGTTTGTGAGATCCGTTCAGGGCTCTCAGTAGCGGTCCAAAACGGATCAGTTTTGCACTAATGCATTCTGAATGGAAAATGACCCGCTCAGAATGCATCAGTTTGGCTCCGTTCAGTCACCATTCCACTCTGGAGGCGGACACCAAAACGCTGCCTGCGGCGAAGCGGAGCCAAACGAATCCGTCCTGACACACAATGTAAGTCAATGGGGACAGATCCGTTTTCTCTTAAACAATCTGTCACAAAGGAAACGGATCCGTCCCCCAATGACTTTCAATGGTGTTCAAGGGTCCGTCATGGCTATAGAAGACATTATACAACCGGATCCGTTCATGACGGATGCATGCAGTTGTATTATTGTAATGGAAGCGTTTTTGCAGATCCATGACGGATCTGCAAAAAACGCTAGTGTGAAAGTAGCCTAATACACAAACTCCTCCATACAAACAGATCAGCTGACAACCAGTCAAAATCAACCTGGAAAATGATAATCATGATATCTGGAGAAGATAACTTGTTGTGTGACACCAAGTCCATGTCAAACCAATGGCAGGCAAAATATCCAGTCCCCAATAAAGGTTATATCAATGGTCGGACCATGTCCAGGCCATGTCACAGCTTTGTTAGAAGAGAAAGGCATATTGTAGTGAATATAATAGTCAATAAATTAATCTATAATATGCCCTCTGCAGTACACCGACATCTGTCCTCCAGGACGCTGGCATCTCTTCCTAGTCCTCATGGAGCTTCTGTAGTATGAGTTTTAGCTGCTCCTGGACGGTTTCACAGAAATCACAAGTGTTATTGGTTATGTCCCAGGTCATATTGGTGATTATCGTGGCTAAGCATTTCTGAGCTAAATTCAGATCTTGATCAAACCTCCGGTCGTCCGTCTGGAGAGCCATATGTGTGCAGATGTTTCTGAACTCTATACTGTCCTGGGAGGAAAAACAAATCACATATATCATTTAAAGGGATGGTTCAGAAATTATCATATTATCAACCTCATCATAGCTTCTTCCTAAGCAGAGAAATTACAATTCATACTATTCTCATTTATGATTTGCAGAAATATGACAATAGAGGTAGGAGCCACAGGGAAATCACATTACCCAAATATTGCCCATAGCCCATTAATAGACACGGGCTATTTTAGGAGGCCTGTGTCTGATGTGCCATAGGCCATGAGACACTCCTGTATTCTGCCGACAGATGCCGATGCTCTGCCAAATGGCAAAAAGCATGTGCAGGGAAATCAGATCCCCCTCAGCTTTTCTCCCTGGTACCACTAACCGTGTATGCTCCATGATTTGTGGTGGCCCAGGGTGCTGATGACCAGCTCCATGCACAGTGCATGGGTGACAGCGCTGATGTGCAGAAAATTACTAGGGAGGAGGTAATTTCTTCCTAAATACACCTTGTTTGGACAGAGTTGTCTGTGGCTTCTTGTAATATATAGATTAGAAATGCGATTAAAGTATGATTAGTGAGGGTCTAATGGGTGAGAGCCCCACTGATCCTGAGATTGGAGATGCCCCGTCATCTTTTCTGCTGGGGAAGTGACCTGGCATATGCACTCACTCTCTGTTATAGGAGTTGTCTGGACTTGGAGCCAACAACCCCCTTGATCTGGACCTGTGCCCCTGAACATGAAAAAACGGAAGGAAGACCTACTCTGTTCCTGACTGCTTCCAGTCCGCATAGGACCAGGGAGAAGCTGGGTCCCGTTACTGCTGGGGCAAATCACAGGCCTTAGCACTCACAGCAGCTTAAACGCTACGTCACAGCAGTAATGTACTGTTTAAGCCTCTGGGACAACTGAGGCTTGTAACTGGCCGCAGCGGTAATGAGAGAAAGCCGCTTCTTAGTCCTATGGGGACCGGAAGCAGCCGGGAATGGAGCAGCAGCAGGACTGCGGACAGGATAGTCTTCCTTTTTTCCAAGTTTAGGGGCACACAACCTCTTGAAGACACTTATAGTCTGTGTATCTGTGTGATAGACTGCCCCATATACAATAGGGTCACCGACTACTATCTGATATATATGGACAGCTTTTACTTCATTGGATCTACAGTATAATATGATAACAGCTTAAAGGGGTTATTCCATGACTAATTTAAAAAATGAAAATCAGACATCAAATAGTACATGAAAATCTCTTTCTAACAAAGTTGAACCAGCCCTGTATCTCACATGGATCCAAAGATCTCCCCATTCATTGCTCTGCTGAATTTATATCAAGCTGGCAGCTCAAGGGGAGTGTCTTTTCTGCTGCAGCTCAGGGGGCGTGTCTCAGCTCTGCCTATCACAGCTCAGGAGGCAGATGACGGATGAAATTGAGCATGTGCAACCATCTCAGTGAGCGGGACAAAGAAATAAGAAAAAGAACAAACAGCAGGCGGCGCTATGTAGAAATATTTTATTAAATAACTCAGTGGCTATGCTACATTTTTTATTACATGCAATGACAAAAGTATTCAGATCCAGGTGCTATTTTGAAAACTATAGAATATTTTTCCTGGCACAACCCCTTTAACATACTGTATGTTATCTATACAAGCCACTGTCTTCTGTCACCAACAAAAACACTGACAATAGACCGATTAGATAAGATTTCCATAGACTGATTTGGCAGACGGTTACAAACTGCAACCACCATCAATTTACTTTGAATTCTGACATCTGTCTAAGAAGTCTTAGTAAATGATTAAACCTATTCAAGTTTTTGTATGCACAGTGACAAGATTTAGATTTAGGCCTGGTGCTTTCCATTGAGACAGTAGTGATAGTCATGATAACTACAGCTCACAGCTGGTCTGAGCTTTCTACATGAAGCACATGCAGAAAATATGGGGCAAGAAAAATATTCCTACGTTGAATTGAAAAAAACACTTGGTCCATGCGGCTGCATTGCAAAAGATAGGTCTTGTCCTATGTCTCGCTGCACCATGCTGATCGCGGACCCATTGAAGTCAAAGGGTCCGCACTGCGATGCAGGGTGAACACGGCTGATGTCCGTATTTTGCGGATTCGCAGTATGTGGTCCACAGATGTGTGATTGCACTCTTAAGCATTGAATACCTTCCTGACTAACTCCACTAGTTCTTTCTTTTTCTCTCTGGAGTACTGTGGTTTTCTCTCTGGGATGAAGGACTTGTTCTCTGAAGAATCCAAAAAGAAGGAAGAGCAAAATAGAGACAGTACATCCTATCTGATGCTGGTGCTTATTCCAGATGCAATGTTACGGCTGAAGAGCCTTTGTCAAGCATGCTTCAGCCCAAACGTTGCATTCGGAATAAACACCAGCTTCCTTCTTTTTGGATTGTCCGGTAATTATGGGAAGCTGACCTCTATTCCAGGAGACGTGCACCCACCACCTATGCAGTATGAGTGCTATCCTCATCAATACTGAATTGCTCTCTGAGGAGTGAGCACATGTAGCTTATCTCACTTCCTCAGCTACAAACTGCCTGACTGAACAAAGGGAGGATCTAAGTCCAACTCCTAGCCTCCTACAGGGGCAGAGTCAGGATTATTAACCGGACGGATCCATACAAAGTTCTGGGTTAGACAATACGTCAAATTGCATTAAATAACAATTTGCAAGTACCCTATTCTGGGGTCCTGCACGGGGTATCTCGAACATTTCTGCAAAGAAGCTATAAGGCAGAGCTTCCTTTAAAGCAAGCTATGCACAATATTAAAGGGGTTCTCTTAAGGTGCTATAAAAGAGGGTTCCCCATATTGGCCCCCCTCTAAGAACCAAAACAGAAAGCCTCACTGCAAGAGCAACCCCCATTCTGGTAACTTAAGTCACTCACGTTTTGCATGGGAGGCCATTCATCTGAATTAAATGTAATCCTACAAATCCCCTGCACTGACTGGGACCCCCAGTTGTCAGACTCTTATGCTATTTTCTGGGAAATATCATAAAGATGTTTTGCAGATGAGCAGTAATATCCCCCCCTCTCCTTTGTACTATGAGTGATCTGTACTTACTTTGAGCTGCATAGAAAATTGATGGTCCAAAGGCAAATGGTCCAGAATATTTTCTTCCACCACTAGAAGTGACAGAGTAGACCGTGCGACTCTGGAAAGACGATTCCGTGAAGCCTTTTGTGCCAGTGTAAGTGATCTAGTAGAAGAGATTGATGCAGTATCTGACCCCTCTAAGTCCAGCTCCAGGTCATTCAGTCTTGCAGGGGGTCTGTTGTAGCACAGGCTACTGCCTGATGCCCCCTCCGCAAGGTAGATGTTGTTGCACCTTATACCCCTCTCCTCCAGAAGCGTGATCAGTGTGGTGAAAGCCTTGGTTTGGTGACTGAGCACATCTCTCACTAGTGCTGGTCCAGGCATATCCACGGTGTCTTCTCCTCAGCTGCTGGATGTAAATGACAAAAGAAATAAGAGAAGCCTGACTTTATTCCAACATCTCAGCATGTGGTCCACACTTGCATTGTGTAACCTGAGACATTGGGTGACCACACAGCCAGGATAGGATGCTCCTCTTTAGTAGGCAGGCTGTGCATTTACAACTTGCATAATAATATATTACTGGAAGCTGGGTTATCTTATCTGTTGCTGCAAATTCACAAGGAAGTTGCTGTACTTCACACGAGTCATGAGTTTGAAGAACACGGGATTTCACACATCATTGCTATTCTACTGCAACATGTCCTTGTCACTAATGCTGATTCAGCGGTTATATTTTGGACCAAATAAACTAATATTCATTTGTATTTACGTTTTATCAATGGGTTACATGGATACTGAACTGTACATAAAGACGTTAGAGGAAAGCTGGCCATAGTCTTTAGGTATTTCTTGGCTGATCCGGCTAACTTTGTTGAGATTTGCTCATGATCTCATATGGCTTACTATAAACATACTGGATTTGCCAACAAATGTTGAAGACTGAACGATGTATGCAGTGGAGTAACTAGAGTTGCATGGGCCCCAGGGCAAACTTTGAATTGGACCCCATAACCCCCCCACCACCTCCACCGCCCGATCGCACCCTCTGCGACCTCGATCGTTACGCCCCTGCTCCCATCACTACGGAAATACAGGGTAATACAGCCCCACATACCTCTTACGTCCAGTGACGTCTCCTTTGATGTAGATGTTCTCTTTCCTCATCTTCTCCGTTCAGACCTTCAGACCAGACCACCATTTCTCAGCCATTTTTCGTTTCTGCAGTTTGACAAAAAAAAAAGAAATCTTAGTTTACTACTTTTCCATCATTCTCCCATCTTTTGGACAATTTTTCCTACTACCCCCAATACTGTTCCACTGTGCTCCCCAATATTATACTGCAGAAACCGATAAACCCCCTGATAATACTAGTACCACACAGAGCCCACCATATAAAATACCCCTTCTTTGTGGCCTCAGTAGAAGCCCCAAAGTACCCCCAATGATGTGCCAGTAAGAAGTGCCCCCATAGTGCCCCCCAATAATGTGCCAGTAAAAAGTGCCCCCATAGTGCCCCCAATGATGTGCCAGTAAGAAGTGCCCCCCAATAATGTGCCAGTAAGAAGTGCCCCCATAGTGCCCTCCAATAATGTGCCAGTAACAAGTGCCTCTCCATGCCCCCCCATCATGTGCCAGTAACACGTGCCTCTCCATGCCCCCCATCATGTGCCAGTAACAAGTGCCTCTCCATGCCTCCCCCCAAATCATGTGCCAGTAACCAGTGCCTCTCCATGCCCCCCAAATCATGTGGCAGTAACAACTGCCTCTCCATGCCCCCCCCCCCCAAATTTTGTGCCAGTAACAAGTGCCTCTCCATGCCCTCTATGTGCCAGTAACAAGTGCCTCTCCATGGCCCCCTCATGTGCCAGTACCAAGTGCTTCTCCATGCCCCCCATGTGCCAGTAACAAGTGCATCTCCATGACCCCCCCATTATGTGCCAGTAACAAGTGCCTCTCCCCCCACAATCATGTGCCAGTAACAAGTGCCTCTCTATGCCCCCCCCATATGCCAGTAACAAGTGCCTCTCCATGCCCCCCATGTGCTAGTAACAAGTGCCTCTCCATGGCCCCCTCATCATGTGCCATTAACAAGTGCCCCCCCCCCAATAATGTGCCAGTAAGAAGTGCCTCTTTGCCCTCCCCCCATGTGCCAGTAACAAGTCCCTCTCCATGCCCCTCATGTGCCAGTAACAAGTGCCTCTCCATGCCCCCCCCCCCCATCATGTGCCAGTAAGTGCCTCTCCATGAAAGAAAATAAACACTTATATTTACCTCCATGACAGCGATGCAATGCAGGCCTCTTCCGGCCTGTGTCCTGCGCTGTACGGCTCAGGCTGCATAATGACGTCATCGCACTGCCTGCACCGGCCTCTGATAGGCTGCGGGACTTGTGCCGGCAGCCTATCAGAGGAACAGGGAAGGGAGACGCCTCCCTCCCCGGCCCAGCAGTCTTCTCTCCTGCTCCTTATTCTAGAGATTGTCAATTTTAGCAGGGCTTTAGGTATCCGTCATATGAGTACTTCCACCTTCAGGATCTGCTCATACTGGCAGGAGTTAGGGAGAGGCCTAGGGATTGCAAGGAGGTCACCATCCCTCTTCCTTAGTTTTAGACCATCTTGGACCATGTGATGTGACGTCATCACAGGTCCTTTAGTTCTTAGCTGATGCTGGAAAAGAGAGGACAGATCGCAACTACGCGATTAAGTGGCTAAGGTAAGTTAAGTTTTATTATTTTAACCCCTTCCACTTCATTTTACTATGCATTCTTTATTAAGAATGCTATTATTTCCTCTTATAACCATGTTATAAGGGAAAATAATAAAGATCTGGTCCCGTTGCTAAGAAACCATGCGGGAAAATCGCACTGCATCCGCACTTGCTTGCGGATGCTTACGATTTTCCCGCAGCCCCATTCACTTCTATGGGGCCTGCGTTGCGTGAAAAACGCACAATATAGAGCATGCTGCGATTTTCACGCAACGCAGAAGTGATGCGTGAAAATCACCGCTCATGTGCACAGCCCCATAGAAATGAATGGGTCCGGATTCAGTGCGGGTGCAATGCGTCCTCCTCACGCATTGCACCCGCGCGGAAAACTCGCCCGTGTGAAAGGGGCCTTAGGGTTACCATGGTTAACCAAACATAATCCTACTACCGATTGGCAAGCGAGACAGATTCTCGATTGGAGTGATTTCTACCTTGACAAATGTCTCAGCGCGTCGCTTTCTGTTGTAACTACTAAAATGTTACCCCCTTTTCTTTCAGATTTTTCTGATGTATTCTCTAAAAGTGGAGACCAGGAGTTGCCTCCTCGTCAGGAGTATGATTCCCCCTTCAATCTTATTCCCAGAGCTAGATTGCCAAAGTCTCGGTTGTATAATCTTTTTGAACCCGAAAGAGGAGCTAAGCGAGAGTATGTCACTGAGAGTTTTGCTAAAGGTCATATTAGACCATCCAAATCACCAATGGCGGCGGGGTTCTTCTTTGTTAAAAAAAAGGATGGAACTCTTAGGCCATGTTTTTACTTATGTAAGCTTAATCGCATCACTATCTATGATTCCTATCATCTTCTTTTGATCCCAGATTTATTCAATCAGATTGTCGTCGCCAAGGTGTTCTCTAAGTTGGATTTGAGGGGGGCATATAATCTGATAAGAGTCAAGGAAGGGGACGAATGGAAAACGGCCTTTAATACTCCTGAGGGTCATTTTGAGAATCTGGTCATGCCTTTTGGTTTGTCCAATGCTCCTGCGGTTTTTCAACACTTCATCAATGACATCTTTCATCATCTGGTGGGCAGGTTTGTGGTGGTTTATCTGGATGATATTTAAATTTATTCTCCTGATATGGAGATGCATAAGGATCACGTGAGACAGGTCTTACAGATCCTAAGAGAGAATAAATTGTATGCTAAAATGGAGATGTGTGTGTATTTGCGGTCCCAGAAGTGCAATTTCTGGGGAACCTGCTCTCATCTTCGGGTTTCCGTATGGATCCGGAAAAAGTCCGTGCTGTGTTGGACTGGGATCGACCTGAAGTTCTGAAGGCACTCATGCGATTTTTGGGGTTCACCAACTACTACCGTAATTAATCTTGAATTACTCAACTGTTGTTAAACCATTAACTCAGATGACTAAGAAAGGCGCGGATTTCTCAGTGTGGTCTGAAGAAGCATTGCATGCTTTTTCAGCAATAAAGGAATGTTTTGCTTCTGCTCCTATACTGGTGCAACCTGATGTGTCACAACCATTCATTGTGGAAGCTGACGCATCAGAGGTAGGGGTTGAAGCAGTCTTGTTGCAGGGTTCTTCTCCTAGCAAATGGCGCCCTTGTGCTTTTTTCTCTAAAAAGCTCTCTTTTGCCGAAAGAAATTATGATGTAGGTAATAGAGAGTTGTTGGCCATTAAATTTTTACTTTTGAAGAGTGGTGTCATTGGTTGGAAGGAGCGATTCATCCCGTTACAGTAATTACTAATCACAAAAATCTGGCCTACCTGCAGTCAGCTTAACGTCTGAACCCAAGGAAGGCCAGATGGTTGTTGTTTTTTACTAGATGTAATTTAATTGTCACTTATCGTCCTGGGATTAAAAACGTCAAGGCGGATGCCTTGTCGCGTAGCTTTCCCGTGGGGCGGGGTGTTCTGATATTGGCTGATGGGGTGGTTGTATCCGCCCTTTATCCTGAACTTGAGGCAGAGGTGTTGGAGGCCCAGGGAGAGACACCTGATTCCTGTCCTCCAGGGAAGTTGTTTGTCCCTTCGGAACTACGACACAAGGTGTTTAAGGAACATCATGATACTGTTCTTACGGACACCTGGGAGCAGATCCACTGTGGATCTCATTTCTCGAAGATTATGGAGGCCAGGGTTACGTAAATGTGTTCAGGGCTATGTGGCAGCTTGTGAGACTTGTGCGTGTGCTAAGGTGGCTCATACTTGGCCTTCAGGATCTCTACTTCCCTTGTCTATCCCATCCCGACCAGGGACTCATTTGTCGGTTCAGGGACAACAGATTTGCCTAATTCTTCTGGAAAAACTGTGATTCTGGTGGTTGTTGACCGCTTCAGCAAGATGGCACACTTTATACCATTATCAGGTTTACCTAATGCCAAAACTCTAGCTCAAGTGTTTGTCGATAACATTGTGAAATTACACGGCATTCCCTCTGATGTGGTGTCTGATAGAGGGACTCAATTTGTTTCCAGATTCTGGAGGGCGTTCTGTACTCGTCTGGGGGTCCAATTGTCTTTCTCTTCGGCCTTTCATCCTCAGTCGATCGAGCAGACTGGGCGCACTTATCAGAATCTGGAGACTTATTTGAGATGTTTTGTCTCTGAGAATCAAGAGGAGTGGTCTTCATTTTTGTCGCTGGCCAAGTTTGCCATAAATAACCGTAGACAGGAGTCCACTGATAAGTTGATGTTTTTTGGTGCATATGGCTTCCATCCACAGTTTGGCACATTTTCTGGTACTGAGACGTCTGGTGTACCTGAAGAGGAAAGATTCTCCTCTTCGTTGTCATCTATTTGGTTGAAGATTCAAAATAATTCAAATGAAATAGGCAAAAAGTATAAACGTATGGCTGACAAGAGACGTGTGAGTGGTCCAGACCTGAGAGTGGGTGATTCTGTGTGGCTGTCCACAAGAAACATTAAGTTGAAGGTACCCTCTTGGAAGTTGGGACCAAGGTTTATTGGGCCATACAAGATCTTTGCCATTATTAATCCGGTTGCTTTTCGTCTTGAGCTTTCACAGGCTTTGAAGATTCATAACGTGTTTCACAAGTCATTGTTGAAAAGATATGTTGAACCTGCTGAACCCTCCTTCTTGCCACCACCTCCTGTCATGGTGGATGGTAATCTTGAGTTTCAGATTGCCAGCATAGTGAACTCACGTATTCTTCGTGGATCTCTTCACTACCTCGTGCACTGGAGGGGTTATGGTCTAGAGGCAAGAATGTGGGTTCCTGCGACCGACGTGAATGCCAGTCGCCTTGTGAGGGCCTTTCACAGGGCGTATCCTTATAAAGTCGGTCCTGGGTGTCCGGAGGCCACCCAAAGAAGAGGGGGTGGGTACTGTCACGGTCCCCCCTGTAAGAGAGATGAGAAGATCGGATAGACTTGCTGCATGTGAGGCTATCTGACAGCTCTCTCTGGTTTCCTCTATGTAATGTTGTTGTTTGGCAGGATCTTACCTCTCCTCAGGTGCGGCTCATTATTAGTGATGAGGCTCTATTTAGGTCCGCCTCACACTGCTAACCATGCAGTTGATACTTTCTGCTTGGAGTTGCTAGAGCTTGGCTGTATTGGATCTCCTGCTTCTCCATACTCCTCTAAGCTAAGTACTTGTTGCCTTCACTGTTTGTTTTTCTCTGGTGTATGTTTTTTCTAGGCCTCAGGGAGAGGCGGGATCCTTCATCTGGGGAGGAACCAGCAGTGTCATTTCCTGCTCCCTATTCTAGGGATAGTCACTTTTAGCAGGGCTTTAGGTATCTGGCGTATCAGTATTTCCACCTTCAGGATCTGCTCATTCTGGCAGGAGTTAGGGAGAGGCCTAGGAATTGCTAGGAGGTCACCATCATTCTTCCTTAGTTTTAGAGGCCTAGATTGCTGTCATTACGTTGTTGTGTGTATTTGGTGTTTTCCCCTCCCCATTACCCGTGACAGGGATGTGGTCATTAACAACACTAAATCCAGAGTAATCAAAGAGTCTGATAGATTCCTCCACGCTCTGCCAGTCTTCTTGATCTCCTGACATCTGTCACAGGAGGGACTGTGACAGTATTCCACACAAAGGACACCCTGAGAGGTGCACACTGCTTAATGGCTCATTTAGACGAGTAGATAATAGTTCAGGGCAGACGACTGATGACACAAGTGACCTACCGACACAACGCCAATGATAACGACAAGCATTTACATGTGCTAATTTGTTCATATTTGATCACATACTCGCTTCAACAATGATCGTTGATGTTCAGACAGGTCCAGTCATTGTGTCTATCGGCAAAAGGTCAATTCACATATACATTACCAAAATTCATTAACGACAAACGATAATCTAATTGCAAATCAAATGAATATCTACTTGTCTAAAGCTACTTTCGCACTATTGTTTCTATTTTCCGGTATTGAGATCCATCATAGGGTCTTAATACCGGAAAATACCGCTTCCGTTTTGTCTCTATTCATTGTCAATGGGGACAAAACAGAACAGAACAGAATGCTCCAAAATGCATTCTGTTCCTTTTGGTTGCGTTCTCCTACCGGATAGCAATCCGCAGCATTCTGCGGTTTTCTTTCCGTCATGGGATGCGGAGCAAGACGGATCTGTTTTCTCTGACACTATCTGACACAGTAGAAAACGGATCTGTTCCCCATTGACTTTCAATGGAGTTCATGACGAAGCCGTCTTGGCTATGTTACAGATAATACAACTGGATCTGTTCATAACGGATGCAGATGGTTGTATTATGAGTAATGGAAGCGTTTTTGCTGAACCCTGCCAGATCCAGCAAAAACACTGGTGTGAAAGTACCCTAAATGAGCCTTAAGAAGGGTTCATATCTACGATGTAAACTCAGGCACTGTGTTCCGGTCACTGTATCCAACATATATGCTGGCTTTTGGCTGGACGAAAAAGACTAAACACAGCATTTTTTATCCAGCCGAAAGCCGACATTTATGCCGAAATGCGTCCGGATCCTGTTATAGTGAATGGAGATCTGGCTGTGTACAGTGGTATCCCTCTATGCCGGATACAGTGAACTCCAGCAGTCTGTTCCTCCTTTGGAACAGACTGCCTGAGTTAACAATGCTGATGTGAACGCGGCTTAAAAGACCCTTTACACGGGCCGAGAATCCCGCAGATAATCGCTAACGAGCGTTCATAGGAACGCTTATTAGCGATTATCTGAGGTTGTAAATGGGCCACAAATTACCACCAATTATAATCATAAATGCGGTCACTAATATTATCGGCACCAGATTGTGCTTGATGTGTCGTCCCGTGTAAAGGGCTGTGAAGTCATGAAACTTTTTCCAACAGAATACAATACGCTTAATAGTGACTTTTACTAGAGGGCTAATTTCATTCAACAAAACCAGATACATAGAGAGACCCATAGATGGTATCTCTAAACAAACACTGCCCTATAATAAGAGTACGGATGTGATCACTTTATGTTAGTGATGTACTCTTAGCACGTACCGTGGGGCACATTTATTAAGACTGGCATAAACCGCTAAGCTGGTGGTGGTTCTGCCGGTTATGAACAGGCGCCAGTTCTAAATCTAAGAACCTTATGGCAGATATATACCACTACAGGATAAATCGCAGTCTTCTGTTTGCGGTATACCATCAAACTGAGAGCGGTAGCGTGATGTGAACAGGCTCTAAGTACTCAGCCATACATAGATAGGAAAGGTCCATTGGTGAAAAGCAGGTACAGTAATTATGTTTCCTTACCATATAACACCATAGTGTTGGAGGTTGAAGATCGCTGAAGTCCAAGTGTTGCTGCCTGGTCTCTGCACATCAGAATGACACAGGGTTAGCATTCGGCTGTTACTCAGCTCGGATAATTATATTCCGTTTTATCATGAAGGTGCAGTGTAAATAAAGCAAAGCTAACACAACTGGTTAGGGGAGTAAAGAAGAGGGACGGACATGTGCTCCGAAAGATTCATCACTAAAACGTGAAGGGAGGGTAAATAGGTCAGCACTCATCAGACAAGCTGGAATTTCATAACACATTAGTTCACTGGATCATACAATCATCTGTCCATTGCTGGGACTTCACAGCGAAGGCACGTCATACAAAATGGGCAATTTATTGTAAACAAAAAAATAAGGTATTTCTGGGATCAGCAACCTCTGGCTATGAAACTACAACTCCCAGCATGCTCCATTCACTTCATTCATTTGCATTTACACATAAAGGGGACAGAGGGAATATGAGGGTTATCCGTCAATATGCAGACTATTGCTGTCCGTGCCGCTCTCAGCGGGTTCAACCGACAGGATAATGTGTATGGGGAGCTGCCGACTCTCCCCTGACAGATGATGTCTGGGGAGAGAAGGATGGAACAAAATTTATATTTTTGTCCTCTCCTTTTGTTGTAATGGAGATAAGCCACCACCAGAAGTGTCTGGCAGCTGCTTTATCCCCTCTCCCCATTAGATACACATGTCCCTTCGGCTGAACTGAATGCAGATGTGTATGCAGGGCTGGGACAAGGTCCACCACCAACAGAGGCTGAGCTGCCCAAGTGCGCCCCCCCCCCCCCCCTCCGACTTGTGGATGACACTGCTATGGGGGATCTGTGATGGATGACACTGTTATTGGGGAATCTGTGGATGACACATTTGTGTCATCCACAGATCCCCCCTCCCCATAACAGGGTCCATGTAGGAATGACCCCCAATACAAGGGGTGAGGCTGTGGGGTTGTATCTGCTTTTTTGATGCCAGCGGGGCCCGTGCAGTGACTGTATTCTACTACACCCCCCATCCCCCCCCGCTCACTGTATATAATCTTAACTATATAACTGTAGTGATTTATTACAGTTATATAGTTAATAAGATTATATCCAGTGAGCGGGGGATGGGGAGTAGTAGAATACAGTCACTGCACGGCCCTGCTGTCATTATGAAATAGCATATGTGACCCCCACCTCTTTTATTGGTGGTCATTCAGTAAATTAACCCTGTTTTGGGGGAGGGGGTGTCTGTGGGACAAATATGTGTCATCCACAGATCCTCCCCATAACAGGGTTCATTTAGTGATTGACCACCCAAATTGTGGTGACCCAATACATGGGAGTTGCATCTGCAGAGCTTTTGTATAATGCCACCCCACACTGTAGTGTCCCCCACACAGTAATGTCCGCCACACTGCCCCCCACACAGTAATGTCCGCCACACTGCCCCCCACACAGTAATGTCCGCCACACTGCCCCCACACAGTAATGTCCGCCACACTGCCCCCACACAGTAATGTCCGCCACACTGCCCCCACACAGTAATGTCTGCCACACTGCCCCCGCACAGTAATGTCTGCCACACTGCCCCCCACACAGTAATGTCCGCCACACTGCCCCCGCACAGTAATGTCCGCCACACTGCCCCCCGCACAGTAATGTCCGCCACACTGCCCCCGCACAGTAATGTCCGCCACACTGCCCCCACACAGTAATGTCCGCCACACTGCCCCCACACAGTAATGTCCGCCACACTGCCCCCACACAGTAATGTCCGCCACACTGCCCCCACACAGTAATGTCCGCCACACTGCCCCCACACAGTAATGTCCGCCACACTGCCCCCCACACAGTAATGTCCGCCACACTGCCCCCACACAGTAATGTCCGCCACACTGCCCCCCACACAGTAATGTCCGCCACACTGCCCCCACAGAGTAATGTCCGCCACACTGCCCCCGCACAGTAATGTCCGCCACACTGCCCCCACACAGTAATGTCCGCCACACTGCCCCCGCACAGTAATGTCCGCCACACTGCCCCCACACAGTAATGTCCGCCACACTGCCCCCACACAGTAATGTCCGCCACACTGCCCCCACACAGTAATGTCCGCCACACTGCCCCCGCACAGTAATGTCCGCCACACTGCCCCCCACACAGTAATGTCCGCCACACTGCCCCCACACAGTAATGTCTGCCACACTGCCCCCACACAGTAATGTCCGCCACACTGCCCCCCACACAGTAATGTCCCCACACCCCCTCAACCACACAGCAGTGCCCCTACATAGTAATTTGTCATGCCCCCCTCTTGTCATAATCCCCTCTTCTTGTCATGCTTTTCTGCCCCCTGTCATTCTCCCCCATCTTTTCATGCTCTTTTTACCCCCCATGTTGTCATGCACTTTCTGCCCCCATGTTGTCACAGACTTAATGAAAGGGGGCCCGGCATTTTCACTGTACTTAATGCCGGGCCCCATCAGAGCGCTCCTCTCACCTCCATTATGGTCACTTCTCCAGGCTTCCAGGATCAGGCCCCAGCGCTGCCTCACATTAAGCAGGTGGGCGGAGCCTAACGGAGGTCCGTTAGGCTCCGCCCACCTGCTTACTCTGTTTCTAGTTAGAGCCTGAGGCAGCGGGGCCTGATGCTGGGGGCCTGAAGCAGCATAATGGAGGTGAGAGGAGCGCTCTGACGGCCTGGCTCAGGGAATGACAGGAGGGAGCGCTGAGCGGTTCCCCCCTGTCAGTCCCTCTCCCTCTCGCCGGCCCCTGCCTGCGCCCTGAGGCTGGAGCGCCCTGAGGCTGGAGCCTCCCCAGCCTCTGTGTCGGCCCGGCCCTGTGTGTATGAGGGAGTGGTGAGGGAGTCGGGACAAATAGCCGCCGGCTGAACGATCGTTTGGCTGACAGCTATTGAACGTGTATGGCAGCCTTTAGAAACAGTTCATAAGGCACCAAGTCTCCAGTATGCCCTGAACAGTGTGATCCCTGCAAAATAGTCTGTAAAGTTGATAGGCTGGATATAGAGTTTTTCGAGTTCATATTCCAGGACCCCGAACAGACCCTGTGTAAATGGGCAATAAAAAAAAAAAGGTAACCTTCGGCAGTACTCAGCTGAACACAGATTGTAAGCATGTGAGAACAACCTCAGATGTTAGACCCTTGAACAGCCATCCAAGACAAGTCCGTCTGACGGGCCAGACACTAAATTAGTCCATACAGTCTCTACAGTGGCAGCAGAGAGTCATGGAATAAACTCCATGAAGTCCTTGGCTTAATGCGCTTGTGGCTTATCTTGGGTTTCCACAAGTCGGGCTTGATTTCCTCCAGTTGGTATTTCCTCACAAACCTCACAACTTCTTCAGGGAAGCTGCTGTCCCACTTGTCCCAGCCAAGATCCCGCCAGCAGGGTATGAAAAAAGAGAAAGCCATAGACCTGCAGACAGAGCCATTGTCCTGTAAACACAGTCAACACACAGAAAAGGTCTGTGGGGCTTTTTGGAGATAACAATCCACTTTAATTTTGGAGCCCCTGATAAAGAAAAAAAGAACAGAGCATTTATTAGACCTATAGCTATGAAACCTAACAAATGGTGAATGGAGCCTGTATGGAAATCCCAGTCGAAAGGCACCATGTGAAAACATCCATGATTCCTATCGTGCCAAAGCGTGATGTGGTGCCTCTATGCTCTATTCCTATTTCCTTAAACATGTCTTAGAACATATATTTCATATTTTTTAAATGTAATATACATAACATAGAACCTAGGTAGTGTTTTTTTATCAGAATATGTTAATGGTGGAGTCTAAGATGCAGGCAATCCTAATAATGCAGAGGCTGCACATAACATTCTCTCCACCCAATGTAGGGGCAATTAGGATAGTCGCTCCGTGCAGTAATGTATGTAGAGGTAACAGTAGTTGTAAACTGTCAACTTCCAAACACTTCTAGGTCTCTAAAATGGGATCATTAGGATCACGTCTCCGGTCTACTTCTTCCCTTTTTCATGTTAGCAACAGAAGGTGACAAATGGATGGTTGCGCATAAAAATTAAACTAAAGGAATTAAGAGAAAGGGACTCTGGACACCTCTTTCCTTATCTCTGAGGGTGTGTAATCAATACATTTAGCCTTGTAAATCAAACCAAACAGGAAAAATATAATTAAGGCAATAGTGTAGTGTCTAGGTGTCTGATTACCCTCTCTCCATGCACAAAAAATAAGCCATGTGCTTTTTCACCTGACTGCTATAAATATGCATGATTGGCCGGGAGAGCTTGGGACACAAGGAGAGGGACTTATTGAGAAAGATCTGGGTGTATTTGTGGATCATAGACTACATAACAGCATGCAATGCCAATCAGATGCTTCTAAGGCCAGTAGAACTGTGGGACTTGGGGTAAGTTATCATTCAGAAATTTCAGGTGCAATCTGCGACTTCGCCCTGCCCACGCCAGGTCTAAATAAGTGGGCGTGGCATGGGCGGGGAAGGTAATGGGTTTGCAGGTCTGTCTCATTTACCATTTTCTATGCCTGTTTCAGGGGTAGAAAAAGGTCTAAGGCCTCTTGCACACAATCGTAGGTTTGGTTCCGCATCCGAGACGCTTTTTTTGCGGCTCGGGTGAGGACCCTTTCAATTCAATGGGGCCGCAAAAGCTGCGGTCAGCACTCCGTGTGCTGTCCGCATCCGTTGCTCCGTTCCGTGGCCCCGCAAAAATTATAGATCATGTCCTATTCTTGTCCGTTTTGCGGACAAGAATAAGCATTTCTATAATGGGTCGTCTGTTCCGTCCTGCAAACTGCGGAAGGCACACGGGCCGCATTCGTGTTTTGAGGACCTGCAAGTTGCGGACCGCAAAACACGGGACGTTGGTGTGCAGGAGGCCTAAATGAATGACAGCAAGGAAACTGTCTTGCATTTAGAATTGGCGTTGGATGTGCCAAAGTTATAGAGAGGCCGACGCCTCTTCATAACTTTGGTAGAACCACAGCCGGCTTAGGGCTTTATTAAGACTGGCGTCAAACCCATTGAGATCAGCTGACAAACAAGCATAAATTAATGGCCCCTACAAAAATACAGTGAATACTGTCCTGTGTAAAATCCCTTCAAAAGACAAGGGGCGCTCCTAGAGGATAAGAGGTTCAATCTCCAGGCATTTACACAATAAGGCGAAATTCACACGTTTGCGCAGGTGTTTGCAGGGAAATCCGTGCGGTCAATACATATCAATTGGTGCGGATTTGCATGCGAATTGGGTGTGGATTTTGCGCATGCGGATTTTACTGTCCCCATTAAAGTGAATGGAGAAAATCTGGACAGGAAAAATAAAATAAATTGACATGCTGCGGATTTTAAAATCCACACCATACGTCAAAATCTGCATCGTGTGCATGAGAATTTCAAATTCTCATAGAATACATGATCTACGGTGCAGATTTTCCGCATACAAATCAGCACGCAATCCTGTGTGTGCATTTAGCTCAGTGGTGGTCACAGCATGAGCCGTTGATGGCTTAGAAGATTAACATTAAAGGGGTTGTCTCACTTCAGAAAATGGCATTTATCATGTAGACAGGTCAGAATGGATCATGTTGTATGAGTTTTATTTTTGTCGATCAGCTGTTTGAAGAGGCAGCCGCGCTTTGTTGAGCACCGCAACCTCTTTCTAGGATAATGACGTAACATTCATCGGTCACATGGCCAAGGTGCAGCTCAGTCCTATTCAAGTGAATGGCATTGATCTGCAATACCAAGCACAGCTTCTATCAAATGGAAGGCTTGGTAAGCCATGAGGAGGCCACGGCACTCACCGAAGTGTCACAGCCTCTTTAAACAGCTGATCAGCGGGGAACTGGACCTCCACTGATCACATACTAAGGATATGTCATCAGTATAAGGCTACATGCACATGAACGTTGTTTGTTTCCATGTCCGTTCCGTTTTTTTTTGTGGATAGGATGCGGACCCATTCATTTCAATGGGTCCGCAAAAAATGCGGACAGCACATCCGTATGTCCATTCTGTAGCCCCGCAAAAACAAAAATAGAATATGTCCTATTCTTGTCCATTTTAGGCATTGGTACAATGGATCCACAAAAAAAAAATAGGATGGTATACGGATGCCATAAGTTTTTTTTCCGGATTGGCAATTTGCAGACCGCAAAACACATACTGTCATGTGCATCTAGCCCAAGGCTAGGTTCACACGACGACATTTGTCACGCAACATTTTGTTGCACCAGTGTCGCGCTACAATTTTTATAATGGTAGTCTATGGTGTTGCACTGCGACATGCAACATGCTGTGACTGCGACATGATAGTCTCAAAAAATCCATTTAAGATGGATTTTTCTGCGACTGTTGCGTCGCAGTCGCAGCATGTTGCATGTCGCAGTGCAACACCATAGACTACCATTATAAAAATTGTAGCGCGACTTTGGTGCAACACCTGTTGCAGTGTAGTTGTGCCCTATTTGTTGCGCGACTTATGTCGTCGTGTGAACCTAGCCTAAAACACATAGAAAACTCCTTTAATCCACATCTTCTACCATCCCTTTGTTGAACTTGTCTTTTTTCAGCCATAGTATGTAGCTATGACAATACCATACATCTATAAAGTTAATTATTGCGTTATGATTAATGTGCTGATTTACATATACATAAAAATAGCTGTAATGATGAAAACAAGACGTGTGTAATAGTTTTGATTGCTATAGGGCAACACCCAGGGTGTGTTCACAAAGTATGACAACAATGAGACAGGAATCTGCTTTATAATGAAAATACAAGCTGAGGTCAGGCGCTGAACACTTCCACATTACAAGGCACATCCAGTTTTTAAAAGGAGATTACAGTAAACACTTGAGACTTTGGTGTCCAGGATTGATGAATATTACCATTTTAGATAATAAAGCTGTGATCAGGTGTCCCCAAAAAGAAAAATGTGGACGTCTCTCTTCAACCACAGGTGTTTCAATGGTGGAAGTGAATCAGGCTTCTCAACCGACAGATTTTCTTGATAGCGGCTTCTTTTTCGTTCCTCTTTTCAGAATAAATATCACGACCGCCCCCAACAAAAATATTTTCTTACTAGACAGCTACATAATTATCTTAAAACAGTTTTGCCTCTCACCACAACACATTTGGTGGTCTGACCAGCTTGGGGGGTCCTCATTAGTTCACTTAGATTTAATGCTCCCATGAAACTGACTAAAGATGAGTGAATTCATTCTAACGAATCAATTCATCTCATCAGCAGGACTTCTTCACCTGTGGGGGGCTGTCCCTCCATTGAAGAAGTGCCCACCTGCCTCCAGATTGACAGGGCTGGAAATTTAGCCTGGCCCTGACTATTTCCTGCCTGCGCTGCTGCTCCGATTAGCAGAGCAAGGGAAAAGGCTTTGCTTTAGAGTGGCATCTGCGCAGGCGCCTCTGCAGTCACAGCTCCAAAGCAGAGCCTTTCCCCTTGCTCTGTAAAGCCTCTTTCACACATCAGTGTTTTGGTCAGTGATTTCCATCAGTGATTGGGAGCTAAAACTAGGAGTGGAGCCTCCACAGACATAGGGTATAAGGGAAAGATCTGCACCTGTTCTGTGTTTAGGTCCGCACCTGGTTTTGCCTCAAAATCACTGACTAAACACTGATGTGTGAATGAGGCATTAATCGGATCAGTAATGCAGGTAGAAAGTTGTCAGGACCAGGCTAAATTTCCAGCTTTGTCAATTTGGAGACAGGTGGGCGACTTCTTCACATGGAGGGACAGCCCCTCAAAGGTGAAGACATTTTTGCTGATGGGATGAATAGATTCATTTAGCTCATCTCTACCTGACCTATTAATATGACACTGGATCATTCGCACCATTGCTTTGAGATCCCAAGGGCAGTAACAAAGTTTATCTTCCGTGTTTGTTCCGCATTTTGTGGAATGGAATGTCTGTCCCATGATAGAACCAGTGGTGTACCAAGTGGGGGGTGGTCCGCCCCGGGTGCCGGCGCTCAGGGGGGTGCCAGAAGCAATAAGCGCTTCCATCAATACTGATGCGGTCCTGTCCCTCACTGCTCAGCTCCCAGCGCTCCTCCCCTCCTTCAGGCCAGCGGCGCTCTGAATGGTGAAGCAGGAAGACTTCTCCCCGCTCCACCATTCAGCCTGCAGACACAGATTGCGCTGCCGGCCTGTGTGGGCGGAGCCTACAACCCAGAAATCTGCATAAGCTCTGCCCACACTGCTGCAGAGCGATCTGTGCCTGCAGGGACAGAGGTATGTGAGCTTCAGGAACGGGATAGGGTGAGTAGTTACTGTGTTTTTTTTAATACAGAGGGCTTCATTACTATGGAGGGGGCACAGAGGACTTTATTACTATTAAGGGAGCACAGAGGCCATTACTACTATGGAAGGGGCACAGAGGGCAATTCTACTATGGAGGGGGCACAGAGCCAGAGGGCATTACTACAATGAAGGGGGCACAGAGGGCATAATTACTGTGAAGGGGGCACAATGGGGATTTCTACTATAGAGGGGCACAGAGGGCATTACTAGCACAGTGGGCATTACTACTATTAAGGGGGCACAATGGGCATTATTACTATAAAGGGGGCACAATGGGAATTATAACTGTGAAGGGGGCACAATGAGGATTATTACAGTGAAGGGGGCACAAAGAGGGCATTATAACTGTGAAAGGGGCACATAGAGGGCATAACTACTGTGAAAGGGGCACAATGTGGGCATAAATACTGTGAGGGGGCACACATCTGTACAAAACTACTGTGAAGGTTGTACAATGAGGGCAATACTACTGTGAGGGGGTACTATTTTTTAAAGTACTGGGGGGGGGGAGACCCGCCCTGGGTGCCAAACACCATAGGCACGCCACTGGACAGAACTATTCTATCCTAGGACATGTTCTATATTTTTGCAGGTGCCACGGAACGGACCTATGGATGTGGACAGGACACGGTATGCTGTCCGCATCTATTGCAACCCTATTGAAGTGAATGGGTCCGCATCCAACACACAAAGAATGTGGATCGGATGTGGACAAAAAAAAGTTTGTGTTCATGAGCCCTTATCATATGTGCTCCCCAAGGTTTTGCTGCTTGGAGATAAGTCTCTAGAGGTTAACTACATAAAACACAACCTCATACAATATACTTCCATAGTGGTAAAAATACACAGTGCAGCTAAATAATACACCACTTAATTCCCAGTCATGTCTGAAGATATTGATCTGTGTCTCTGGCTCTATTGATCCTGGTGGTCATGTGATTGCTGGCAGGAGGTCGAACTGGCCTTTGGGGCACAGACTATGAATAAATAAAAAAAAGTGAAACTAACAAAGTACATATAAACTAATTGGAGCCCTTCTATTGTATCCACCAATGGCCTAGCCAGTGATGGGCAAAGTGCGGCTCTCCAGCTGTTGCAGAACTACAACTCCCAGCATGCAAAGACTGTCTACAGCTATCAGCCTACTGCAAGGCATGGTGGGTGTTCTGTTTCAGTATCTTGCATTGTGTATTGGTATGCCCCTCTCTTCTCCTCCACCCTCTGTTTCAGCTTCTAGTTGGTTCAGTCTAGCGACTTCCTGTTTTCCCAGTCATGCATTGCTGTTTAGTGTGTGCTCTAATTCTGTGGAGAATCTGAGTAGTATCTCATCTTCTTATCAAGGAGAATATTGTTGGCATAATTATTTTACCATCTAGATTCCCTGCACATCTTGTAATACAATCTCCGGATTAAAAACTACTTGATTAACTCCTGGGTGTCTGATGCGTAAACTGTAAGTGGAGAATGTCTGATTCAACAAGTCACCTCACAGATGCGTGATTGTATAAAGCTGACATTTCGAAACGCCACAGTAAAAGAATTGCCTTAGTACTCTACTCACTCTAAGAAAAGAATATTCTCCTCCTCCAAGTAATAGCCATCATCATTTGTCTCCTGTTATGCTAAAGTGGAGGATAATATCTTATACTGCCCAGTACTGCATTCACTAGGATCGCAGAAGCTTCTAGCAATTTCAGTTTCATACAGGCTAGGAACTGTATTCAGCCTGTTTTCTGAGGTAAATATCGTCTGCCTGCTGTAAGCTATTAAAAGACTGAACTACCACTAGAGGTCGCTGTTGTGTTATGCAGGACACAGCTTATGGAAATGCAGGCTCTTCTAACCGACAAAATGGAGGCATACAATAATTTATCTATTTTGTGGAAAAAGACTGGATGCAGCACATGGATCAGGCTATAACGAAGATCAACCTCATTGGTTTTGGCACGCGTAAAAGCGGAAGTAGCGAAGGTACAAGCTCACTGCATTAGAAAGGAAGCAGCCATTAAGGCACAAGTTGTAGAGACACAAGCCCAATCTCAAGTTAATCAAGCAGCTACACAAGCCCAATCTCAAGTTAGTCAAGCAGCTATACAAGCCTAATCTCAAGCTAATCAAGCAGCTATACAGGCTCAGGCGCAAGCGACCAAAGCGAAGGCCGAAGCTGAGTTGGAGGTCCTTCAGAAGGAAAGGGAAGAAGCAGCAGCCATGGCTGAACTCAGAGTTCTTGAGGAAGCTGCTGTAGAAGAAGAAGCTTATCATCCTATGTCCAAGATATCTAATGACTCAGAAGGCTGTACCCTGCAATTCGTCCTAGACCAAAGTATAGTCAATGCATTTGCACCAGAAGATTTGGGCTCTGCATGCCAGCCTGCTGAACTCATGCGAGTAAAAAAAGAGGCAGCTGATAACTATACAGTTGACCCCAGTCCAGTGGACATTTCTCTTTCTTTCAAACCTCTGGCACCTTACACAGTATTTCAGGCACCATTAGAGACCAAGCCACTTCAAGCTCATCAAATCACATAAAAACCTCCTGAGACTAGTTACATAGCAACCAAGACGCTGGCGCCAACATTACCAGATGTGAAGCCTTCACTTACACTGAACCCAGCTGCCACTCCATTCCATCTTCCAACTCCCAAACATAGGGCATCAGATGGTGTCAACAACACCAGCGAGGGAGAAGTTCCCATCGCCATGATGCAGGAAAGAAATAACGCATCAGAAATCGCTAAGTACCTCACCCTCAGGGACGTCATCAGTACTAGCCTTACGAACTTTGATGATCGCCCAGAGAACTATAGAAGTTGGAAGGCCACCTTCAAGACAACAGTTCAAACCCTTGGTGTACCGCCTATGCAAGAACTTGATTTACTAATTAGATGGCTAAGTCCATGGTCGTCAAACTGTGTTAAGAGACTCAAAACCGTTCATATCTACGAACCAGTCAAAGGCCTTCGTCTTGCATGGGAAAGATTAGAGCAGACATACAGTGGTTTGGAAGTAGTTGAACGTGCCTTATTTAAACAACTATACGACTTTCCTGGATTATAAAATACAGACCGCCAAGGGTTCCAGGAATTAAGCGACCTTCTTCTTGAGTTTAAAATCGTCAAGGGAGACCCGCAGCTACCAGGTCTCAGCTTTCTTGATACCTCCAATGGTGTGGGCCTGATCGTGGAGAAATTACCCCTCAATATTCAACACCAATGGGCAACAACCGGTTCAAAATACAAGGAGCAACATCGTGTTCCCTTTCCACCATTTTCATTCTTCTGTAAGTTAATCAAGGACTTGGCTAGAGCTAAAAACGATCCGAGCTACAACACCTTGGGAACCAACATCTTTGGCTCTACTAAACAGAAACACAAGACTTTCAGTCACAAACAGAGAAACCCTAAAGGTCTAATTTAAGTAAAAAAAGACAGGGGTTGTGCCCACTACTAACAATGGAAATGAAAGCCCTAAGGAACCCGATCATCATTGCCCTATCCATGATAAACCACATCCTTTAAGGAAATACCGTGTCTTCATAGCAACGCGCTTTGAGGAACGTAAGGAGTTCCTAAGGATTTATGATATCTGCTTCAGATGCTGTGCATCCACTGAGCACTTCGCCAGAGACTGTAAGGTTCCAGTCAAGTGTTCTGAATGTAATAGTGATCTACATATGTCCGCTGTTCACCCTGGACCAATCAGGCAGAACCTAGAACCAGTTAGCTGGCACAAGCCCCATTCCGATCATGGAGGGGAGAGTCATGGCGGGGACAGTGCCGACCGACCAACCACAACCGTCACGCCCAGATGCACAAAGGTATGTGGAGGACTTGTCTGCTGTAAGTCTTGTTCTAAGATTTGCCTCGTGGATATGTTTCCTGCTGCACAACCAGAGAAGACCATAAGAATGTATGCTATAAGTTCTTTGATCTGTTCAGGATAGAGGGAAAAACTACACCCTACACCCTAGGAACATGCTCTGGTCTTGTGACAACCTCAGGAAGAAGAGCTAATGGTTTCACCTTGAAGCCCATCAAAGGAGATAAGAAACTCTCTCTTCCAGCCCTTATAGAGTGTGACTAATTGCCGGACACAAGGGATGAAATTCCCACACCTGAAGCCGCACAACATCACCCTCATCTCAGGAACATAGCCAGAGAGATTCCTCCCCTTGATAACCATGCCGAGATCTTACTCTTGCTAGGTAGAGACATCCTTGAGGCTCGTAAGGTCCATGAACTTCGCAATGGCCCTTTCAATGCTCCATATGCCCAGAAACTTACAGTGGGTTGGATCATCATGGGGGATGTATGTCTGGACATAACCCGCAGACCCTGCCAAGTACACTCCTTCAGAACTGACGTATTAATAGGGGGGCGAACTTCTTACTTCAGGCAGTGTCCTAACCACTACTATGTGCAAGATATGCCCTGCCCAAATATTCTAAAAACATCAGAAAGCAGCTTAAATGCCAAGGAGTCAGCTGCAGAAAAATGTTCCTGGACAGAAGAGCAGCTTGTAGAAAGGCCTTCAGGATCTCAATTGGAGCCCTCTTGAAGCCCTTCCCAGCTTTGCAGTCCTCACACAGTTTATCATAATGAATCCTATATCTTCACTGACAAGCCTTCTGATTCATGTAGTTCTGATGAGACACCGCAGAAACGTGAGCCTTCCAGTCAACTGTTTGACAATAAGTTTAATTCTGTAAAAGAAGTATCTTCTGAACGTTCTATAAAGGAGGTTCCTTCAACAGAGGAAGAGTTCCTTTCAGATACTTTGCAAAAACCTTCAGTTCCATCTGCAGTTGTTGATTGTACCGAAGAGGATCACAGTAGAGATGGCCCGAACTATCCGCCGGCGAACAGTTCACGGCGAACATAGCTTGTTCGCGTTCGCCTCTGCCGGGCGAACATATGCGATGTTCGGTCCGCCCCCTATACATCATCATTGAGCAAACTTTGACCCTGTACCTCACAGTCAGCAGACACATTCCAGCCAATCAGCAGCATACCCTCCCTCCCAGACCCTCCCACCTCCTGAACAGCATCCATTTTAGATTCATTCTGAAGCTGCAGTCTTAGTGAGAGGAGGGAGAGTGTAATTGCTGCTGATTTAATTGGGAAATTGATAGCTAGGCTAGTGAATTCAGTGTCCACTCCAGTCCTGAAAGACTCATCTGATCTCTGCTGTAAGGACAGCGCCCTGACAGCACCCCAAAAAGCCCTTTTAGGGCTGCAACATTAGTCTGCTTTTTTTTTCCTTTATATACATATTGCAGCTGCCTGGCCTGCCTGTGTGTGAGGAGCTGCAGGCCCACAGACTGTAGTGTGCCCACTGCCAGTGCCCACCCCTGTCATTCCGTGTGGTACAGGACTTTGCATCAAAAAAGGCATTTAATTTTTACACTTTAATCTAAGGTTAGTTGCCTGCCAGTGTGTGTCAGGCTGACTTCCACTGACTGTAGTGTGCCCACTGCCAGTGCCCACCACTCATACCGGCTGGCACAGGACTTTGCATAAAAAGGCATTTAATTTTTACACTTTAGTGTAATTTCAGCTGCTTGCCTGCTGCTAGTGTGTGTCAGGCCGACTTCAACTGACTGTAGTGTGCCCACTGCCAGTGCCCACCCCTGTCATCCCGTGTGGCACAGGACTTTGCTTAAAAAAAGGCACTTAATTTTTACACTTTACTCTAAGGTTAGTTGCCTGCCAGTGTGTGTCAGGCTGACTTCCACTGACTGTAGTGTGCCCACTGCCAGTGTCCACCACTCATACCGGCTGGCACAGGACTTTGCATAAAAAGGCATTTAATTTTTACACTTTAGTGTAATTTCAGCTGCTTGCCTGCTGCTAGTGTGTGTCAGGCCGACTTCAACTGACTGTAGTGTGCCCACTGCCAGTGCCCACCCCTGTCATCCCGTGTGGCACAGGACTTTGCTTAAAAAAAAGGCACTTAATTTTTACACTTTAATCTAAGGTTAGTTGCCTGCCAGTGTGTGTCAGGCTGACTTCCACTGACTGTAGTGTGCCCACTGCCAGTGTCCACCACTCATACCGGCTGGCACAGGACTTTGCATAAAAAGGCATTTAATTTTTACACTTTAGTGTAATTTCAGCTGCTCACCTGCTGCTAGTGTGTGTCAGGCCGACTTCCACTGACTGTAGTGTGCCCACTGCCAGTGTCCACCACTCATACCGGCTGGCACAGGACTTTGCATAAAAAGGCATTTAATTTTTACACTTTAGTGTAATTTCAGCTGCTTGCCTGCTGCTAGTGTGTGTCAGGCCGACTTCCACTGACTGTAGTGTGCCCACTGCCAGTGTCCACCACTCATACCGGCTGGCACAGGACTTTGCATAAAAAGGCATTTAATTTTTACACTTTAGTGTAATTTCAGCTGCTTGCCTGCTGCTAGTGTGTGTCAGGCCGACTTCAACTGACTGTAGTGTGCCCACTGCCAGTGCCCACCCCTGTCATCCCGTGTGGCACAGGACTTTGCTTAAAAAAAGGCACTTAATTTTTACACTTTAATCTAAGGTTAGTTGTTGCCTGCGCAGTGTGTGTCAGGCTGACTTCCACTGACTGTAGTGTGCCCACTGCCAGTGTCCACCACTCATACCGGCTGGCACAGGACTTTGCATAAAAAGGCATTTAATTTTTACACTTTAGTGTAATTTCAGCTGCTTGTCTGCTGCTAGTGTGTGTCAGGCCGACTTCAACTGACTGTAGTGTGCCCACTGCCAGTGCCCACCCCTGTCATCCCGTGTGGCACAGTACTTTGCATCAAAAAAGGCATTTAATTTTTACACTTTAGTGTAATTTCAGTTGCTTGCCTACTGCTAGTGTGTGTCAGGCTGACTTCCACTGACTGTAGTGTGCCCACTGCCAGTGCCAACCACTGATACCGGGTGGCACAGTAGCTTGCCGATAAATAAGGCATTTAATTTTTAGACAGTAGTCTAAATTCAGTTGCTTGCCTGCTGCCAGTGTGTGTCAGGCCCTCTTCCACTGACTGTAGTGTGCCCACTGCCAGTGCCAACCACTGATACCGGGTGGCACAGTAGCTTGCCGATAAATAAGGCATTTAATTTTTAGACAGTAGTCTAAATTCAGTTGCTTGCCTGCTGCCAGTGTGTGTCAGGCCCTCTTCCACTGACTGTAGTGTGCCCACTGCCAGTGCCAACCACTGATACCGGGTGGCACAGTAGCTTGCCGATAAATAAGGCATTTAATTTTTAGACAGTAGTCTAAATTCAGTTGCTTGCCTGCTGCCAGTGTGTGTCAGGCCCTCTTCCACTGACTGTAGTGTGCCCACTGCCAGTGCCAACCACTGATACCGGGTGGCACAGTAGCTTGCCGATAAATAAGGCATTTAATTTTTAGACAGTAGTCTAAATTCAGTTGCTTGCCTGCTGCCAGTGTGTGTCAGGCCCTCTTCCACTGACTGTAGTGTGCCCACTGCCAGTGCCAACCACTGATACCGGGTGGCACAGTAGCTTGCCGATAAATTAGGCATTTAATTTTTAGACAGTAGTCTAAATTTAGTTGCTTGCCTGCTGCCAGTGTGTGTCAGGCCCTCTTCCACTGACTGTAGTGTGCCCACTGCCAGTGCCAACCACTGATACCGGGTGGCACAGTAGCTTGCCGATAAATAAGGCATTTAATTTTTAGACAGTAGTCTAAATTCAGTTGCTTGCCTGCTGCCAGTGTGTGTCAGGCCCGCTTCCACTGACTGTAGTGTGCCCACTGCCAGTGCCAACCACTGATACCGGGTGGCACAGTAGCTTGCCGATAAATAAGGCATTTAATTTTTAGACAGTAGTCTAAATTCAGTTGCTTGCCTGCTGCCAGTGTGTGTCAGGCCCTCTTCCACTGACTGTAGTGTGCCCACTGCCAGTGCCAACCACTGATACCGGGTGGCACAGTAGCTTGCCGATAAATAAGGCATTTAATTTTTAGACAGTAGTCTAAATTCAGTTGCTTGCCTGCTGCCAGTGTGTGTCAGGCCCACTTCCACTGACTGTAGTGTGCCCACTGCCAGTGCCAACCACTGATACCGGGTGGCACAGTAGCTTGCCGATAAATAAGGCATTTAATTTTTAGACAGTAGTCTAAATTCAGTTGCTTGCCTGCTGCCAGTGTGTGTCAGGCCCTCTTCCACTGACTGTAGTGTGCCCACTGCCAGTGCCAACCACTGATACCGGGTGGCACAGTAGCTTGCCGATAAATAAGGCATTTAATTTTTAGACAGTAGTCTAAATTCAGTTGCTTGCCTGCTGCCAGTGTGTGTCAGGCCCACTTCCACTGACTGTAGTGTGCCCACTGCCAGTGCCAACCACTGATACCGGGTGGCACAGTAGCTTGCCGATAAATAAGGCATTTAATTTTTAGACAGTAGTCTAAATTCAGTTGCTTGCCTGCTGCCAGTGTGTGTCAGGCCCGCTTCCACTGACTGTAGTGTGCCCACTGCCAGTGCCAACCACTGATACCGGGTGGCACAGTAGCTTGCCGATAAATAAGGCATTTAATTTTTAGACAGTAGTCTAAATTCAGTTGCTTGCCTGCTGCCAGTGTGTGTCAGGCCCGCTTCCACTGACTGTAGTGTGCCCACTGCCAGTGCCAACCACTGATACCGGGTGGCACAGTAGCTTGCCGATAAATAAGGCATTTAATTTTTAGACAGTAGTCTAAATTCAGTTGCTTGCCTGCTGCCAGTGTGTGTCAGGCCCTCTTCCACTGACTGTAGTGTGCCCACTGCCAGTGCCAACCACTGATACCGGGTGGCACAGTAGCTTGCCGATAAATAAGGCATTTAATTTTTAGACAGTAGTCTAAATTCAGTTGCTTGCCTGCTGCCAGTGTGTGTCAGGCCCACTTCCACAGACTGTAGTGTGCCCACTGCCAGTGCCAACCACTCATACCGGGTGGCACAGTACCTAGCACGCGTAGTACCACTTATCTAAAAAAATGACAGGCAGAGGCAGGCCAGACTCGCAGGGGCCGCCGTGGTCGTGGTGCTGTGATTTCCACTGTCCCTGGAATAATGCCCAGTTTTCAGAGGCCACGCACTCCTGAACCCGAAAAATTCAGAGGACGTAGTTGACTGGCTTAGACAGGACACCCAATCTTCAACAGCTTCCGCTAAGAACCTTGACGCACCATCCTCCTCCAGCTCAGCTTCGGTCACCTGCTCTCAAGTTACCACGCACCCGCCCGCCGCCACCACCACCACTACCACCACAGCCACCACAGCCGCTTCACTTGATCCGTCAGAGGAGTTATTTACACATCAGTTGGATGCAATTAGTGATGCGCAACCATTATTGCCAGATGATGTAGATTACGGGATATGTCTCAGTCAGGCAGGATTACACACATGGACGTACAGTGTGATGATGATGATGATGATGTTGTACTCCGCTGCTGCTTCCTTTGCTGAGGTGTCAGATACAAGTGAAGCGGTTGATGATGACGATGTGTCCACGGATGCCACGTGGGTGCCTGCTCGAAGAGAAGAAGAGGGGGAAAGTTCTGAAGGGGAGACAGAGAGAATGAGGAGACGAGTTGGAAGCAGGGGGAGGTCAGTCGCAAGGAGTTAGTGGCACAGTCAGACAGCATGTATCGGCACCTGGGGTCAGCCAGACAGCACGCCAGTCAACGCATGCTGTTGCCACCACTAGAATGCCGTCATTGCAAAGCTCAGCAGTGTGGCATTTTTTTGTGTGTCTGCCTCTGATAAAAGCAATGCCATTTGCAACCTGTGCCAAAAGAAACTGAGTCGTGGGAAGTCCAACACCCACCTTGGTACAACTGCTTTGCGAAGGCACATGATCTCACATCACAAACGCCTATGGGATCAACACATGAGTACAAGCAGCACACAAACTCAAAGCCACCATGCTCCTCCTGGTCCAGCATCTTCAGCCACGCCAACCACTGCTGTCCTCCCTGCCCCTCTCAACCACCCGCCACTCCATCTCTCACCTTCAGCAGTTCCTGCTCATCTGCCCACAGTCAGGTGTCTGTCAAGGACATGTTTGAGCATAAGAAGCCAATGTCACAAAGTCACCCCCTTGCCCGGCGACTGACAGCTGGCTTGACGGAACTCTTAGCCCGCCAGCTTTTACCATACCAGCTGGTAGAGTCTGAGGCCTTCAAAAAATTTGTCGCTATTGGGACACCACAGTGGAAGGTACCCGGACGAAATTTTTTTCAAAAAGGCAATCCCAAACCTCTACCATGTCATTGAAAAGGAAGTCATGGCATCTCTGGCATACAGTGTTGGGGCAAGGGTCCATCTGACCACTGATACCTGGTCTGCAAAGCACGGTCAGGGCAGGTATATCACGTATACTGCGCATTGGGTCAACCTGCTGACGGCTGACAAGCATGGAATGCGTGGCTCCGCAGCGGAGTTGGTGACACCACCACGACTTGCAGGCAGACCTACTGCCACCTCCTCTACTCCTACTCCATCCTCTTCAATATCCTCCTCGGCTGAGTCCTCTTCTGCTGCGGCGCCTGGCTGCACATCAACTGATTCCCCCAGCTCCCCAGGGGCTATTCCACATCCCGGATACGACAGTGTCACGCTATCTTGGGGTTGACTTGCCTGAAAGCAGAGAGCCACACAGGACCAGCACTCCTGTCCGCCCTGAACGCACAGGTGGATCAGTGGCTGACCCCGCACCAACTGGAGATCGGCAAAGTGGTGTGTGACAATGGAAGCAATCTGTTGGCGGCATTAAATTTGGGCAGTTGTCACATGTGCCGTGCATGGCACATGTGTTGAATCTCATCGTACAACGTTTTGTGTCTAAGTACCCAGGCTTACAGGACGTCCTCAAGCAGGCCAGGAAGGTGTGTGGCCATTTCAGGCGTTCCTACACGGCCATGGCGCACTTTTCCGATATTCAGCGGCGAAACAACATGCCAGTGAGGCGCTTGATATGCGACAGCCCGACACGTTGGAATTCAACACTCCTAATGTTCGACCGCCTGCTCCAACAAGAAAAAGCCGTCAACGAGTATTTGTATGACCGGGTGCTAGGACAGCCTTCATGGAGCTGGGAATCTTTTTGCCACGTTACTGACACTCATGCGCAATGCCTGTAGGCTTATGCGTCCTTTTGAGGAGGTGACAAACCTAGTCAGTCGCACCGAAGGCACCATCAGCGACCTCATCCCATTTGTTTTCTTCCTGGAGCGTGCCCTGCGAAGAGTTCTGGATCAGGCTGTAGATGAGCGTGAAGAGGAAGAGGAAGAGTTGTGGTCACCATCACCACCAGAAACAGCCTTGTCATCATCGCTTGTCGGACCTGCAGCAACGCTGGAAGAGGAGTATGAGGAAGAGGAGTCAGAGGAGGAATGTGGCGGCTTTGAGGAGGAGGAAGACCAACCACAGCAGGCACCCCAGGGTGCTCGTTGTTGTCACCTATCTGGGACCCATGGTGTTGTACGTGGCTGGGGGAAGAACAGACCGTCAATGACATCAGTGAGGACGAGGAACGGGAAATGAGTAGCTCTGCATCCAACCTTGTTCAAATGGGGTCTTTCATGCTGTCATGTCTGTTGAGGGACCCACGTATAAAAAGGATAAAGGAGAACGATCTGTACTGGGTGGCCACGCTACTAGACCCCGGTATAAGCAGAAAGTGGCAGAAATGTTACCAAATTACCGAAAGTCGGAAAGGATGCAGCAGTTCAAAACCAAACTAAAAATATGCTTTACACAGCTTATAAGGGGGATGTCACAGCACAACGGGAATCTAACAGGGGAAGAGGTGAGTGTAATCCTCCTCCTACCACGGCGGCAAGGACTGGACGATTTACAGATGTGTTGTTGATGGAGGACATGCGGAGCTTTTTCAGTCCTACTCATCGCCACAGCCCTTCGGGATCCAGCCTTAGAGAACGACTCGACCGACAGGTAGCAGACTACCTCGCCTTAACAGCAGATATCGACACTCTGAGGAGCAATGAACCCCTTCACTACTGGGTGTGCAGGCTTGACCTGTGGCCTGAGCTATCCCAGTTTGCGATAGAACTTCTGGCCTGCCCTGCTTCAAGTGTCCTGTCAGAAAGGACCTTCAGTGCAGCAGGAGGCATTGTCACTGACAAGAGAAGTCGCCTCGGTCAAAAAGTGTTGATTACCTCACCTTCATAAAGATGAATGAGGCATGGATCCCGAAGGGACTGACAGTGGGGGATACGCTTGACTAACAAAAGGCCTGATTACATGCCATGGCCTCAAAATGGTCCCCACGCTGCTGTATTTAATGTCTGCATACCGGATGACTTTCGTGGAATTCTCCACCACCAACTAGGGTTCAAGCCGCAATGTTTTAGTCACTTTTCTGCCTGGAAAACATAAATTTTTCCGGCCGCTGCTACAATAGCGGCTGCAACAGTGCCATTATTTTTCAGGCATGTGTACATGCCTAATTTTTCTGTCCTATGGTGCAGCACTGTGGCTGCAAAAACAAACCAAAAAAAAAAGGCACATACAAGTGTCAATTCCCTTCGTGATCGTTACCTTGTTGTGGTGAAGGGGCTTATGTATCACAATGAAGCAATCATCATCACCTCTATAAGTGTGTTGGCAATGTTGCCACACCCCAGATGATAAGGCCGTTGCTTCATTATGGTCAGACCAAAAGCGATCGGGTGGCCACGCTACTAGACCCCGGTATAAGCAGAAAGTGGCAGAAATGTTACCAAATTACCGAAAGTCGGAAAGGATGCAGCAGTTCAAAACCAAACTAAAAATATGCTTTACACAGCTTATAAGGGGGATGTCAATGGGGATTCGACAATGGTTAATCAATTCGACCGATAGGGTCCGTAACAGGGATTAAACTGATAGCAATAGTACTAGTTAAGACACCACTCATATAGGGTGTCACAGCACATTGCTCTGTGCACGCGCAGTGCCCCAATTTGGGAGTAAGAGGACCGACCAAGCTGCTTTTTCCATCTCCCGGTTCCTGAAATCAATTCAGTTTAGTGTATGAGAGTTTGGTCTGTCACTGTGAAGGCAGTCGAAGGTACCCGGCCTAAATTTTTTTCACAAAAGGCAATCCCTGATATGGGACGTAACAGGGATTAAACTGATGAGAATAATACTACAGAAAATACCACTCATATCAGTGGAGGGAGCCAGCGTTTTTTAACCATCTCCCGTTCAAAAAATCTATTTAATAAATGGCCCCCAGATTGGGGAGTCGGGGACGTTAGAGGGATTAAACTGATGAGAATAGTACTACAGAAAATACCACTCATATCGGGTGTGACAGTAAATTGCACGGCGCAGACGCAGTGACCGTGGTTTAAAACAGAGTGGAGGGAGCCAGCGTTTTTTAACCATCTCCCGTTCGAAAAATCTATTCAATAAATGGCCCCCAGATTGGGGACGTTAGAGGGATTAAACTGATGAGAATAGTACTACAGAAAATACCACTCATATCGGGTGTGACAGTAAATTGCACGGCGCAGACGCAGTCACCGTGGTTTAAAACAGAGTGGAGGGAGCCAGCGTTTTTTAACCATCTCCCCGTTCGAAAAATCTATTCAATAAATGGCCCCCAGATTGGGGACGTTAGAGGGATTAAACTGATGAGAATAGTACTACAGAAAATACCACTCATATCGGGTGTGACAGTAAATTGCACGGCGCAGACGCAGTCACCGTGGTTTAAAACAGAGTGGAGGGAGCCAGCGTTTTTTAACCATCTCCCCGTTCGAAAAATCTATTCAATAAATGGCCCCCAGATTGGGGACGTTAGAGGGATTAAACTGATGAGAATAGTACTACAGAAAATACCACTCATATCGGGTGTGACAGTAAATTGCACGGCGCAGACGCAGTGACCGTGGATTAAAACAGAGTGGAGGGAGCCAGCGTTTTTTAACCATCTCCCGCTCGAAAAATCTATTCAATAAATGGCACCCAGATTGGGGACGTTAGAGGGATTAAACTGATGAGAATAGTACTACCGAAAATACAACTCATATCGGGTGTGACAGTAAATTGCACGGCGCAGACGCAGTGACCGTGGTTTAAAACAGAGTGGAGGGAGCCAGCGCTTTTTAACCATCTCCCCGTTCGAAAAATCTATTCAATAAATGGCCCCCAGATTGGGGACGTTAGAGGGATTAAACTGATGAGAATAGTACTACAGAAAATACCACTCATATCGGGTGTGACAGTAAATTGCACGGCGCAGACGCAGTCACCGTGGTTTAAAACAGAGTGGAGGGAGCCAGCGTTTTTTAACCATCTCCCGTTCGAAAAATCTATTCAATAAATGGCACCCAGATTGGGGACGTTAGAGGGATTAAACTGATGAGAATAGTACTGCAGAAAATACCACTCATATCGGGTGTGACAGTAAATTGCACGGCGCAGACGCAGTGACCGTGGTTTAAAACAGAGTGGAGGGAGCCAGCGTTTTTAACCATCTCCCGTTCGAAAAATCTATTCAATAAATGGCCCCCAGATTGGGGACGTTAGAGGGATTAAACTGATGAGAATAGTACTACAGAAAATACCACTCATATCGGGTGTGACAGTAAATTGCACGGCGCAGACGCAGTCACCGTGGTTTAAAACAGAGTGGAGGGAGCCAGCGTTTTTTAACCATCTCCCGTTCGAAAAATCTATTCAATAAATGGCACCCAGATTGGGGACGTTAGAGGATTAAACTGATGAGAATAGTACTACAGAAAATACCACTCATATCGGGTGTGACAGTAAATTGCACGGCGCAGACGCAGTCACCGTGGTTTAAAACAGAGTGGAGGGAGCCAGCGTTTTTTAACCATCTCACCGTTCGAAAAATCAATTCAATTCATCTTTTGGGGACCCTTGGTGTTGTACGTGGCTGGGTGGAGGAAGAAACCTTCAATGACATCACCGGGACGTGGCTAGCTTGGTATCCAACCTTGTGCAAATGGGGAGTTTGCGGTTGTGCAAATGAACTGTTTGCGGTGCATTAAAAGGGAGTTTGGTCTGTCAATGTCAGTGAAGCGGGCGTAACCCTTACACTACCTGATCGATACAACATCATACCTGATCGTATACACACACTGGATGTTTTAAAGCACGTTATTCCAAACAATTTAGGAATGTTAGTTGATTTATGCCCTTTATGGATTAAAACCCGACTCTAAGGCCCACTACGTAATTTTCCATGGGAGTTTTGCCATAGATCCCCCTCCGGCATGCCACAGTCCAGGTGTTAGACCCCTTGAAACAACTTTCTCATCACTATTGTGGCCAGAAAGAGTCCCTGTGGGTTTTAAAATTCGCCTGCCAATTGAAGTCTATGGCGGTTCGCCCGTTCACGAACATTTGCGGAAGTTTGCGTTCGCTGTTCGCGAACTGAAAATTTTATGTTCGCGACATCACTAGATCACAGTTCTTCCCAGTCTTCAATGGATGAGCACCTTCATATTGCTCAGCCTTTTCTGGAAACCACAGGGAAAAGTTCACCGCCAATGTCCATGACAAATATTGCATGTCAACAACCCAAGTCCGTACGTACAAAGACAGATCCCATTTCAGAAGGGAAAAGCAGACATGAGCATTTGCGTTCACGATTCATAGACAGAATAAAATCTACATCTAAATCAGCCTCACAAAATAAGCGATCTCGCTCTAAATTGGTGACACGGACAGGGAAGTCACATTCTAAATATTTGGCAAGATCAAGGACAACCAAGTCTCACTCAGCTTCTAATGAAAGCAACAGACAATCCCCTGTAGTAAAAAAGAAGAAATCCCCATCTGGAGTGCATAAAAGATCACTCAAGAATAAACCAAAAAAGATAGGAAATATTACTGTGCCATCTGGCGTTTTCAAAGAGCACAACTTTTATAAGTTTCAGTGGAAGCAGGTACAACATCTCGCCAGTCGGTTCTGGGAAAAGTGGAGAAGAAAGTACCTCTGCCTCTTGCAAGAATGCAGAAGGTGGCAAGAACCAAATTTTAAGGAAGGAGATTTTGTTCTGTTAAGACACAAACAAGTTGATCGTCTCGACTGGCTTACTGGACTTATTACTAAAGTAGTTTCCAGTTCGAATGGAAAGAACTTCCATGTTGAGATCGCTTCTACCAGAGATGCTCATCATCTTCTAGGACTGTTTCCAGTACCAGCTCTATGGTCTGAACTGAAGACATATCCTTTTTTGGTTTGAATAAATGTTCATTGCGTTTCCTTTTCAGGTTTATGGACATTATTCATCTGTTTATTCATTAGGTTTATGGACATTATTAATTGTTATTTTATACAATTCCATTTTATGCATATACATAGTGGTATCTACCGATACCAGACGGGGAGTGTTCTATTTCAGTATCTTGCATTGTGTATTGGTATGCTCCTCTCTTCTCCTCCCCCCTATGTTTCAGCTTCTAGTTGGTTCAGTCTAGCCACTTCCTGTTTTTCCAGTCATGCATTGCTGTTTAGTGTGTGCTCTAATTCTGTGGAGAATCTGAGGAGAATCTGAGTTGTATCTCATCTTCTTATCAAGAAGAATATTGTTGGCATGATTCTTTTATCATCTGTATTCCCTGCATATCTGTAATACAATCTCCGGATTAAAAACTACTTGATTAACTCCTGGGGGTCTGATGCGTAAACTGTAAGTGGAGAATGTCTGATTCAACAAGTCACCTCACAGATGCGTGATTGTATAAAGCTGACATTTCAAAATGCCACAGTGGGAGTTGTAGTTTTGCAACAGCTGGAGAGCCGCACTTTGCCCATCACTGCGCCTAGTGCAAGCCAATTGTTCAAAATGTGAAACATAAAAATTACAATGATAGTGAACACAAGCAAAGGGGTTATTTGCATGAATTTTGGAAAAAGTGGCGACAATTTTTATAAAATATTTTTTCTCCTGGTTTGACAACTAAAAGCCTAACGCTTCCCCTATATACAATAAAAATAAGTGATCGGCCAGTGTAAATTCATATGAGAGATCCCACATTCCCTTCCATGTACACAAGGCCTTTATATCCATTAATGAAATTTACATATTGATGACCTATCCTTAGTGTCCTCCTAGCAACTTATCAAGCAGAGCGTCATACATTGTATAGCGGCTGTGCTTGGCATTGTAGCTCAGCCCCCTCGGAAGCCCTTTTGTGGAATTTTGGGTCTGTGCCTTCGCACAGCAGAAGACAGGACATATCTTATCTTTTGCTGTATTTTGCAGATCGTGGACCTATTTAAGTCACATGGCTCCGCACTGAAATATGGAGTTCACATAGCCAGTGCCTGTGTTTTGCGGACCGCTATTTGCTGTCCACAACATGGGCATGGCGACCATATGGTCATCTGAATGGGGCCTTAATGAAAGCAATAACCCTGTTTTCTATTGGCTAACATAGCAGCAGACTTTTTTCTTTTAACCACTGACAAAACGAGAATGCTATCCGTGTTCTGTCAGTGGTTTTCAATGGGCATGTTTTTTCCACATTACAGACCAAAGTAGTGGATGTCTCTGTTGTCTTTCCACTGAGCCACGGAGAATCAAAGATATGTGAATAAACACATTATCACAATAGCGCCTAACATCTCCAGCAGGGTCTGGATCCAGCACTGCCAGAAACTGCCTGAAGGCCTGCTGGCAGGGCCGGCACGTCCTATAGGCTGACTAGGCAGCCGCTAGAGCGCCCCTTGGGAAGGGAGGCCGCTAGGAGCGCCGGCCCCGCCTCATGCTGCAGCCACCCAAGCTCTCTATATTGAGCCTCTGGCGGCCGCAGCACTGCCCGGGCTGGCGCGTCCATGAGGGCGCACCGCCCGGGCGCAGCATGAAGAGAGGGACTGACAGGAGGGAAGCGCTCAGCGCTCCCTCCTGTCAGTCCCTTATTGTAGAGTGGCTGAGCCCTGTATGGTCCGCGGTACAGGGAGCATCTGTCTCCTGTACCCGGCCGGACTGACATGAAGTGCGCACACAGTGTGCACTTCCTGTCAGTCCGCCCGCCCGGGTACAGGAAACTAAAGCTCCTGTACCCGTGGACCATACAGCGCTCGGCAAATGCTACACTAGAGGTAGCAGAGGGAGGGGGGGAGAAAGAGAATGACAAGGGGAGGGGGACAATGACAAGGGGACAAGAATGACAAGGGGGACAAAAGGGAAAGAGAATAACAAGGGGAGTAAAGAGAATGACAGGGGGGGGGGGAAGAGTGACACAAAAGGGAAGGAGAATAACAAGGGGAGTAAAGAGAATGACAAGGGGGGGGGGAGAGTGACACAAAAGGGAAGGAGAATAACAAGGGGAGTAAAGAGAATGACAAGGGGGGGGGGGGAAGAGTGACACAAAAGGGAAAGAGAATAACAAGGGGGGGGGGAGAGAGAACTGGTATTAGTTAAAGGGGTTCTGCAGTTTATTTAAACTGATGATCTATCCTCTGGGTTAAGCTCTGTTCACTTGAATGAAGCTTAGCTCCACCAAGACCAGTGATACAAGTCGTGACGTCACTGGGCCTGCGGTAAACAGAGAGAAGGCTGAGGCACTACTGCCAGCGCGGCTGCCTTCTCAAACAGCTGATCATGGGGGTCCCGGGTGTCAGACCCCTGCCGATCAGATGCTGATGATCTATCCAGAGGATAGATCATCAGTTTAAATAAGCTGCAGGACCCCTTTAATATGGCAAATCATATGGGTGGGGCATTGTGATGTCACATGGGGGGGGGGTGGCGGCAAACTTTTCTTTTGCCTAGGGCGGCAAAAATCCTTGCACCGGCCCTGTCTGCTGGTCCCATTAACCATAATGGGGACCGGCTGATATCGCGCTGATTCTTGTCATATTTGCCTAGTTTCGGCTCGATCTCCGCCGGTACCCAATTATAGTTAATGGGGCTGATGGGCCTTCAGGCAGCTTCCAGAAGTGCCGGATCCAGATATGTCCAGCAGGCTGCTCCCTGCCAGAACAGCCTGCTGGAGAAACTAGCCTAACAAAAATAATAGCAATGATGTTACATGACAAGCATTCGAGACAACTCACGTCTCTTCCTCAGACATAATACAACAGTGTCTGAAAAAACATCTATCTATATTAATAATAATAATAATATTATATAGACAAAAAGACGAAGACTCTTTAGATCTTGTAATGTGCCATAAATCCTTGGGACAAATTCAGTCCTGGGGTCAGTGTGTCAGACAGTGTCCTAAATTTATACTCCTAAATTCTTCTGGGTCTTGGTGATTTAAAATTGACTTTTAATATGACAGCTTCCATGTGTTCTTCAATGTGTCTTTGGCTACAAAAATGTTTAAGGCCTCATGCACACGAACATAGGTATATTGCGGTCTGCAAAAAATACGAATGACGTCCGTGTAACATAGTAACATAGTATATAAGACCGAAAAAAGACATTTGTCCATCCAGTTTGGCCTGTTTCCTACAAGTTGATCCAGAGGAAGGCAAAAAACCCCTGTGAGGCAGAAGCCAATTTTCCCCACTTAAGGGGAAAAAATTCCTTCCCGACTCCAATCAGGCAATCAGAATAACTCCCTGGATCAACGACCCCTCTCTAGAACAGCCTGCTGGAGAAACTAGCCTAACAAAAATAAAAGCAATGATGTTACATGGCAAGCGTTCGAGACAACTCACGTCTCTTCCTCAGACATAATACAACAGTGTCTGAAAAAACATCTATCTATATTAATAATAATAATATTATATAGACAAAAAGATGAGAGCCATGGCGTAATAAATGTACATTTGAAAACCAACAGAATATAAAGTGGTTAAGTGATCCTAAGGCTTGTTTTACACTTGCGTGAAACAGATCTGGCAGGCTTTTCCAGCCGGGAACAGCCTGTCGAATCTGTCCCTGACGACTTTCTGTCCAGCCCTGTTCACTATAATGGGGGGTGGCAGAGATCTAGCCACAACCCGGTAAATATGCCGAGGGGCGGCCTGACAAATACCACTGCACACAGCGATATTTGTCTGGCTGCTCCTCGGCATATTTATCAGGTTGCAACTGAATCTCTGCTGGTCCCCATTTTAGTAAATGTGGCTAGACAGAATGCCAGCAGGGACAAATTCGACAGGCTGTTCCCCGGCTGGAAAAGCCTGCCAGATTTGTTTCACGCAAGTGTCAAACAAACCTAAAGTTTGTATTACACTGCCAGATTTTTCGGCAGATGATTGCTAACGAGCGTTGGTATGAATTTTCCTTAGCCATCATCTAAATCAGGGGTGCACAACCTGCGGCCCGGGGGCCACATGCGGCCCTCGGTACCATTCTGTGCGGCCCCCAAACATCTGGTAAAAGACATGTAGGTCTATGTCATATTGCTTTTTACATGTATCTTTTATGAATTCTCCTATTAGTTGGGAGTCTTAGAACTGTAACTAGACATTTATAGTATATACTGTACCTTCATTATGTCAAAAATACAGTATTTCAGTTGGTAATACCCCTTTAAGTTTTACTTTCGGCCCTTGGAATTGGTTCAGGTTGACAATGTGGCCCCCAACCAGAAAAGGTTATGAACCCCTGATCTAAATGAACAAAGAGGGACACATCATGCCGCAAATTTTTTCCGCACTAGGCCATGCCTCTATCTCATCCCAAAACTATAACTATGCACCTAATCCCAACCAGTCCTCTTAATGCCCCCACATAGTAATTATTCCCCCTTTATGCCACCGAACAGTATTTATACCCACATTGTGCCCCCTCACAGAATTATGCCCAGCTGTGCCCCCAGTAGTATGTCCAGTTATGTGCCCCCAGTAATATGCCCTGTTATATGCCCCTAGTAATATGCCCAGCTGTGCCTCCAGTAGTATGTCCAGTTATGTGCCCCCAGTAATATGCCCGGCTGTGCCCCAATAATATGTCCTTCTGTGCCCCCAGTAGTATGTCCAGTTATGTGCCCCCAGTAATACACAGACAAAACACAGACAACTGTCTCTGCTTCCTATGGAAGCAAGGACAGCTGCCAGAAAGCGGGACATAGTTCCCCCGTACCAGGACTGTCCCGCCGAATCCAGGACAGTTGGGAGGTATGCAAAATGATAACGCTCATTCATCTGCAACCAAAATCTTTTGACATGTTAAAAAATTATCGTTTTCAGGCTGCAAAACGTGCTGTCTAATCACTATCTGCCGCTGGCAAACCACTATACAGCAGGGGGATGAGCGATGGCATAGCGGAGGAGATTACTGCATGTAATAGCAGCAGTCTCCTCTGCTAGCGAGCAGGCGATTGCTGGGAAGGAACGCTTCTCTCCCGACAATCATCTGCCACAGTGGGCTATGTAATAGAGCCTTAAAGTAGCTTACAGATAAGTGTGAACTCCTTATTGTCTGTAAAAGTTGATGTTATCTCAGGGACCTGGTGCCCACACTATCTCTATAGAAGACTCTTTAGATCTTGTAATGTGCCATAAATCCTTGGGCCAAATCAGTCCTGGGGTCAGTGTGTCAGACAGTGTCCTAAATTTATACTCCTAAATTCTTCTGGGTCTTGGTGATTTAAAATTGACTTTTAATATGACAGCTTCCATGTGTTCTTTAATGTGTCTTTGCTACAAAAATGTTTAAGGCCTCATGCACACGAACATAGGTATATTGCAGTCTGCAAAAAATACGGATGACGTCCGTGTAACATAGTAACATAGTATATAAGACCGAAAAAAGACATTTGTCCATCCAGTTCGGCCTGTTTCCTACAAGTTGATCCAGAGGAAGGCAAACAACCCCTGTGAGGCAGAAGCCAATTTTCCCCACTTAAGGGGAAAAAAATTCCTTCCCGACTCCAATCCGGCAATCAGAATAACTCCCTGGATCAACGACCCCTCTCTAGTAGCTGTAGCCTGTAATATTATTACACTCCAGAAATACATCCAGGCCCCTCTTGGATTCCTTTATTGTACTCACCATCACCATATGCATTTCGTATTTTGCGGAACGGAACAGCTGGCCCCTAATAGAACAGTCCTATCTTTGTCCGTAATGCGGACAATAGCAGGACATGTTCTATTTTTTTTCGGAATGAAAATACGGACATACGGAAACAGAATGCACATGGAGTAACTTCCGTTTTTTTTGCGGATCCATTGAAATAAATGGTTCTGTATACGGTCCGCACAAAAAAACGGAACAGACACGGAAATAAAATAGGTTCGTGTGCATGAGCCCTTATGCAGAGAATGCCATTAGTCACTGGTAATACCACCTCGTGTACTGGTAAACAAAATACGTTCGTGTGCATGAGGCCTAAGGGGGTTATCCAACCCTTAAAATGCCTCCCCATATGCCCGCTCCCCTAACAGCGGTTGGACTTACCTGGCTCCCCGGCACCCGCTTCGCTTCTAAGCCTGCACGGCCACTGCTACATCTCCCTATTGTGCGAATGAAAACATCCGGCGTTGGAGGGAGCAGTCATTAGCAGGCCGCAGCAGGAACATGCCTCCCTCTAGCATCGCAGGTGATGCTAGGAAGGCTCATTCCCGTTGCAGCCTGCTATTGGCTGCCCTCCTCTGACGCCAGATGCAGCAGCGGCCGTCAGAAGCCACACAGGTGCCGACGAACCAGGTAAGTACAACCTCTGTGAGGGCCTTGGGCATATTGGGAAGTATTTTAGGGGTTGGATAAACCCTTTAAAGAAGCACTTTCACAAAAGGTTTTATTCTCTGACCTGTTAGAAAGGTACATAATGTAAAGTGTTGTGAAGGTAATCTTACTGGTGACTGTATTTGTAAGTTATAACCTCCCTTCTGATCCTCAGATGTGTCATGTGACCAGCACTCTGACTTTTCCAAATAACACAGCATCTTATGTCATATCTGAAGAGGAAGCCAGTGTCTCTATGTATTCCTACAGGAGCCTCAATGTTAGGCTACATGCACACGACCGTTGCCTGCCTCCGCGTCCGCTCCTCTTGCAAATTTTGCGTCCGTCAAAAAAAACGGATGAGGGACCGTTTTTTTTGGACGGATCCGATTTTTATGGCAGATCCATTGTAAAAATGCCTATCCTTGTCCGCAAACGTGAAAAAAATAGGACATGCACTATTTTTTTGACGGAATGAAAACACTGATCACGGATGCGGAACAAAAACGGTTGACCATCCGCATTTTTTGACGGACCTATTGAAATGAATGGGGAAGCATCCTATCCGTGAAAAAAAACGGAACGGACGCGGAAACAAACAACGGTCGTGTGCATGGGGCCTTAGTCTCAGAAATGAAAAGAGACGTAACTAACTTCCTGGTCACATGACACAGCTGTGGATCAGACGGGAGGCTATAATTCACAAATATAGTCACTTCTGAGAAGATCACCTTCAATCTGTAGTTGCATTTTTGTGGGAGTGCTTACCAGCCTCTGGATCACAGCATTGAATAAGTCGCTACACACATCAATAAAGTTTACATTTCTCCCTATTCTGTCCATACCCGTACTTACCAACATTGCAGTTAGTAAACTGGGGGCGTGTAAATCCAGCCCTAGTAATGCTTACATATGGGCATAATGAAAGCCCTGTCTATTTTTTTGGGCCCAGAATAGCCTGATTTTGCCAGGACTGTCTCTGCAAATTTGGGACTGTTGTCACACCCAATCCCTAGAGGGAAACTTACAGACCGATTCTCTAGCGACACCCATTATTTATTTTATGCACTCATTTAGCGCTGCTATATTCTGCACTTTACAGACATTATCACTCGCTGCCCCAATAGGGCTCACAATCTATCAGTATGTCTTTGGAGTGTGGAAGGAAACCAGAGAACGCGGAGGAAACCCACACAAACACGGGGAGAACATACAAACTCCATGCAGATGTTGTCCTTGCTCAGATTCAGTACCTAGGACCCCAGCGAAGCAAGTCACCAGTGCTAACCACTGAGCCACCGTGCTGCCCATTACAAAGATTTCAGTCTTTCCACATCTGTACGTCTGTTTCGCATAGAATATGTCTACAAAATGCAGACCACGGACCCATTGAAGTCAATAGGGCACATTTATTAAATTCACCTTTTTTTAAGATTAAAAAAAGACTGGCGTATATGAAACGACTGCCTTTAAATTGCCTCAAAATTTATCATCCCTTAGGGCTCGTGCACATAAACGTATTTTTTCCTGTGTCTGTTTTTTTGCGGCCCGTATGCGGAACCATTCACTTCATTGGGGCTGCAAAAAACAAACAAACTGAAAAGACTTTGCGTCCGTATGGCCGTTCCGCACAAAAAAATTTAACATGTCCTATTATTGTCTGCATTACAGATCAGGATAGGACTGTTCTGTTAGGGGCCAGCCGTTCCGTTCCACAAAATAGCGCATGTTTTAAGGATGCGCTATTTGCGGACGGCAAAACACCTAACGGTGGTGTGCATCATCTTCATATTCACCGAAAAAATTGTGCGAATGACTGGAAAAAAGTCACAGCTCTATCTCTTTCATTATAAAAAAAATTGCGCAAGTTCCCCCTCAAAACAGAAGGGGAAAAAAAAGCCTGGTCAGGAGTAGAGTAAAAATAAGACTGCTCAGGTGCAAGAAAATAATACATCAGAAATAAGGCACAAAACAAAGACAACTCCAAAATAAGAATTAGGCTAAATGCACACGGGATTGCGTGCGGAAAATCTGCACCGTAGGTCATTACATTGTATTCTATGAGAATTTGAAATTCTCATGCACACGATGCAGATTTTTTTCAGCGTGGATTTTGACCTATGGTGCGGATTTTAAAATCCACAGCATGTCAATTTATTTTATTTTTCCTGACCGGATTTTCTCCATTCACTTCGATGGGGAGCAGAAAATCCACACCAAATCTGCATGTAAATCCGTACCAATTGCGGATTGACCACACGGATTTTCCGCACATAAATCCCGAACGTGTGCATTTACTCTTAGACGAACAAGGTGCAATGCCTCCAAAACAGGCGCTAAATCAGTTGGCAAATGAGACTTAAAAAATAAGACAATATGAAGAATAGAAGACCGGCACTCGCTGTAGATATGCAGGGTAGGGTTTATTGCAGTCACTTATTAAATCATAGTGACGCGTTTCAGCACCAAAAATGTGCTTTCTTCAGACTACATTTAAGCATCCTACCATTGTGCCTTAAATACATTATCAGGATAACAACGGAACTGACGTCATGTGATGTATAGCTCCTCCCACCTGGAGGCCGATACAGAGACAGGGGTAGACACCATTTATCGTAGGAACCAATGGAATGCGGGGAAAATTCAAGTCCGCTAAAAAATGAAACATAATTAAAGATGTCAATAATGAGCAAACATCATAGTTATATTTGTAATCATTATTACATAAACCCAGTAATATTATAGTCTCTATTGAGACCTCTTGGTTCCACTGTTTGTAGTCGGTGGATCCAGTATGCTTCCCTCTTCAGTAGTAGTTTGTTTCTATCTCCACCGCGGCGTGGTAGTGATACACTTTCGATAACCTGGAAGCGTAGTTGGGATATTGCATGTCTTTTTTCATGAAAGTGATGCGGTATTGGAAGTAACAAGTTCTCAGTGCGGATGGTCGATTTGTGTTTACTGAGTCTATCCTTCATCCGCATGGAGGTTTCACCTACATAAAGTACTCAATATGTACTCAAATGTCCCTGTGGCCTACTTTATGTAGGTGAAACCTCCATGCGGATGAAGGATAGACTCAGTAAACACAAATCGACCATCCGACTGAGAACTTGTTACTTCAATACCGCATCACTTCATGAAAAAGACATGCATATCCCAACTACGCTTCCAGGTTATCGAATGTATCACTACCACGCCGTGGTGGAGATAGAAACAAGCTACTACTGAAGAGGAAGCACTGGATCCACCGACTACAAACAGTGGAACCAGAGGTCTCAATAGAGACTATAATATTACTGGGTTTATGTAATAATGATTACAAATATAACTATGATGTTTGCTCATTATTGACATCTTTAATTATGTTTCATTTTTTAGCGGACTTGAATTTTCCCCGCATTCCATTGGTTCCTACGATAAAAGGTGTCTACCCCTGTCTCTGTATCGGCCTCCAGGTGGGAGGAGCTATACATCACATGACGTCAGTTCCGTTGTTATCCTGATAATGTATTTAAGGCACAATGGTAGGATGCTTAAATGTAGTCTGAAGAAAGCACATTTTTGGTGCTGAAACGCGTCACTATGATTTAATAAGTGACTGCAATAAACCCTACCCTGCATATCTACAGCGAGTGCCGGTCTTCTATTCTTCATATTGTTTGTTGGGATGCCCGCCCGCTGACACGTGCACCGCTAACATCCAAACGCAGTGCCGACCATCATCTACAAAGTTAAAAAATAAGACAGTCAGAATCAGCTTTTTCTACTTGTGAAAACAGGCACAGACACCATAGTAAATGTGTCCCAACGAGTCAGCAAAAAGAAAAGGGGGGGGGGGGCATACGGACCACATCCGTATTTTGCGGATCTGCAAAACGAATATAGTCGTGTTGATGCCCATAGACACGTATTAGGACGTCATGCCTCTAAAGGGTTCTGTTTTGCATTCTGTCCTTAAATCCCAAACGCATATGCTAACCAAACTATAAAATAAAATCTGTCACAGCGTACTACGCGTGCCGCAGATACTGTCCCTCTTTGGCCTTTTTAAAAGTTGGGAAGTATGTGGCTGTTGTGAAACTACAACTCCCAGCATGCACACTTGGTCAGCTGCACTCAGGACGCCCACAGAAATGAATGGAGCATGCTGAGATTTGTAGTTCCCCAACAGCAGGAGTAGAGGGAGCTTCCTGACTGCTTATACACTGAGTGCAGCCTCCTCAGCAATGTGACAGGAAGCGTCTTCTAAACTGTGTCCTGCTACAGTGCGCGCTCGGAAGCTACCATTTTATAGAGTGAGGAGGTCTATATTACCTTGCTTGGTAAAAAAGTGTAATGTTATGTTCAATTCTTTATACGACTGAACTTTTTTATTTTATTTTTTACAGATAACATAGTGTGTCTTGTGCAGTTCTGGTCCTGTAGACAGTTACATAGTGCAAATATCGCTAAAAGACTCCCCCCCCCCCCCATCGCTCGACGTGGTTAAACCCAGGAGGGCGCCAAGTCTCTGCAGACCGGAGTGCTGCCGGTAGAACATGCCGCCCAGGAGGAAGAAACCCGGGGATGTGCCCAGTGACCAGTGGGTGCTCATAGCTCCAGGTATACATAGGCCTGGCGTTACGTGTTAGTTCATACAGTGCGTCTTTACTACCGATTGGTCGCTGCACTAGGTATACCAATGCACTGAGTAGTTTGAGGGAGATGTAACTTTGTTTCTGCTGGGACGGTGTTTTCCCGAGTGAAGTAACATGGAGGCCACAGATACGTGCATCCAAATAAAAAGAAACGGCACTAAAGTGGTGCAAGTGGAGAAGTTGCCAATAGCAACCAATCAGAATACAGCTTTCATTTGAAAACAGACCTCTGAAATATGAGAGCTGGAGGCTGATTGGTTGTTAGAGGAAACTGCTCTGCTTTTCTGTTTCAGCTATTGTGATGAATCCTGTGTGTGTGGCCCCTAACATTGCACTAGTTTTTCCAATGCCTTTTGCCATTCAGTTCTGTTCACATTGGTGTCGGGGTGGTGCATGTGGCAAACGCTGTACATTGGTAAATTGAAACCACAGCATCTGAGAGGTGCAGAGATCGGGGAAGCTGTTCGTTCACTCTGGTAGAGGCCCCGAGGATTACCACAGCCATGTTCCTATGGAGCCCAGCCAGTGGCAGGGCTCAATAAGAACATAACGAAACTTCCTCAGGCTGCAATGGAAATTTACTGCAGCCTGTGAGAGAAGCAATCTTACGATTGCGTGTTCAAGTCGCCTAAGGGAACTTAAGGGCTCTTTCACATGAGCGGATTCCGTGCGTGGAATCCACTGCGTAAAAGAGAGCCAATCCCCGTTCCGGACAGCAGAGACACAGAGCATTAACATGATTAATAATGCTTCGTGCCTCTCTGTGACCTTTTTACCACAAAATCACGGTTACTTTATCACCGTCAGTCGGTAGTAAAAAGATCACAGAAAGGCACGGCGCAGTATTAATCATGTTAATGCTCTGCTGTCGGGAACGGGGCTTGGCTCTCTTTCACGCAGCGGATTACCCGCACTGCATCCGCTCGTGTGAAGGAGCCCTAAAGGGGTTGTCTGCTTTATATATATATTTATGACCAATATCAGATGGGTGGGGGTCCAACTCCCAGCACCAGCGCTGAGCAGCTGTTTGAGGAGAAAGCTCTTATGAGCGCTGCCTCCTCTTCATTTTCTTACCTGTCATTGCTGAGGATATAAAATATATAAAGAATTAAAAAATTATAAGAGTTTAAATCGCGCCTCTTTCCATAGAGTAAAAAATAAATGCATAAATAAAAAATATAAACATAATGGGAATCACCGCGACTGAAAACGTCCATACTATTAAAATATACAAATATTTTCCAATATGGCGAATGTCGTAACGGAAAAATGGGGTCTACATGGCTAATTTTTTCATTGCTTCTTTTACCCCCCAAAAAATTCCGTAAAATGTGATCAAAAAGTCACACACACTCCAAAATCATATCAATAAAAACTGCAGATTGTCCCGCAAAAAAAATGAGCCTCCACACAGCTCGTAGGTATAACTATAAAAATGTTATGGGGTCAGAATATGGGGATGTAAAAAAAAATAAATATACGTTTTTTTTTCAAAGTTTACATTTATTTTTTCAGTATTTAGACATAAAGAACCTATACATATGGGGTTTTGTTGGAATCGTACTGATCCAGAGAATGAAGGACATGGGGCAGTTTTTCTGCAAAGGGAACGCCGTAGGAACAAAACTCGAAAAAACGGTGGAGGAATTGCGTTGTCTTTTCCAATTCCATCCCATTTGGAATTTTTTTCCCCCACTTCCCACTACATTATATGCCATAATTAATGGTGGCATTAGAAAGTACAACCCGTCCCGCAAAAAATAAGCCCTCATACAGCTATGTGACCGGAAAAGTAAAAAAAAGTTATGGCTCAAGGAAGATAGGGAAGAAAAAATGAAAACGAAAAAAACTCCTGTATCCTTGTTCACACGACCGTGCCGTGTTTTGTGGTCCGCAAATTGCCGATCCGCAAAACACGAATGCCCTTAGAAATGCCTATTCTTGTCCTCAAAACGGACAAGAATAGGACATGACTCATAATTTTTGTGGGGCCACGGAACGGAGTGCTGTCCGCATCTTTTACGGCCCCATAGAAGTCAATGGGTCCGCACCCAAGCCGCAAAAAATGCGGACCAAAACCACAGTTGTATGAAAAAAAAGTTTTCAAAAATACAAAAATTATAATCTCTTCCCTTTCCCCACATTATTTTTATTTTATTTTTTAAATGATCATAGGCGTCCCTAAATGTCTATACTACTACAATATAAAGGTATTTATCCTGTATGGTGAACGCTGTAATGCAATATGGCCGATTCACGATTTTTTTTCGTCGCTTCACCTCCCAAAAAATTGGATAACAAGTGTTCATAGGGTTATACACACCCCAAAATGGTATCGATAAAAACTACAAACCTCAAAAAAATAAGCTCTCACAGCCCTCCATAGATGTAACCGTAAAAAGTTATGGGGGTCAGAATATGGCGATGAAAAGAAAAATTTATTTCAAAGTTTTTTGTTTTTTTTATGCATTAAAACACAAACACTATGCAAATGTGGTATCCCTGTAATCGTACTGTTTTTCTGCGTAGGGAACACGTAAAAAGGAAACCCATAAAACTGTGGCAGAATTGAATTTGTTTTCCCAATTCCACCGCATTTGGAAATGTTTTTCAGCTTTCTATTACATCATATGCCAGGGCTCGACAAATCCCAGGCCTGGGTATTTGTCAGCCCGTTCTCTCAGGTGCCAGGGCGCAGGGCCGGCGCGGACTAGGAGCGCCGGCCCCCTTCATGCTGCAGCGGCCCGAGCGCTCTATATAGAGCCTCAGGCGGCTGCAGCACTGCCCGGGCTGGCGCGTCCATGAGGGCGCACCGCCCGGGCGCAGCATGAAGAGAGGGACTGACAGGAGGGAAGCGCTCAGCGCTCCCTCCTGTCACTCCCTCATTGTAGCATGGCCAAGCCCTGTATGGTCCGCGGTACAGGGAGCATCTGTCTCCTGTACCCGGCCGGACTGACAGGAAGTGCGCACACAGTGTGCGCTTCCTGTCAGTCCGCCCGGGTACAGGAAACTAAAGCTCCTGTACCCGTGGAGCATAAAGAGCTCGGCCACGCTACACTAGAGGCAGGGGAGGCAGGGGGGAGAAATAATTACAAGGGGGGGGAGAAAGTGAATGACGGGGGGGGGGGGAATGAATGACAAGGGGGAAAGTGAATGACAAGGGGGAAAATGAATGACAAGGGGGGGGGGAAGTGAATGACAAGAGGGAGAAAGTGAATGACGGGGGGGAGGGGAATGAATCACAAGGGGGAAAGTGAATGACAAGGGGGGGGAAAGTGAATGATAAGGGGGGGGGAAAGTGAATGATAAGGGGGGAAAGTGAATGACCAGAGGGGGAAAGAGCTGGGCGTTGTAGTGATGCGGAACCTGCAGAGGCTGAGCGCCAGCTAAGGGTTATAGTGCTCAGTAAAGTGTCATGGTGCCCGCTGTGTTTGTGCCCTCCGGCCCCCTCTGCCCTCTCCTCCGGACCCCTCTGCCCTCTCCTCCGGACCCCTCTGCCCTCCCCTCCGGACCCTGTAATCCTTGTAAGGGTTTCCACATGTCATGGCGGCCGCAAGTGGCGATCACTTAGATGCTGGCAGCATCTGACGTGTCATATAACTTATTGAAGAGGGGAAGCATTATGGGGGGCCCTATATACTCGCACATTATGGAGAAGTGGGGGGGGGGGTGGAGCACTATGGGGGCATCTATTGGGGGCTTTATGACGCGGCTCCGCCTGGCTCCTAACTTTTTTAGCTGGCTCCTAGATTCCAAGGAAATTTGTCAAGCCCTGTCATATGCAATATTACCAGTAAATGGCACCATTAGAAAGTACCACAAAAAACAAGAGCTCAAGTTACAAGAACAGCCAAGTATGTGTGCATGCTGGGAGTTGTAGTTTCACAGTAGCTGGTGCACCGAAGGTTGCTGATCCCTGAGTGTATTACATGTGGTGCAGCTGTGATAGATATTCATGGGGCTCAACCGTTTTTGTACTGCGGATCCGCAAACCACTGACACCTTCCCTGTGCAGCATTTTTCTCACTATTGTCACTGGAAATGGCAATTCTCGTCTGCAATATGGGCAAGAATAGCACATGTTCTATAATTTGCGGAACGGACGTACAGATGCAGACCGCACACGCATGCTGCCACATATTGCGGCTGTGCTGCATTTTTAGTGCGGCAAAAAAATGCATACGATTTTTGCAACAACCTACCTGCATGGCTGGGACTTCAAAGGTTGCGCCAACCCACGATCGCGGCAGGCGCCATAGCCGCCAGATGCTTGCTTTTTCCTGAAGCAGACACCCGCAGCTAATGTCCGCATCTGGCATTACCACCGATTGCGGACTTTTAACCCTTCAGATGCTGTGTTCAGGCGAGACCATGGCACCTGGATGCGCTAAAACCCAGAAGCGCATGCCTTCGGGTGTACGCTGGCTTCCTTGGTGAGGCATTGTGTGGCAGCTTCAGACCTCCGAAATGAACCGAAGCTGCCGCACGTTAGTTCTCATGGAGCCCCTGCCTATGGGGGAGATTTATCAAAACTGGTGTAAAGAACTGGCTTAGTTGCCCATAGCAACCAATCAGATTCCACTTTTCATTTTTGAGAGCTCGCTTGGAAAATGAAAGGTGAAATCTGATTGGTTGCTATGGGCAACTAAGCCAGTTCTACTTTACACCAGTTTTGATAAATGTACCCCTTAGTCCAGGGATGGGCAAACTGCGGCTCTCCAGCTGTTGCAAAACTACAACTCCCAGCATGCAAGGACTGCTTACAGCTATCAGCCTACAGCAGCTCATTGTGGGAATTGTAGTTTTACAACAATCGGAGAGCCGCAGTTGGAGGAGGATACGGGTGCCCTCTGCACTGCAGTGGAGGGGACCCGATGGCAGAGAAGGGAAGCCTGATGCCTTCCATAGGCATCGGGGCTTGCCTTCTACAGAAGGCTGGGTCTCACAGGCAGTCTGTCAGCATACAAGCTGACATGCAATGTATTACAATACAGGTTGTATTGTAATGCATCGCAGAGGGGATCAGACCCCAGAGTGGGACAAAAATAAAAAGTAAAAAAAAGCTCCTTTCCTTCTGCGCTCTGCCGTCTGCCCATACAGCGATATCTAACCACATATGGGGTGTTTCTGTAAACTACAGAATCAGGGAAATAAATATTGAGTTCTGTTTGGCTGTTAACCCTTTCTTTGTTAGCGGGAAAAAAGGATTAAAATGGAAAATCTGCCAAAAAAGTGAAATTTTGAAATTTCATCTCCATTTTCCATAAATTCTTCTGGAACACCTAAAGGGTTAACAAAGTTTGTAAAATCCGTTTTGGATACCTTACGGGGTGTAGTTTTCTAAAATGGGGCCATTTTTGGGTGGTTTCTATTATGTAAGCCTTCAGACCTGAACTGGTCTTTAAAAAGTGGGTTTTGGAAATTTTCTTCTAAAGTCCCAAAAAAAAGAAAATGTAATTTACAAAATGATCCAAACATGAAATAGAAATATGGGAAATGTAAAGTAATAACTATTTTAGGAGGTATCACTGTCTGTTTTAAAAGCAGAGAAATGTAAATTTTGAAAATTGCGATTTTTATATATTTTTTTTTTTCCTCCAAATTTTGGGTAAATTTGTTATTTAAAAAAAAAAAAAAAGGAAATATTTTGACTCAAATTTACCACTGTCATGAAGTACAATATGTGACGCGAAAACGTTCTTGGAATAGCCTCGATAGGTAAAAGCGTTTGAAAGTTATCACCACATAAAGTGACACTGGTGAGATATGCAAAAAATGGCCGGGGCAGGAAGGTGAAAATTGGCAGGGTCCTGAAGGGGTTAAACACATCTTGAGAACCTGTATTTTTGTCGTTATCCGTTCACAGATCTTTTTGTATTTATCTGGTGATAATTTATACTCAGTGGATTTCTGTAAATTCTTCACATCTCATTTCAGATTCCCTGAAAGATGATGCAGAGAAGCCAAGTGATAAAACGTTGTTTGCCAAATTACGCAGTCCCCTTTCAGGTGATATGGGCGTCTTACTTCATTCTTGATTGAAAAGTCTTATCTTAATGCTATCATTGGTGGCGTATTACAGGAACACATCATTGATGTCTGTCTTCTGTGACCCCTCCATACACTAGAACCAACGACTGATTTTGAAAAACACGCTTAAAGAGGACCTTTCATCTGAAAATGCACATTAAAATACATATATCCACTTACATGGCGGCCCCCGGTGGTGCTGTTTCAGCTTTTCATTTTCCAAAATGTGGCCCCCGCAACAATTCGTGCCCTATATGCAAATGAGCCATTCGGCTCACTGGTGTCTCAAAAGTTCTCTGGGCGTGGCTTTTCTGACGGAGCGCGTCCAGTTAGCGTGCCCCGCTCTCAGCCAGGGAGAAGAAGCTCGAGTTCTCACGAGATTCTTGAGAACTCGAGCGATTTCACACAGCCTGAGTCGGGCGCCATCTTGGAGTCCTCTGGGGAATCCAAGATGGCGCCCGGCTTAGACTGTGTGAAATCGCTGGAGTTCTCAAGAATCTTGTGAGAACTCGAGCTTCTTCTCCCTGGCTGAGAGCGGGGCACGCTAACTGGACGCGCTCCGTGCCAGGAAGAAGAAAGCCCCGCCCAGGAGAACTTTTGCAGGACCGCCCAGTTGAGCCGAATGGCTCATTTGCATATGGGGCACGAATTGTTGCGGGGGCCACTGCGGACAAACGGGGGCACATTTTGGAAAATGAAAATCTGAAACAGCACCACCCAGGGCCGCCATGTAAGTGGATGTATGTATTTTAATGTGCATTTTCAGATGAAAGGTCCTCTTTAAACAAATCCGGTGGAATCTGCGAGTTTTCTCAGCGTGGGGATTCTGCTCCAAGAGAGGGCATGCTGCTTCATTTTTCCACGTGTAAAAAAAAATAAAAACAACAACAAAGTGCTGCTTCCCATTAAAATGAATGGAAGGCAGTTTTGAGGTGTTTTTTTGGAGTTGTTTTTGAGGCAGAAACTATTTTTCATAATATGCATCAGAAGAATTACTATTAATTCCCCGTATTGTTATCAATTTCAATAAAATATTTTGTACAGGGCGAACCGAGAAATACAGGGCATGCAGATAAAAAAAACTATTGTATGCTACATTCTAACTGCTACGAGCAATCATAATGTGGCTGACCGCCGGCCTGGTAGATGAGGGCGCTATGTAACACATGGAGATGGATGTTCTTAAAGGGAGTGTGCCACCTCATTTTCATCAATATAACAGCCTTGCCCCACAAAAGATTGCAAACACATTCCCAACATCCCTGTGTGCACAGTGCTCGCCTCAAAAAGTGTGCATGTACCTTTTCTGCTGTAAAACAGCTCCCAAGTCCTTAACTGGGCGAGCTTTGCCGTTTCCTGTGCCCAAAGCAAAAACACACAACTGTGAGGTGTTTTCCAGCAGAATAAACAGCACTTTTGCTGGACATGGAATAAAGACACAAAGTCCACACAGGGATGTTAGGAATGTGTTTGCAATCCTCTGTGGGGCAATACTGTTAGTTATATTAGTACAAAAAAGCAGGAAATTAAAGCAGTATTCTGGTTATATCAAGTTATCCCCTATTCACAGGCTAGAATATAACTATGAGATCAGAGAGGATCTGGCCGTTGGGATCTCCAGCGATCATCAGAATAATGGCCCCCCGAAATGAATGGAACTGCTGATTGAGAGTGTGCTTTTCCATGTATTCTCTATGGGACTGACAGAGATAGCAGAGTACAGCGCTCAGTTGTTTCCGGCAGTCCCATAAGATGAATGGAGCAGCAGTGCACATGTTCCACCTGTTGTTTTGGTGGTCTGAAGCAATGGGGCCCCCATTCTTGTGATGGTTGGAGGTTCCATCTTACAGACCACCACCGATCGAATAGTTATCCCCTATCCTGAGGATAGGGGATAACTTGATATAACCAGTATACCCCTTTAAGGTTCATCCCATGGATTTTGCAAAGTGGATGGCCAAAATTCTGTGTAAAAGTTATGCAGTGCAGATTTTACAATTCTCCTGCAAATTTCACCCTTTGCGATGCATTGAGTGACATCCACAGCAAAATCTGCAAGTAATTCCACAGAAGATTTTCTGAAACAAAGTAAGTTGCATGCGGACGTACCCTTACTTGTATAAAAGCAGAAGTGCCATTGTCACCAGTCTCACTATTGCTACTTTTACCACATGACAGTTTGATGAATCCTGACTCTAAGCCAAACAAAATGGGGAACTTGCTCCATACTGTAAACCCTGTGCCATGAAGGGGTTTCCCTGCCAGTGCTAGCCTCAAAAAGTGTGCATGTACCTTGGACATAAAGTTGGTCAGAGGAAGTCGTGACCACAGGTTAGAGTAAACCCATTATTTGCTGCTAAGGTGCCCTATGCCCGTACACCTTTACTCGCTATGAACAGCTTTCTCTCCTGAATCTCACATAATACAGATTTGGCTGAGCATGCATGTGTTTTAAATGAGGGGGGAGGGACAACAAGGAGTAAACGGACTCCTCTGAACCCCTTACATATTAGATTGTCAGCTGGTAAGGGTACTTTCACACTTGCGTTTGATTCCGGCAGGCAGTTCCGATGGCAAACTGTATGCAAACTCATGTCATTTTTTCTGACTGATCAGGCATTTTTCAGACTGAAGTGAAAGTTAATGTCGCAATAAGAGTACTAGGTTACCAATAGAGGTGCGCCTTACCAATAAGAGACACCCACTCTAAACATATAGATAAAATGATAAAATAGGTAGGCCACTCAGAAATTTCGGACCATTTGAAAAACTTTATTAAAAGTTCCATATAAAAAACTTAAATTATCCCAAAATAAATAAAAGGCTAAAAGATAAATAAGAATGAATAAATGAAACGGTATCAAATAAAAATAAGGACTGAGTATAGAAGTAACAGCAATAGCGTATGTACGCAGAACTTAGGTAAGGGTAGCAGCCAATAATCATATAGCGTAACATGCACAAAACATGACTGAACGTCCATAAACAGTAAACAATTAATAGCTGTCCATAATACCACCTATGCCAGCATGGTTCAATAATAAATAGAAAGGATCTATTATTGTGATAATAGTCTTTCTTTGATACGTGCAGTGTCCTCAATAGAAAGAGCGGCGTCCCGCTGCACAATGAACTGAATGCGATCGCTACTTTTCCCGCTTTGCAGCACACCAGTCTTACCAGGACAGTGTGTTCATAGGATGATCTCTCTCTCTGCGATGTGCTCCATACAATGATTGTCGGCACTCCGGTATCAAGAGCTATTCCCGCTTTGAGTTCCCACGCTGGCGGCTTCTAGTGCACGTGGACTTGTATGTATATGAGTCTTTTTGTCGTACTGTGCTGTTTAATCGCGCGGATACATGCCTCTTATAGCGGACCCCACTTTTAATCCTGGTACATAGTTGTGTGCTGGTGCAATCTTTTATATATCAGGGGGATGAGTTAGCAGACGCGTTTCGGGGTTTAAAGATTGACCCCTTTCTCACGGAGTTCCGACAATCATTATATGGAGCACATCGCAGAGAGCGAGATCATCCTATGAACACACTGTCCTGGTAAGACTGTTCTTATATGTGTGCTGTAAAGCGGGAAAACTAGCGATCGCATTCAGTTCATTGTGCATTGGGACGCCGCTGCCTAATCCTTTAGGCTGGGTTCACACGAGCGTGTCCGGATTAGGTCCGGATGCGTTCAGTGAAAACTGTGCGATTTCACAGGCAAAGCCATTCAGTTTTGCCTGCGATTGCTTTCAGTTGTTCAGTTTTTTCCGCGCGGGTGCAATGCGTTTTGGTGGTTTACAAACAACATCTCCTAGCAACCATCAGTGAAAAACGCAACGCACCCGCACTTGCTTGCGGATGCAATGCGTTATTAACGCAGCCCCGTTCATTTCTATGGGGCTGCGGATGCGTTTATAACGCATAAGATAGAGCATGCTGCGATTTACACGCGTTGCAGAAGTGATGCGTGAAAAAAAACGCTCATGTACACAGCCCCATAGAAATGAATGGGTCAGGATTCAGTGCGGGTGCAATGCGTTCACATCACGCATTGCACCCGCACGGAAATCACGCTCGTGTGAATGCAGCCTTAGAGCGGGATGCCGCTCTTTCTATTGAGGACACTGCACGTATCAAAGAAAGACTATTGTCACAATGATAGATCCTTTCTATTTATTATTGAACCATGCTGGCATAGGTGGTATTATGGACAGCTATTAATTGTTTACTGTTTATGGACGTTCAGTCATGTTTTGTGCATGTTACGCTATATGATTATTGGCTGCTACCCTTACCTAAGTTCTGCGTACATACGCTAGTGGTGCAGGGGCTGTTACTTCTATACTCAGTCCTTATTTTTATTTGATACAGTTTTATTTATACATTCTTATTCATCTTTTATCTTCCTGACATTTTTATTTATTTTGGGATAATTTATGTTTTTATATAGAACTTTTAATAAAGCTTTTCAATTGGTCCGAAATTTTTGAGAGTGCCCTACCCTATTTTATCATTTTTCAGACTGATCAGGTCTGAAAAATGCCTGATCAGTAAGAAAAATGCATTGCAATACCGGATCCGTTTTTCCGGTGTCATCCGGCAAAACGGATCCGGTATTTAATTTTTTCACATTTTTAAATGTCTGTGCATGCGCAGACTGGAATGCCGGATCCGTCATTGCGGTATTTTTAATGCCAAATCCAGCACTAATGCATTGCAATGGATCCGGCATTTCAAGATGTGTTCCGAAATTTTGGACGGAGATAATGCTGCAGTATTTTCTCCGGCCAAAACACCGTACAGTGACTGAACGGAAGACATCCTGATGCATCCTGAACGGATTTCTCTCCATTCAGAATGCGTTAGGATATAACTGAAGCTTTTTTTCCAGTATTGAGCCCCTAGGACGGAACTCAATGCCGGAAAAGTTTAATGCTAGTGTGAAAGTACCCTAAGGGTCTGTTCAGACATCCATAGAATGTGTCCGCACCCGTTCCGCAATTCTGCGGAATGGGTGCAAACCCATTCATTCTCTAAGGGGCAGGAATGGATCCGGACAGCACACAGTGTGCTGTCCGCATCCACATTTCCAGAGCGCGCCCCTGAACTTCCAGTCCGTGGCTCCGGAAAAAAGTAGAACATGTCCTAATCTAATAGGCAGTTCTATGGGAGTGCCGGCCGGGTGTATTGCGGATCCACAATGCTCAACGGATGTGTGAATGGACCCTATTGTGTATGGGGGCCTTTAGTTTTCTGGCAGCTGCTTGTCTCCTCTCTATAGGCACGGCAGATATCTTATGTGTCTGGCGTTTTTTGATTGTGGGATGGCTAACTATAATTTCTTATGTATTTCTAGATAAAGGTGCCATGTTCTTATTTATCAGCTGTGGACAGCAGGTCTGCGAAGTGAAAGTTTTCCAGGAGGAATATCGGTCATGGTTTATTGGTCAGACAGTTCAAGAAGGTGAGAAAGTTAATACAATCCCCAATCTGTCAGTTTAGTATGCTGTTCTGTGTAAAGGTAGAATTAGGCTTGTGCGAATCCAGCTTCGGATCATAGAGCCAAAGTTTAAAAACTTTGTTGCTAATGCTGTTTCTGTACAGCATTAAAATGTATTGTCTCCGTGTAGGCAAACTTCATATTCCTCAAAGTTGCACAAGACTTTGGTGCATTACTATGGTATTCCTATCTGCGTATTTGAAAACATTTTAAAATAGGAATCCAAATTGTGCTTTGGTACCGAGGTATCAGCTGGTATGGTTTTGGTTCGATTTCATGCGGATTTTCCACACCCTTAGAGGAACTCCGTTTTGATCGGTCATAATAGAAGTGTATGGGCAAGCATAGCGGATCCGACTGGTTTCCGTTATGCAGGACACAAAAGAAAATCCTGTCAACAGATTATGTCAGGCATTATAATGCTGTGCGGTCAAAGGAGCAGAGTTCACTATAGGAATTCACACTCCCACACGGAGTGTGTTTCACACAGTGAACACGCTAGTCTGAAACTCCTAGGCTTTTTAATCAGTTTTATGCTACATTCACACGACCGTTGGTGTTTTGCGGTCCGCAAACCGCGGATCCGCAAAACAGGGAAGCTGCTCCGCGTTCTGTTCCGCAATTTGCGGAACAGAACGCGGCCCATTATAGAAATGTCTATTTTTGTCCGCAAAACGGACAAGAATAGGACATGCTCAATTTTTTTTTTTTTTGCGGGGACACGGAACGGAGCAACGGATGCGGACAGCACACGGAGTGCTGTCTGCATCTTTTGCGGCCCCATTGAAGTGAATGGGTCCGCGCCCGAGCCGCAAAATATGCAGCTCAGACGCGGACCACAACAACGGCCGTGTGCATGAGGCCTTACAGTTTTACAAGAGCCATAAATTTAACATTTTTTTTCGTTCATATAGCCATGGGATGGCTATACAGGAATAAAATTAAAATAAAATGTGGTAAGATTTAAAACAAATAAATAAACAAACTTCCAATTCTGCTATTGGTTTTTTGTTTTTTGTGCTAAAAATTAAAATTTTTATTCTGCAGGTCAGTATGATTACAGCGATGCCAAATGTATTTAGTTTTTCTTATGCTTTACTACTTTTTAAAATAAAATGTAAAAAAAATTTGAACATCACCATATTCAAAAACCCAGAACTTTTTTATATTTCCATTTTCAGAGTTGACTGGTGGCTTGTTTGTTTGAAGGGCAAGCTGTACTTTATATTGGTACAATTTATGGGGTGCATACGATTTTAGATTTTTTTTTCCATAACCGCATTCACCATGCAGGATAAATACTTTGAGACATTTTTGGATGCAGAAATACCAATTATGTTTATTTTTGGATATAAAATTAGGAAAGGAGGGTGGGGTATTTGAATTTTTAATGCTATATTTTTTTTTAAACCAACTTTTTTTTTTTTTTTTTTTGTACCTTTTTTTTTTTTTAGTCCTGCTAAGGGACTTGAACTTGCAATCATTTGATTGCTTATACCATAGACTACATTACTGTTGCAGTCTATGGGGATTCAGCAGTTTTCCTATTAAACCTAAATTTTTTTATTATTAAGTTTTAAAATGATTAAAACCTATTACTAGCCTGGGAAACCTCACAAGGCCCCAGGCTGCCATAGCAACCAATGGGCACCCCTGACTGAGCACTCAGATGCCACAATCACGATTGACCATGGCATCTGTGGGGTTAAACATCCAGGATCAGAGTTATCATAACCTAAAAATAGTACCAATAAAAACGTCAACTCTTCCCACAAAAACCGAGCCCCTACACAAGACGATCAGCAGAAAAATAAAAAAACATGGCTTTCAGAAAATGCAGACCTAAAAACATGATTTTATTTTTTTCTTTATTATGTAAAGCATATTTGGTATTTTTGTGTCCGTATCTATCTGCTCTATAAAAACAGCACATGATCTAACCTGTCAGGGGAACATTGTAAAAAATAAAAACGGTGCTAGAACAGCTATTTTTTTGTTACCTTACCTCACAAACGGCATAATATGGAGCAATCAAAAATCATATGTACCCTGAAATAGTACCAACAACTGTCACCTTATTCCGTAGTTTCCAAAATGGGGTCACTTTTTGGGAGTTTCTACTGTAATGGTAACTTAAAGGATATGGACACCTTTGTAAAAAAAAAAATATATATTATATATATATATATATATATATATAATATTTTTTTTTACACTGATTTATTTTTGGGAGAAAATAATTTCTCCAATTGGTTCTATTTATCTTTTTTCGTTTTTGTTCTACAGCCTTCTGTGCTTCCTATGCACAGCAGGCTGCTCTCAGTGATTTTACAGAGAATCTCTTCATCTGACTGATTTTCTGTAACCCCTCCTGTGTGCACACGGGAGCGCACATTGTTCGCCCCCGTCCCTCTCCACCCCTCCCTTCCCCCACCATGTAGGATGGCTGTCCTCACCTCCTTACAAGCCATACCCCTCCTTTTCAGGATGGCTGCTAGTGCTAGCTGTGCTATGTAACAGGATATGGGGGCAGGGCAGCAGAGCTATGCTGTGTACCAGGATATGGGGGCAGGGCAGCAGAGCTATGCTGTGTACCAGGATATGGGGGTAGGGCAGCAGAGCTATGCTGTGTACCAGGATATGGGGGCGGGGCAGCAGAGCTTGTGCTGGTGCATGTGAAATCAACAGGAACGCTCACAGAGCCTCACAGGAGATGACAGCTCTGAGCAAAAACAATATCAGAGCATTTCTGAAGTCATGTGAAGCAAAGCTGATACCAGTAAACAAACAAGTGCAATTTTAATATGTGCTGCATTACGGTAAGATATGGGGTTATTGATTTTTAGTGCACAAAGGTGTCCATAGCCTTTAATCATTATCCCAGTGGAATGTGCCCTCCAAAAACCATATGTTGCTCCTTCCCTTCTGCGCCCTGCCGTGTTCCCATACAGCAGTTAGAGACTACATTTGGGGTGTTTCTGTAAACTGCAGAATCAGAGTAATAGATATTGAGTTTTGTTTGGCTGTTAACCCTTGCTGTGTCCTAAAGGCCTGATCCTTAAGGTGAAATATGGAAGCGCCCTGAAAGGGTTAAGCCTTATGGGATATTGTTTTAGCAAGCCAGGCTTTAAACTAATAAGGATCATAAAGACACACATATGAGTAAATCATCACATATAATATTGTAGAGCAGAATAAAAGTGGTAGTTGTTTAATTTTTACACTAGCTTTCACATATAACTGTGTGCATGATTATTCTTGTGCTAAAAATATTCTACGTTTTTGTTTCTTCTAGATGGCAGATTACTGTATGCCACACCAGTAGACCCTCTGTTTTTGGTGTTGTACTATCTGATGAAAGCTGACAAAGAGGTACAGTATACACCAGCTAATTGTTACTAATTTAGGAAATAACATTCCCCACCCCCAACAGACATTACATAGTGGCTATAAATGGTACTGCACAGTGCTACTCTACTGTTCACAGCTATTGATGACGTATCCTTTAAGGTGGCCATACACATTAGATGAATTTTGGCTAAACCAACCGATTTTGACAGAAACCTGGAGACAGCATAATGTGATGGTGTCCCAACTCAATGGCTAATGCCTGGGGGGGGGGAGATGGGTCAAGAATGTTGAATTTCAACTTGCCTGATCCCTTTGTTCTCAGGGATATAAAACCATTACCCTGTTTATATGACCTATTGGACCTCATAGAGTGTGGGAGCTACTGGTATTCAGGCCGAAATTTCCTCCAGGCTAGTTGCCAGGGTTTCCATTCGCCCTATAAGACACACCTGCCCATAAGATGCACCTAGGTTTTAGGAGGAGGGAAAATAAGAAAAAATATATATTTTTATTAGACCACAGATCAGGCCCCCAATAAGACCACCAGTGATTCTCAGACCTCATATTAGAACAAAAAAATAAACTTGACTTTCCTGCTCCTGCCGCCACCTGGGAGATCCTCTTCCTGCCGCACTGTGCTGTGACCTGACATCGCACAGCGTCGTGCCTACGTCCTCGCACTGTGCTTGAGTCACAGCATAGCATGCAGCACCGGCAGAAGAAGACCAAGGAGCATTGAGTACAGCCAGCACAAGGAGCTTCACCGCTCCCCAGTCTTACTTGTGGTTTACGGTACCATAATGGAAGTGGTAATCAGTATTCGTCCCATAAGGCGCACTGATATTCTCCCACCACACAATCACAATTTTAGGGCGAAAAATACGGTACTTTGTAAGCAGAAACAACATGTCATCAGATGGCCATATACTACCCAGGACTGTCGACATCTATTAGATTCTGCATTTGTCTCGAACAGTGTTGTTCGAGACAAATGCAGAAATAACATTCCCCACCCCCAACAGACATTACATAGTGGCTATAAATGGTACTGCACAGTGCTACTCTACTGTTCACAGCTATTGATGACGTATCCTAATGATAAGTCATCAGTGTTAAAGTCCTGGAAAATTACTTTAAGGTGGCCATACACATTAGATGAATTTTGGCTAAACCAACCGATTTTGACAGAAACCTGGAGACGGCATAATGTGATGGAATATTCTTTCAGAGCAGAAGCCATTCACTCTTTTACTAGCGAGATTTTTAACTCATCAATAATTTTTGTTGTCAATTGGTTCATGTTTCTTTTCTTTTTTTTTTATTAAGCAAGGGAAATTTCAGCCAGTGGAGCAGATTGTGGTAGATGAAGAATTTCCAGCATGTACATTGTTACTGCAGTGCACACCAGTAGCACAATCTCTTCATCATGTCACAGAAGAAAAGGGTAATTATTTCTGAGCAACTAAAGTTATTGAAATGCAATCCAAAGGTAACTAACACTAAAATGGCGTTTCCTAAATCTTTCCTCAAGGAGCCCCAAGAAGGGTACTTTCACACTTGCGTTATTCCATCAAAAGGGCTCTATGCCGGAAAAGAACTGATCAGGCATATTCCCATGCAATCTGAATGGATAGAAATCCGTTCAATATGCCTTCCGTTCAGTCACTGTCAGGCGTTTTGGCCGTACATAATACCGCAGCATGCTGCGGTGTTATGTCCGTCCAAAATGCCTGATCAGTCGCTGGAATTAATTTACATTGACTTGCATTAGTGCCTGATCCGGCATTGCAAAACAACTGAAGGCGCATGCGCAGACCGGGAAAACTGTGAAAAAGACTGCAAGACGGATCCGTCCATCCGCACGACAAGCGGAGACACGGATCCGTTCTTGCAATGCATTTGTAGACGGATCCGTACCTGGATCCGTCTACAAATGCTGTCAGTTGTCACACTGAACGGCGGATCCGGCTGGCAGCTCCAACAACGGAACTGCCTGCCGGATCACACTAACGCTAGTGTGAAAGTACCCCAACGTGCTATTTCCTGCTGCTTTCGCAAAATACTTACCTGTACTTAAAGGCTATATACACCTTTGGGGGCAATTTTTTATTATTATTGCATTTTACTAGTTTTGAGCTAAAAAAAATAATTTTTTTTAATTGGTCTTTATTAAAAAATATGGCGTCCTTTTTTCTGTACGTAGCTTAGATGCTCTAGAAGCAGCCTCTGGATTTTCTTTCTTCTGTCAGTTGGTGAGCTGTCAGGCTCCTTATATCAGCTCGCTGACATTATAAACACTCATTATAGCTCAGTTTTTATCTTACTAATAAGAACGTGGCTTGAATAAGTGTTTATGACCTCTCAGTAGTTTAGAGAGAAGGTTTATTAGATGACGGCACAAAGTGAAAGTACCAGTCACACAGTTAGAAAAAACTTATAACCCTTTGTGACTGAACGGCTTAAAGGGGTTATCCAATTTCTCAAACAGCCAGCCCCCTCACAGGTAATATACTTACCCCGCTCCTGGTCCCCGCACCGACGCTGCTGCTTCTCCTTGTACACGGATGAAAACATCTGGTGTCGGGGAGCAGCCAATGGCAGACGGGGACAAGCCTCCCTAGCTTTACCCGCGATGGTGGGGAGGCTCGTCCCCGCCTGCCATTGGCTGCTCCCCCCCAACACTGGATGTTTTCATCTGTATACAGGGAGGAGCGGCGCCGGGAGCGGGCCAAGTATATTACCTGTGAGGGGCCCGGCACAAGTGGGGGCTGTTTGAGAAATTGGATAACTCCTTTAATATTTTTAATAAAGGCCAATTTAAAATTATTTTTAGCCAAAAATGAGTATAATGCGATAATAAACAAAATTGCCTCTGAAAGTGTACATAGCCTTTAAGTTTTATGATGATCATGACCAAAAACATGCCACATTGCCAGCATCTGTTGTATGTGTCATATGCAACCCATGATTCGTTCAGGTATATACCTATGTGCCAGTTTTGCGGCATTTTTGTGCCTCAGTTAACACAGAAGTGCACTGCTTATGCAAAATCGTAGTAACATTTACCACCATTTTAAATAGCCACAGTTTTTGTGGTAGTTGTGATAGAAAACCATTACAAAAATGGCACATGTAAATACAGTATACCATTTGGGTTCCTTGAGTACTAATTTGGGAAAGAATGCAGTAGAAGAGGGGCCACTGTCTATTTCATATGTATTTCTTTACATTTCCTCTATATATCCAACAAATTGGCACAGCACTCCTTAGGTAAAAGTGAACAAAATTGACCAGGGGTGGACGCGTGCACCATTGAAATACATTGAAGGAGTGCTGCCGGATTTTTGCTTATATATATATATATATATATATATATATATATATATATATATATAAAAATGAAGAAAAAACCAGGCAGCACCAAACACAGGCAATGTGGCGGGTGCAAGGTCCAAGGGTGTGAGCAACCCACAGTAATAGCGTAGAAAACGGACAGCACTCCAATAGAAATCCAAGGTACTTTTATTCACCCAAGTGGGCAGGCAAGGTTTCGGCTTAACAATAAAGCCTTTCTCAAGCCAATATATATATTATATATATATATATATATATATATATATATATATATATGTGTGTACTTTTTTAAATTATTATTTAATATACATATTTATGTATAATATTTATATAGCTATTTAATAGTTCATATTGGCATGTCCAACCCATCACTTCTATTTAACTAAATACAATTTGAATAGTTAATGCCTTATATAATACTTTGTCGTTAATATTCATATAAATAAATATATATATATATATATATATACACACACAGTGGGTACGGAAAGTATTCAGGCCCTCTTAAATTTTTCACTCTTTGTTATATTGCAGCCATTTGCTAAAATCTTAAGATTTTAGCAAATGGCTGACATCTTTGCAGATTTATTAAAAAAAAGAAAAACTAAAATATCACATGGTCCTAAGTATTCAGACGCTTTGCTGTGACACTCATATATTTAACTCGGGTGCGGTCCATTTCTTCAGATCATCCTTGAGATGGTTCTACACCTTCATTTGAGTCCAGCTGTGTTTGATTATACAGTTTGGACTTGATTAGGAAAGCCAGACACCTGTCTATATAAGACCTTACAGCTCACAGTGCATGTCAGAGTAAATGAGAATCATGAGGTCAAAGGAACTGCCTGAAGAGCTCAGAGACAAAATTGTGGCAAGGCACAGATCTGGCCAATGTTACAAAAAAAATTCTGCTGCACTTAAGGTTTCTAAGAGCACAGTGGCCTCCATAATCCTTAAATGGAAGACGTTTGGTACGACCAGAACCCTTCCTGGCCAAACTGAGCTATCGGGGGAGAAGAGCCTTGGTGAGAGAGGTAAAGAAGAACCCAAAGATCACTGTGGCTGAGCTCCAGAGTTGCAGTCAGGAGATGGGAGGAAGTTGTAGAAAGTCAACCATCACTGCAGCCCTCCACCAGTCGAGGCTTTATGGCAGAGTGGCCCGACGGAAGCCTCTCTTCAGTGCAAGACACATGAAAGCCCACATGGAGTTTGCTAAAAAAAAAAAACACCTGAAGGACTCCAAGATGGTGAGAAATAAGATTCTCTGGTCTGATCAGACCAAGATAGAATTAAGGCCAAAAAGTTCTAAGCGGTATGTGTGGAGAAAACCAGGCACTGCTCATAACCTGTCCAATACAGTCCCAACAGTGAAGCATGGTGGTGGCAGCATCATGCTGTGGGGGTGTTTTTCAGCTGCAGGGACAGGACGACTGGTTGTAATCGAGAGAAAGATGAATACAGTCAAGTACAGGGATATCCTGGACGAAAACCTTCTCCAGAGTGCTCAGGACCTCAGAATGGGCCGAAGGTTTACCTTCCAACAAGACAATGACCATAAGCACACAGCTAAAATAACGAAGGAGCGGCTTCACAACAACTCCGTGACTGTTCTTGAATGGCCCAGCCAGAGCCCTGACCCAATTGAGCATTTCTGGAGAGACCTAAAAATGGCTGTCCACCAACGTTTACCATCCAACCTGACAGAACTGGAGAGGATCTGCAAGGAGGAAAGGCAGAGGATCCCCAAATCCAGGTGTGAAAAACTTGTTGCTTCTTTCCCAAAAAGACTTATGGCTGTATTGGATCAAAAGGGGGCTTCTACTAAATACTGAGCAAAGGGTCTGAATACTTAGGACTATGTGATATTTCAGTTTTTCTTTTTTATAAATGTGTAAAAATGTCAACAATTCTGTGTTTTTCTGTCCATATGGGGTGCTGTGTGTACATTAATGAGGAAAAATAATGGACTTAAAAGATTTTAGCAAATGGCTGCAATATAACAGAGTGAAAAATTTAAGGGGGTCTGATTACTTTCCGTACCCCACTGTGTGTGTATAGATATATTGATTACTTTATATAAAGACAAATCAAATATGTAATTACGACAAATGACTCTTAACATTTATACTATTTACTAATATTTTACAACTTAACTATTCAAATTTAAAAATAACGACAAAACCAAAGAAAATTTTATAAAAGTTTTGTTTATTAATATCTATTAACAACATAAAAGGAGATGAATGTAATTTTAAAATATATTATAAACCAATAAAAATTTACTGTTGGGAGGGGGGGGGGAAGCTCTATCGGTCTGTCCACGATTTTTTACTTGTGTTTCACTGTTTTACTAGAAATTGGCAGCAAGAAATTTTACAAGTACAGTAAAAAGAAGACTCTTGCATGGCTAAAGAAAAAGGTGACTTATCTCTGTGACATAATAGAACATTAAAGGGGTTAAAGGGATCTCAGTGTAACCGATGACCTCTCCTCTGTGATTACACAGCAAGATCTGCCAAAGGCAAACAATGATTTTTGAGCATGCTTAAAAATCTGGACTGCCTGACTAACTAGTGATTGCTTGTTCATCAGGTAATCGGCAGCAGTATTACACTGCCAGATCCTCGCCAACATGTTTAACTATGAACGCTTGTGAGTGATGATCTGGCACACAATCTAACAGTGTAATACACCCCTAGTTTTCATTGGCCTGTGTAATAAGGTTGTAGAAACAAGCGCCGATGAATGTGTTATCATCTGCCGGCGCTTGCACTGCCCAAAGATCAGGCATTGTACCCTAAAAGAAGTGAACATGGTCTGTGCATTAATCTTTTATGTGATTATATGTAGGTTGATCAGACTGTTAAAGTACTGAAGGACAGTGACGTATGTGTGGGGGGAACCACACAGTCTGTCAGCTTTATTCGGGTTAAACAGGAATCTGACATACATGAAGGTAAGTTGCAGTTACTACAGTGTCTTCATTGAGCTTTTGTTCAGTGGCAAATCCCATCCGTTCTTTTGGTCTTCTAGATTGACCTCAGAGTGTGTTAGAATACAATATTTTGTTATGTAGCCTTTCATCACTTCACCTTTAACCACTTCCTGGCCGCCCATTGACTATAGACGACGTCCTCGGTAGTGCGGTTTATCTCTGATCAGACTTTTCTAAAAGTCTTTTCCAAGATAGCAGCTGCATGCTAATCAGTGACATCAGGGCAACCCAGAGAGAAGGCAGGGACCTTCCTCTAGATCACTAGAACTGAACGAGCGCTGTGTATACAGATCAAGAAGCAGTGTGCAGGAAAGTCAGTAGTGGGAAAAAAAAGTGATGTTAAATGTCCCCCAGAGGTCTATGTAGCCCAAAATGGTAGCAATAAAAACGTCACTTTATTCTGCAAAAAACAAGCCCTCACACAAGACAACAGCCAGAAAATTTTTAAAAAATATGGCTCTAAGAAAATGGCAACAAAAAAAAAACATGATTTTCTTTTCTCAAAATGTTCATATTGTGTAAAAATAAAAACTAGACATATTTGGTATCTGGTCTGTAAGGACCGGATCTACAAAAATATCACATGTTCTACCCTATCAAGTGAACGCTATAAAAAAATTTTTTTTAAAAATGACAACAAACGCAGCTTTTTTTTGTGATTTCACCTCCCAAAAAATGAGATAAAAAGCTACCAGAAAGCCAAATGTACCCCAAACTGGGGAAAATAAAAACTACAGCTCAGGGCTCCAGATGGCGACCAAAATGGTCGCCAATGCGACTTTAAATTGCAAAATGGCGACAAGACTTTGTAGTCTTGTCGCCATTTGCGCCTAGGCCCTCCGCTGCTCTGCCTCTTTAAAACGAACCGGGATTTCATGCAGCAGACACCAATAACAGAGCTCCGCACAGTGTAGAGCTCTGTTATTAGTGAGAAGGCTGCCGATTAGTCCTATGTATCGCGCGCTGCCCTGCCATTGGCTGCTGCTCCTCTCACACCACCCCCATTCTCCCGCGCTGAACTCTGCAGAGAAGCTTGTCTTCATGAAGACGGGGAGCCCGCTCCACGCCGACTGCTTTATCAGGTTAGCTGCCTTGCCACTACTAAGGCCCCTGCAGAGGAGCTCTGGCCTGGCTTCTCCACACTGACGGGGTCACATAGCATTATATTGATTTATGATGCTATGTAGCCTTACAGTTCTGGAATGTATTGGTAAACACTGGCAGCATTATGCCAGTGTTATCCAATACATTCCAGAACTGTAAGGGTTACATAGCATCATAAATCAATATAACGCTATGTGACCCCGGCAGTGCGGGAGAAGTCAGGCCAGGAGCTCATTGTGGACATGTTCCGGGAGACTTCACTTGCTGGCTACCGCTAGTTCCCCAAGAGGTCTAGGCTTTGAGGTCTAGCTTGTGTGAAGATAACTAGCTCAGACACAGAGCCTGCTGAGGCTTGTAGTTCTGACATCTTTAATTTCTCACCCAGACAGGTTGGGGTGGATAGCCTGTTTTTTTTTTTTCTTCTGAGGCTTGTAGTTCTACCATCAGATCTTTAATTTCCTCTCCAGATAACTTGGGGTGGATAGCCTGGTTTTGCGGAGACTGGTTCTGCCATCTTTGAAGGGAATCTTTCTCCCCCATATAGCCATATAGAGTGTTATCATCCAATAGCACAGATATACATACTTAAAGTAGCTGTAAAACTAAGTTTAATCTGTATGCAAATGAGCATTCTTAGGTGGCCAGGGGCGGCGTTACTGTGTGGGAGTCCAGGCTGCGCTGCCTTTTTGAACGTTTCCTGGCCCAGCCTCTGCTTATACCCGCCCTCTTATTCCCTTGCTTCAAACTACAGTCCAGCCGAGATCCCGCTCCTGCGCACTGCTTCACCGGGCCGGGATAATCATTTAACTACTGCACATGCGCCTGGTCAACGCCCTCTTGTGGCCGGTTTTGTGCCGTTCGCCAGGGCATGCGCATTAATTAAAGCGATGCCGTGCCAACAATAGGCATCGCAGTGCGCATGCCCGACCCAGCTAGACAGTGCGCAGGTGTGGGATCTCGGCTGGACTGTAGTATGAAGCAAGGGAATAGGAGGGCGGGTATAAGCAGAGCCTGGGGCGGGGAAATGTTCAAAAAAGGCAGCGCAGCCTGGGCTCCCACACAGTAAACGCCGCCCCTGGCCACCTTTGAGAACATATGGGCAACTGCACAAAGTAGGACAAGTCTTATTTTTTATTATAATATGTACTTTACATTTGGCGACTAAAAAAATTGATTTGGCTCCTAACTTTTTTGGATTAGGAGCCAATGGCTCCTTGACATTTTTTTTAGTCTGGAGCCCTGCAGCTTGTCCTGCAAAAAATAAGCCCTCATGCAGCTCAGTCAACAAAAAAATGTAAAAGTTATTGCTCTTAAAAACCATGTTAGAAAATCCAGATGCCGCTCCTTCCCGTATGAGCCCTGGCATATCCCCAAATGACAGTTTACGACCACAATTGGGGTGTTACTGTATTCAGGAGAAAATGGGTAGTACATTGTGGGGGGGAGATTCTTCTGTTATCTTTTGTGAAAAAGAAAATTTGGGTCCAAAGCACCATTTTCTTGTAAAAAAAAATAAAATGTAATTTTTCATTTTCACAGCCAAGGGTTCTAATTTCTATGAAACGCCTGTTGGGTCTAAGTGTTCGCTACACCCCTTTAAAAATTCCTTGGGTGGTGTAGTTTACAAAATGCGTCACTTTTTGGGGGTTTTCACTGTGGGGGTACCTCAGGGTCTCTTCAAATGTATCATAGCGTCCTAAGCCAGCAAAATCTGTCCTCCAAAAACCATATGGTGCTCCTTGCCTTCCGAGCCCTGCCGTGTGCCCATACAGTTGTATACGACCACATATGGGATGTTTATGTAAATTGCAGAATCGGGGTAATAAATATTGAGGTTTGTTTTATTGTTAACCCTTTATGTGTTAGGCTAGGTTCACACGACGAATTTTTATAATGGGAGTCTATAGTATCGCATTGCGACATGCTGCGACTGCGACAGTCGCAAAAAATTTGTTCAAGATGGGTTTTTCTGCGACTGTCGCATCGCATTTGCAGCATGTCGCAATGCGACACCATAGACTCCCATTATAAAAATTGTCGCGCGACAATAGTGCGACAAAATGTTGCGCGACAAATGTTGCAGTGAAGTTGTGCCCTATTTGTCGCGCGACTTATTGTAGCGCGACAAATGTCGTCATGTGAACCTAGCCTTACAGGGAAAAAAATTATTAATGTGGAATTTTTTTAAAATTTCACCTCTATTTTGCTTTAATAAAACATTTATAAAACCAGTTTTGAATAGTTTAAGGGGTGTAGTTTCTAAAATGGCGTATTTTTGTGTGGTTTCTATTATGGGAGCTCCTTAAAATGACTTCAGAACTGAACTGGTCCTTAAAAAAAGTGATATTGGAAAATTTCTTAAAAATGTCAAAAATTGCTTCTAAAATCCTAAACCTTCTAACGTCCTAAAAAAATTAAATTACGTTACCAAAATAATGCCAGCATAAAGTAGACATATGGCGAATGTTAATCGATGGGTATTTTATGAGGCATCACTATCTGTCTTGAAAGCAGAGAGATCCAAATTTAGAAAACAGGTCATCAATATCTGATCAGTGGAGAACCGACTCTCAGCACCCCCACTGATCAGCTGTTAGTAGAGGAGATGCCGCTTATACGAGCGCTACTTTCTCTTCAACATTACACTGCATGTTGTCTTGACGACGCAGTGTAAGGGCAAGTGCTTGTTCCATTCACTTGACGTGCAGTATAATCTTGAAGAGGAAGCAGTGCTCATACCCGCGCCACCTCCTCTTCAATCAGTGGATTGGCGGGGGTGCCAGGAGTTGGACCTCCACCGATCAGATATCGATGACCTAACCTGAGAATAGATCATCAATATTACTGGCTGTACAACCCCTTTAACCCCTTCCCGACATGTGACGTACTATTACGTCATGGAAGGCAGTGACTTCCCGCATTTTGATGTAATAGTAAGTCATGGTGATCGGGCGGGCACCTGATTACTTCAGGGGTCCGGCAGTCCCTGGTCGCCGGACACCTGCTTTATCCGCCAGTATCGCTGTTTACAGAGATGCCGGCGGATGAACCCCTTCTATGCTGCGGTCAGTGCTGACCGCGATATAGTAGTGGTTTGTGGCGGGTGAAGGAGCGCATGGAGTCCCCGTACTGCTGTGGCGGGGACCCGATGCATACAAAGGCAGTCTGATGCCGTGCAGAGGCTGCCCAATGCCTTGCACGGCATCGGGACCTTTCTTCAACGGGTGCCCAGGAGATACAGCCTCAGGCTGGGTCTCCTAGGCAACCTGTTAGTGTATGACACTGAGTTGTACACTAACAGGCAATGCATTACAATACAGATGTGTTTTAAAGCATTGCAGACCCCCAAAAGTTGAAGTCCCAGAGTGGGACAGAAATAAAGTTTTAAAAAAGTGTTTTTAATAAAAAAAAAAAAGTTTAAAGTAAGAAAAAAAACACCCCTTTCCCCAGATTTCATAATAAAAAATAGGAAAAACACATATTTGGTATCGCCGCGTCCGTAACAACCGGCTCTATAAATATATCCCATGATCCACCCTGTTCGATAAAAAAACAAAAACTGTGTAAAAAAAAAAAAAGCTATTTTTGTCACCTTACATCACAAAAAGTGCAACACCAAGCGATCAAAAAGGCGTATGTCGAACAAAATGGTACCAATTAAACCGTCGCCTCATCCTGCAAAAGATTAGACCCTACATAAGAAAATTGCTCAAAAAATAAAAAAAAACTATGGCTCTTAGAACATGGAGACACTAAACATTTATTTATTTTTTTTCAAATATGCTATTATTGTGTTAAAGTGAAATTTAAAAAAAAAAGCATACATATTAAGCATTGCTGTGTCCGTAACAACCAGCTCTATAAAAATATCACATGACCTTACTCCTCAGATGAACACCGTAAAAATAAGTGCCAAAAAAGCCCCTTTTTTTTTGTCACCTTACAATACAAAAATTTAAACACCAAGCGATCAAAAAGGCGTATGCCCCCCAATAGTACCAATCAAACTGTCACCTCATCCCGCAAACAATGAGACCCAAACTGAGATAATCGGTCAAAAAATAAAAAAGCTATGGCTCTCAGACTATGGAGACCCTAAAACATCACTTTTTGGTTTAAAAAATGCTGTTATTGTGTAAAACTTAAATAAGAAAAAGTATACATATTAGGTATTGCCACGTCCGTAATGATCAGCTCTATAAAAATGTTACATGGCCTAACTCCTCAGGTGAACGCTGTAAAAATAAATAAAAACCTGTGCGAAAATCAAAAATGTTTTGGTCACCTTGCCCCATAAAGTGTAATAATGAATGATCAAAAAATCATATTCACTCAAAAAATAATACCAATAAAACCGGCACCTTATCCCCTAGTTTCCAAATGGGGTCACTCTTTGGAAATTTCTACTGTAAGGGTGCATTGGGGAGGGGGGGGGGGGCTTCAAATGGGACATGGCATGTAAAAACCAGTCAAGCAAAATTTGCCTTCCAAAAATCATATGGCATTCCTTTTCTTCTGCACCCTGCTGTGTGCCCTTACATCAGTTTACGACCATGTGTGGGGTGTTTCTGTAAACCGCAGAATCAGGGTAATAAATATTGAGTCTTGTTTGGCTGTTAACCCTTGATGTGTTAAAGAAAAAAATGAATTAAACTGGAAAATCTGCTAAAAAAGTGAAATTTAGAAATTTAATTTCCATTTTCCTTTAAGGGTACTTTCACACTTGCGTTTAAGGATTCCGTCAGGCAGTTCCATCAACGGAACTGCCTGACGGATCCGTTAAAACGTTTGAAAACGGATTTCATTTGCAAACGGATCCGTTTGCAGATCCGTTTGACAATTGTGATGAAATACAGATCCGTCTTTCCGTTGTCATCTGTAAAAATGATCCGTTATTTATTATTTTACTATTTTTAAAGGTCTGTGCATGCGCAGAGTGGAAGAACGGATCCGTTAATGCGTCAATTTTCAATGTTGGATCCGCCCTTAATACATTTCAATGGAAATTAATGGCGGATCCGTCATTCTGTCAAGTGTTTCTGCATTTTTGGACGGAGATAAAAATACAACATGCAAGGACTGAACTGAAGACAAACTGATGCAAACTGAACGGATTGCTTTCCATTCAGAATGCATTAGGATAAAACTGATCATTTTTTTTCCGTTATTGAGCCCCGAGGACGGAACTCGATGACGAAAAACTTTGACGATAGTGTGAAAGTACCCTAATTCTTGTCTTTCACACGAACGTGACAGATAAGGTCCGGGTGCGTTCAGGGAAACTCGCACCATTTTGCAAGCAAGTTCAGTCAGTTTTGTCTGCAATTGCGTTCAGTTTTTTTTCCACACGGGTGCAATGTGTTTTGATGCGTTTTTCACGCGCATTATAAAAAACTGAAGGTTTACAAACACTTCCGGATGCAATGCGTTTTTCACGCAGCCCCATTTACTTCTATAGAATATGCTGCGGTTTACACTCAATGCAGAACTTATGCGTGAAAAACAACGCTCATGTACACAGACCCATTGAAATGAATGGGTCCAGATTCAGTGCGGGTGCTATGCGTTCACGTCACGCATTGCACCCGCACGGAAAACTCGCTCGTGTGAAAGGGGCCTAAGGGTTAACAAAGTTTGTAAAATCAGTTTTGAGTAACTTGAGGGGTGTAGTTTCTACAATGGGGTCATTTATGGGGGCTTTCTACTGTGTAAGCCCCACAAAGTGACTTCAGACCTGAAATGGTCCTTTAAAAAGTTGGTTTTGGAAATTTTCTTAAAAATTTCAAGATTTCCTTCTAAACTTCTAAGGCTACTTTCACACTGCCATTTCAGGGTCCACTTGTGAGATCCGTTTCAGGGCTCTCACAAGCGGCCCAAAACGGGTCAGTTTAGCCCCGATGCATTCTGAGGATCCGTTCAGAATGCATCAGTTTGCCTCCGATCAGTCTCCATTCCGCTCTGGAGGCGGACACCAAAACGCTGCTTGCAGCTTTTTTTGTGTCCGCCTGACGATGAGGAGCTGAACGTTTTTATTGACACAATATGGTGTAATTGAAAACGTAACCGTCCCCCGTTTTTTGACTTTGTTCTTGATAATGCAACCGGATCCGCTCTGAACGGATACAAGCGTTTGCATTATCGGTGCGGATTCGTCTGCAGATACAAGACGGATCCGCAGCAAAAGCAGGTCTGAAAGTAGCCTAAACTATCTTACATCCTAAAAAAAAAGACCTTTACAAAATGATGCCAACATAAAGTAGACATATGGGGAATGTTAAGTAAAAAATATTTTATGAGGTATCACTTTCTGTTTTAAAAGCAAAGAAATTGAATTTTTTTAAATTGCAAATTTTTCTAAATTTTTGTAAATAAAGGTGAAATATATTGACTCAAGTTTATGACTATCATGGAGTACAATGTGTCACGAGAAAACAATCTCACAATGGCTTGGATAAATAAGTGTTCCAAGGTTTTACCACATAAAGTGACACATGTCAGATTTGCAAAAAATGACCTGGGCAGAAGGGCGAAAACTAGCCCGGGGTAGAAGGGGTTAAGAAAACCTATAGATATCAGTTGTTTTGTTTCTTTTCCATAGTTTGCAGATGGAAATTCCGTAAATGATAAGACCGGCTTTATTATGTGGACTGTTAGACATTTAGCGGTGTTAATGAAACTGTCTAAAACGGTTTCTCACTGGTATGAGATTCCCTAATGGTTCATAAACTGGCTCATGTTATATTTGCACAGCTTTTACTGCACCCTTTGTAGGAATGCCAGGTCATACCGGGGTTCAGGAGATTCTTCTAACCTGATAAATGCATGCAAAACCCCTTAAGTTCTTTCATGGGGATGGATCGTCAGAAAATTACATGATGTTTATTTGTACATTTTATTTTTGATGGGATTATTTTTGTCTTTTTTGTGTAATCCTCCACGTAAAAAGAAAATCTTGTTCACTTTTTGTTCTCACCGAAGACTACACATCTAAACAGATAAGCAGATACAACCCTACTTGATTATTTGCTAGGGTTCTCCCATTAAAAGGAGTCTGTCAGCAATATCGGACAATGATAGATACTGTAGGTGACGGGTAAAGTAGGTTAAACATAACTCTGATGATGGTTATGCTAGTTACATGACCTTCTTCATGTGTAGTGTAACTGACTTCTGCCCTCGACTGACAGCTCAATTTCTAGCCCGGGGACCACTGGAGCTGTCAGTCAAGGGGGAATTCGCTAGCGGTGTGTTCAGTGCAGAGATCTGGGGCAATGGCACATGAAGGGCCTGCCAAGGGACACTTGCAAGAGGCAGTGGAGAGGTTAAAAGTAGATTTTCTTATTTATACCAGTAGCATGCTGAATAAAAGAGGTATGTTTTATAACGACCTTTACCCCCCAGCTATCTAGTGCTGTCATCAGGGTTCAAAACTAGTGGCAGACTCTCACTTAAGAGGTCACTGAATTTTGGTAAAGCTTTTCATGTATCATAGACACATATCAAAACTTTTGATTGGTGGGTGTCGGAGCACTAAGGAGCCAACGATCACTAGCACTAAACGTATATCGTGCTCTCTCTACTCGCTGGAGAGGGCAGAATGGAGATGGGCCCATAGATTTTTATTGGGCCTGTCTCCTAAAGTAAGGACATATCAAAAGTTTTACTAAAACTCAGTATTTAGATCTTACATATTATGGGGTTCACATAGGACCTGGGTGCTTCTCATCACTTTGTCTATTAACATTTATTTCCATTGGCACAGAGGACTATGTGCGCTATGCTCATGGACTGGTTTCAGAATACATTTCCGGAGAGCTCCGCGACGAGCTGTCTACGTATCTAAAGTAAGGCTAAAACCTTGAAATGAATAGAACAGTACTTGTTAATCCCACTTTTCTGTGGTTCTGTTTTGAATGTTAATAAAAGCTTGCTAATGTTTTCAGTACCCACCTGCAGCAAAAAAACATTGGTTTGGTTGCTCTCCTCCCAATGCTTTTGTTAATGTATGGCTCCTAATGTCTTTTTTTTTTTAGCCTTATTATTACCCTCTTTAGCTGCACAGCTAGATGCATTTCTCTCAGAAGCAGGGGGTGGCTCCCTTCTGTGGAATCTGCCAGCTCTGTACTGCTCTGACGTCCTTTCTCTTGCTTGTTTTTAACTCAGGGGCTCACAGATAAGGCAGGATGCCTGTAGCTGTGAGCTATAGAAGCAGTTCTTCTGTCAGGGTCATAATCTCAGTTAGCTCCGACATCCCCCCCAATTTCTCTCAGCCCTCATTTGTGTCTCTGTTACCAGAGACGGATATTGCCTGACAACAGGCAATGGACTGCAAATGGAAGTGAGATTCCTAGTGCCATGACTTTACAGTTTTTTTTTTTGTTTTGTTTTTAGGAGGATGCAGGCAGATTTATGAAATTTGCTAGTTACACCATTCTCTATTAAATGAAATTGTGTTAATGTACAGTGACTCTTTAAAGTAAAAAGACATGCCTTTTTTTCTACTGTTTCCAATGTTAACAAGGTATTGATATATTTTTTTTCCTTTGATGCTCTTTTAGTCTGCCAGATGTTTCCAGTCTAACCCCAGAACCGCCTACAAAGGTAATCTGCAGCTCAACTGCTTGGACATGGCAATGGCTGCTACTGCTTTGCTGCTGCTAGCATTTCCAATCATATAAACTAACTCTTTCCTAATAGTCAGTAACAGCTCTGGGCCAGTGTAATTCTGCTTTGGGTTCTAAAAGTTTGACACTAAAAAGGAGTTTACGTTTTAGGTGGCGCGTTCTCGTTTCTGAAGTAAATTCTGGGGGGATAATCAATTTAAGATGGCTGTAAACTGTGAGATGTCCCACCTGCATTTGTGGTTGGGGACATCATCAGTTTCCAGAGATGGTTTGGTGTTGGAAGCACCACAATGCCAGTGAGGCTCCTTACATATCTGCACCGAGAAATTAACATGTTGAGGAACCTCTCTGTGCGATACAATGCTCTCCTTACTGTTAGATGTGCTCTGTCGTTCCCCAGACACAAACAAATTCTTGGTCTGATCGTATTGCCGACTTAAAGGGGTTGTCCGCTTTTTACCATTGATGACCTATCCTCAGAATAGGTCATCCACATCAGATCGGCGGGGGGCTGACTCCCGGCACCCCTGCCGATCAGCTGTTTGAAGAGAAGGCAGTGGTCATACAAGTGCTGCCTTCTCTGCTTTGTTTACCTGCTCGCCGCAGCAATTGCAGTGGTGAGCAGGTGTAATTACAAGTATGGCGTCCCAATTCACTTCTATAGGACGACTCGCTTGAACATAGAAGTGAATGGGGAGGCCATACTTGTAATTACACCTGCTCACCACTGCAATTTCTGCAACAATAGGGTAAACGGAGCAAAGAAGGCAGCGCTTGTACCAGTGCTGCCTTCTCTTCAAACAGCTGATCGGTGGGGGTGCCAGGAGTCAGAGCCCTGCTGATCTGATATTGATGACCTATCCTGAGAATAGTATAAGACAGAGTTCAGACTAACAGATATGTTTCTACACTCAGAAGTGCACAACCATAAGGCAAATAAAGTTGATTAAAAGATGGCTGCACAATACATCATAAACTAACAGAAAAAAATAAAAAAAGGGGCTCATTCCAAAAATTGGAATGAAGGAAGCTCTTAGCGCACATTTTTGATCAAAAGTATGTCGGGCCCAAGTACCACTTCACGGCGGCTTCCGCACAAGGGTCCCTAACACTGCAGATACTGCCTCTTATGGACTTACCAGTCTCCTTATTTTCAGGGCACTGCAGGAACCAGCTAAATTGCTTTTGTGCTGAGAAGTCCCAGGTACTTGGGCGTTGCTCAGTCCAAAAGAATAGGGTATTAATGTTACAAAAGTGGACAACACAACCCCTTTAAGACCTGGGTTTTTCTTCTACTGTTGTATCACTGAGCCCATTCCCCCATCTAAATTTGCAGAAAAGGAAACTATCCGACAAGCCTGTGGAAGCAGAAGAGGACTACACAAAATATAATTCAAATGACAAAGGCAAAAAGGTGGGCATGTTTTCCCTACAACTTCTGGTTTATTGTCATCTGCTTGATGTTAAACAGATGAAGGAAGGTTTTCAGAATAATAATTTCCTTGCAGACTAGATCTGTGCAGCCACATTTATTGCATTGCATAGTTATGGATCTTTTCTCTCTGTGATTGTCTTGTGCTTCGTACTGCCTGTCTTAAGCATGTATAATATGGGTGTCTTTTTATTTTAAGGGGGTTATCCCATGAATAGTGTAAAAAATGAAAGTCGTGCATAATACATGACAACATCTTTCTAACAAAGCAACTACCAGCCTCACATAAATATACTACCTGTACCTCACATAAACCCAGAGATCTCTCTATTCATTGCTCCAATTATTCTGCTAGATTTATTTCAAGTTGTCAGCTTACGGGCGTGCCCTTTTTTCTACAGCTAGTGGCAATTGAAGGATTGAACTGAGCATGTGCGTCCACCTCAGTGAGCAGGGCAGAGGATTTAGAAAAAGAGCAAACAGCAGGTGGCGCTATTCAAATTCCAGTGAATAACTCCGCTATAATACATATTTAATTACATGCAATTACAAAAGTATTCAGATCCTGGCGCTGGTTTGAAAACTGTAGAATATTTGCCATGGGACAGCCCCTTTAACTTCTATTGTGGATCTAAAGTATATATGTCCATCAGCATAAATGAAATTTAAAACCCAGATTTCATCAAATAGTCTTTTTGATATAAAGGTTGAAAATCGAAAAAAAAAAAAAAGGAAATCGGCTGACAATGGAGCAGCATTTTTGCTGGATAACTGAACCAAACGAACAAATACTTGAGCTTTTTTGGGGGCGTTTTTCGCACGTTTTGGCCCATAGACTTCAATGGGAACGCGCAACGCTTGTATTTTGCACGTTTTTGACACTGAAAACGCGCGTTTATGAATTTGCAACATGCTGGAAAGGCCAAACTTCATATAGACAGGGATATTTGGTCATTGGATAACACTGCAGTCAATCACACAAACGCGCGTAAAACGCGCATTTACTATTGCCAAAAACTCACGTAAAATGCGCGACAAAAACGCGCGGAGAACGTGCGTCTCCGAGACGCTCAGGACTGAACCCAGCGTCAGGGCTCTTGCAGACGAGCGGATCTCCTGCGTGTTATCCGCAGCGAGAATGAGAGCCAAGCTGCCTGGTGGACATCAGAGGCACGAAGCAGTAACATGATAGATAATGCTCCGTGCCTCCCTGTGACCCTTTTACTACAAAATCTCTGTGAGATAAAGTTGTCGCAGTGATTTTGTAGTGAAAGGGCCACAGAGAGGCACGGAGCAGTATCTATCATGTTACTGCTTTGTGCCTCTGATGTCCACCGTGCAGCTTGTCTCTCATTCTCTCTGCAGAGTGCATCCGCACATCTGCAAGAGCCCTAAAGGGGTTGTCTGGTTGCCATTAGTGATGACCTGTCCTCAGGTTACACTGCCCCCTATTGAGATGAATGGGGACAGATGATCTGTCATTGCACCTGCTTGTCGCTGCAGTGTCGACGGCGAGCAGGTAAACAGTGCAGAGAAGGCAGCACTTACAGGAGTGCTGGATTCTCTTTTAAACAGCAGATCGGAGTCGGACACCCGCACCGATCTGATATTAATGAGCCATATTGAGGATAGGTCATCAATATTGGAAACCGTCCAGCCGGATGCCCCATAGAGAAGGCAGAGATGTTTAACCACTGTGTATACAGATCAAGTAGCGGTAATTCCTCTTCCTGCTCCAGTCCTAGCCATAACGTGAACCCACATGGAAAAGGTGGCTGTGCGTTTGTGCGGCTCGCTCAATTGAAATCTATAGGAGTAACAACCCACCTGACAATGTCCACCTAACAAAAATTTCTGGTGCATTTTGTGTCTTCCATTTACAGACTAATAGCAAGATGACGGCAGCTCAGAAATCCCTGGCCAAAGTGGACAAAAGTGGAATGAAAAACATATCTTCTTTTTTTAGTCCAAAATCCAAAGCCACAAAATAAGATGAGAACATTACGTGGAATTTCAGTGTTTTATGTAGTAAAATTATTGTTTTGTTACATGCCGTTTGTTCTTTGGATGAGGACAGATGTTGTTTGATATGTCCCAGTTATAGCAAGGCGCTGTTCACACTATTATAATATCTTCCTGTAATAATAGAGCTATGAGCGCTATGCCGGATTAGTCTTATGGATACGGTTGAATCCAGAAGGATAAGCATCATCAAGAATAGCTAATCTGGTATCCCGCATTTTTCTCTGTTGATAGCAATACAATGGAGGTAAGACAGATGGGATGAGTTGCCTGAAAAGTCTACTTGGAAAATAAAATCAGTATTTTACAGTGTGAACAGTTTGCAGTTCTCATTCACGTTTATCCTGGCTGCTAACTTTGTTTCCTTGGCTAATCAAAAAGATGTAAAAAAAAAAAAATGCCAAATGTGAACTTACTACTATAAACATTCCTGTAAGTGGCGCCGCGCTGCAATACTATGCAATGTACGGACGACAGTGGAGCTGTTAGATGCAAATCTATAGAAGAAATAATGTTATATTTGTATTTTTTATTATTAATGTGGAATCTATAAATTTTCAACAACTTCCTGGGCAGTCATATAGGAGTCTGTATAGACATTACAGCAGCGTGTGTATTCACCCAGTACGGTTGTGCCATTGGTTTTTCTCTATGGCTGAGAAACACGCTGTAAAACACATTTTTACTGTGATTTGTCGTGGTTTTACGTCTAGCACAGACAAGGAGATCATATGCAGCAAGAACCATGTGAGTGCACCCTTACTGCAGTAAATAGGAGATAATGATCAGAGAAATGCTAAAAGATTAGACACCCCGATCACAGACGATTGTCGGGAGGGAAGCGTTTCTTCCCGACAATCACCTGCTCGCTATTGGAGGAGACCGCTGCTATTACATGCAGCGATCTCAGCAACATGGGGAGGAGCGTTCCCTATGCCATTTCTCGTTCCCATGCTGTGTACAGTGGTTTGCCGGCAGCAGGTCGCTATTAGACAGCACGATCTGCCTGCCGATAAATACTGATCTTTAAGTAAGCTTGAAAGATTTGGATTGCCTGATGAAGGAGCGTTTGCGATCATTGGGCAGAAAATCTGCCCGTCTAATACACCCGTAATGCGGTGTCCTGAAGGAACATGCGTACATCTCCCCCAGAGACTGTTCAGGAATGTTCCGAGCCTTCTCTGTGTATAGTGGAACTGTCTTAGGCTACGTCTACATCTGCGGCAGGCATTCTGGTATAGTAACAGAATAGTGAAATTTTCGTATGCGGAATAGCCAGACACCACATGCAGCGTTTTTTTGTCTGGCAGACACCATTATAGTGATTGGCATCCGTCAGTGTCCGGCTATGCCGGATATACAGTAGCAACTACGGTATTCTGTTCCTCTGCTGCAAAAGAATACTGAAATGCCTGCGGCAGATGTGGACTTAGTCTTACCTCTAGTTACACCAAAGCTATCAGGAGCCCTAACCCTCTGCTGACTGTCCCAGTGACTACTGGAAGATTTTAGGATATTATTTTATGTGGATAGACACAAAACACCCTTAAACTGTTAATAATAAAACCCTGCAATACTCTTAGCAAGTTAAAGTGAACCTGACACCATGAAAATGCAAAGTAGGATACGGCTACACGACGACATTTGTCAAGCTAGAAAGAGGGTACAGCTAAACTGCCACGTGTCACAGCAATGTTAGGTGACTTTTTGACTTTTTTTTTGTGTGCAACCGTTGCATCAAAGAGCGACACCATTGACTATCATTACAAAAAATATCGCACAACATTACTGTAACAAATAGTTACGTGAAAAATGTCATTTATCCAAGCCTGTAAACTTCAGGCAGCATGTTATAGAGCAGGAGGTGCTGAGCAGATATATAGTTTTATGGGAAAAATTGAGGTCCTAACAGTCATAGAGGGCAGGCTGTCTATCACTGATAGGACCGTCTCCTTTACATTACAGATAGCGGTTAATCACTGATAGGACCGCCTCCTTTACATTACAGATAGCGGTTAATCACTGATAGGACCGTCTCCTTTACATTACAGATAGCGGTTAATCACTGATAGGACCGTCTCCTTTACATTACAGATAGCGGTTAATCACTGATAGGACCGTCTCCTTTACATTACAGATAGCGGTTAATCACTGATAGGACCGTCTCCTTTACATTACAGATAGCGGTTAATCACTGATAGGACCACCTCCTTTACATTACAGATAGCGGTTAATCACTGATAGGACCACCTCCTTGACTTGAAAGTTCAGAATGAGACGGAAATTAAATGCATACATTACAAGATACAACTATACATCAATCTGCTCAGCTCCTCCTGCTCTATAACCTACTCTGTACATTTTCTACACCATGTTCAATTACTGTGACTCTGTTCTTTTTTTTTCTACCTCTTCTTTTTATTGATCATCAGATAAAGGTAAAAAGAAATCAGGATTTTTTAGGTGAATGATATGAAGCTACTCTGTATTAATGGTAACCTGCAGGCAGCATCCAGTCCTTGTAGTAATGGAAGAGGTGAGAAGTCCGTGTTCTGTTGACGAACCATGAAGACAATGTTTACTATCCCCAGGCATTATTAGCATGATGAATATTCACAACTTTGGTATGTCTTTAACTATGTGTGAATCCTAGAGGATCTATCATAGGGGTTATTGTATTCCCCTTAGTTTAACATATCCAATTATCACCTTGCTCATTGGGGACAGATGGGAGCAGTCAGTCATGGACTATATGTACTACTGAGCCACAACGAGACACTAGAGAGCATTGCGTCCCAATAATGTGACACCTGAGCATGGGTAGGTGTCCTGACAGCATCCAAAGTGTTTTTTCTTGCTGTGTGTGTAACCCGCACCAGTACAAACAATGAGAACTATGTTTGGGTGCAGTTATTTTTAACCCCTTAAGGACCCGCGCTGTACGGCACTGGTGGACGTTACTTAAAGAGGACCTTTCATGTTTTTTTATTAATTGAGATAAATACCTTTCCTGCCACCCTGCCTGATTTTTATTTTTTTTTAAATATCGCTCCTGCACCCTGCTATGCCATTGCGACACCCTCCCCCCCCAAAAAAAAAAAGAATAAAAAAGGCTCTGGCTGTGACGCTCTCCGCAGTGATTGGATCGCAGCACAGCCAGGTAGACAGAGATGCCCATTGAGAAACCCTGGTGTCTCCTTCTCCCTGTACCGATGCTCAGTATTAGCATACTGAGCGGGGAACACAGCGGGGCGCAGGAGCGACATTTTAGAAAAATCAGGCAGGGTGGCAGCATCAGAAGGTGGTACCCCGCAAGGAAAGGTATTTATCTCAATTAATAAAAAACCATGAAAGGTCCTCTTTAAGGACCAGCGCCGTGCATGTACGGTGGGCTGATGGGTGGGTGCAGAAGCACTGATGCTGGTGTGTTAACTCCTTGTATGCTGCGCAGGGCTGTGGAGTCGGAGTCGAGGAGTCGGAGGCAATTTTGGGTACCTGGAGTCGGAGTCGGCAAAAAATGGACCGACTCCGACTCCTACTAGATTTAAATTGGAATAAAAAAAAATTGGAATAAAAAAAAAGCAGGTTTAAATGTCCCAATTCAGATAAAGTTATAATTAATTACTTCTCTACTGTAAGAATAAAGGCCAATGCATGCAGTGCGTCACGTTACCGCTAAACAAAGCCATTAAGTGACCATGAAGAAGCATGCTTTTCATATGCTTTACTATGCAGTTAAAGGGACACTGACAGGCTGATATATCTGCTGGTATTCATCAGAGGATTAGGAATACAACTAGACGACTGTTACCCCCAGTTGAGGTTTACTTGTGTTTAAAAACGTTTTAAACAATATGCAAATTCTCTACCTTTGTGCCCAAGGGGGCAGGCGCACATGTAGAGTACTGGCAGCACTAGACAGGACTAGGTAGCGAGGAGGAAGAGAGAAAGCTGGCACAGCCTCAGCATAGCCAGACGAGGCTGCTGCCGGCACTCTACACGTGCGCCTGCGCAGGAATTCAGCGTTCTGCTAGCCTGAAAAAAAAAAGGCCAGTGCAGTGAATAATAACGAGGGGAACAGCGCTGGGAAGCTGTACTCGGGCGCGGCTGGGCACAAAGCCGCAGGGAGACGCTGCCCCATTGGGCACAAAGATAGTGAATTTGCATACAGATTAAAAATGTTTTTTAAACACAAGTACAGCTTAACTGGGGGTAACATTAGTATAGTTTTATTCCTAATTCTCTGATGAATACCAGTGTGTGTGTGTATATATATATATATATATATATATATATATATATATATATATATATATATATATATATATATATATATATATATCTTTAGCTGGAAAATCAGCCTGTCAGTGTCCCTTTAAGGAGCAGCAATACTTACACTTTCCATTGTCTTGTGGTCTGCTGTTACAGGGAACCCATGGTTATCCTAGCCTCTCACTGATAACTGATTAAGGACTGGAGACACTTGTATAAGTGAAGGGAATGGATAGTCAATAGTTCAAGACTGAAGCTGTAAACCATTTGAAAAACTGCTATCATTCAGCTAAGGCTATAAAACATGTAAACTCAGATTGTTAGCTTAAATTTTAAACATGACTATGGGATTCTACTAGGAAAATCATGTTTTAAAATAAATGCCCCTTCCCCTTCCTGGATCCTCCCACTGCTCTATCTTCAGCAGAAGATCAGCACACAAAGGAGAAGGCAGCAGCTTCTGCTCAACTACCTCTCTGTGCTAGAGAAGATTAGAAGAACTTGGTGGAACAGCTTCGTATTTGCATATTAAATACAGAGGAGTTGGAGTCGAGGAGTCGGAGTCGGAAGTTTCAAAATCTGAGGAGTCGGAGTCGGACAATTTATCTACCGACTCCACAGCCCTGATGCTGCGGTCAAAGCTGACCGCGGCATGCGGAGGGTACGGGTGCCCTCGGCTTCCCCAATGGGTCCCCGTGCTGCAGTGGCGGGTACCCAATGGCAGAGAAGGCAAGCCTGATGCCTTCCATAGGCATCGGAGCTTGCCTTCTACGGAAGCCTGTGAGATACAGCCCTTAGGCTGGGTCTCACAGGGGGGCTGTCAGCATAAAAGCTGACAGCCAATGCATTACAATACAGGTTGTATTGTAATGCATTGCAGAGGGGATCAGACCCCAGAGGTTGAAGTCCTAGAGTGGGACAAAAATAAAAAGTTATAAAAAAGTGTTTTTTTGTTTAAAAAATGCTTTTATTGTGTAAAACTTAAATAAATAAAGTAGACATATTATGTATCCACGCGTCCGTAACAACCTGCTCTATAAAAAATACCACATGACCTAACTTCAGGTGAACACCGTTAAAAAAAAAAAAAAACTGTATTGGGGGGCGTGGCCGGATGTTGATGGCGCTGGTCGCATAGATTGAGTGCTCCGTGAGCAGTATCCGAAATCGGCTAACATCGGCTTTTCCTGCTATCTGATTGATGTCAGGGTTACCCCGTCTGACTGAGCAGAGAATGGGGCGCATCAAGAAGCGCCAAGCTCCGGCGAAGTTGACAGAATTCTTTCATAAAACATCCCCGTCTGGCTCCAGCCCTAAACAGGTGGCGTCGCCATCTTGCTCCAGCTCCGCTACCTCCTCCCCTCAAGGCATGCCAACCGGAGTCTTGCCTCGTGAGCAGTCGGCTATCACGGAGGGGTCACTCCGCCATATGCTAGAAGCTCTGCGCTCTTCTCTAAAGGAGGACTTTCATCTCATCCTCAAAGAGGTACAAACTGAGGTGGTGCAGATAGGTGAGAGGACATCCCATCTAGAAACCAAAATGGCGGAACTCACAGCCTCTCACAACCAGCTCATCGATGCTAATGAAGCGCTGGAAGAAGAGGTAGGCATGCTGGCATCTAAGGTGTATGACATGGAAGACCGCAACCGCCGAAATAATGTTCGTATTCTGGGGGTTGCTGAGTCGGTCAAGCAGGATGAGCTGGGTCCCCTGCTTCAAGAGATGCTTCGTGCAGCGATACCAGGGCTATCGGAGATGGACGTCACCATTGATAGGATCCCGAAACCGGCGGGGCTTGACCCTAATCTTCCACGGGATGTCCTGGCAAGGATTCATTTTTTCCAAGTGAAGGACTCTTTCCTGAGGGCCTTACGTGAGAATCCCAAACCAGCGGACATATTCTCGGGGATCAAGATCTTTCCGGATCTCTCGGCGGCTACACTAGCTAAGAGGAGGGAATTTAGTTCACTCACCGCTATACTTAGGGAGAAAAGTATTCGATACCGCTGGGGTTTCCCAGTGAAGTTGGTGGTCTCACATGAAGGTGCACTGCACGTATGCACCACCCCTGCTCTGGCGGCAAAGAAGATGTTCGCTTGGGGTTTACTCCCTGAAGCGGCCAAGATCCCTGCTGTCTCCGGTAACCGCCAACTTAAAATCCCTCTGGACTGGAACCCGGCCTGAGCGGGAGAACCTATTATTATTCTCGGTGCTGCTCGCGTGTAGCCCATGGTCTGCATTCTACCCCGTAGTCACTGAGGCCTTGTCCTCGTTCTGCATCACTAGTCTACGGTTTTTCTTGTTTTTCTTGATTTTCTTTAGTTATGTTAATTGTCTTTATTCTGACATGTTTTAATGTTTTGCTTTCCAGCATCTACGCCAATATTTGGTCACTAGCTAAGTCTCCAGAGGCTTTGATTGCGCACTTTATGTTTATCAGTCAACATGGGGCTAAAGTTTCTATCTATTAATGCTAAGGGGTTAAATTCTCCCCATAAGCGCAGGTATTTGTGGGACGAAGCAGTTAAGTCACGTTGCAATCTTCTTATGGTACAGGAGACGCATCTACTGGGAAAGGATTCCCACAGATGCCAACATAGGGACTTTCAGCAGATATTTTACTCCCGGCTTTTAAGAAGAAGACGGCGGGGGTCCTTGTCGCCATTAAGAGGGACGTGGCCTGTACCATAAAATCTGTCAATACTGATGCTAAAGGCAGATATATTATACTCACTGGTGTATTTGATAATAGAGAACTGACTATAGCCACGGTATATGGACCTAACTTGAGGCAGGTTTCATATATGCGACGGTTCTTTAGAAAGTTAGAGAAAGTGGCATCTGGTCTTGTCTTAGTTGGAGGGGACTTAAATATCCCGGTTCAAACTGACCTAGATTGTGTACGGACATCGGATAGATCTAGACAAGAACTCCGCCCTCTACTCTTATCCTCCAACCTCCATGATATATGGAGATATCAGCATGGGGGTGGGCGGGATTACACCTTCTTGTCGTCCTCTCACCTCTCATGCTCCAGGATAGACTACTTTCTGGTTTCATTTGGTCTGCTGTCGCAGGTTGTCAAGACTGAGATAGGACATACATCCTGGTCTGATCACGCGCCGATCTCATTAGAACTGAGTACTGATGTTCCTAATCCCGCTCCACCACAATGGCGACTTAATGCGTATTTGCTAAAAAATCCTGAGCGAGTTGCAAAATTGTCTGTGGATGTACGTGAATTCTTTGAATTCAATGACACTGATGATGTGTCGGCGGCAACTTTGTGGTGCTCTCATAAGGCGTATTTGCGGGGACTTCTGCTTCAATTAGCCTCTAGATCGAAGAAGCAGCTTCTTACGGATACTCTGACTACTCTGGCTCGCCATGAATCCACCTATAAGGCTAACCCCTCGCCCTCCCTACATAAACTGATATTTGAAACTAGAGCTGAGCTCCGCTCTTTGCTCCTCTTTCAATATGAGCGCTCCCTAAGACGTCTTAAGGCCACCTTTTACGGGATGGGAGACAGAGCGGGTGCTCTCTTAGCTAAGAGAGTAAAACGTAGAATGGCGGCTAACAAAATTGCTTCACTCTTGGCCAGCGACTCTAGCCTAGTTACCCATCCGCAAAAGATTGCTGACTTATTTGCCCAATTTTATGAATCCCTTTATAATTTGAAGTCAGACCCCCACATAACTCAACCCTCCTCAGAGACCATAGAAAAGTTTCTTGAACCCCTTGCTCTCCCCAGGGTTTCGTAGCAAGATCTAAACCTCCTGAATGAACCAATCAGTTTAGAGGAGATAGACTCTGCTATTAAATCAACAAAATCAAACTCCGCCCCTGGTCCTGATGGATACGTGAATGAGTATTATAAAACCTTTAGGTCTCAGTTAGGCCCCTACTTAAGACGACTTTTTAATGGATTCATGGAGCATGGTAGGATCCCCTCAGATATGCTACAGGCAATTGTTGTCACGTTGCCCAAACCAGGGAAACCTGCGGACAGACCAGCGAATTTCCGCCCTATCTCACTTTTGAACACGGACATCAAGCTATTTTCGAAAATATTGGCATCTAGATTACATAAAATCCTACCATCTTTAGTACAATTGGATCAGGTGGGCTTTGTTGCCAATAGACAATGTAGAGATGGCACTAGAAGGGTCATAGATCTTTTACATATTGCGGAGCTTTCCAGGTCCCCCTCTGTATTCCTGTCTTTAGATGCCGAAAAAGCATTTGACAGGGTGCATTGGGGGTACCTCAAAGGGGTGCTGGGTAAATTTGGCTTGGAAGGCCCTATCTTGCAGGGGATTATGGGCTTGTACTCCTCTCCCTCTGCCAAAGTGTTAGCTTCCGGATTCCTGTCTAGATCCTTCTCCATCACAAATGGCACCCGTCAGGGCTGTCCATTATTGCCCCTTATATTTGCCCTTGTGATGGAACCTCTGTCAGAAGCTATCCGGACTGACACTGGGATTTCGGGTATAGTGGTAGGCAAAGATCGTCACACTTTAACACTATATGCGGATGATGTAATTCCCTCATTATCTGCCGTATGGGAGGTTCTACAAAAGTTTTCTAGTGTCTCATACTACAAAGTGAATGTGTCTAAGTCTAACCTACTCCCCCTCTATGTAGATACGGATCTTCAAAAATCCATACAAGACAGCTATAACTTTCAATGGGAGTCTGAGCAGATCACTTACTTAGGTGTTCTCCTGACCGCCTCCACTAAACATTTGGTGAATGCGAATCTTAGGCATCTAATGTTGGATGTTAATAGGGATTATGAGCGCTTTTCGATAGACCATTTATCCTGGATAGCCAGAATAAATGTGGTTAAGATGATGATCTTGCCAAAAATTTTATATAGATTCCAATATCTCCCTCTGCAGATACCAATTTCCTGGTTAGATAAGTTGCAGGCAGGGATACTGAAATTTATATGGGGCACTCGTAAGCCCAGAATACATAGGGCGGCTCTCTTTCCCCCTCTGTCTGCAGGAGGCATGGGAGTACCTAATGTTAGGAAGTATTACTGGGCGTCACTATTGGCACACGCTAAGGAGTGGTGGAGACCCGCGCATCCTCAACGCTGGTTACAATTGGAGCAATCTCTCATGAAAAGAGGGTCCCTTAAAAGTTTTCTGGCTGCACAAGCTCTGCGTACATTCTCACTTGAGCTACCCACGGGTCCTATGAAAGCCACATCCATGGCTTGGATACATCTCTTAAACAATTCAAAATCCCACTGCAGGTTTAACTGGAGCCATTTCCCTATCTATGCCTTAGAATATCATATTCCCAACATTTGTCTAGCAAGATGGGGTAAGTCAGGTATCGAAAACTTAGGTTGCTTGTATGATGGTGATATCATGCGGGACTTTGAGTATTTACATACCAAATTTGAATTGCCAAATTCCTTGTTTTACCAATTTCTCCAGGTCCGGCATTTTATGTCTACCTTATCAAAGCCTTCTGAGTCTCTTCCCCTTTCAGAAATCCCAGAATTAGCTAAACTCTTGCACTACTCTCCCAAATCACTCAAAAGCTTGTCAACCATGTACCGTACCTTGTCTAGACCTGTGTCTCTGACCAAACTCCCGTTCATGCTTAGATGGAAGGATGAGATGGGTCGGGAGTTTGGTCTGCAAGCTTGGCACAAGGCTCTATTTTGGGCTGTAAAATCATCTTCTTGTGTGAACCATGCGGAGCGAAACAGGAAGATCCAGCTTTGCTGGTATCTTACGCCAGATAGATTGGCGCATATGGTTCCTAACTACTCACATGTATGTTGGAGAGGGTGTGGCGGTAGGGGTCACCCGATGCATATGTGGTGGTCTTGTCCTCTGACCCGACCCTTGTGGGACAGGGCTAACAGAATTCTAGTTGAAGTTACGGGCTTATCTCTTTCCCTCACCCCTGAACTAGCAGTCCTTTGTATAGGTCTCTCAGATGTACCAGCTGTGTATAGATGGGTGGTCGCTCATATTCTCACTGCCACTCGAACAGTAATTGCTAGATACTGGAAACAGGGCATCACCCCTCTGTTATCAGAGGTAATACTTCTAGTGAATCAACATATGCAGCATGACCTGATATTTGCCTCTGACTTAAAATCTAGGATCCGCATTCATAATCGATGGTTGCCTTGGTTATCAAGCTCCCTAGCTACCCCGTTGCCAGAAGCAATCTTGTAGGATTGGTTCCTGGTTGGTTGGGTCTCACGAATACCTGCGCTCTTCCCCCCTAATTTCTCCCTATTTTATTTTCTCCCTATTCACTTTCCTAAAGTCTGTGGAGGGGAATATAGTCCGCTTTGGGTCTCATGGTGACTTATTAGTTCTATTCTATTTGGTAGCCTCTACGGTTCATTTAAGATATGTGGGTGTAATGCTGGAATTTGTGTTACCTGACTTCAGGTTTTTGTACATGTTTAATTTCATGTATGTGATGTGCCTATATCACAATGTTGCTGTACTTGTCTGTACTCAGCATATTTGTGCTTTATTTCTGCATATTATGGCACGTCTTCTTTTTGTATTATTGCAAAATCAATAAAAATTTATTGAAACATGAAAAAAAAAACTGTATTAAAAAAGCCATTTTTGGTCACCTTACATCACAAAAAGTGTAATACCAAGCAATCAAAAATTCATATGCACTCTAAAATAGTACCAAACAAACCGTCATCTCATACCGAAAAAAAATCAGCCCCTACAGTCGCCCAAAAACTAAAAAAACAATGACACAAAAAAATAATTCTTTTCAAACATGCTTTATTATGTAGAACTGAAACAAACAACCATAAAAAGTAGTTATATTTGGTATTTTCACGTCCATAACAACCGGTTCTATGAAAATACCACATGATCTAACCTGTCAGATGAACATTGTAAATAACAAAAAATAAAAACTGTGCCAAAACAGCTATTTTTTTGTTACCTTGCCTATAATATAGAGCAACCAAAAATCATATGTACCATAAAATAGTACCAACAAAACTGCCACCTTATCCCGTGCTTTCCAAAATGGGGTCATTTTTTGAGTTTTCTACTCTAGGGGTGCATCAGGGGGTCTTTAACCACTTAAGCCCCCCTAGCTTAAAGGGAACCTGTCACCGGGATTTTCTGTACAGAGCTGAGGACATGGGCTGCTAGATGGCCGCTAGCAGGGCCGGCGCCACCTGTAAGGCGACCTAGGCAATCGCCTAGGGCGCAATTTAGCAGGGGGCGCCACCGGAACCCTGGATGTAAAAAAAAAAACAAAAAAAACTTGTTAAGTGGCGGCCGTCGCGGCGCCCCGCTCCAGGGGTCGGGCTGGTACGGGGGGCAGGCAGGCAATTGGCCGCCCTCAATCATGTTAAAAAACGGCCGCAGCGCAGAACAACTGCGTCTGAGCCTGGTGGAGGGCAGTCTCACCAAGTGCTGGAGGCGGGCAGTGGGCGGTCCTCTGTGCAGGGGGAAGCAGAGAGCCAGCAGCCAGGAAGATGAAAGACGGCTCTGTCAGTTTCTGCAGACTAACAGGCCACGCCCACCGACCCGTGAAGTCACGCCCCTAAATTGTGCGAGGTCACACCCACCATCCTCCGTGAGGCCATGCCTCATTTCTAGGAAGGACTAGGAGAGAACTTCATAATGAAAGGTATGGGGGGGGGAGCACTGGCAGCCAGGCTGATTGTCTCCCCCTCAGTCAGCCCCTGGGAGCCATGTCTGCAGCTCTAGGGACTTACTGGGGGTAAGAGAAGTTGCTGCAGCTCAGGCTAGCTAGGGGACAGTGCCCTGTGGGAAGCTCCAGGCCTCCTGCTGGACTCATGTCTAGAGATGAGCAAACATTAAAAAAAAGTCCATTGTTCGGCGTTCGGGTGGTGGTAAGTCGCGCATCCCGTTATGGATTCCACTATAGCGGCATATGGAATCCATAAAGGGCGGCTGCCACCAACCCGAACTTTGCACAGCCGAAGGACCTGGGGTGACGTCACCGTCATGTGATCAGTGCAGGGGCGTGGCTCAGCACAGGATCAAATCCAGTGATGAGCCACGCCCCTGCACTGATCACATGACAGTGACGTCACCCCAGGTCCTTCGGCTGTTCAACAGTTCGGGTTGGTGGCAGCCGCCCTTATGGATTCCATATGCCGCTATAGTGGAATCCATAACGGGATGTGCGACTTACCACCACCCGAACGCCGAACACGGACTTTTTTTAATGTTCGCTCATCTCTACTCATGTCTAATCTGCTAGGTGTATCAGTATAGCACCTCTTAAAGGGGTTGTCCGGGTTCAGAGCTGAACCTGAACGTACCCCCATTATCACCCAGGCAGCCCTGGGGCTCTCTGTGGGGCTGGCAGGAAGCCCGGTGACGTCAGCGGCTCTGATGGGTGGGCTTTAGCGCTGCTCATTTGTGTAATATGGCTAGGGCAACGCTAAAGCCCGCCCATCAGAGCCGGTGACGTCACCGAACACACTGCTGGGCTGAAGTTTCCGCAGGGGGCTGCCTTGGTGAAAATGGGGTTATGTTCAGGTTCAGCTCTGAACCTGAGCAACCCTTTAAGCCTCATGCAGACATCTGTGGAGCCCGGTCCGTGAAATCCTGTCCTTCTAAAGCGCACGGCGTCATAGTAACCAATAACGCTGTGCGCTTTATGCACGTCGGCAGGCAGGGATTTCACGGACCGTGCTCCATGGATGTCTGCATGAGGCTTTATCCGGCATCCTGTCTGTGAAGTACACACTGAGGTTACAAAGAGTCTTATTGTACATAACTGCCAGTGTTGTTCTTGATAAGGCTGTGTTCACATGTGCCTTATAATTTCCGTTTTTCTACTGCTCTGTAGTTAGAGAAATACAGACTTGGAGCTGACACTGCACACAGTGCTGGATTTTCCCATAGGCCCCTTTCACACGGGCGAAGTTTTCCGCGCACTGAATCCTGACCGATTCACTTCTATGGGGCTGTGTACATGAGCTGTGATTTTCACACATCACTTGTTCGTTGAGTGAAAATCGCAGCATGCTCTATATTTCACGCAACGCAGGCCCCATAGAAAAGAATTGGGGTGCGTGAAAATCGCTAACATCCGCAAGCAAGTCTGGATGCAGTGCGATTCTCACGCATGGTTGCTAGGAGGTGATCGGGATGAGCGACCCCTATTCACTGTATCATTTTCCCTTATAACATGGTTATAAGGGAAAATAATAGCATTCTTAATACAGAATAACTCCTCTCATTCAGCCGGACGTGTGATGACGTCACTGAAGGTCCTTTTCCAGCCAGGTCCTGCCAGAAGAAGAAGAAAGAAGACGAGACCAGCTGCGTGATCAAGTGGATGAGGTGAGTTAATTTTTTTAAAAATTTAACCCCTCAATGGAAATTTTACTTTGCATTTTGTATTAAGAATGCTATTATACTGTATATTATACAGCGTGGTGCAGGGATTATACTGTATATTATACAGCGTGGTGCAGGGATTATACTGTATATTATACAGCATGGTGCAGGGATTATACTGTATATTATACAGCGTGGTGCAGGGATTATACTGTATATTATACAGCGTGGTGCAGGGATTATACTGTATATTATACAGCGTAGTGCAGGGATTATACTGTATATTATACAGCATGGTGCAGGGATTATACTGTATATTATATGCTTGCTTTATAACATCAATATCCGTTATAAAACAGGGAAAAGGTGGGAGTGGATGGTGAGTGGTGATGATGATTCAGTGGTGCAATAGGCCACTTCACTGGATTTGCCCCCCAGGACTAAGGCTGCCAGCCCTTCCCTGCCCTGCTCTCATGCTGCGCCGCCTGAGCACCAGTGGCGTAGGGATCGCCATAGCAGTGGCTATGGGGCCCTACGCCACTGGGGGCCCGCCCGGGACGCCTTCTGTTGATTATTTTTTTTTATTTACACTAGTGGCCGGTCCGCGGCCCGGGCCTGGCTGGGGAGAAGGAGTCAGGTGGAGGAGGGCAGCAGCCAGCAGAGGATGAGGTAGGTCATGTCATGGTCACGTGGTGGAGGGGGCTGGGACAGGGTGTACCTAAAGTCAAGTGGAGGGAGGAGCAAATGGTCCCGCCGCGGCACCAGTCAGATTCCCGCTCTCTGGCTGAAACCAGTCTGAGCAGCGCAGCAGTGTCTGACTGAGACTGAGTGTCTCCGAGTCAGTCTTACTGCTTGCCTGCTATCCAGCCTGCGCTGTGGGACCGGGTCCTCTTCTCTGCTGAGTCTGCTCGCTCACTGGTGCTGCTCCTGCCTCCTCCCCACTGTCTCCAGTCCTCTGTGCCTGCCTGGCCTGCTATAAAAGTAAGTGAAGTGAAAGAAAGAAAGTGAGCTATCTTAATGATCATCATTATCAACAGAATCAGATTAGATTATCTGAAATATGAAGTTAAAAAGAGCTGCCAGCAGAGCTGAAGTGAAGGAGGGCACCCTCCTTATCATTGCAGGTATGCAGGCAGCTCTTTTTAACTTCAAAATTCAGATCATCAGAGTGAATCTCACTAATTACAGTACACACCCCTGTAGTGTCCACCATCAGACAGGGGAGGGAAGAAACCCCAGAACTAGAGTGTGCCACTGCACACTGATGATGGTGGACACTACAGGGGTGTGTGCTGTAATTAGTAAGTGAGTCTGATCTTAAGTTAAAAATAGATGCCAGCAGTCTTCTTTTGGGGGGCACACTCTAGTTCTGCGGTTTCTTCCCCCCTCCCCTTATATGACAAACTAAGGCCCCTTTCACATCTGCGTTTTTCCTTTCCGTCCTAGAGTTCCGTCCTCGGGGCTCTAGGACGGAAAGATACTAATCAGGATTATCCCCATGCATTCTGAATGGATAGAAATCCGTTCAGGATGCATCAGGATGTCTTTCGTTCAGTACTGACATGTTTTTTGGCCACAGCAAAATCCACAGCATGCTGCCGATTTTCCTCCAGCCAGAAATCCTGAAAACAAGCCGCAAGAACGGATCCGGAATTAATGCCCATTGAAAAGCATTAATCCGGATCCGGCATTAAGCTAAACATATCTATGGGAGGCCTAATAGATATGGAGGGAGGCTGAGGGCGGCAATTTTTATCTTGCCTAGGGCGGCAAAAATCCTTGCACCGGCCCTGGCCGCTAGCACATCCGCAATATCCAGTCGCCATAGCTCTGTGTGCTTTTATTGTGTAATAAAAACGATTTGATACATATGCAAATCAACCTGAGATGAGTCCTGTCCCTGGACTCTCTCAGGGACAGGACTCATCTCAGGTTCATTTGCATATGTATCAAATCGTTTTTTTACACAATAAAAGCACTGAGAGCTATGGGGACTGGATATTGCGGATGTGCTAGCGGCCATCTAGCAGCCCATGTCCTCAGCTCTGTACACAAAATCCCGGTGACAGGTTCCCTTTAAACACCCTTAATGACCAGGCCACTTTTTACAATTCCGCACTACACTACTTTCACCGTTTATTGCTCCGTCATGCAACTTACCACCCAAATGAATTTTACCTCCTTTTCTTCTCACTAATAGAGCTTTCATTTGGTGGTATTTCATTGCTGCTGACATTTTTACTTTTTTTACTATTAATCAAAAATGACTGAAATTTTTGCAAAAAAATGACATTTTTCACTTTCTGTTGTAAAATTGTTCAAAAAAAAACTACATTTCTATATAAATTTTTCTCTAAATTTATTGTTCTACATGTCTTTGATAAAAAAAAAAAAAGTCCAATAAGTGTATATTTATTGGTTTGGGTAAAAGTTATAGCGTTTACAAACTATGGTGCAAAAAAGTGAATTTCGGCATTTTGAAGCAGCTCTGACTTTCTGAGCACCCGTCATGTTTCTTCAGGTGCTAGAATGTCAGGATAGTATAAATACCCCCCAAATGACACTATTTTAGATAGAAGACACCCCAAAGTATTCGCGGAGGGGCATGGTGAGTTCATGTATCATTTCATTTTTTCACAAGTTAATGCTTTGTTATGTAGAACTGAAACAAACAACCATAAAAAGTAGTTATATTTGGTATTTTCGCGTCCATAACAACCGGTTCTACGAAAGCTACCACATGATCAACCGGGTCAGATGAACATTGTAAATAACAAAAATAAAAACTGTGCCAAAACAGCTATTTTTTTGTTACCTTGCCTATAATATAGAGCAACCAAAAATCATATGTACCATAAAAATAGTACCAACAAAACTGCCACCTTATCCCGTGCTTTCCAAAATGGGGCCATTTTTTGAGTTTTCTACTCTAGGGAGTGCATCAGGGGCCTTCTTCAACCACTTCAGCCCCCTAGCTTAAAGAGGAACCTGTCACCGGGATTTTCTGTACAGAGCTGGAGGCACATGGGCTGCCAGGATGGCCATGCAGCGGGGCCGGCGCCGCCTGTAAGGCGACCTAGGCAATCGCCTAGGGCGCACTTAGCAGGGGGCGCCACCGAACCCTGGATGTAAAAAAAAAAAAAAAACTTGTTAAGTGGCGGTCGCCGCGCGCCCGCTCCAGGGGCCGGGCTGGTACGGGGGCAGGCAGGCAATTGGCCGCCTCAATCATGTTAAAAACGGCCGCAGCGCAGAACAACTGCGTCTGAGCCTGGTGGAGGGCAGTCTCACCAAGTGCTGGAGGCGGACAGTGGGCGGTCCTCTGTGCAGGGGGAAGCAGAGAGCCAGCAGCCAGGAAGATGAAAGACGGCTCTGTCAGTTTCTGCAGACTAACAGGCCACGCCCACCGACCCGTGAAGCCACGCCCCTAAATTGTGTGAGGTCACGCCCACCATCCTCCGTGAGGCCATGCCTCATTTCTAGGAAGGGGAGAAGAACTTCATAATGAAAGGTATGGGGGAGCACTGGCAGCCAGGCTGATTGTCTCCCCTCAGTCAGCCCCTGGGAGCCATGTCTGCAGCTCTAGGGACTTACTGGGGGTGAGAGAAGTTGCTGCAGCTCAGGCTAGCTAGGGGACAGTGCCCTGTGGGAAGCTCCAGGCCTCCTGCTGACTCATGTCTAGAGATGAGCGAACATTAAAAAGTCCGTTGCTCGGCGCTCGGGTGGTGGTAAGTCGCGCATCTCGCTATGGATTCCACTATAGCGGCATATGGAATCCATAAGGGCGGCTGCCACCAACCCGAACTTTTGCACAGCCGAAGGACCTGGGGTGACGTCACCGTCATGTGATCAGTGCAGGGGCGTGGCTCAGCACGGGATCAAATCCAGTGATGAGCCACGCCCCTGCACTGATCACATGACAGTGACGTCACCCCAGGTCCTTCGGCTGTTCAACAGTTTGGGTTGGTGGCAGCCGCCCTTATGGATTCCATATGCCGCTATAGTGGAATCCATAACGGGATGTGCGACTTACCACCACCCGAACGCCGAACAACGGACTTTTTTTAATGTTCGCTCATCTCTACTCATGTCTAATCTGCTAGGTGTATCAGTATAGCACCTCTTAAAGGGTTGTCCGGGTTCAGAGCTGAACCTGAACGTACCCCCATTATCACCCAGGCAGCCCTGGGGCTCTCTGTGGGGCTGGCAGGAAGCCCGGTGACGTCAGCGGCTCTGATGGGTGGGCTTTAGCGCTGCTCATTTGTGTAATATGGCTAGGGCAACGCTAAAGCCCGCCCATCAGAGCCGGTGACGCCACCGAACACACTGCTGGGCTGAAGTTTCCGCAGGGGGCTGCCTTGGTGAAAATGGGGTTATGTTCAGGTTCAGCTCTGAACCTGAGCAACCTCTTTAAGCCTCATGCAGACATCTGTGGAGCCCGGTCCGTGAAATCCTGTCCTTCTAAAGCGCACGGCGTCATAGTAACCAATAACGCTGTGCGCTTTATGCACGCCGGCAGGCAGGGATTTCACGGACCGTGCTCCATGGATGTCTGCATGAGGCTTTATCCGGCATCCTGTCTGTGAAGTACACACTGAGGTTACAAAAGAGTCTTATTGTGCATAACTGCCAGTGTTGTTCTTGGATAAGGCTGTGTTCACATGTGCCTTATAATTTCCGTTTTTCTACTGCTCTGTAGTTAGAGAAATACAGACTTGGAGCTGACACTGCACACAGTGCTGGATTTTCCCATAGGCCCCTTTCACACGGGCGAGTTTTCCGCGCACTGAATCCTGACCGATTCACTTCTATGGGGCTGTGTACATGAGCTGTGATTTTCACACATCACTTGTTCGTTGAGTGAAAATCGCAGCATGCTCTATATTTCACGCAACGCAGGCCCCATAGAAAAGAATTGAGGTGCGTGAAAATCGCTAACATCCGCAAGCAAGTCTGGATGCAGTGCGATTCTCACGCATGGTTGCTAGGAGGTGATCGGGATGAGCGACCCCTATTCACTGTATCATTTTCCTTATAACATGGTTATAAGGGAAAATAATAGCATTCTTAATACAGAATAACTCCTCTCATTCAGCCGGACGTGTGATGACGTCACTGAAGGTCCTTTTCCAGCCAGGTCCTGCCAGAAGAAGAAGAAAGAAGACGAGACCAGCTGCGTGATCAAGTGGATGAGGTGAGTTAATTTTTTAAAAATTTAACCCTCAATGGAAATTTTACTTTGCATTTTGTATTAAGAATGCTATTATACTGTATATTATACAGCGTGGTGCAGGGATTATACTGTATATTATACAGCGTGGTGCAGGGATTATACTGTATATTATACAGCGTGGTGCAGGGATTATACTGTATATTATACAGCGTGGTGCAGGGATTATACTGTATATTATACAGCGTGGTGCAGGGATTATACTGTATATTATACAGCGTGGTGCAGGGATTATACTGTATATTATACAGCGTGGTGCAGGGATTATACTGTATATTATATGCTTGCTTTATAACATCAATATCCGTTATAAAACAGGGAAAAGGTGGGAGTGGATGGTGAGTGGTGATGATGATTCAGTGGTGCAATAGGCCACTTCACTGGATTTGCCCCCAGGACTAAGGCTGCCAGCCCTTCCCTGCCCTGCTCTCATGCTGCGCCGCCTGAGCACCAGTGGCGTAGGGATCGCCATAGCAGTGGCTATGGGGCCCTACGCCACTGGGGCCCGCCCGGGACGCCTTCTGTTGATTATTTTTTTATTTACACTAGTGGCCTGTCCGCGGCCCGGGCCTGGCTGGGGAGAAGGAGTCAGGTGGAGGAGGGCAGCAGCCAGCAGAAGATGAGGTAGGTCATGTCACGGTCACGTGGTGGAGGGGGCCGGGACAGGGTGTACCTAAAGTCAAGTGGAGGGAGGAGCAATGGTCCCGCCGCGGCGCCAGTCAGATTCCCGCTCTCTGGCTGAAACCAGTCTGAGCAGCGCAGCAGTGTCTGACTGAGACTGAGTGTCTCCGAGTCAGTCTCACTGCTGCCTGCTATCCAGCCTGCGCTGTGGGACCGGGTCCTCTTCTCTGCTGAGTCTGCTCGCTCACTGGTGCTGCTCCTGCCTCCTCCCCACTGTCTCCAGTCCTCTGTGCCTGCCTGGCCTGCTATAAAAGTAAGTGAAGTGAAAGAAAGAAAGTGAGCTATCTTAATGATAATCTAATCTGATTCTGTTGATAATGATGATCTGAAATATGAAGTTAAAAAGAGCTGCCGGCAGAGCTGAAGTGAAGGAGGGCACCCTCCTTATCATTGCAGGTATGCAGGCAGCTCTTTTAACTTCAAAATTCAGATCATCAGAGTGAATCTCACTAATTACAGCACACACCCCTGTAGTGTCCACCATCAGACAGGGAGGGAAGAAACCCCAGAACTAGAGTGTGCCACTGCACACTGATGATGGTGGACACTACAGGGGTGTGTGCTGTAATTAGTAAGTGAGTCTGATCTTAAGTTAAAAATAGATGCCAGCAGTCTTCTTTTGGGGGCACACTCTAGTTCTGGGGTTTCTTCCCCTCCCCTTATATGACAAACTAAGGCCCCTTTCACATCTGCGTTTTCCTTTCCGTCTCTAGAGTTCCGTCCTCGGGGCTCTAGGACGGAAAGATACTAATCAGGATTATCCCCATGCATTCTGAATGGATAGAAATCTGCTCAGGATGCATCAGGATGTCTTTCGCTCAGTACTGACACGTTTTTGGCCACAGCAAAATCCACAGCATGCTGCGGATTTTCCTCCAGCCAGAAATCCTGAAAACAAGTCGCAAGAACGGATCCGGAATTAATGCCCATTGAAAAGCATTAATCCGGATCCAACTTTAAGCTAAACATATCTATGGGAGGCCTAATAGATATGGAGGGGGGCTGGGGCGGCAATTTTTATCTTGCCTAGGGCGGCAAAATCCCTTGCACAGCCCTGGCCGCTAGCACATCCACGAATATCCAGTCGCCATAGCTCTGTGTGCTTTGTTGTGTAATAAAAACGATTTGATACATATGCAAATCAACCTGAGATGAGTCCTGTCCCTGGACTCCTCTCAGGGACAGGACTCATCTCAGGTTCATTTGCATATGTATCAAATCGTTTTTTTACACAATAAAGCACTGAGAGCTATGGGGACTGGATATTGCGGATGTGCTAGCGGCCATCTAGCAGCCCATGTCCTCAGCTCTGTACACAAAATCCCGGTGACAGGTTCCCTTTAAACACCCTTAATGACCAGGCCACTTTTTACAATTCCGCACTACACTACTTTCACCGTTTATTGCTCCGTCATGCAACTTACCACCCAAATGAATTTTACCTCCTTTTCTTCTCACTAATAGAGCTTTCATTTGGTGGTATTTCATTGCTGCTGACATTTTTACTTTTTTACTATTAATCAAAAATGACTGAAATTTTTGCAAAAATGACATTTTTCACTTTCTGTTGTAAAATTTTTCAAAAAAACTACATTTCTATATAAATTTTCTCTAAATTTATTGTTCTACATGTCTTTGATAAAAAAAAAGTCCAATAAGTGTATATTTATTGGTTTGGGTAAAAGTTATAGCGTTTACAAACTATGGTGCAAAAAAGTGAATTTCGGCATTTTGAAGCAGCTCTGACTTTTCTGAGCACCTGTCATGTTTCTTCAGGTGCTAGAATGTCAGGAAAGTATAAATACCCCCAAATGACACTATTTTAGATAGAAGACACCCCAAAGTATTCGCGGAGGGGCATGGTGAGTTCATGTATCATTTCATTTTTTTCACAAGTTAGCGGAAAATGACACTTTCTGAGAAGAAAAAAAAAGTTTCAATTTCTGCTAACTTCTGGCAAAAAAAAGAAATCTCAGACGGACTCACTATGCCCCTCAGTGAATACCTCGGTGTCTACTTTCCGAAATGGGGTCATTTGTGGGTGTGTTTACTGTTCTGGCATTTTGGGTGGGGCTAATTATGAGTCGCCATAAAACCTAAAGGTACTCGTTGGAATTTGGGCCCTTTGTGCACCCAGGCTGCAAAAAGTGTCACTTATGTGGTATCGCTGTACTCAGGAGAGTAGGGCAAGTGTTTGGGGTGTATTTTTACATATACCCATGTTGGGTGAGAGAAATATCTCTGTAAATTGACAACTTTGTATAACATTTTTAAAAGTTGTCGTTTACAGAGATATTTTTCACACACAGTATAGGTATATATAAAAATACACCCCAAAACACATTGCCCTACTTCTCCTGAGTACGGCGATACCACATGTGTGCCACTTTTTTGCAGCCTGGGTGCGCAAAGGGGCCCTAAAACCAATGAGTACCTTTAGGATTTCACAGGGCATTTTTACGCATTTGGATTCCAGACTTCTTCTCACGCTTTAGGGGCCCCTAAAATGCCAGGACAGTATAAATACCCCTCATGTGACCCCATTTTGGAAAGAAGACACCCCAAGGTATTCCATGAGGGGTATGGTGAGTTCATGTAAAATTTTATTTTTTGTCACAAGTTAGTGGAATATGAGACTTTGTAAAAAACAAAATTAAAAAAAAAATATATCAATTTCCGCTAACTTGTGCCAAAAAATAAAAATTCTGTGAACTCGCCATGCCCTCACGGAATACCTTGGGGTGTCTTCTTCCAAAATGGGGTCACATGTGGGGTATTTATACTGACCTGGCATTTTAGGGGCCCCTAAAGCGTGAGAATCCAAATGCGTAAAAATGGCCTGTGAAATCTTAAAGGTACTCATTGGTTTTAGGGCCCTTTGCGCATCTTGGCTGCAAAAGTGTCACCATGTGGTATCGCCGTACTCAGGAGAAGTAGGGCAAGTGTTTGGGGTGTATTTTACATATACCCATGCTGCGTGTGAGAAATATCGCTGTAAACGACAACTTTTTACATTTTTTTATTCAAAGTTGTCAATTTACAGAGATATTTCTTTCACTCAACATGGGTATATGTAAAAATACACCCCAAAACACATTGCCCTACTTCTCCTGAGTACGGCGATACCACATGAGTGACACTTTTTGCAGCCAAGATGCGCAAAGGGGCCCTAAACCAATGAGTACCTTTTAGGAGGGCATTTTTACGCAATTTTCTTCTCACGCTTTAGGGCCCCTAAATTGCCAGGGCAGTATAAATACCTCACATGTGACCCCATTTTGGAAAGAAGACACCCCAAGGTATTCTGTGAGGGGCATGGCGAGTTCATAGAAGATTTTTTTTTGGCACAAGTTAGCGGAAATTGATTTTTTATTGTTTTTTCTCATAAAGTCTCCCTTTCTGCTAACTTTTGACAAAAAGTTAAATTTTTCATGGACTCACTATGCCCTCAGCGAATACCTTGGGGTGTCTTCTTTCCAAAATGGGGTCATTTGTGGGGTGTTTGTACTGTTCTGGCATTTTGGGTGGGGCTAAATTGTGAGCAGCCATATAAAACCTAAAGGTACTCGTTGAATTTGGGCCCCTTTGCGCATCTAGGCTGCAAAAGTGTCACTCATGTGGTATCGCCGCACTCAGGAGAAGTAGGGCAATGTGTTTGGGGTGTATTTTACATATACCCATACTGTGTGTGAGAAATATCTCTGTAAATTGACAACTTTGAATAAAAATTTAAAAAGTTGTCGTTTACAGTGATATTTCTACACACAGTATGGGTATATGTAAAATACACCCCAAAACACATTGCCCTACTTCTCCTGAGTACGGCGATACCACATGAGTGACACTTTTTGCAGCCAAGATGCGCAAAGGGCCCTAAAACCAATGAGTACCTTTAGATGTCACAGGGCATTTTTACGCATTTGGATTCTCACGCTTTAGGGACCCCTAAAATGCCAGGGCAGTATAAATACCTCACAAGTGACCCCATTGTGGAAAGAAGACACCCCAAGGTATTCTGTGAGGGGTATGGCGAGTTCACAGAAAAAAATATTTGGCATAAGTTAGCGGAAATTGATTTTTTTTTTTTTTTTACAGTCTCATATTCCACTAACTTGTGACAAAAATAATATTTTACATGAACTCGCCATACCCTCACGGAATACCTTGGGGTGTCTTCTTTCTAAAATGGGGTCACATGTGAGGTGTTTGTACTGCCCTGGCATTTGAGGGTCTCCGCAACCATTACACGTATGGCCAGCATTAGGAGTTTCTGCGATTCTCCTTATATTGAGCAGACGGGTAATGAGATTTTTATTCCGTTCAGCCTCTGGGCTGAAAAGAAAAAATGAACGGCACAGATTTCCTCATTCGCATCGATCAATGTGGATGAATAAATCTCTGCCAAAAATGTGCAAAAAAAGTAGTAAGGCCCCATTCACACGTCCGCAAAATGTCCGCGATCTATTCCGCAATTCTGCGGAATAGATGCGGACCCATTCAGTGTGAATGGGGCTGGCGGTGATGCGGAGAGCACACTATGCGCCGCCGCATCAGCATTTGCGGAGCTGCGGCCGCAAACTTCCGGGTTTCGGCCCCCAAACATCCGGCCGCAGCTCCGCAAAAAGATAGAGCATGTCCTATTCTTGTCCGCAATTGCGGACAAGAAAAGGCATTTTCTATATAGTTCTGGCAATGTGCGGATCCGCAAAATGCGGAAAGCACATTGCCGGTGTCCGTGTTTTGGATCGCGGATCCATGGATCCGCAAAACACATACGGACGTCTGAATGAGCCTTACAGGGGGTAATTAGTGTCAGGGGTGACATGGGGTGATCGGGGTTAATCAGGGGTTAATCAGTGATGGGTGGGGGGGGGTCTGTGTGGTGATTTGGTGAACTTATAAAAGTTTCCTTTGGTGGTCCCAAGCAAATGGGACCACCAAAGGAACGATCAGCAAGCATATCAGACGCTGTTAACAAAACAGCGTCTGATATGCCATTTTTTTAAACTTCTACAGCCTGCCAGCGCACGATCAGCGCTGGCAGGCTGTAGTTTACCACAGGAAATCTCGCCTCTCGCGAGATGACGCGCCCGCGCGTCAAGGAGGAAGGAACCGACCGCCCGCAGGACGCAATCCTGCGTGAGGCGGTCGGCAACAGGTTAAATGTGACATGGCAACTTAAAATTATCCCAGTGAAATCTGCCTTACAAAAACCATATGGCATTCCTTTCCTTCTGCACCCTGCCATGTGCCCGTACAGCAGTTTACGATCACATATGGGGTGTTTCCGTAAACTACAGAATCAGGGTAATAAATATTTAGTTTTGTTTGGCTGTTAACCGTTGCTTTGTTACTGGAAAAATTAGGGGTGGGACGATATGGCGATATAGACGATATGCGATATGAATTTGTGCCACGATATCGATTTTGTCTATATCGCCATATCGCGGTAGAACATGGTATGCGCCGCTCTCGGCGCATACCATGTTCTCCTGAGATGGCACAGTGGAGAAGGAGGGAGTCCGTCCCTCCCTCCCCACTGAGAGCCGACAATGAGAGAGGAGGGGAGGGACTGTAGCCACTGCTACCAATGAGAGCGGAGGAGGGGAGGGACTGTGGCCTGTGGCAGAACATCACAGGCAGGGAGAAGGAACGCCCAGGGATAGAAGCTGATGTCTCCTCCCCGGTGTTCCCACCATGTGACGTGGGCCAGAGCGGGCGAACGGAGCCCCGCACAGACATAATAGTAAGTGCCCCCTAATTAAAGGTCCTATATGCACATGCAGGCCATATCCTATACCGCTTCTATGACTGCCTGCTGCGATCCGCCGCAATTAACCCCTCAGAACCTGAGGGGTTAATTGTGGTGAATCGCAGAGTGCAGTCACAGAGGCCCAGTATGGTATATGGCCGGCACATGCAGGCTACGTTTCTATTCCTCATTGGTGGCACAGTGGGCCCCCGATCATTGGTGGCAGTTGTGATCGGAGCCCCAGCAGTGTAATGCTGGGGCTCCGATCGGTACTATGGCAGCCAGGACACTACTGATGTCCTGGCTGCCATGAAGCTCCCTGCTGCTGTGTGCACAGGGCAGCAGGGACAGTGTCAAGTCCTATTTACCCTGACAGAGAGAGGTGAATAGGACAAGGGTTCTAGCCCCTAAGGAGGCTAAATGGTTATTAAATAAAAAGTTGAAGAAAAAAAAAAAAATTTAACAACCCTCCCTCCAATATAGAAAATTTATATCGCGATATATATCGCATATCGCACATGCTTCATATTATATCGCAATATAAATTTTAGGCCATATCGCCCACCCCTAGGAAAAATGATGATTAAAATGGAAAATCTGCCAAAAGTAAAATTTAGATATGTCTTCACCATTTTCCTTTAATTCTTGTGGAACACGTAAAGGGTTAACAACATTTTTAAAAATCAGTTTTGAATAACTTGAAGGGCGACATTTCTAGAATGGGGTCATTTATGGGGGGTTTCTACTATGTAAGCCTCACAAAATGACTTCATAACTGAACTGGTCCTTAAAAGTCGGTTTTGGAAATTTTCTAAAATTTTAAGAATTGCTTCTAAAATTCTAAGCCTTCTGAATTCTTTAATAAATAAATTGACATTTATAAAATGATGCAAACATAAAATTTTTGGCAAATTTAGGATGTTATAAATAAAGGTGGTTTATATCGACTCAAATTTACCACTAACATAAAGCACAATCTCAGAATGGCTAGGATAAGTAAAAGCATTCCAAAGTTATTACCACATAAAGTGACACATCAGATTTCAAAAAATCGGCCTGGTCACGGAGATGCAAAATGGCTCAATCATTAAGGGATTAAAGGCATAGGGGTGATAAGCTTTCAGCTGCATTATTGACTGCTGCGACTGCTGCACATTTACTTTCGGTGTGAGCCTTGCATTATTCTTCAATATTGGGATGTATTTTATCTATTGAAAAAAAGGTTAATTTGGGTTTTATAGCTCCAGTATTGATTTATATTGTTGGAAAAGAGGCATCTTATGGTGGTCAGCAATCGCTATTGACATTGCCTGGCTGTGCATTTGCTTTTTAACCGCCTCAGCCCCCCTAGCTTAAACACCCTTAATGACCAGGCCACTTTTTACAATTCTGCACTACACTACTTTACCGTTTATTGCTCGGTCATACAACTTACCACCCAAATGAATTTTACCTCCTTTTCTTCTCACTAATAGAGCTTTCATTTGGTGGTATTTCATTGCTGCTGACATTTTTACTTTTTTTGCTATTAATCAAAAATGACTGAAATTTTTGCAAAAAAATGACATTTTTCACTTTCTGTTGAAAAAAAAAACAACTACATGTCTTTATAAAATTTTCTCTAAATTTATTGTTCTACATGTCTTTGATAAAAAAAAAATCCAATAAGTGTATATTTATTGGTTTGGGTAAAAGCTATAGTGTTTACAAACTATGGTGCAAAAAAGTGAATTTCCGCATTTTGAAGCAGCTCTGACTTTCTGAGCACCTGTCCTGTTTCTTCAGGTGCTAGAATGCCAGGATAGTATAAATACCCCCCAAATGACACAATTTTAGAAAGAAGACACCCCAAAGTATTCGCGGAGGGGCATGGTGAGTTCATGTATCATTTAATTTTTTTTCACAAGTTAGCAGAAAATGACACTTTCTGAGGAAACAAAATAAAATAATAAAGTTTCCATTTCCGCTAACTTCTGTAAAAAAAAATAAAAAATCTCCCACGGACTCACTATGCCCCTCAGTGAATATCTTGGGGTGTCTACTTTCCGAAATGGGGTCATTTGTGGGGTGTGTTTACTGTTCTGGCATTTTGGGCGGGGCTAAATTGTGAGCAGCCCTGTAAAACCTAAAGGTACTCGTTGGAATTTGGTACCCTTTGCGCACTCAGGCTGCAAAAAAGTGTCACTCGTGGTATCGTCGTACTCAGGAGAAGTAGGGCAATGTGTTTTGGGGTGTATTTTTTACATATACCCATGCTGGGTGAGAGAAATATCTCTGTAAATTGTCAACTTTGTATAAAATAAAATTAAAAAGTTGTCATTTACAGCGATACACGCAGTATGGGTATATGTGAAAATACACCCCAAAACACATTGCCCTACTTCTCCTGAGTACGGCGATACCATATGTGTGACACTTTTTTGCAGCCTGGGTGCGCAAAGGGGCCCAAATTCCAATGAGTACCTTTAGTATTTCACAGGGCATTTTTACGCATTTGGATTCCAGACTTCTCCTCACGCTTTAGAGACCCCTAAAATGCCAGGACAGTATAAATACCCCACATGTGACCCCATTTTAGAAAGAAGACACCCCAAGGTATTCCGTGAGGAGGTATGGTGAGTTCATGGTTAGTGGAATATGAGACTGTGTAAGGAAAAAAAAAAGCCAATTTCTGCTAACTTGTGCCAAAAAAAAAAATCTTCTATGAACTCGCCATGCCCCTCACGGAATACCTTGGGGTGTCTTCTTTCCAAAATGGGGTCACATGTGGGGTATTTATACTGCCCTAGCATTTTAGGGGCCCTAAAGCGTGAGAAGAAGTCTGGAATCCAAATGCGTAAAAATGCCCTCCTTGGCTGCAAAAAAGTGTCACACATGTGGTATCGTCGTACTCAGGAGAAGTAGGGCAATGTGTTTTGGGGTGTATTTTTACATATACCCATGCTGGGTGAGCGAAATATCTCTGTAAATGACAACTTTTAAAACATTTTTTTTTATACAAAGTTGTCAAGTTACAGAGATATTTCTCTCACCCAGCATGGGTATATGTAAAAATACACCCCAAAACACATTGCCCTACTTCTCCTGAGTACGGTGATACCACGTGTGTGACACTTTGTTGCAGCCTAGGTGTGCAAAGGGGCCCTAATTTCAATGAGTACCTTTTAGAGGGCATTTTTACGCATTTTTCTTCTCACGCTTTAGGGCCCCTAAAATGCCAGGGCAGTATAAATACCCCACATGTGACCCCATTTTAGAAAGAAGACACCCCAAGGTATTCCGTGAGGGGCACGGCGAGTTCATAGTTTTTTTTTTTTTGGCACAAGTTAGCGGAAATTAACTTTTTTTTTTTTCTTACAAAGTCTCATATTCCACTAACTTGTGACAAAAAATAACATTTTACATGAACTCGCCATACCCCTCACGGAATACCTTGGGGTGTCTTCTTTCTAAAATGGGGTCACATGCCCTGGCATTTTAGGGGTCTCCGCAATCATTACACGTATGGCCAGCATGAGGAGTTTCTGCTATTCTCCTTATATTGAGCATACGGGTAATGAGATTTTTTTTTCCGTTCAGCCTGTGGGCTGAAAAAAAAAAAATGAACGTCACAGATTTCTTCATTTGCATCAATCATGTGGATGAAAAAATCTCTGCCAAAAAATGTGCAAGAAAAAAAGTAAGGCCCCATTCACACGTCCGCAAAAATGTCCGCATCTATTCCGCAATTCTGCGGAATAGATGCGGACCCATTCAGTGTGTATGGGGCCGGTGGTGATGCGGAGAGCACACTATGTGCTCGCCGCATCAGCATTTGCGGAGCTGCGGCCGCGAACTTCCGGGTTTCGGCCCCCAAGCAGCTCCGCAAAAGATAGAGCATGTCCTATTCTTGTCCGCAATTGCAGGCAAGAAAAGGCATTTTCTATATAGTTCTGGCAATGTTCGGATCTGCAAAATGCGGAAAGCACATTGCCGGTGTCCGTGTTTTAAGGATCCATGGATTAGGGTGATTAGTGACATGGGGTGATCAGGGGGTGACATAGGGTGATCAGGGGTTAATCAGTTAGATGGGGGGGGGGTCTGTGTGGTGATTGGTGCACTTACATATGTTTCCTTTGGTGGTCCCAAGCAGAAGGGACCACTAGAGGAACGAGCAGCAGGCATATCAGACGCTGTTTACAAAACAGCGTCTGATATGCCAGTTTTTTTTTTAACTTCTACAGCCTGCCAGCGCATGATCAGCACTGGCAGGCTGTAGTTTAACTTCTCCCCGACACGATCCTGTGAGCGCGCGTGTTCACAGGAAATCGCGCGTCTCGCGAGATGACGCGCGGATGCGTCCAGGAGGAGTAAACCAGCCGCCGCCTGGACACATCCGTGCGTTCAGCGGTCCAGAGCTGGTTAATGCGATGTCCACATAACTTTTGGTCTTGTAAAGTTTCTTGGGCTGCCTACACCAGGTGGCATGTCCTGGACAGGGGGGACATCTTACACAGATCACCACTCTTCTCTCCTGTTTCCCTTTTCTCTTCTGGTTCATTTTCAGCACCTTTCTCATTTTTCTCTTTTGGTTCATTTTCAGCACCTTTCTCAGAATTCCCGGTTTTAGTTGAGTCTGGAAAAAAGTAGCATACTGAATGGCGTAGTAATGTACGTTGTCATTATACATCATTTGTACATTCTGCACAATTGGGGGTAAAAAACTAAATAACTCTGGTAGCTCATGGACACATTTTCCCTCACACACCCTATTCTACTCCTTTACTGGAACCTTGGACATGCCGCCTAATTGGCTAAAATAAAAAATGTTATATTCGCCTCTTTCTCTTCATCACCAGTTCAGTCCTTCTCACGATGCTTGTTTACACGTGGAGGTGTATGACATGGCCTCCTCCAATCTGGCTGAGATCTCACAGGACGCTGATGGGGAGCATTTGAACACTGCATATCTTGAGCTGGCTAGCAGCTAGGGATATGTTTGAAAGCCGACAATCTAAGCATGATCTCCACTGCTTTAACACCCCTCTGTACCCTTACTGCAGACAGCTAGCAATTATTCATAACTTCTATAAGAAATAATAAAAGAATGGTACAACATACATACATAAGAGTAGATGCTCCAGAACGGTTATTGCATGGGGAATGCGTGAAGCTATTAATATAGGCATGTCAGGAGAGGGGAAAGGTCGTCTTTAAAAGTCCTTTTCTCAAAGCCTGAGCAGAGCTAGGGAAAAACTGTTAAGGTGATAATAAATGGCACACCTTAGGTAATAAACCTAGATTGCAATGGGGGCTGAATAATTTTGACTTCAACTGTATGCAAGACCACAAGGAGAAGAAAATCAATGAACAGTAATGTATTAAAGGGGTTTGTTAAGATTATAATGTTGATGGCCTTTCCACAGCATAAGTTATCAATATCAGATTGACAGGGGTCTGACATCTCACAACCTGCCAATCAGTTGTTCTGCAGAAACGACACCGCTCCATCCATTGTGTAGTGGATGGAGCTGATTACCGCAGCACTGCTACCATTCACTGCAGTAACTGCTCTGCTACTCATTGGGGAGAGCTGTGTATTTCCATATAGGAATTTACAGACCACTGTTATATAATATAGCAAAGGTGTGCCAAAATGTCCACCTACCTACAGTGCAGTTAGGATTTTGCTCCAGGTCTTGATTCTTGTGCCTTCCCATAATTTCTTCTTCTGATAACTTTAAATTCCTTAACAAGAAATATGTCTTCATTTTACCTTTACCTTTTACTTCAATGGCTCCTCTTTCCTCTATTTCAAAGTCCTGATGTTTCAGTGCACTGAAAAAAACATGAACTCGTGTCAAGCAGTAAGAATTGTGTAGACCCTATTCATCTATAGTAATAGAAGAACAACCCTTGAAAATGTGGATGATAAGTCAGTTATTTAAACAGGTTGTTCTGATTTCATGATATTGATGACTTACTGTATGCTCAGGATAGGTCATCAATATCAGATCGTGGGTCCGAGTCCCGGTACTCCTGCCTATCAGCTGCTTAAAGGGGCTGCGACACTCGTGGGAGCGCTGTACCCTCTTCAGTGTGTACCTGCATGCCGTCCACATTGTAGCGGCAGTGCAGGGTAATTACAGACATTTGTCCCATTCACTTGGATGGGAGAGAGAGCTTTAATTACAATGTACCACTGCTACAATGTAGATGGCACGCAGGTAAACATTGATGATAATGCAGCACTCGCATAAGCGATGCAGCCCCTTGAAACATCTGATCGGTGGGGGTGCCTGGAGGCAAACCTCCTTTGATATTGATGACCTTTCCTAGAAATAAGACAACCCTTTTAAGAAATGTTATGATTCTGATGAACTGAGCATATAGTAATGTACAGAAATTAGATGGTTTTAACACATGCCTAACCCTCTGATGTGCCAGGACATAAGCCCAACCAGAAGTGGCATGCAATAGCTGGTCTTGATGATCAGCTGAAAGCTTATGTGTTTGGCTGGCATTCCTGCTACCTACTGTAACATAAAAAGGCTGAGAAGCTGAAAGTTTTCCATTTTAATGAAGATGGTACCATGGCATGCACTTATAGGCTAGAGATCTCTTTGGATTGATGGAAGACTGGATCGGGCTTCTACATTAGAGGATCTTTAAGTGGGCCCAGGGTCTCACACAATAATTAGTCACAGCGGAATACATTAGGAGCTAACTCTGGAGCCAGCAAAGTCTATTTATTTTGGGTGGATCTACAAATGAGCTTTTAGATCTTAAAGGGGTTATCCAATTTCAAGAAACCCCCCCCATGTGCTGGGCCCCTCACCGGTAATATACTATCCCCGCTTCTGGTCCCTGCATCACCGCTGCTTCTTCTCCCTGCACACAAATGAAAACATCTGGTGTCAGAGGGGCAGCAGCGGCGGTGTGGGGACCAGGAGCAGTGCGGGGTAAGTATATTACCAGTGAGGGGCCCGGCCCATGGGGGGGGGTTTCTTGAAATTGGATCACCCCTTTAATGATGTGTATTGTGTGTACAATAGTAACAACAAAGATCATAGTGCAATTAGAAGTGGAAGTTAGCATGTTCTGCATAGATGAAGGGATGCAATTTTCTCACTGGCCACTAGGCCTAAAATATGTTAAAGGGGTTATGCAACTTCAAACTTTTTTTTTTTAACAGACCTCACAGAAAGGCCAGACCCGCAGTGTTGATCATAATTACCTGGTCCCTGATGCTGGGTTCTGGCTCCATCGCTCCACAGACACCTTCACGAGACCCGAGTCTCTCGGAATCTGTCATCCATGCGATATGACACTGGATCATGTGCCTCACAGGTCACCGCTGCGGCGGTCACGAGACCTCAATGAACAGAATGTTGATTCCAAGAGACCCGGGACCTGAGGAGGCGGCTGTGAAGCGATGGAGCCGGAACCCAGTGGTGTGAACCAGGTAAGCATGATCACCATTGCGGGTCTGCCCATTCTATGAGGTCAGTTTGAGGGCATCTACATGGGCCATAGACTCAATGGACAGGAGGGGCCCCCATTGACTTATATGGGTGAGTTCTCAAAGCATGCTTTGTGACCCGTGCAGAGGTCAGGAGGGAGTTGAAAACCTGCGATATCGCCTATTGTGAATGGTGATCCAGTCTTATCTATATAGAGGTGTCACGTGTCATTGTAATCCTGCCTGTGGTAATAATTATAATTGCTACTGAAAAGTTAACTGTACAGAACAGGAAATCATGACCTATTATTAGACCTAGCGTCCAGTGTGAACATTGCAGGATTATAAATGCATTTAAAAAATATAGATAGTGACATGGAAAAAAAAAAAAAAGAATATGTTCAACATAAAAACATGATTTAAACACTAGGTCATTCTGATTACACATTCCCTTTAAAGAGGACCTTTCACTAAGATTTAGGTAGTAAAATACTTACACTATCTTCCTGGGCGGCCCCAAGCTGACGTCCAGGCAACATATATTTTTTTTCTTTAAAATAACCCCCAGTTCTTGTGCTCCGGTCCCTGTTAGTTTCACATGCGGGGACTCCTTGTACTAGGCGGGGACTTGTCTTTTGCCTGGGGAGTGGTTTCCCAATCATAGAGCTCGGCTCGCAGCCAGGGAGAGAAAAACCACCCCCAGGCAAAAGACAAGTCCCCGTCTCATACAAGTGAAAACTAACGGAGACCGGAGCGCATGAACGGGGGTTATTTTGAAAAAAAAAAATGTTGCCTGGACATCAGTGGGGCCCGTCCAGGAAGGTAGTGTAAGTATTTCACTACCTAAATCTTAGTGAAAGGTTCTCTTTAAGCAAGAACTTTAAAGGGATTCTGCACTTTTCTAATGAAATTTCTTTTACACTGCATATTTTTGGCTCATATACCTGTTATTCATGTCAGGGCTTTACTACCCCTTTTCTCATTGCATCCTGGCAGGATGTTAACATGCAAAACTTCCTGTTTTCATTAGTTTCCTGCTGTGTTTTCTAATCAATCCCAGCATGCTCTAATGTTTCTCAGGGGGTTGTTCTCCCATGCTGTTCTCTCTTCAGCAGTCGTGTTCCTATACCTTCCTTCTTCATGTTAGCTAGGAGGAGCTAGCCCTGTGAAACATTCCAAAGGAAAGCACATTGGGATTGCTTTGAGATCCTAACAGGAAGTTGAATTTAAACATCCTGCCAGGATGCAGTAAAGCCGGAAAGAAAAGTGGAAGAAAAGCCCTGACATGAAAAAGCCAGTATATTGGAGAAAAATGGAGCGTTTGAGTTTTCTGGGCAAATAAAAAAATATTCATTATGAAACCGGAGAACCCCTTTAAAGTCTTTGCTGCAGGAAAGCTAGTTGTAGATGTGAAATGAATGTCAACACAAAATGATAATTTTGACTTGGGCCCCTTTCACACTTGCGTTGTGTGGATCCGGCGTGCACTTCCGTCCCGCTGGATCCGTCACAACGCATGACAACTGAAAGCATTTGTAGACGGATCCAGATTGCGGATCCGTCTACAAATGCATTGCAAGTGCAGATCTGTCTCTCCGTTTGCCATGCAGAGAGACGTATCCGTCTTGTATTTTTTTCACTGTTTTAAAGGTCTGCGCATGCGCACACCTGAAGGACGGATCCGTCCTTCAGTCTTTTTTTAATGCCGGATCCGGCCCCAATGTAAGTCAATGGGACTTAAGGCCTGATCAGGCGTTCAGTCATGTGTTCAGGCTTTTCAGGACGGAGATAAAACTGCAGCATGCTGCGGTTTTATCTCCGTCCTGAAAAGTCAAAAAGACTGAACTGAAGACATCCTGATGCATCCTGAATGGATTTCTCTCCATTCAGAATGCATTGGGATAATCCTGATCAGTATTATCGAGTATTATCCCCGAGGACGGAACTCTAGGACGGAAAGTAAAAACGCTAGTGTGAAAGCACCCTAAGGCTACTTTCACACTAGCTTATTATTTTTCGGTATTGAGATCCGTCATAGGGTCTTAATACTGGGAAAAAATGCTTCTGTTTTGTCCCCATTCATTATCAATGGGGACAAAACATAACTGAACAGAACGGAATGCTCCAAAATGCATTCCGTTCCGTTGTCATACCGGACAACAAATCGCAGCATGCTGTGGTTTGCTTTACGTCCTAGGATGTGGATCCGTCATGACCCACAATGCAAGTCAAAAGGAAAAGATCAGTTTTCTCTGACACAATCGAAAACTGATCCGTCCCCCATTGACTTTCAATGGAGTTCATGACTGATCCGTCTTGGCTATGTTAAAGGTAATAAAACCGGATCCGTTCATAACGGATGCAGATGGTTGTATTATCGGTAACGGATCCAGCAAAAGCGCTAGTGTGAAAGTAGCCTAATTCATCTGACTATTTGCCATACATTTTTCATATGAGACTAATTATTGACCAACAATCTGAAATCTAATCTACCATTTTAAATCATTTAGCCAAAAATTTGAAATTTTTGGCACAGGAAGCACATATTTATTGAAATTAACAAGTTATTTCTCATTGCTTGATCACTTCATTATTCTTACTTGAAGCTTGTTGGACTCAGGTGAATTTTATCTGGAACCCCATGACTTTCCATCCTGGAAGCTGTATTGACAGTGTCTCCAAACAAACAGTACCTTGGCATCTTCTCTCCAACAACTCCAGCTAACACCGGTCCAGTGTGAATCCCAACTCTGATCTAAGTTTATGGATATTTAAAAGGGACACTAACTTTGACAGAACTTTGCATAAATCAATAGTACAGGTGAATATGAGAAACTTTGTAATATATGTTATCAGACTAAAACATCTTATTCTCTTATAACTTTTTTTTTTTTTAATCCCATTACACTGCTTCTTAAAGGGGGTTTCAAGGACTTTAATACTGATGACCTAACCTTATGTCAGATCTTTGGTGCTCCGACACCCTGAATGTCTAGAGATTAGCTTCTAGCAGGAGTCGCACCAGCTGGAACTAACACGGAAGCTGACAGTGTGTAGTATCTATGCTGGGTTCCTGCAGTTCAGAGGTTGAGTTGCAGTAACATGTACTGGGTCATTTGGCCGCTTGCAATTACCTGAATAGAGTCTCCAGATATAGGGTTGATTACTTCTTTTGCTGCCATTCTCATGCCCAAAGCAAAGTTAGCTACTCTTTGTGCATGGGTTTCCATAGGAACTGGTACTCCTCCAACTACCATGTAAGCATCCCCAATGGTCTCTACCTAGGGGAAGGAAATAAGAATTCAAGCCTTTCTGTATATGAGAGAGACCTCGTCCCTTTACCACTGTGCACAGAGGACTCCTTAGTGCATAGCCATGCAACCACTGTGTGCTGACCTACAGGCTCAGTTGGGTCCTGTATAAACAAAGCTAATTTTCCCCAGCAGCAATGCTTTTTGGGGTGAATGCCTCTGTACCTCAGGCATGCGATGTGGCATGCCATGAGATTTCACAGTCTGACACAAAAAAGATGCAGAGTATAACTGAGCGAACGAATCAATTAGAAAATTAGATTGGGGTAAAAATCTATTCTACCTGAATCAGAGGTGTTCCAATTGGCCTAAACATTTGTGTATGACAATCTGAGGTCTCCTAGGACTCATATTTTTCTCTTATCTTTATTTTAAAAAAATTTGGGGGAAAAACACACAAGTTCAATAGGACGTCCTCTGGCAGTGACCAAAATATAAACTGCTGTTGACACGCTAAAATTACATGCATTTGTATAAAGTGTAAAACAATTGCAACAATTTTTTTGGGGGGGGAAAAAAACAGGCTTAATAGCACATGCCCTGGGTGTGACAAAAATAGAGTACATTGTTGTTAATGTACTAAATTATGCTTAGTTCTTTCAGTTTTTTTGTATACTTATAGGCTAGAAAAATTTTAACAGGTTTTTGGTGAAAAAAAAAACACTATAGAACTTCCCCTGGGCGTAACTAAAATTGACAGTACTCTGATGCACTAAAAAGAGCTTGTTGCAATGCTCACATATAAACTGTAGAAACAGGTTTTTGGACAAAAGGGTGGCTCCTGTAAAAAAAAAAAAAAAAAGTATAGTCTCTTCTATAGTGCAACACGTATAGTTATAAACAGCCCCAACCCTAGCTACACATGCACAGTACACGAACTGCCCCTATCTTGTGCCAAATAATAAAACCTTTATAGTTTTATCTAGTAAATATATCTTCTTCACAATCCCTACTTAGTCCCTGCAAGACCCTAAAATGGCTGGCTTGTGGGTCTTATTGACATTTCTATCACAGATTCAGCAGAGCCGTCCTATCAGATCAGTGACAGCTCAGATTGGCCTCTGTGCTTCAGCGCTAGCATACAGCCTGATAGACCAGCCAATATCCTCCTTCCTGATTGGTTGTCAGGCTGACCTCTAAAGCATTGTAGACAAGCCCGCCGGCCAGGGCTGCATCTGGGATCATGTGATCCTCCGTCTTCATCGTCCCTGCGCTGTTTCCCCCTCTAGTGTACTGAATTTTAAATGTAAAATGGCCGGCACCATTTTGCGCAATTCGTCTGAAGCAAATTGCTAAAACTTCAGAGTTTATTTGGAAAAAGATTTTTGTGAAATTCATGATAAATCTAATTTGTTTAGTCGATTCGCTGATCTCAAGTGTAGAGGTACAGTAAATGCCATGCACCTCTATGGAAGCTGTAATAACGCCAACTCTTACCTTGTACACATCATGCACACTTGTCAGTCGATCAAATCTCAGATACATTGCATTAAGCATGTTAATTATTTGGATGGGCTCACAAGCAGAACAGATGTTGGTGAATGTCACTACATCACTGAACAGTATTGTGCACGTCTCAAACTCTCCTGTAAGGAAAGACCCAAACTGTGAGCAAGTGTTTTACATGATAAGGGCTCATGCACACAACCGTATGTATTTTGCACATAATGGACAAGAATAGGACATGTTCTATCTCTTTTGCGGAACGGACTAACGGAGTAATTTCCTTTTTTTTGCCGGTCCCATTGAAGTTAATGGTTCCGTATACGGGCCGCAATTTGCGGAACGGAATGGGTGCCCATAAAAGAAATGCCTATTCTTGTCCGCAAAACAGACTAGTATAGCACATGTTGTATTTTGTTTTTGGGGCCACGGAACGGAGCAACAGATGCACACGGTGTGCTATCCACATCTTTTGCAGCCCCATTGAAGTGATTGGGTCCGCATCCGAGCCGCAGAAAATGTGGCTCGGATGCGGACCCAAACAACGTGCATGTGCATGAGGCCTAAGGATATATAAAAAGAAAGTTACACCTATGATTCCAATATAATTTTCTGCTTTATAAATCCCTAGTTTTGAATATGGAATTCACTCCACATAGGGAGGTCTGGCTTACAGTCAAAGGCCTAAAAAAATCAGACTTGTTCATCTTGTAAAATAGACATGTTACAGTTGATCTCATTCATATGCATGAATGTAAGTGTGGTCAATATAAAGAACCGGCACATGGTTTCTTCATTGAAAGGACTGGGGCACATTTGTCACATGAGTAGGAAAGGGGTTTCACACATCAATGTAGTAAAAGGTTCTTTAAATTTAGGGTAGTCAAACTATGAAATAGGTACTAATGGTAGATATTATGACCGCATTCAAAAATAGTCTAGATAAATGACATTGAGGGTTATAATTAGTTCCCAATTGAATGTTTAGGGGTTGTTCGGAGGTTATATATTGATGACCTATCCTCAGGATAGGTCTTCAATTTCTGATCAACAGGGGTGATAGGTGTTGGAACCCCGCCGATATTGATGGCCAGTCCTGAAGTGTTCAAAGAACAGGTGCCCTCCATGCAAGCGCTGCTTCCTCTTCATTACAGTACATGTCACCCTTTTTTTCTTTTTTTGGAGAGTTGGTGCAGGTGTGTGCTCATGCATCAATGTCATTTTCAAATATTTCTAAGGTCTTATAAACGATCTGCATCACAGAGATCACAGTGATAATGCATTTCAATGAGGCCATGTATAAAACTAAGAGGTGGACAGTCCTCTCAAGCGAATGTAAGTGTTTTTGTACTACCGAATCGTGTGTTGGATTGGTGGATGTCTCCTTGGGAGTTAGCTGGTTCAGTAGCCCATCGTGCTTTGGGAGGGTCCTCATTGAAGGACATGTGGGAGGCTCTCTGGTTTCTGCATAGGCTAGTTTCACATTTGTGGCGCAGCATTCCATCAGGCTGTTCCAGCAAAGAACAACCTGCTGGAGTTCTCTGGATCTGACAGAGATCCAGCTGATCCCTAGCAAATATGCCAGGGTTTGACCGGAAAAAAATTCTGCACGCAGTCGTTTTTGTCCAGCCAATTCCTGGCCTTATGTGCCAGAATAGCCTGCCGAAGAGCTGTACTGCAAATAGGAAGGAAGCCTTTGAGACCAGAATTAATAAAAAGGGGAATTCTCACTAGTTAACCCCTTAGTGACCAAGCCTGTTTGGGCCTTTATGACCAAGCGTTTTACTTCCTTTTTTCATGGTCTCGTTCCAAGAGCTATAACTTTTTTATTTTTTCGTCTATATAGCTTTATGAGGGCTTTTTTTTATGGGACAAGATGTAGTTTTTAATGGCACCATTTTGGGGTACATGTAACTTTCTGATTAACTTTTATTAACTCTTTCTGGGAGGGAGATGGGGAAAAATGGCAATACTGCCTCTGCGTTTTTACATTATAAATTTTACGGCGTTCATTTTTCGGTACAAATAACATAATATCTTTATTCTCTGGGTCAGTACGATTACAGTGATACTAAATACTTATAATTTTTTTTACGTTTTACTACTTTTTTGCAATAAAACCCCTTTATTAACCCAAAAATTATTTTGCATTGCCACTTCCCAAGACCCATAACTTTTTATTTTTATTCTATGGAGTTGATTGAGGGCTTTATTTTTGAGGAAGACTTGTATTTTCATTGGTATCAATTTGGAGTAAATGCCGCTTTTTGATCGCTTGTTATTACGTTTTTTCGGTGGAAACTAAGAATAAATTAGAAATTCTGTCTTTTTTTTTTATTTATTTTTTACGGCGTTCACTATAGGGGATAATTTACGTAATATTTATTTAGTCCGGGTCGTTACGGACGCGGCAATACCAAACATATGGGGATATTTTCTTTTTGCAATTTTTTCATTGAAAGCGTATTTTCAATGGAAAAAAAGCATATATTTTTATTTTATGGAATTTTTTTATTTAATAAATGTGTATTTTTTTATTTTGTTTTTACTACTTAATAGTCCCACAAGGGGACTATAATATACAATATTTTGATTGCTTTTAAAATGTAATGCATTATGTCTATAATGCATTACATTTTAATAGCAATGCTATTCCAACATTGACCAGCAGGCTGCGCCAGAGAGGCACAGTCTGCTGGAGATGCCGGAAGACTGGCTCGGGGCCCTGATCGGAAGCTAGGTAAGCTTCCCAGCACATCAGCACCCCGCAATCGCATTTGCGGGGTGCTGATGGGAGACAGAGGGAGTCCGCTCCCTCTGTTACCACTTTACATGCAGCGGGCGCCATTGCGCCCGGCATGTAAAGTGTTAAACAGCCCGGATCGGCACTCCTGCCGGTTCGGGCTGTTAAAGCAGGGCCACGGCTCTCATGTGAGAGCCGGGTCCGTGGTCTCCGCTGCACGGGGGAGCCATGCAGCGCTTAGACTGGGCCGCCGTAAAAACGCGGCGGCCCAGCCTAAGGCCCCTTAGTGACCGCCGTAAAAACACGTATGGGTGGTCACTAAGGGGTTAATGAGCAGTGTGAGCTACTGTTCAAGTTTGATGCAGAGATATCCTGTGTATTAGCTGATCTGTCCAAATAGGGAAGGAGGTTGTAGAGAGAAATCAGCTGACAGACCACAACACCAGGTTACAGCCAGTACGCTGCGAGTTGAATAGCACAGCAAAGAGGTGCACTGTGACCAGTGTACATAAGTTATCTGCAAGTTCTTTTTGTGGCCGATTTGGTCTGTATGTGCCTATAATGTTTAAGGGACTGTGACCTCCTTTGGAGAGGATGCAGTAAGCTGTTGTGTGACAGCAAAGTGCCACTTCTGGATTCATTTCTGTGCCTTTGTGAAAGTCCAAAAACTTGGCTGCAATTTTACAAGAATATATAAAATTATGGTGGTACACACAAACTTCCTTTTATGGGGAGTCTGCATTAAAAATAAATCACTGCTCCATCGGAATGGACAAAACACTCCTCTAGGAGCACTGATTTCAATATTTTAGGGCAAAAGTATGTAATACAGAACCTTGAACCTAACTACGGAGGCTACAATATGGCCCCATGTTGCCTACTTTGTTACAGCCCAGAATTCAAACACTTGTTTGCATGACATCTAAGACATTTCAGGGAATGTGATTGCCCCATCAAGAAAAATATGGTACCTGCTTGAACTTTTTTGCCTTCCTTTAACTGATTGGCCACGTGCTGAGGAAGCATAGCATACAACAACGTGTCTGTTTTTTTCTTCTCAATCTCTAAGTTTTTAGACAATATGCGCAGCTCTTCCTTCTTCCGCTCAAGCTGGTTGGACAACTCAATCTCAGCCAGTCTTTGATTGTTCAAAAGAATCAGGTCTCGCGTTGCATCGTGTTTGGCAATATCAGAAATATGCATATTCCTGTCTTCTAGTTCCTGTAGACTCCTCAGCTTCGGAGAACACATGTAGATCATGCATTGTATGGAATCCATCCATATCATATATCCTGTAAAGAAATATTTCATAGACAACGATGCATAAATAAAATATAACCACAGGATTCAAGATAACTGTGAAACCGGGAACTACAGCCTTGCGAAAAACAAAGTACACCCTCATTGAACTCTTATTTTTATGTATCAGGACATTAAAAAAAAAACTAAAAAACATGTCCTTAGAAAGTCTTCAAATTAGGTAAATACAATCTTTGATGAATGACAGCACATGACAAATTACACAATTATTTCACAAAACAATTGAGTACCCTCGCTGCTTCTATAGGAATTTAGGTGGCAGCCAAGTTCTGCAGATTAAGTACCCTTGATTAATTGATCATCAACAAGTGTGACCACATCTATAAAAGCAGAAACTTCGGCAGTTTGCTGGTCTGGAACATTTAGACGCTTGTTAACATAATGTCAAGAAGGAAAGACATCAGTAATGATTTTAGAAAGCTTCTGTTGCTACCCATCAATATGGGAAGGGTTATAAGGCATTTTTCACCATTTCCAAACCCTTTGAAGTCCATCATTCTACAATGAGGAAGATTATTCAAAAGTGGAAAGCATTCAAGACACTTGACAATCTTCCCCTTTCACACGAGCGAGTCCGGATGCGTTCAGTGAAAACTGTGCGATTTCACAGGCAAATTCATTCAGTTTTGCCTGCGATTGCGTTCAGTTGTTCAGTTTTTTCCGCGCAGGTGCAATGCGTTTTGACGCGTTTTTCACGCGCGTGATAAAAAACTGAAGGTTTACAAACATCTCCTAGCAACCATCAGTGAAAAACGCAACGCACCCGCACTTGCTTGCGGATGCAATGCGTTTTTCACGCAGCCCCATTCATTTCTTATGGGGCTAGGGATGCGTGAAAAACGCAGAATATAGAACATGCTGCGATTTTCACGCAACGCACAAGTGATGCGTGAAAAAAAACGCGCATGTACACAGACCCATTGAAATGAATGGGTCAGGATTCAGTGTGGGTGCAATGCGTTCACATCACGCATTGCACCCGCGCGGAAAACTCGCTCGTGTGAAAGGGACCTAAGAGTCAATGTTCGGAAATGGCCCAGTCAAAGTCCAAACCTCAAACCAATTGAAATGCTGTGGCAGGACCGTAAGAGAGCTGTGCATAAAGGAATGCCCACAAACCTCAATGAACTGAGGCAACATTATAACAAAAAAAAAGAGCGGCCCAAAATTCCACGAGAACGATATGAGAAACATGCCCATGTTTCAAAGAAACATGCTCCCTTTCGCATGAATAAGGAGCGTGTCCCCTAGACATTGCTCAGGATGAGGATACGCTGAGGATTTGTATCTCGGTGAACTATTTTTACAACTGTATCCCTCTGTGAAAAAAGTGTATATAAAGAAAAAGGTATGAAACACCCGGATCTGGAGAACTTGAGGGAACTGGCTGAATCCCATGCCTGACTATACCAGATGACGAGTGAGTTGTATTATCTCTACTCGTCTACAGCATTTTCTATATGGCTCAAAGCTGCACATGTTTTTGATGTTGGACAGATTGTTTTGTGTGGAGTGGAACTCCAAGTGCAGAAGCATTGTTGTGAATATACAGCATAGTGTAAATTGGACTTGCTGATACTGAGGAGTACAGTGCTTACAGCAGTGATAGGGAATAAGCGTCATTAGTGGCATAACCCTGTTAACACCCTCCGCCACTGTGACGTACCAGTACGTCACGGTAGTTGAGGGAGTGTATGGAGTGGGCTGCTGAAGTGAGCCCGCTCCATACGCGGCAGTTGTTGGCTGTATAATAGCCAGCAGACACCTGGCCGCAAAGATGGGGAATGGCGATCACAGCAAACCCCTGTCATTTAACCCCTTAGGTGCCATGATCAACACCGAATGCGGCATCTGTGAGGTAAGGCAGAGGCCTGCAGCTCCCTCTGCCTTCCAAACTCCAAGCAGGGAGCATATCAAAATCCCATTCACCCTAATAGAATCTCGATTAGGGTGAATGGGACAAGGAATCAAAAGATCCCAGGTTGTAGCCACCTAAGGGCTCTTTCACACGAGCGGATGCCGTGCGGGTAATCAGCTGCGAAGCAAAGCCCCGCTCTAGACAGCAGAGACACGGAGCAGTAACATGATTGATAATGCTCTGTGCCACTCTGTGACCTTTTTGCTACAAAATCAGTGAGATAAAGTTGTCACCGTGATCACAGAGAGGCATGGAGCATTATCAGTCATGTTAATGCTCTGTGTTTCTGCTGTTCAGAGCGGGGCTTGTCACTCTTTCACGCAGCAGATTACCTGCATGGCATCCGCTTGTGTGAACGAGCTCTAAGGGGGTTAAAAGTTATTATTTAAGTTAAAAAAAAATATAAATTAAAAGTGTAAATCTGCCCCCTTTCCCAATTTTATATATAAACAATAAAAAACAAACATATCAGATATTGCCTTGTCCCAAAAAGGGCTTAACTATTAAAATCTTTGAAAAGAACTGCCTGCGCAGTGAACGCCATAACGAAAAAAAAATTAAAAACACATGATTTCTTGTTTTTTTAGTCACCTCTTTCCCCACGAAAAATTGAATAACAGTGAAACAAAAAGTCATTTGTTTCACAAAAATACCACAATTACTACAGTTCATTTTTCAAAAAACAAGCTCTGTGGATGGAAATATTAGAAAGTTATCGCTGTCAGAAAATGGTGATGCAAAGAAAATTTAGACTTTTTTTTAAAGGTTTTAATTTTTTTTTAGTAACAGAAGTAACACAAAAAAGACTATACAAGTTTGGTATAGCCATATTCGTATTGAGCCGCAGAATAAAGACGTCACGTCATTATTAGCGCACAGTGAAGGCTGTGATGTCAAAACCTTGGCGCAATAAAATTTTATTTTTATTTTTTTCATTTTAACCCCACAAAGAATTATTTTCCCGTAACAGACATGGTAAATTAAATGGTGCCCTTATAAATACAACTTATCCTGCAAAAAATAAGCTATGAACAGAAAATGTTAAAAAAGTAATGGCTATTGGAACATGGGGAGAAAAAAAATGAAAATGGGCCCGGAACTTAAGGGGTTAAGCTCTGCTCATAAGAATTATGCTAAACAAGGCAAAAATACCCACTTTTGGCCAGGGTTTTTCCTGAAAGAATCGGGAGCTTACCAAGGCAGGCCTTGGAAGCTTCAGAATCGGGACTGTTATCTAACCAACAAACATGGAGTTCTACAAGAGGACTAATGGAACTACATACAAACCTGGATCGTACAGCAGGCAATGGAACATGCCATGATTTATTTTCTCAAGGGTTCTATATGAATTAGAATAAAAACCTGTGTGTGCATATTTATAAAATCATCACATATTACCTCGAAGCTTCAGCATGGGCTGCTTCTTCCAGTATTCTGGCATCATTTCTTGCTTTGTCTTCAGCACAAACTGACTATTAGTGAATATCTCAATGTTTGCAATGGTGAAAGTGACTTGAGGATGAATGATAGTGAAATATTCATCTAATCTGATGTCCATAGTTTGGATTCCAGGGACATATTTCTGTATGTTCACTCCAGCCTGTTTTACTTTCAGCTGGACAATAGAGAACAGAGGAAGATATAGAAATAGCTGTCATTCTACACAATTCAGTATAATAATCACAGTTTATGGGTCAACAGACTTAAAACTGGTCGGTAATAAAATGACTTATGTAAAGTTTTCTGGAGGTCTTTAAAACTGGAGGAAGGTGAGAAAAATGAGGGCAACATTTTTTCTGTATTTCTTATCAATAATCGTACTGCAGAAAACAGTGGCTTAGCTATGGGGGGGGGTCACATCAGTTGCCATTCCAACTGGACCCCTGAGCCCGGGGGATTCACAAGCATCCCTAGCCACACTTATGTTGTTTGATGGTACTGAAACCACCAGCTGCCAACCAGAACTCTATGACAGGAGCAGACTATGGGGAGGTTGGTAGGAGCCTAGTTGGCCCAGTACAGAGACAAACATGATGAGGGTGATGTGGGGGCCTGCGGACCCTGGCATGGAGGCCCAGTTGCAACTGCTGTGACTCCTATTGCTAAGACATGGATCTGTTAAATGGGTAGTCAGCCATTTGCATCCAATTTTACTTTGAATAAAGCTTCCCTTTTGTTTGGAGGATACAAAAGCGTGGTAGACTATGATATTCTGTTCCTTAAAAAAAAAAAAGGACAATGACATAAAGCAGACAAAATGGATGCAGATCTCAGATGTGACTTAATGCTCAGATTTCTTCTCCTGAAGAACCGCATTTCCTGCAATGTTAGCACAAAAATCCGCAGCTTCCTTACTTGTTTGTCAAACACAATATGGAAGGGGAACTCGTTGCAGAAAGCCTTCTCATCCATCCACAGTCTGCTGGGATAAACTGGCTGAAAGGTATTTAGCAAACTTCCTGGAAGATATAATATGATAAAGACTTCTGTGTAATCACAGTCACAATCTCATTTGCTTGCAAGAGATAGAAAATTGTAATCCGATCAATTCAATGGCCGGTTTTAGACAGACGTGTGTGGTTCAGGAAAAACAGTCCATGCAGTGTTGAACAGGCGTTACTTGGGTCCACCAGAGGAAATTATTCTTGGGGCTCATTTCCATACCATCAATAAAGTCTAATAGCTTTTGAATCAACAAAATATTCCCTTATGTCAAGTGATTAGCTCCAAATGTGATTTTCCTACTGGAACTTTGGCCCCCACTATGGCTTCAGAGACTGGGTCCACCGGAGGATCTTCTGCTACACTGGTGGGCAGTCCGACCCTGAGTCCATGTGACAGCCACATTTCATGGACTGACTATGACTCTTCTGATCCAAACTCCCAGTATCATAGTGATTTATGGTGCTGTGAGTTCATACCCGACTTCAAGTCTACTGCATTAGACATACGTGATATGGTGGATACAGGACAGTAGACCACTGCTCGTCCAGGACATGAGGCTGTCACACCACCTTTTTTTTCCAAGACTGCACACAGCCATCTAAAACTGGCCTTAGGGTAATTTCTTCACCAATGCAACAACCATAACAGGACCCCTCCACTTAACTTGTCTTCTTAAGTGTCAGACAGGCCTTCAGACTTCCTCAAGTACCACAGCCTCGCCATGGCTGCTATAACTCCACCCTCTACAGTTATGCCCCTTCAGTGATACCCTCTTTTAAAGCCATGGCCCCTTTACCTGGGGCAAAGTTTCAGTTAAATGGCCTAGTCTTATTTTTAGATAGATTCCTAATTTTTTACTGGCAGATTCTCTAGTAATGATATTGCTCATTATTACTTTCAATTAACCTTTCATTTAATCGTTAATGCAATTGCTCGTATTGTCCTTGTAACGCCCCCATCCCCCCAGGGACGATCGTGTCCCAGGTTTAAGGTAATGCCGAGTGCTGTGGTGCGGTCTACATAGTCTCTGTGTGTGTCACTGTGCTCCTACCTGGATACTGTAATAAAGGGGAGAGTAATGGTGGAGGGGGAGAATAAGTCAAGTCCAGACCTTAAAAAGTTCAACAGCTTTACTGGAATCAACTTGCATCAGTACAATAAGTGATCTTTCTCTTTGTTCCAGCAGGTTTTGGCATAAACTGGCAGCCAACAGGGATATTCTGCTTTATCCTCTGCTGTGCTAAACTCGGCTTTAGTCTGGTAGCTGGACTTTAAGACTGGTCTGGTACCTTTGGAGTTGGTTGCCTTTAGCTGTTGACCACCTCTTAGGGTCCATTCAGATGTCCATAGGTATTTTGTGGTCCGCAAAACACGGACACCGGCAATGTGCCTTACACATTTTGCGGACCGCACATCGCCGACACTCTAATAGAAAATGCCTTTTATTGTCTATAGTTGCGGACAAGAGTAGGGCATGTTCAATTTTTTGGGGGAACGGAATTGCAGATCTGGAAGTGCGGATCCAGAAATGCGGATGCGGACAGCACATTGTGTGCTGTTCGCATCTGTTCCAGCCCCATTAAAAATGAATGGTTCCTTTTGCGGAACGGATCCGGACCCAAGTTGCGGACATGTGAATGGACCCTTAATCTGTAAGGAGTTAGGGTGCTCTATAAGTTGCTTCCCTGGAGAGACTCCTGCAACAGGCAGGGGATACTTCCCCTCACTGCTACATCTTCACTCATCTACTTCCAATGCTAGACTAAAACTCAGAATGCCTAAACATTCCTGCAGGCCCTCCCTTGGTACAGAACAGTACTGGCCCACTTCTGCCCAAAAGGGGGAGAATTCAATGGTAAGTTCCATTCTATCTAAAGATTTCTTTGCCATATCCGCTGCCACCTGTTGGTGAACCAGCCATATAACATGTAATAGAACAAATAACATTTTCATAGCAGAACAATTAATGCACAGTGTCCTGGAATAATGACACAGATGACATTATGGTTAGCCCATTAGAGACAGTAGCAGTGTGTAGGGATGGTATTACCACTCTAGGGTATTACACCTTCCTCTCATACACTTTACATTATGGACTGCCAAGAAATGATAATTTTTGCATAAAAGATGTCGTGACCTGACAATCGTTTGCTTGTTTGCCTGCCGACACGTGGAGATACATCACCTCTGAGGCCTGTCATTCTCTGTAGTGTTGCACGTGACCCTGTCCGTCTAGAAGTTTACAGGATGGGGACCTGAAGACCACTGAATGGGTTGAAGTAGCTCAGTATAATAATAACAGGTAGAACAAGCTGCTGCTACCAGCTAACAATGTCCAAAAGCTTTCCTCTGCCCGCCCTCCATCCAGCCAAACCACTGCCCACTAATGTCATGTTATAACTGCTCACTCACCTTTTCCAAACCTGACAATGTTCCTGATGATGTCCCAGCGAGACTTCTTTACATCTTTGTGATTCTGAGCCTGTTTTTTTTTTTTTTTTTCCAACAAAAAGAGACGTATTAGATCTGGAAGCTGCAAACATAATAGTGTCTTCTACTGTTCCCCTGCTGAAGCCATGTGATTGCTCCAACGTGTCTACACACTGACATGACTGCTGCCGCCAATGCTTCAGCAAGGTATATAGAGACCGGAAGAGGACCATTAGGGCGGCTGGGGATTTAAGAGGTGAGTAGGTGATCAGATCCCTGTTGGGTATGTTCTGCTATAACCTGTATTATTCCAGAGCTGCATTCACAATTCAGTTGGATTTTCTCTGAATATCCTGCTTTCTCTGTATGTATTATGATTATTATAGTGACTTGCATCTTGAGAAGTTTAAAGTTTGCTAACCCCTAATGGTCTAATTTGTACAATGGTCACCTGTTATTGATCTATGTAATCTTGCGCACATACCCAGTGGGATTAATTATTCCTCTTGCCTAAATACAGCACTAAGCTGTTGTTCTAATAATCAATGGTTCTGGTAACAAATAGTATATCAGTGATGGCTAACCTCCAGCACTCCAGCTGTGATGAAACTACGACTCCCAGTATGCTCCATTCTTTACTATGGAGTTCTGAAAACAGCTAAGCAAGTATGCATCTTGGGAGTTGTAGTTTTACCAAAGCTGGAGTGCGGAGGTTCCCCATCACAGGTATAGATCAATCAATGACTTTGAAGAAGAATGTAGAAGTGATAGATATTGTCGCCACCTTGTCTACAATATATATATATTTATTTATTTTTTACCAAAGCCACTACATTCTGCTGCATCAGTTGCATGATAAATTTCATCTCCATTGACTTACAACAGGGTGATAATGGTCAGACTGCTGGGACCCCCAGCAAATCCCACTGCTCCATTCACTTCTAGGAGACCAATCTAGGCATCAGTCCCATACAAGTGAACAGAGCAGTTGAGCTCCGTTCAGAGAGGGGACGCATAGACGATGACCGGTCAGACCCCCAGCGATGTGACAAGTCTTTCCACTTGTTTCCATCAGTTGAGCTTTTTCCTGTCTTCAGTTCATAGCAACTAATATGCTACTCCCCAAGCCCGTTTTTGGCCCAGCGTGATTCTCACTATACATAATTATTGAATGAACTTGGCTCTACCGGATTTTGAGATTGATCTTTATTTTCCACATTCTCTTTTGGTTTAATTGTTTTTGTTTGGCCTTCCATCTTCTGGAGAACTTCAAATATGACATGTTCCCTCTTCCCAGTGCGTTCCTTCTCCTCATTTTGATAGATGATTCGCATGGTTACATCGCTATTGAAGAAATCTTTTGCCACAGATTCTATAATTCCTGTAAATCCAATAGAACAATTCAGAGAAGAGATTATTAATCTGCCATCTAATGTAATTCGTGAAATGGGTTGTCTGTTTTTTAATACTTTGCTCCATGCCCTTAAATCGTATAAAAAAAAATATATATATATATATATATATATATATATATATATATATACTCACCGTTCTCAGCACCGCACTTACAGGCCTCCTCCTGTTCTTTGTATACAAAACTGCATTGGCGACGGTGCAATATATGGCACATGGACCACTGCAGTCTATCAATGACCACAGCAGCCTTGTGGCATATACTGTTGTGCTCAGTGATAGGATTTACGTCACGTGCTGTCTGCCTCGACGCCATCGCTTCGGTATGTAAAGAGCGGGAGGTGGACCGGAGGTGCGATGCGGAGAACGATGCAGGAGAAACGGGTAAGTGTAAGATTATTTTTTTATTTTATACGATTGACTGCCACGGGGCAAAGTTTTCAATAACCTGAACATTGCTTTTTAAGCAAAAACATCCCATACATCCTTCCTAGCTGTTATTTTTCCCTTTGGGAAGGTCTAAGACACCATAACCAGAGATGATCCTCTCCCTCATGGAATGGGGCCCTGTACTTTGAAGTAAATGGAGTGGCAGGTCAAGCATGCACACTACAGCTCTATTCATTCTCTATGTCAAATGCTTGTGGTTAGCTATGCTTCTGAACCTCCCCCCAACTAATTTCAGAATGTGCCCCGTATTCTCATTTTCAGCTTCTTATTAAAATACTACCCTTGAGAACTGTACTTAAACCTTTAACATACCTAAAGGTTTCGAGCATGTCTTCCCATGCCCTGCTTTTCTCCAGGCTATACAAAGTTTAAAGGGGATGTCCAGGTTCTACATGCCTGGCTTCTCCACCAATCAGCTATTCTCAACAGCCACCTGAAATAACATAGTGAACAGAGCTGAAAGCAGACAGCTCCATCCACCGGGTAGTGGCTGTGCCAGGTTACTGCAGCTTAGCTCCCATTCTTATGCTTGAAGCTCCACCCAACAGCTGGTCGTGGTGGTGCCAGGTTTTGGACCCCGACCAATCTGATATTGATGGCCTATCCTGAGCTTAGGTTATCAATTTATAGAAGTTAGAGAACCCCTTTTCCATAAATATATATGGATGACCTCTACCCATCAACAGAACAAATATTTATCCAGGCACTGTGGCTTGAAGCCAACTCCTATTGAATAATTGGGTTGTCTCACTTCAGGAAATGGCATTTATCATGTAGAGAAAGTGAATACCAGGCACTTACTAATGTATTGTGATCGTCCATATTGCCTCCTTTGATGGCTTGATTCATTTTGATTCAATCACATTGTACACTGCTCGTTTCCATGGTTTACGACCACCTTACAATCCAGCAGCTGTGGTCGTGCTTGCAAACTATAGAAAAAAGTGCCGGCCTCTCTGGTGGCTGGGACCGTGGGAGTGCCTATAGGGCGGTGCTTTTTCCTATAGTGTGCAAGCACGACCACTGCTGCTGGATTGCAGGGTGGTCATAACCCTTAGAAACGAGCAGTGTATAATGGGATGGAAAAATGAATCCAGCCAGCAAAGGAGGCAATATTACAGTGTTCATTTTAGGACATGGTCAGATATCATAGTCAAGTATCAAAATAATGCCAGTGTGCAGGGCCGGTTCTAGGTCAAATGGGGCCCTGGGGCGAAAAACAATAAGGGCCCCCCCTTCCTTCCCGGCAGCACACTTCCCTCTCCTCTCTCCCCCCCTCCCCAGCCCCCTTCCCGGCAGCACACTTCCCTCTCCTCTCTCCGCCCCCCCCCCCCTTCCCGGCAGCACACTTCCCTCTCCTCTCCCCCCCCCCCCTTCCCGGCAGCACACTTCCTCTCCTCCCCTCCTATTGCAGCACACTTCCCTTCCCCTCCCTCATGGCAGTACACTTCCCTGTGGCAGGCTGGAACCTGGCGCTCGCTCCTTCCTTCTTCTCTCTGGGGGCGGAGCTCAGTGGCAACGTCAAACACAAAGACGTGCCTGTGCGGCAGCTACGCTCCAGCAGCCACTGCTCTCTTAAAGAGACAGGCAGGCTGAGGCAGCAGAGCGTAGCTCACAGAGGCCGCGGGCCCCGCCCCCTCCTCACTCTTTTCCATTAGCCCGCGGCCGCAGCAAAATAGTAGCCAGTCTAGTTAGTTTGCGGGCCGGTGCCGGGGGCCCCTAAGGACTCGGGGCCCGGGGGCAATTGCCCCCCTTGCCTCTATGGAAGCGCCGGCCCTGCCAGTGTGACACCTGACCCTGACAACTGAGTTTGAATTATGCTCTTCATAGGTCAGGGTCAAAGTGAGAATGAGTTATAGGTATACTATGTATTTGTATGCAAAATTGCATAGATTAATAAAATCCCAGGTTAACCCTAAGCAAGCCTATAGCTCAATCAGTGTCACACATGACTTAAATTTGCCTCATATCTAGAGCTTAATAAAACAGTTACATTTTTTAAAAGCTGAAAGGGGTCTTGAACCCATGCCCACTGGACTTAAGACAAGTGCACTACCACTGAGCTATAAGCTTGCTTAGGGTTGGCCTGGGATTTTATTTGTCTATGCCATTTAGTATATGAAAAGTAGAATGAGCCTAAAATTAGGAGCAAGGCTGACGCCTGACTTAGGCCTCATGCACACGACCGTTTTTTTTATGCTGTCCGCAAAAAGAGGTTCCGTTGTTTAGCGGACATGACCCAAAAGATTTTACCAAAAGACAGGCTGACAATTTTTGCCAAGTGCCTGCCAAGGGATCCGCAAAAAAAACGGACGCGGATGACACACGGATAGCCATCCGCATTTTTTCACGGTCCCATTGACTTGAATGGGTCCGTGAACTGTTTTTTACGGACAAGAATAGGACAGGTTATATTTTTTTGACGGACTGAAATCACGGACGCGGAGGACAAACGCTGCATTTGCCGAGTTTTCCACGGACCCATTGAAAACCAATGGGTCCGCAGAAAATCACGAAAAACGGAGCAACGGACACGGAATCAAACAATGGTCGTGTGCATGAGGCCTAAGGTTAGTAGTCAGATATCAGCGTCACACATGACTTGAATTTGCCTCATATCTAGAGCTTAAAAAAATGTCAAATTTTTTAAAGGCTGAAAGGGGTCTTGAACCCAGGCCCACTGGACTCAAGACAAGTGCACTACCACTGAGCTATAAGCTTGCTTAGGGTTAGCCTGGGATTTTATTCATCTATGCAATTTTGCATACAAATACATAGTATACCTATAACTAATTGTCACTTTGACCCTGACCTATGAAGAGCATAATTCAAACTCAGTTGTCAGGGTCAGGTGTTAAAGTCCGGTGTCAGGTGTCAGAGTCAGTTGTCAGGGTCAGGTGTCACACTGGCATTATTTTGATACTTGACTATGATATCTGACCATGTCCTAAGATGAACACTGTACAATATGGACAATCACAATACATTAGTAAGTGGCTGGTGTTAACTTCCTCTTCTACATAATAAATTATTTGTTGAAGTGAGAGAACCTCTTTAACTTTTTGGTGTGGTTCTTACCCGTTTGATTAAAGAGGGGTTCCTACCTGGGACTATGTGACAAAAGCCTGTTCTGTCAGAGTAGTAATGAAGAAGCATGGTTCCATCACTTGTCTTTTCCACTCGAAAGGAAGGAGCATTCATTTGCTGTAGACAATACAGTATATGGATATAAGCTGAAGTTCCTAAATGTCAGCAGCCTGCATAATGTCAGATGTGATATAAACTGGTTCTTTGTTTTGTTGGGGAAGAACTAATCAGTATGTGGATTTCTACCATAGTGAATGGGATAGAATGCATAAAGAAAAAGCATTTGCTAATTTCAATCTTCCTTTCTGCATCCGGTAGACATGGGTGATATTACTGCATATAGTATTTGGAGACATAGTTAAACCGTGACTTAGAAGAAGCTACTTTTAGTGTAAAGAGTCATAGACTAAATCCACGTCCCATCTCCAGAAATCTACTAACCCTAACTCTTGATATTATATTTTTCTAGAAAGGCATCCAGGCCCCTTGTGGATATTTTTAATCAATCAACCATCACAACATATAATAAAAATCAGTTGTTGAAGGTTATGCATTCTGGGTATCTTCCAGAAAAAGAGAACCATCTCACTAGCGCCACCTTTTGGAAGTAGCTCCCTATGAGTCAAAGTCCTACTTTTTAAAAAGCCTTAGGATATGACAAGGGAAAATAGCCAAGCCACATATCCATCCGAGGGCAGCAGCTTTATGGTACTTGCCCCTCATCAGTACGGATTCAGGTTCGCTGAGTGAGATACCTTGGGTGCAGCTTAGGGGGGTACTGTCTTTCCTTAAAGGGGTGTCTCACTTCAGCAAATAGCATTTATTATGTAGAGGAAGTTAGTACAAGGCACTTACTAATGTGATTGTCCATATTGCTTCATTCACTGGCTGGATTCATTTTTCCATTGCATTATACACTTCTTGCTTCCATTGTTATGACCACCCAGCAATCCAGCAGCTGTGGTCGTACTTGCAAACTATAGCAAAAAGAGCCGGCCTCTCTGGTTGCCGGGACCGTGGAAGTTCGCATAGGCTGGTGCTTTTTCCTATATTGTGCAAGTACGACCCCCACTGATGGATTGCAGGGTGGTCTGATAACATGGAAACGAGCAGTGTATAATGTGATGGAAAAATATATCCAGGAAGCAATATGGACGATCACAATACATTAGTAAGTGCCTCATATTAACTTTCTCTACATGATAAATGCTATTTGCTGAAGCAAGACAACCCCTTTAAGGAGGCCAGCTGTGTATGGAAACTTAGTGGCAATGCTCAATAGAAATATGCAATATGCAAGGAGATATCTACCAGAGAAAGAGAACCATCTCGCTAGCACCACCTTTTGGAAGTGGGTGCCTATGAGTCAAAGTCTGACTTCTTAAGGAGCCCTGACAAGGGAAAATAGCCAAACCAGATATCCATCCATCTTTCTCTGGGAGATGCCTCTTTGGATATTCTTTTCCCATGGTGCACTACTGCTAAGTCTCGGCAAAGCTGGTCTCCTTAATAAGAACCAATAGCCCCCATCCAAGCTGAAAGTGCTGCGCTATTTTGTCCAGCAAAAAAGATGAACACCATAACAGAAACCTGGTAGATCCCATTATAACGCTGTCCATCAGGTGCATTAGAATCCTTCATATGATGGATCCAGCACTACTTAAAAATGGAAATTGCAGTACAGATGTGCCGAACAAAGTCTCAAAGTTGGTAGCAGTAAGGCCTCTTTCACACGAGTTGGTCCGGATTCGGTCCAGATTCGTTGCGGATGCGTTCAGTGAAAACTGTGCGATTTCGCAGGCAAAACCATTCAGTTTTGCCTGCGATTGCGTTCAGTTGTTCACGCTCGTGATAAAAAACTGAAGGTTTACAAACAACATCTCCTAGCAACCATCAGTGAAAAACGCAACGCACCTGCACTTGCTTGAGGATGAAATGCATTCACTTCTATGGGGCTAGGGCTGCGTGAAAAATGCAGAATATAGAACATGCTGCGATTTTCACACAACGCACAAGTGATGCGTGAAAAAAAACGCTCATGTGCACAGCCCCATTGAAATGAATGGGTCAGGATTCAGTGCGGGTGCTATGAGTTCACATCACGCATTGCACCCACTCGCTCGTGTGAAAGGGGCCTAAAACAGTTCTATATGGCATTTCAGTTATTTGATCAGTTATTTCCATCAGTTAGGGCTCATGCACATGAACGTATTTTCGTTCCGTTACCGATGCGGACCGTATACGGAACCATTCATTTCAATGGGTCCGCCAAAAAAATGGAAGGTACTCCGTGTGCATTGCATTTCCGTATTTCTGTTCCGCAACATTTTGAGTCTTGTCCTATTATTGTCTGCAAATCACCTTCCCTGGCTCCATTCAAGTCAATGGGGCCGCAAAAATACGGAATGCATACGGAACACATCCATATTTCATCCGTATTTTGCGGATCCATGCCCACTTTGCCCATGTGTTTACTGTTTACAAACATTACAGTACATTACTCATTACCGCAAAAAACAGATCGCATACGGTAACCATACGGAGATTTTTTGCGGAACTACAGAACGGAAACACTACGTATCCAAAAAACGGAACAACGGATCCGTGAAAAACGGACGCAAAACACAGACGGTCGTGTGAACAAGCCCTTATTGTGAACCTAAACCCGTAGTGATGCTTACTCAAAGATCAGGTATAAGGCTGGGAACACACCTAAGCGTTTCTGAATCGCGCGTATGACGCGTGTTTTACGCGCGTTTTTGGATGCGCGTTTTGTAACTCAAGAAACGCTGCATCATGCACGCCGATTCAGTGATTCTCCCTATTTCAGCATGGTATCATAGTACGCTGCTGAAAAACGCCGCAAAGAAGCTTCATGCTGAAGCTTGATCTAGCGTTGGCGTTGTTCAGCTCGTTCAAACGCGCTGTAAAACGCCCAAATGTGAACCATGCCCATAGGGAAGCATGGCCTTCCACATGTTGTGCGTTTTACAGCGCGTTTGAACGCGCTGTAAAACGCTCAGGTGTGAACTTAGGGAACTAAGGGAAAGATCTGCATCTGTTCTGTGTTTTTGACCTGCACCTTTTTTTGACTCACAATAACTGATAGATATAAATGATCAAATACCTGAAGTGTGAACTCAGCCTTATGAGAAATGTAATATCATACAGCATTGCCATTTAATATAATAGAATATTTTATAAGGAATGACCTTATAGGAAAGCGTCAGGTAGCTATGAAGAGCATCTAGATTCTCAATAAACTCGGTCAGATTCCCTCCCAATGTTCGTAACATTCGATCGTATCCAGACTGCTTACAGAAGGAGAAGAAATAAGCTCCAAATAACTTCAGAACTTCTTCTTCAGATAAACCTGTAAACCAAACAATGGCGTTACATGTAAATACCTGGAAAGGGCACAGAGGTAGAAGTGAAATGCAGTTCAGGTGAATGCCCTCCCTTAAATGCCATTTTTTAATTTTTTTTTATCAAAATATGTTCAGATTTACACGCTGATTAATTTTTATTATATATCTCCATAGCAGTCAGAGATTAGTTTTTCTGATATAGAGGACCAAATCCCCTGCATAGGCCTCTTTCACACGGGCGTCACATTTGACGGCCGGATAAGAGGCGGATGCGTTGCGGGAAAATGCGCAATTTTTTCGCGCGAGTGCAAAGCGTTTTAATGCGTTTTGCACGCGCGTGCGAAAAATCGCCATGTTTGGTACCCAGACCCGAACCCGGACTTCATCACTGAAGTCCGGTTTCGGGTTGAGTATTCTGTATATTTTATTATTTTCCCTTATAACATAGTTATAAAGCAAAATAATAGCATTCTCAATAGAGAATGCAAAGTAAAAAGGGCAATAGAGGGTTAAAAATAATAAAAAAACGAACTCACCTCCTCCATTAGATCGCGTAGCTGCCGGTCTCCTGTTCTGTATTCAGCTGGGCGGGGGGTGAAGGACCTTCAGTGATGTCACTGGGTCACGGGTCCCCATCCCGATTGTCTCCTAGCAACCATGCGGGAAAATCACACCGCATCCACACTTGCTTGCGATTTTCCCGCAGCCCAATTGACTTCTATGGGGCCTGCGTTGCGTGAAAAACGCAGAATATAGAACATGGTGCGATTTTCACGCAACGCAAAAGTGATGCGGGAAAATCACCGCTCATGTGCACAGCCCTATTTAAATAAATGGGTCCGGATTCAGTGCGGGTGCAATGCGTTCACCTCATGCATTGCACCCGCGCGGAAATCACGCCCGTGTGAAAGGGGCCTTAGACAGGCTTAAACCTTATAAATTTGTTAGAGGGTGCATGGGAGCTTACTGCAAACTGCGTTATTATTAACCCCTTCCCACCACAGCCATTTTCCGTTTTTTCATTTTTGCTTTTTCCTCTAATCTATAGTTTCTATTGATATCATATCATGAAGTATGTGCGACTTTTTTATCACTTTGTATTAAGTCTTTTTTTGAGAAGCAAAGTGGCCAAAAAATTGCAATATAGCCATTCACAAACTTCAGGCATTTTCAGATGCGATAATACCAATAAGTTTTTTTTTTCTAGATATTATTTGGTGAAATTGGGTGATCATTTTTTTCCTTGTTTTTTCTTCTTATATTTTTATTGCTCAATAAAACTTTCCTAGGGTGGGTTCACACTAGCGTTATGGTTTTCCGTTATGGCTTTCTGTTATAACGTGGTTATAACGGAAAATAATGGAATCCATAAAACAGAGGATGGATCCGTTCTGGAGCCCATAGACTTCTATTATGACGGAATGCAAAACGGAAGCCTTTAAAAGGAATTCTGTTTGCTTTCCGTCATAATAGAAGTCTATGAGAAAGCATAACGGATCCGTCTGGTTCCCGTGATGGAAGACCGAAAACAAAGTCCTGTCAACAGGACTTTGTTTTCCGTCTTGCATAACGGGACCCAGACGGATCCGTTATGCTTTCCCATAGGCTTCTATTAGGACGAAGCAAAACGGAATGCCTCTTAAAGGCTTCCGTTTTGCATTCTGTCTTATGGATTCCGTTATTTTCCGTTATAACCATGTTATAACGGAAACCATAACGCTAGTGTGAACCCACCCTGTAGCAAGATAAAAGCAAAATCAACATACACACGCCATACTAAGATACAGGATCAGATATAAAAAAAAAAAAAACATAGCATACGAATGCACCAATACATAAAAAATGAGTGCCTGCCTGACTCACTGTCTTCATGTGGGTCAGGGTGACACAATGTTATAAGTTATCAGTTGCCATTTTTAATCATGTACTTGAAGTTGAAATTTGCTCCAAATCTGGAGGAAATCTCCTCCATTACTGGCACCAGGTAAACCTGGGTCATTATCTGATTTAGCATGCATTGAATGCCAAATCAATAGTAAAGTATACAGCAGTGGGTCTCACCGGCCCCCAAGGACACCTGATGTGTAAAACTTGGTGACTGCATCGAACCTCAAATGACTGGCACTTACGGAGCATTCTGCAAGCCTCTTTGACCATTCTCAGCGTGATAACATCATCATAAACTTCATAAGTCATGAATGTATCCTGGACCTCAGCAAGGCTTCTGCAAAGTAAATATAATAGCTGAAACGCACTGCCTGTCTTGCAGGAGATCAGTAGTGCTTTAGGTAGGACTATACATATATTTGTCATTTAATATTATTATACGGAATGTGTCAGAAAATTACCAGTTTTTTAAATCACATTTTTGTGTGAAACTTTTTTTTTTTTTTTTTCATGTGACTATATTAAAAAAAAACTCATAATCCTGTCATTTTCACACTAATGATATATCAAACTTCCTCTTCTGTACAAGTAACTTTTCAGCAGTCATTTCATCATTACTGAAGACAGGATTACAATGACACATAACACCTACACCCAGATAACATAGGAACCACCATTCACAATAAGTTCCTGTTCAATACTTTCGTCCCTTTACAATGACCTCTGCACAGGGCACAGAGGATGCCTTAGAAATTCTCCCATAGAAGTAAATGAGGTCCCTTCCTGACCATTGTGTCTATGGAGCATGGGGCTGCTATAAAGCATACCTCTAAATAGGAAGTCTTCACATGTTATTAGACCTAGTGTCTAGTGCAGAAACTTCAATTACAGGATTTTTATTTAATATAGCTAGAGAGATGGAATGTAAGAAATAATTACTTAAAATTCTAAAACAATATGTACATAAAAACTTGATTTATATAATAAATCTATTTCTGACAACAAATTAGTATTAAAAAAAGAACACAATAGATGCAAATATTATATATGGACTAAGGCTGGTAACATACCTAGGCGTTTCTGAATCGCGCGTTTTTGCAATTAAGAAACGCGCATCATACGCGCGATTCAGTGATTCACCACTATTTTAGCATGGCCCATAGGCGCGTTAAAACGCCCCAAAGAAGCTCATGCTGAAGCGACAGCGTTTTGCGTTTTTCAGCGCGTTCAAACGCGCTGTAAAATGCCCAAATGTGAACCATGCCCATAGGGAAGCATGGCTTTCCACATGTGCGTTTTACAGCGCGTTTGAACGCGCTGTAAAACGCTTAGGTGTGTACCTAGGGTAAGTCCTCATTCCAGTATGATAAAATCTGAGACTCTCTGTGTGACTATATGTGCAGGGCCTGCCCTCCTGAATGCAGATGCCTCTCCTGAGTGCATAGATAGGTTTGGAGTAGGACCTGCCTGACTGACTGAAAACACCTTGGCGCGGGTAGGTTGGCACAGATGTGTTTTGATCAGAATATATTGGCTGAGAGTCTCAGATCTTATCATATCAGAATAAGGACTTAGTCCATATATAATATTTCCATCTATTGTGTTAGGGCATTATTATTTGTGATTCTTCTTTTCTAATTGTAGCCATGCACATCCGCATATTCATTTATTTATTTGATTGTGCAGGATGTTTTTATTTTATCCTTTTTCTGTGTTTTTATTTTATTTTCAAATTCGCTTTAAGGTTTAAAATATAAAGGACAACTGGATGGATGGATAGATAGATAGATTGATATTAGAGATGGGCGAATTTCCGCTTATGAAATTCGTTCACACTTCGTTTGCTGGTAAAAGGTGAATTACGTTATGGATTCCGTTACCACGGAGAGGACTCCCCTGCATAACGGAAACGGGACGGATCCGTTTTGCAGCCCATAGACTTCTTATATGACACAATGAATAATGGAATGCCTCTAAAGGCATTCCCTTATCCATCCCATCATAGAATTGCGTTATGGTCCGTGGTAACGGAATCCATAATGCAATTCACCTTTTACCAAGAAACGAAGTGTAAATGAATTTCAAAATATGAAATTTGCTCATCTCTAATTAATATACGATAGAGAGATAGATATGAAATAAATACAGTAGATAGAAAGATATAAAATAGATAGATAGATAGATAGATAGATAGATAGATAGATTCATTCATTCTAATTTATCCATACAGTATCTACAGCCTTACCAGCATTAGTTAAATTGAAAAAAAAAATGTATAATAAATAATATCCTGTAATGGGTCTAATAAATATAGACAGTTATGTTGTCACTTACTTTAATTTTTGCCATGCTTCATCCCCAAATTTTTCCACCACAAGAGCTTTTAAACAGGTGTTTATGAATCCATACTGCAATAAAAGGATTACATACTGATGACAAAGTAGTGTGAAATGGTTAAATAAGTTGAATGACTTTAGAACCTACCATGGTACGTGGTATATGACGGTGTGACCGCTCTCTCTCCTGTAATAATCCCTGTCACCAGTGGTGGTATTTAAGCTACCTGACGGGTGAACACACCTGCTGGTAGGAGGAGGCTGTATACATGAGAACAGCTGAAAATGTTTATTAACAGAGCAATATTCTAGATAGAGGCACCACTTACTGGAGCCAGAACTGCTGGACCTGATCTCTCCATTTTCTGGGGTCAGTAGGTAGCACTCAGCTCTGCTCACAGGGGGGATTACAGGTTTCAGTACAAAACTGGAAATAACTTCTGCATAAATTGTCAATTTATATCATTGTCAGGAAGGGTACACGTTTCTGGTTACAAAAAAAATCAATTTCTAAGTACTAAGAGTTAGGGCTCAGTCACATGGGCGTAGGAAGCCCCAAAAATCTGGGGGGGACAGCACTTATGGGGCCCCTGTGTCCCCGCCCACCCTCAAGCCACACCCACATATCTCTCCGCCCCCCCAAGTGCCAAAAATCTCTCCCCCCCCCCCCTTATGGGCCAGTGGGTCCGGTTTTAAAAAAAACACACACACACAAAACAAGACACCTGCGATGCGATGCAGGCCTCTTCCGGCCTGTGTCCCGCGTTGTACGGCTCACGGGTGGCGTGATGACGTCATCGTGCCGCCTGTACCGACATCTGATAGGCTGCTGGCCTAGTGCCGGCAGCCTATCAGAGGAGCAGGGAAGGGAGACGCCTCTCCCTCTCCTGCTCCGCAGCACACCCATCTGTATCGCTGTCCTGGGGACAGCGATACAGATGACTATGGAGATGAATGCTTCCACAATGGAAGCGTTCATCTCCCTGTGCCCCGCCACCGCCGCACACATTGTCCCGCTGCTGCTGGGGGGAATTTTTGCATACCTGTCCCCCCCGCATTATTTCCTGGGGGGGGATCCGACCCCGTCCCCCCCACCTCCTACGCCCGTGCTCAGTCACACGACCCTATGAATGGTTCCGCATCTGTTCCCCATTCATTTCAAGGGGCCGCAAAAGGTGCGAACTACACACCGTGTGCTGTCCGCATCCGCTGTTCCGTTCCGCGACCCCGCAAAAAATATAGAGCATGTCCTATTCTTGTCTGCGGACAAGAATATGTGTTTCTATTATGGGCTGCCCGTTCTGTTCCTGCAATTTGCGGACCGCAAAACACGGCACGGTTACAGGGGATGGCCGCTCAGGACAACCCTTCATGCTAATGTTTGGGCCTATGGATGTCAGAGAGAGGTTGCTGCTCCTACATGGGTAAAGAAAAACCACATGCAGATTCCCATGGCAGTAATGGCTGATTGATTGGTGTTTGATAAGCAGGAGCCACAGCAAACAGCTGATTACAGGCTGAGATCTACAGAAAATGGTGTTGTTTTTGAGAGAGAAGCATGTATATAGACGGGGTCCTCCATCAATCAGCTGGAGCAGAGAGCGCCTATGCCCCAGCAGACCCAGCATGTCCATGAAATACACAGATGGATCATTGTTTTTCATGGTCACCAAATATTGCTTAAAGGTTTATTCCGGCATTTTAGGTTATCTTCTATCCATAGGATAGGGCAGGGGCCAGCAACCTTTGGCGCTCTAGCTGTTTTGAAACTATAGGTGATTTAGACCGGATGATTCTGCAGCCAATTGTCAGGAAGGAAGCGTTCCATCCCGACAGTCGGCTACTCGTTCAGTGAAGGAGACCACTGTATTTACATGCAGTGATCACCTCCACAGTATGAGGACGAGGGAATGCTATTGTGATCCCTCGTCCTCATACAGATTCATGCTTTCTGAGAAGAAGATCGTTGTTTATAGACCACAATCTGCTGCCCAGAATCTAGGATCGGTGGTGCCTGCATGAACGACAGGATGACCCAATGAACAAGTGTTTCACTCATTCTTTGGGTGATTGGTGGTACATATACATGGGCAGATTGGCGGGAATGACAGTTCACAGGAACGGTTATAATCTGACCGATTATTGGCTCATGTAAATGCAGCTTATGACTTCCAGCATGCACAGCTGCTCAACTGTTCTCTGCACTTTCCTCGATGGGAATTGAGCCTGCTGGGAGTTGTAGTTTCACAACAGCTGGAGGGCCAAAGATTGCTGGGATAAGGAATAACTTTTAGATTGGTGGGGGTCCTACCGCTGGGACACCCACTGATCAAGAAAATGGGGGCTCTGTACCTCACCTCTAAAATAGACATAGGGGCAGGTCAGGCATGCACACTACCATTCCATTCATCTCTATGAGGCTGCCGGAGATAGCCAAGATAAGCCTTTAATATCCTCTGTGCTGCGAGCAGAAGAATAAAATACTCGCTGCTATGTCCCCCTACAGATTTTAGCTCTGGAGGTCTCTGCAGTGGGATAAACTGTGATTATCTTGTTTTAGGTAACAAAGAAGCTTGTTAACTTCTATGAATGTTATATTTTTCATCTTATGGAAATTATAAAAATGGTAACTGCTGCTTGTTACTGTTTTCATCCCCGTCTTGTCACCTCAGCTTACCTTGAATATGTTTATGTCTGATACTTGTTCTTCAGGTCATGGCAGCCGATCAGATTTATGGTGTAGTAAAGCCTGGCAGTAGACTGGCATGTCCATTTCTCCCTGGTGGAAATCAAATACCAATTAAGCCGCAAGCCCCGGAAGAGCATAGGATGGGAATGGTAGTGGTAAGTGGGCCAGGCAGTGACAGTAGGGTGCACTCTTTCTTCCCTTGGGGCACACCCTAATGTTGGGGCTACTGCCTGATGGCAGTTGGAGTGCCGTTGGTTTAAATGTTGTACGGGTGCAAGGCAGGAGATGTAGGAGCAGTTGCCGATGAATGGTGCTGGGGTCAGTAACCAGGCCAGTTGTAGAAAATAAACAAGTCTGTCTTTATTAAAGTGCAGAATGGTAGTTGTAGTACATCGAAATATATCAAACACAGTTCCAAAAAATTCACAGTGCAAATCTTCCCAGATAGCGATATATGGATATAAGTCAGGATGAGAGTTGTAGTACTCTTTCCCTCTGTTTTTCCAAAGTTTCTCTAGCTGCAGAATCTGAGGCTGGCGATAAGGCTCTTGCAAAACTTGTCTGTAATTCCCAGGCTGAGAGGTACAGGATTAAGGTACAGTGAAAGGTGTCTTAGCAGTGTTCCTCTCACAGCAGTAAAGTCTCTATCAGCTTTAAACAGTAAATACCTTACTGACTGATTTTGATGCAAATATCTCAGAGATAGTGATTCTTTAGGATTGAGGTCTAGTTTTTCCAAGGAGTGAGCACTTGTAGCTCCTTTCACTTCCTCAGTAAACACACTACACTAAACTAGGGGCAGACTTAAGTGCATCACCTGGCTTCCTACAGGGGCAGAGTCAGTATGGTTAACCCTGGCTGATCCCTACATAGTTACTGTATATAGGTTACACAATACATTAAATAATAATATATAACAAGAAACAATTATACTTACCACTACTTACTTTCTATACAAAAGAGGTTTGTACACCTTATTAAAATCTTTCCAAAAGTTTTGTAAAAAGCACGATAAGTGACTTACCCATATAATAAAGAATATAACAAGTCCTGCCCCCTTGTTCCAGTACAATCTCTTCCCTAACTGTACAGGGCTCTTGTCCAGAACATGGCCACTGATGGAGGGACAGGCAACCAGACCGGTCCATCAGTAGCCTCCACTGAATAACACTGCACACGTGACTAGCATGTCCAGTGCTGAGCAATGATGGCCGCTGATCGTTGGGTCTGGTGACTCATAGTCACATGCACTGTGCCGAAATGGTAAGAGCCAAATATCACACATAATACATAAGGGTACGGCTACACGGTGACCCTGGTTTCATGACGTGTATTTCAGGCAGGATAGCAAAGTAGCGCTGATCCCATCGAAATGAAAGGGATCGCTGCGCGAGTCGCAAACAATCCAGCAGGTCTGGATTTTTTTGCAAATTGCATAGCGATCCCATTTATTTCAATTGGCACGACCGCTACTCTGTGGTCGCTGTGTCGCCGTACCGTAAACGTTTCGGCTAATGGACAACATTTTAATTGGTTGAAAACCATCTTTTATGGAAAGTTAATTATTTGTTATATTTTACTAATAATTGATCTTTAAAATGGCCTTTACAAAGGATTTCCACCTAAAACATAAAAATGGCCAAATATTAATGAAAAGGATGCTGGCATTTTTCAGTTGCCATTTTGTAAAAATGATAGAAGCCTGCACACCCACATTTGATGTCACTTGAGTTAGCTTCTAGGCAAGTGATGATTAAGAACTTTTTTGAAACGCGTTGATCGTAAAGGGACGTGAGAAGATATATTTTACTGCCGCTGTATTTCTGACACTGCAAATAAAGAGACAACACTCGAGAATTTGATGCTGGAGTTTCTTCTGTTTTTCTCTACAAGTGACTAAAACCTGTCACTTTGTCAGCGATAGAACACGTTGCTGAAAGTAGTATTGGGATAGCAAATTCAAACTGACGACCAATATGGCGGCACTTCCTGTTGGCTCTGCTGTAACATAAAAGAAGAAATGCCAAAATCTCTGTAAGTAAACAAAAAATAATTACCAAATTTTGGTTACTGCTGTAACATTTGATTTATTAGTACATGGCCAATTTTATATATTTTATGGGGAAAAATTGAAGACTAAAAACCCCACTTGGAATGTGAGTTACAAGAGGAAAATTTAATATTAAGTGTCACATTTCTGGGTATTTATTGAAGAGGAGCTGTAACCTCTCTTGACATGTCCATTTTAGCTACTGCATAATGCTAATTGCATCCACAATTCTGGAGCATCTATTCTTGTGACTCTATGTTGTATCACTCCTTTATTATTCTTGCTAAAAGTTATGAATGAATTACTATCAGTTTGCAATGAAGGTCTAGATGGTTGAGAGTCTGCCCAGGGTCACACCCCCAACTGGTAACACCCAGATGGATCTTTCTTGCTAACTGCTGGCAATATATTCATACTTTCTAACAAGAGTAATAGAGGAATGGCACATCAGAGTCATAAGAATAGATGTCCCAGAATTGTTATTACAAGGGGAATCCAAGTAGTTGCTAAAACAGATATAGCAGAGAGATGACAGGCCCTCTTTACCACCCAATGTTTTTCCCACCATTCCTGAACATATAATGTAATGGCAGGTATATGTCTTACTTTATAAAGGCATCATATAACCCAGTTTACATCTGAAATAGAGAAGCTGGTGTGATAAGACATTTTCAAGGTTTATGTGATTATACTGACATCTGCTGGACATTATGCATCCTCACATGCTTCATTTGTTACCAGACAAATCCTGTTAAGGGGAAAGTGTCATCAGAAAATGATCGATTATTTAAAGGGAATCTGTCACCAGCGACCTCCCTATCAAACTGTTTGCATAGACACATAGCTGGGGTTCACCTGATTAAAACGCTGTTTTTCTTTTGTTGATCCGAGGCTCCATTCCGGAGTTATGATACTTTTTCTTAATATGAAAATTAGGCCTTTAGTGCAATAAAGGTAAAGGCATCGTCGTTGCTCTTGATGGATCCAAGTTCCGCTCTTTCCTGTGGCCAGCCCCTCCCTCACTGCATTAGCACTCCCTGGCCCTGGGAATCAAATCAGTGAGGGAGGGGCAGAACGCAGAAATGAGTGGAGCTTGGGTGCAACATGAGCAATGGTGATGCCCTTATTGCACCAAAGGCTTAATTTGCATATTGAAAAATAAGTATCATAACTCCGGAACAGGGCCTCAGATCAACAAAAGAAAAACAGCGTTTTAATCGGGTGAACCCCAGCTATGTGTCTATGCAAACAGTTTGATAGGGAAGTCGCTGGTGACAGATTCCCTTTAAAGGCAATGTACACCTTTGGGGGCAATTTTTTTATTATTGCATTGTACTCTTTTTTAGCTAAAAATCAATTTTTCAATTGTTTTTTTTTTATTAAAAATGTGGAGTCCTCTTTCCTGTACATACAGTTTCCATCAGTTGGGGAGCTGACGGCTCCTTATCTCTGCTCTCTGACATTATAAACACTCATTATAGCTCAGTTCTTATCTTACTGATAAGAATGTGGCTTAAATAAGTGTTTTATGACCTCTCAGTAGTTTAGAGATGAGGGTTATTAGCTAGTTACACAGTTAATAAAACAGTTAACCCTTTGTGACAGAACGGCTCAATATTTTTAATAAAGGCCAATTGAAGGTATACCTTGCCTTTAAATCATGGTTTATGTTAAACCTATTTTTAATAAGTTTTGGTGACTTTTTAATTTTTCATGTCATTACCTATGTTTAAAAAAATATATAAAAAATGCTGTTTTCACACTGGCCTCTAAGCCTCATAATATGTCGGCCTCTTCTGTAGTGACCACTTTTCAGCAGTCATCTCATTATCATCACAGGCAGGATTACAATGACAAAACAGAATCCATCATTCAAAATAGGTGATGTCACAGCTTATCTACTCCTGCTCCCTACAAAATGACCTCTGGGAAGAGCACAGAGCATGTCTAGAAATCTCTCCCATAGACATTAGTGAGTGATCTCCTGTCTATTGTGTCTATGTGGCTGTTGTAAAGCATGTCTCTAAATGCTGTTAACAGCAGCTCAGGTAACATAATCATGTTCAGAAAATAGAATAAAAAAAAAAAAACTATGATCAGAAAATGAAAACAATAGTTATGTCTCTGAGTATCTGATTTTAATTAGAAAAAATATAGGCGGTACATTCTTCAAGAAAGAGCATCTAATGAGGTCTTTTCTGGGTCACGTCAGTGGCAAAATTTAAAGTTTGATCAAATTACTGTCCTGATAGAGGGAACGATAAAAAGTGTTACGTTAAGTTCTACTTTAGTGTAAAGAGGAACTGTCACCTCTCCTGATATGTCTTAGTACCTACTTGCACCCCCATGTAATAATTCCAGAGCATCTATTCTTGTGACACTGAAGTGTCATTCTGCAAGTATTCCTACTAGAAGTTATGAATGAATTTCTCGCAGTCTACAGTGAAGTTCTTTCTGGGTGTTATCAGTTGGAGGGGGTGTCCCTGCATAGTCTGACACTGGCACCACTGATTGGATAGTGTCAGACTGTGCAGGGTCACACCCCCAACTGAGTAGCACCCAGCTGGACCTTCCCTGGAAACTGATAACAATTCATTCTTAAAGGGGTTGTGCAGAGGTTTTATATTGATGACCTATCCTCCGGATAGGTCATAAATATCTGCTCGGTGGGGGTCCAACACTCTTTTCCCTTACTGATTAGCTATTTAAAGAGGAGGGGGCACTCCATTTGAGCGCTGTTTCCTCTTAATTATACTGCACGTCATCTCTTTTGCAGCAGCGGCGTAGTGAATGGAGCGAGTACTTGTAATTACACTCACTTCCAAGATGATGGGCAGTGTAATGAAGACGACGCAGTGCTTGCATGGAGTGCCACCTCCTCTTCAAACAGCTTATCAGCGGGGATGCCGAATGTCGTACCCCCACCAATCAGATATTGATTACCTATCCTGTACAATCCCTTTAACCTCTAGTAGGAATAATAGAGGAATGGCACAGTCATAAGAATAGATGCTCCAGAATTGTTATTAAACGGGGAATGCATGTAGCTATTAAAACAGGCATGTCAGGAGAGGTGACAGGTCCTCTTTACCATTGGCTAAATTATGTGTTCAGTCTTACAGCATATTTGAATAAGATTCAAGGTAACTTTTACAGCACATATTTGAAGAGGGTTAGATGATGCCATAATGCCTGTGGTCATCTTGTCCCAAAAGTTTGGAGCTTCTTCTGTAAGCTGTGATGTAACAGAGAAGTGGGCTGGCTTATCTAATAAACTAAGTCAGGCACCCAGCCCCTTCATACATGTCACTGACACCCAGGGAAGAAGCTGCTGTCAGGGAGTTTGTGTCGATTTGTCACAACTTACAGAAGAAGCTGTGAACTCCTGGGACAATGTGGCCACAGGTGAAATCTGGCGATCCAGGACTCCACAGAACATTTTTTCTAGTGTTTGATAACCCTTTTAAGGTTAGTGGACCATTTCTGGCTCAGTGGCTACTCTAGCACTGTTGCCTTGTAGCTCTCTGCAGGTTCCAACATGACCAAGAGCAACATCTACATGAAATTTGTATGTTCTCCGCGTCTCTGTGACTTTCTTCAGGATACTCTGGTTTTCTCCAAAACCTGCAACATAACTGAAGGTTTTTGAGGGGGTAATCTTTAAAATAGTCATGTTAACTCCTAAAAAAATAAGGAAACCAGAAACTATACTTCCAATAAAAAATCCTATTTTATTAACTGTCAATCCATGATAGGAAGGCTTTTTGGAAGACCAAGCAAGTTTTGAAGAATACATTATAACGGACATTATATACAATTTAATTCCCTTCCTTCCTCCTGTAGCATACACTCATTTATAAATGCTGTTAATCAATCATGTCCATACATTAACGTGGCACATTGAAGTTTGGTGTTCTCAAACAGTCATAAACAGTTACATCCACAGAGGGGTGGACTGAGACTATTCTGAATTAGAGCAGTCCGCGAGGGTCCCTAGCCCACAGCCCCTTAGTCAGTTATAACTTTAACAAAAACGGGAGGGGGGGATTTATCAAGACCAGTGATTTCTGTGCCGGTCATGATATCCCCTGTGCTGCCAGAGGATGTGCAGTCAGTGCTCCTAAACTGAAATCTACAACAGCTCAGAGCTGCCATAGATTTCAGTCTTCATTGGCGTTAGAAAACTGGTGTAAATGAAGGAAAACTTGTCAGGAAGGCTGGCCATGCCTACTTCGAGCTCTTGTCATGCCCCCTTTAGCGAAAATCCGCGAGATAAGACAATTTTCTAAAAAGTCACAGTTTAAAAGTAGCGAACACATAGTTTACAACTATTTAACGCCACTTTTCAGGCACAAGGGAGATGATAAAACTCTCCCTTGGTCCTCAAAAACTGGAAGTGATGAGTTCCTCAAATACAGATGTAGCGGGCGTTAAAGTAGTTCCTGGCGCGTTAACACACAAGCTTGTCGCACTGGCTTAGTTTAACAATGTGCAAAACTTCTAAAGCTTAACATTAGAATCGAGTTACACTGTTGGGTTAACATGTTAATCCATTGACGTTAGCACTTATTTACCTAAACCAAGTCTTTCACATACTAACCAACATTTCAGTTGGTAAAATCAGGGCATATAAGTAGTGATCATAGATCCGAAGTCGCTTAGGTCAAAACTTCGTTTGACTACTGTACAGAGATCTGTCTCTGTACAGCAATCAGATGTACGGGCTCCGGCGAGGTGAAATTCATTATCTCCGAAGTCTCCCGGGACTTCAGTGAATAACTTCGGACATCGATTTTTAAACTTGAAAACCATTTTAAAGCTTGAATTTAAAATCGGTTTCAGTGCCGAGGTACCAGCTGGTTTTAAAATGGTTTTCAAGTTTAAAAATCGATGGCCAAAGTTATTCAACAAAGTCTTGTGCGACTTCGGAGATCACAAATTTCCGCCCATACATTTGAATGCTGTACGGAGACAGATCTCCATACAGCATTCAAATGAAGTTTTGACCTAAGTGACTTCGGATGTATGATCCGAATCGTGCTTTACTCAACAATACATCTAAGCCCCGCCCACCCACTTTAGGCCACGGACAGCGCAAATTTGCCAGGACTGTCTCTGAAAATCATGGGCAGTCCTGGCAAATTCGGGACAGTTGGCAAGTATGATATTGTGACTATAGTGTTTGTATGGGGGCCTAGATTCATATACAATGAAAGGGAGTTTTGGAATGAAGTCCTATTTAATTGTCATCACAGGCTGGTGACAATCCAGCTTGCATAGGAGGCATCTGGTGTGGATTTCTGAAATAGTATTGTCAGAAGCTCCATCGTCTCATATTCTACCCCTGTGTCAGATACAGTCGTGACTTTTCTTTCTGCACAGTGTATCACTTCACTACGATTTTCATATTTTTAATTTGCGTGGAAACCGGTGTCATAATTTTGGCTCTTAAGCATCTTGTCTTGAAGAACTTCCTATTCTGAGAATTGTTTCAAAAAGGTTGTGCAGAGCATTGCAAACATAGAACAGGTCTGAAACTGGATTTACAGTTGCCCCCATTATAGTGCATATTATAGGGGTTTTCCAAGGGAATATTTTGTTAAACAGGTATGGAATGGGTTCAAAATAAAAATAATAATACTCACCCTCATGTATCTCCTGACGTTGCCGTCCCAGAACTGCTCTGGTCTCCACTGCTCTCCACATCCACACAGGATAGTGGTTTGGATTTGCAGGACAATAGGATGAGTTTTTTCGTCCCTACAAACCATGTTACTAAATGTCACACATTGTTTGATAAATTTGGCGCATCTTTATACCGAACACTTTTACCTACTAAAGTTTGCCTTGCTTTAGATTTTTTAGTAAGTCACAGATAGGTAACCACGTCCACTTTCCAACCACTTTTCAAAACTGCCAAGAACAGCGTAAAAATCATAACAAGTTGTGAAATTTGCTACTTTTTCTTACAGAATTCTGGCGCAAAGGGAATGATAAAATCCACCCCGTGAGAAGGCTCGAGGTCTTAGTAGGCCATTAGCACCAAGATACAAAGTTCTCAGCTAGCCATTACTTTATTTTTGGTCGAGGTTTAAATTTCAGTGTGTTAAATGCTCCTTCCACAGCTTTCGGCAGGTAGATTGGATATCTCTCTATCCTCTTAATACTTGTGTTCCCCATGCTGCTTCTCCAAGACTGGCTGTATATAGATGTTCTTAAGACTTCCTCTGTACTTCTCCTCGGGGCCCGCAAAATCCAGTTTGAATGTAAACTATGTTCTCTGCTACTGGTGGCCACTGAGGAGAAGGAGAACATGAAGAAGTAGAAGGAAGCAATGATTAAACAACTTACTAAAGACTAATAGGCGAAATACCAGCACAGATCTGTATGTATTGATGGAAACAAGTAGGGCAACGTAAGGTTATGATCTTCATAAATCTCACAGTTTTGACCTGATGATCTCAATATGGCCCAATTCACACCACCATATTTTTGGTCCGCATCTGATCCACTTTTTTTTTTTTTGCAGATTGGATGCGGACCCATTCATTTCAAACATCTGTATGTCAGTTCTGCGGCCCTGCAGAAAAGATAGAACACATCCTATTCTTGTCCGTTTTGCTGATAAGAATAGGCATTGTTATAATGGGGCTCGCGTAAAGTGCTGGATGCACATGGACCGCATCCGTATTTTTCAGATCTGTGATTTGTAGATCACAAAATGGATACGGTCATGTGAATGCCCTCTAAGGCCTCATGCATACAACTATGTCTGTTTTGTGGGTCTGCAAAACGTGGATCCCCAAAATACGGATTCGGTCCATGTGCTGTCTGCTTTTTTTTTTTTTTTGCAGACCCACTTCACTGGGTGCATGGTCCGCATTTTGCAGACATATCCTGTCTTTTTGCAAGATCTGCATGCTTTCCGCACCCGTATGTCTGTTCCACAATATGAAAGAACATGCTCTTTACTTGGCCAGAAAATGCAGACCACAGTCGCATTGAGGTTAATGGGTCTGCAAAAAATACGGATGCAACACAAACAGTATCCTTATTTTGCGGATCCACATTTTGCTGACTGCAAAACGGACATGGTTGTGTGCATGAGGCCTTATCATGAAGTAGAATTGCCCTTGATCACACTGGTAGATGCTGTTCTCTTGACAACCTCAGTTTATAATTACTGTCCGTATTTAAATCAATTTAAGAAACAAATTTCAGAACGCTACGAGAAAATCTATTGTTTAATGATCCCAAATCTCCAATTTGGGAGGATTTATTAGTGCATCTAAATTAAAAAATGAAGTAACTTTGTTATCTGGATTAGTAATGTTCTGTTGCTTTCTGTATGTGCCCCTACACAGAGCTATGGCTGCAGACTATAACAGTGGGTTCAGATTTGCCTGCATATCTGCAGCAGAATACATTTTGCTGAAGCTTAGCATTGAAAATCTCATTCCAACCCTGCAGAAATGTGTTGCTCTCGTTCATCTGCCCCTTCTTCATGCCAGCCTACAAGCAAAAGTAGAGGGGTCAACAGGACTGAACTAATATATGACTGCAGGGTCTGACTACACACAGGTCTCTGTAACCCCAGAAATACGTATATCTGCATAAGAGCTGTATACATAGAACGGTAGTATATTTTTTATCAAGAGTGTACACAATAAAATATTTTAATTTAAAAAAAAGTATACGACCTAAAGGCCCCCGCACAAATGAATGTATTGTTGGCTGAACACGCTGTGTATGGGGTGTTCCTGACTCTCCCCTGACAGATAATGTTGGGGGGAGAGAAGGATCAAAAAAAGTTAATATTTTTGCCTGATCCTTTAGTTTTCCCAGGAGGTGAGCCACCACCATAAGTGTCTGCCATCGGCTCTTTCCTCTTTCCCCATTGAATACACATACGTGTTTGGCCGAACCGAACATGTATATGGGAGAGATTGGGTAGATACAGCTGTTGGCAGAACAGTTGTTTAGCTGACAGCTATTGAATGTGGCCACCTAAAAGGGTTGTTTCATCTAGGAGTTTGGTGGCTTATCGCTAGGATATGCCATTAACGTCAAAAAGGTACGAATCCCACCTCTGTGACCCACACCTGTCTCTAAAGAGGGCCCCAATAAATTAATAAGACCATGCCATGCATGCGCAGAGTGCTTTTCATCAATTTCTATGGAAATTCCAAAAATAGTCAATAGTCGGGCTATTTTTAGGAGTCCCATAGAAATGAATAGGGAGTGCACTGCACAAGTGTGACCATTGCTCCATTCAATTCTATGGGACTGCAGGAAGTAGCTCAGCCAGCTCTGTTTTTTTCAGCAGTCCCATAGAATTGAATGGAGGCGGCCTCACATGCATGGGTGCCCTCCGCTCACTTCGGAGGTCCCATTCTGGAGATAAATGCAGGTCCCAGAGGTGGGACCCGCACCTATCTGACATTGGTGGCATATCCTAGCAATATGCCACCAATGTCTCAGATGAGACAACCCCTTTAAGGAATCTCATTTGAAGACCTAACTGCTTCCTAGGGACTTACTGTATGGTCATCCCTGTAAACAGGCCCTAGCAAACTCTGTCGTGGACTGTACTTGTGCATACGACAAAGAAGAGACTCCATTATATGGAGACCTATTGGCAAAGCTCCATGGGAAAGGAATATGCCAAGAGGTATCTCCATACAGGACTGGTCTCTTAAAGGAGATACATCACCCTGCCGAAGCCGTTTTCAGGACATGGCACTGAGCCAGCCAGAATCATACTCCATCCTGACGAGGGGCAAACACCTCAAAACAGCTGTCTACAGCTTTTCATATTACAAAGCTTGTTAAAAAGTCTGATTTTGACTCATAGGGGGCCAATTCTACAAGGTGTCGCTAACAAGATGTTCTCTTCCTTGGGAGATACTTCTTTGCATATGACAAAGAAGAGAAAAGCATATAACAGTGACAATTCCCTATTTCAGACTGAAATATTAATGTGTTAAAAAAAAATAGAATAGAAAAATTAAACAAAATTGAAAAGAAAATAGATATTTTAAGATGTAGGTAGCGAGCCTCCCATACCTGGAGGAGTGGGACAATCCCTTTTAAGACTCAAACTAGAAACATTTCACTTCAACTGAATTAGTATTAATATAAGCTAAACACAAACCATCAAAGTCAACATCTGCATGCTTGAAGTTGCTTGGTGCCGTCCTTATTCTCCTCTCCGTGTCCAGTTCTGCAATTACTGAATCAAAATAAGCTATAGCATCCATGATATCGGAGTTGGGACTCTGCTTTTCATTATCCTTTGAAACCTGTATAAACACAAAGAACAGCCGGTCATAAATGCTTCTAAATGAGTTTTCCAGGTAGTGACAACCGGTCAGAAGACCAGAAGTCTCCACAGTGCAGCACTTCATACTTCCTTCCAGCTGCTATAATGTTTCTACAACTGGTGACATAATTTGAACCAATAAGTCCGGAAATATCAAATGTACCTTTAATTTATCCTATGTTTCAGCAGTATATAGTAGGTTTTTCCAAGGTGTGTACAATAATAATACAAATATCCGAGTGGAATTGCCCCATATCATACCAAACACACATGCAACATTGCCTATAGCAGGCATGCTCAACCTGCGGCCCTCCAGCTGTTTCAAGACTACAACTCCCAGCATTCTCAGACAGCCTACAGCTACAAACCTACAGCAGGGCATTGTGGGAGTTGTAGTTTTACAACAGCTGGAGGGCCGCAGGTTGAGCATGACTGGCCTATAGTAATGAGACTACAGAGTCAATGCTTACACACAAGGGCATACATGTAGTTGATATAGCGTCCCTGGATAAGGAATCCCATATTTTATTTAAAAGGGGGTGAGAACCTGTGTAGGGATCCCCTCTTTGGAGGTCCTACAAGAAAGCCTGCAGGTTATGAAAAGAAGTTGGTGGCAAACAAGAATCGAGTCCTCCTGTCTCAGGCTGGCTTCACACGTTAGTAATACACTGGTATGATCTATATCAGTGTATTACTATCCTGCAGCGGCGGCAGGGAGCGCACGGCGTCATAGCAACCAATGACGCTGTGCGCTCCGGCTGTAAAGAACAAATCCAGCCCGCATTACCACGGACTGCTCACGTCCTAGTTTAACGGACGTGTGAAGCCAGCCTCAGGTGTTTAAGGGTGTGGTAGTGCTTACCTGCTCCACAAGGGGGCCCCATTGCTTCTCCTCATCCTATCTCTATGTCTTTCCCTGTTTATACAGACTGATGTTATACAGTCTCTATATATAATTGTGTAAACCCCCAAAGACTTTTCTAAATACATTTTCAGTAAATACAGATCAGACAAAAGAACTGTAGGGAAAACAGTGAAATGAATACAGCAGGTAACAAACAAGTGAAATTAAACAGCCAGTACATAGAAAAAGTCCAACTGACGGTAAAAAACTGAATTTGAATCTACATCAATGTCTGAAAATCAAACATTTTCATATCTAGAAGAGAGTTCCTTTGACTATATTTTAAAAAGAAGCCTGCTGAGATATGCTTAGTAGTTCAACAAAAATAATAAAAACAAAGTACAAACCAGAGCAACCAAAGGGAAGGGAGAAGAAAGTGGGGACATTCTTAAAGAAGACGACAATGATGAGGGTAGAGCTCATCAGGAGTTTGAAGTAGTAGCACTTATACTTCAGGTGGAGTAGGATATCTTTTAAAGCCTTAGCCCCTATAAGAGGCCCAAGGGAGCCTTCATTTATGGAACTTCTCCATCCTCATATGTTCCCAACCCCCAAACATTTCTGTTAATGGGCCCAACAGTGGATTTGTTCATTCTCTTTTCGCAGGAACCACAGCAGGAGGACTAACTGGTCAGTGGTAGTGATGTTACTATTCACAAAGCTAAACCTGTACATGTTAAACTGCATACAGGTAGAATAATAAAAATGGTATTGACATGGTTAGACTATATAATTTACAGAGCTCTATGGATTTTTGCATGTAACAGAGCAACAACTAGTTATTGGGCTAGTATACACTGTTGTAAAATTTGATAGCCTGAATATCCATCTCCCAAAATTGTTATGGCAAAGCAAACTTCAGCAAAACTATCTTTAAAAAAAAAAAACTCTCATGATAAATATCTCCCGTGTTGTATTTATTTGTCACCCAGCTGTGGGGTAGTGACCACTGAACTCCACCCTCACCCCTGTCCCTGCCTACTTGCCTCGCAAGTCCTAGCGACAAAGGACAACTGGTCGACAAACCCTAGCTAGAATAGTGCAGGGAAGACAAACAACACATAAACAGAAATTTCAAACAAGCCGCGTCAAAACCAAGAGAGCAAAAAGGTACCGGAGGAGCAAGCAGAGAATCGTCAGGACAAGCCGAAGTCAAACTAGGAGAGCACGCCAAGCCCAGAGGATGAGACGGACGGGAAATCGGTAGCCAAGCAGGAACAAACAAACCAGGTGAGTATCATGCAGGAAGGACCTCAATAACAGGCAATCTGTGGCCGGCAGTTGCCTGTTTAAATAGTGCCCTAGTAGTCATGTGACGTGGCCAGCGTCACATGACTCTTGAGTTCTAATGCAGCCCATATAGCCGGGCGCTGAGTGATCAGCTTGGCACTCAGCCCCAGTCTGGTTCCCACGGGAACGGGCGATGTCGGGTGCGCTGATGACGCGAGCGTGCCTCGGCCATGCCCGCCTCCTGGAACCACGCAGAGAGCGCATCGTGACAGTACCCCCCCCCCCTTCTACATGGGGCCACCGGACACAAGGCCCCAGGACACAGCTTCTCAGGATGTTCCAAATGAAAGTTTATGACAAGCCTAGTGGCGTGAACATCCTCAGCTGGTACCCAGGACCTTTCTTCCGGTCCATAGCCTTTCCAGTGTACCAGATACTGTAAAGAGTTGCGGACTCTACTAACATCCAAAAATTTTGAAACCACAAATTCCTCAGAATTATTAACCAGTACCGGCGGCGGAGCGGGCTGTGAAGGAACAACAGGAGTAACATGTCTTTTCAGCAGAAATTTATGGAAGACATCATGTATTTGGAATAAATCAGGTAACCTTAATCTAAACGACACTGGGTTGATTACCTCCGTAATCTCGTATGGACCTATAAAACGAGGTGCAAACTTTTTTGAGGCCATCTTGAGAGGCACATTCTTAGAGGACAGCCACACCTGATCCCCAACCTGAAAATCCATCCCCCTCGAATGTCTCCTATTAGCTTTGATTTTTTGATTATTTTCAGCCTTCTCTAGGTTCGACTGAACCCAGGCCCAAACTGTGCACAATTCAGATGAGACATTATCCGCCTCAGGGTTAGAAGAGGAGACAGATGACCCAGAGTGAAAACGAGGATGGAAACTGTAGTAACAAAAGAATAGGGAGACACCAGCGGAGGAATTAACATGGTTGTTAATTGCAAATTCTGTCAAATAAGGTATTTAACCCACAACTGTTGATCACCAGAGACATATGACCTGAGAAATTGTTCCACAGACTGATTAAGTCGCTCCGTCTGCCCGTTACTCTCAGGATGATAGGGAGACGAGAAGGACAATGAGATTTGGCACCTCTGACAGAAGGCCTTCCAAAATCTTGACACAAACTGGAGACCCCTATCAGACACAATATTTTTGGGTACATCGTGCAAACGTAAAATTTGTTCCACAAATACAGAGGCCAGAGTCTTAGCATTCGGAAGTTTAGCAAGGGGAACAAAATGTACCATCCTACTGAATCTGTCGACCACTACCCAAACAACAGTTCTACCCACAGCAGGTGGCAGATCTGTGATGAAGTCCATGGAAATATGGTACCAGGGTCTACTGGGAATGGGTAGGGGCAGCAGTTCACCAGCAGGACAAGTCCTAGGGGTTTTGGACCTGGCACACACCTCGCAGGCCAACACATAGGACTTGATATCCTTGAACAGGGTGGGCCACCAATAGGACCTGGATACCAGCTCTTTAGTACTCTTGATACCAGAATGTCCACACAAAACATGACACTCACCCAACAGCCGGAGATGGAACTGTTCAGGAACAAACAACTTATCTGTTAGTGTGAGTGCAAGATGTTGTTCTGCCTTAATAAGAGCCATAAGATCTTGGGACACAGCTGCTAAAAAGACACTAGCTGGCAATATGGTTTCAGCTGGCCTGAAAGTGATGGAGAAATGAAAGCGTGTGAAAAATAATGCCCATCTGGATTGAAGGGGATTCAGATTTTTGTGATCAGTAACAACGGTAACACAATGTTTAGCCCCCTCAAGGAAATTTCTTTACTACTCAAATGCCCATTTAATGACCAGCAATTCATGATTCCCCATGTCATAATTTCTCTCGGTTTGGGAAATTTTTTTGGAAAAGAAGGCACAAGGCCTTAAATTGGTAAAACTAATGAGAGAGGACCGCCCCCACTCCGTCCTCAGAGGCATCCACCTCCACAATGAAAGGTCTCTCTTGATCCGGCTAAATCAAAACTGGAGCGTAGCTAAAAGCCTTCTTAAGTGTCTCAAATGCCTCAGTAGCCTCAACAGACCAGTTCTCCAGGTCTGCCCCTTTTTTGATGAGGTCGGTCAAGGGCCTAGCAATTACCGAAAAATTCTTAATAAATCTACAGTAATAATTAGCAAATCCTAAAAAAACGTTGTAAGGCTTTTAAAGATGATGGCCTTACCCAGTCCAAAATTGCCAATACCTTGCTAGGATCCATTTTTAAAGCATGAGGACTGAGGACATTCGATATTCGAAGTGTCCAGCTGGTGTATTGAAAGCTGTCTTCCACTCGTCTCCCTCCTTAATTCGAATCAAGTTATATACCCCCTTCAGGTCAATTTTAGAGAACCAGGAAGCCCCCATTACCTGATTAAACAAATCAAGAATCAATGGAAGGGAGTATTGATCGTAATCTTATTCAACTCCTGGTAGTCGATGCAAGGTCTGAGGCCTCCATCTTTCTTTTTGACAAAGAAAAATCCCACCCCCATGGGAGATACAGATGGCCTAATGTGTCTCTTGCTGAGACTCTCTTCAATATAATCTTCCGTGGCCTTGCGTTCAGGTCTGGAAAGATTATAGATACGTCCCTTGGAATATCCAAGGATTCTGCTGAGACTCCCGCTTGCACTACGGACAAACACGAGTCGCATTCAACCCCCCATCTCACCAATTCCCCCTTGGTCCAATCAATAATGGGGTTATGTAACTGAAGCCAAGGCATTCCCATTACCACTTCTACTGGTAAGTTTTCTAGAACCAACAGAGAACATATTTCAGCATGACAACCCCCCCCCCCCCCCCCCACAGTCAAGGATAAGTCAGGGGTAGAATACTTCACAGTACCACCCACCAGGGGGGTGGAATCGATAGCCATGATGTGGATGGGAGTGGGTGGTGTCAAAATTGGAATACCCAACTTTAATGCAAATCTTATATCAATAAAGTTGGCAGCAGAACTTGAGTCAATGAACGCATTACCAGAACATTTGTTAATACCCAAGGAGGCATAGGTAATAGGTACTAATAACTTGTTCCTGACCACATTAGGAAATACCAGGTTCATAAGCTCCCCCGTCTTGGTAGATTTACCGGAAGAAGGTTTCTTGGAGCATTGGTTTAGCCAATGGTCTGACTCACCACAATAGAAACAAGCCCCTTGTCGGTGACGCTGATCTCTACGAGTAATCCCGACCTGCATGGCTTCCTCAGAAAAGAAATCTGCTGCTCACAGGACAGACCTCTGACTGGAGCACCTCCTGGGAAAAAAGCAAGCAATTCCTGCCGTCTCTCCCTAACACGTCTGTCAAGTCGAACAGCGAGTGTCATAGTCTCCTCTAATGTCTCAGGAAGCTGGTAGTTCCCTAACAGGTCTTTGAGATTTTCAGACAACCCTGACCTGATCTGGCTTTTTAGGGCTGGTTTATTCCAGCCAGAAGGAACCCACCATCTCCTGAACTGGGCACAGTACTCTTCAGCTGGTTGGTCTCCCTGTACCAAAGCCTTATTAAGTGAAGTCATGGGTAAAGCTTTGCTAAGGTATAGCAATCCTCTGCAGCAGTTGCGCACGTAGTACTCACTATGAAACTCCCGCTTCAGGCAGGGCGGCCGGCAGCGTAACGTCACTCACTCCGTCACACGCATGCTCCGCCTCCTTCATTCATAAAGTGGGAGGAGCATGCGCGTGAGGAAGTTAGTGACCGGCCAGCCTGGCTGCTATGGGAGTTTCATAGTGAGTACTACATGCACTACTGATGCAGAGGATTGCTATGCCTTAACAAAGCTTTACCCATGACTTTACTTAATGAATACTGCTGTGAGCGGGGCCCGGTGTAATAAAGTACAGTGACTGCACCGGGCCCCGCTGTGATTCCAACACAAGTTGCCGGCCTCCAGCCCCCCCTCCCTCCACACTGACACATCAAAGGTTGCGCTGTGCAGCATAGTGACCGGCGATGTATCAGTGTTAGCAAAGTAAAAATGGCAGCATTCGCCTCTTAAGACACACTGCCATTTCCCCCCCACTCTTATAGGGCAAAAATACGATACAGTAAGTAACGGAAAACAACACCATAGCATCTCTAGACATTTTGACACACAGCACAATCGCGATATAGCTGTTCTAAAACTCACCATTATCGACTGGATTCCTCCAAACACTAAAAATAGATTCCAACAATTAAATAAAGAATCCTACTGGATATTTCGCCTGCAGACCCTGGTCTCAAGGTCTCAATGAAGTCATAGAACATACTATATAAGTAGTATTCCGGCTTCCTACTACAAGCACTTACTATAGATGAATAAATATTCACTATAGAAGAATAAATAATTATTTTAACAGAGCTTTCTATTATAAATAATGATTTTATGTCAGCCATCTTGATTGTTTTATTTTATTAATTTTTTATTTAATTTAATAATCTATTATTTATTTATAATTTGTTACTAAAACAGTGTATTGCTGCACTTTTAAGTCTAATTTTCCATATATATATATTTATATACTATCAATTATTTATTTGCCTTTATATAATATATTTGCACAATTTTTCATTCAGCTTTTAATTATTTATGCTACTAAATGTGTCTGTGGACTGAACCTGTCAATCTAATGATGTAATTTCCTGTTTTTTGTGTGTAAATTCTGGCGTGTGCCACTCCTCTGGGTCAGCCTGTAGAAGCCGACGGAGTGTTGGTGAAACGCGTAGCTAAACTAAGACCCGATCACTTTGTTTATGTCTAGTTTTATACTAAAATAAAGTGTGGTTAAATCTTAGCGCTCCGGTAGTAGTGCCATTTTTTCCCTAAACTTACCTATCATCGGGACCTATTCTGGATGCCCGCGGCAGAAGGGAGCTGCTTCTATACCGCACAAGTGATTCTACAAATTCTTCTCAGCGTTGTGCCTGGCGTGCACAACCTGATCTGGTGAGTTGGGATCCCCGACATTTAGGCACGCTCTCCGAAAAACTGTTCACACACAGGGGGCGCGGTCCTTGTCTATTCTATGTTATTTACATGGGCCTTAATGTTGGAGGGGGCAGGGGGAGGCAGTGATGTTATTTGCATGGGACTGTATGTTGACGGCAGTTGTGGTAGGGAGTGATGTTATTTACATGGGACTGAATGTTACAGGGGTCTGAGGGAGTGATGTTATTTACATTGGACTGAATGTTGAGGGGGCGATATTATTTACATGGGACTGTATGTTGAAGGTGGCTGGTGGGGGGGAATGATGTTATTTACATGGGACTGAATGTTGAGGGGGTGATGATTACATGGGATTTCATGTTGGAGGCGGCTGGGGGGGTAATATTATTTACTTGGGACTGTATGTTGAAGGCAGCTGGGGAGGAGGTGATATTTACATGGAACTGTATTTTGGAGGGGGCTGTAAATAGAGAGGAATGTTATTTATATGCAACTGTATATTAGAGGGGGCTGGAGAGATGGTGTGATGTTATTTACATGGGACTCTATGGCGGAGGGAGGGAAACAGTGTTATTTACATGGGACTATATATTGGAGGGGCTGAAGGTAGGGGTGATGTTATTTACATGGGACTGTATTTTTGAGGGGGAAGGAGAGATGGTGTGATGTTATTTACATGGGACTGAATGGTGGAGGGAGGAATATAACTACAGGGGGCACTGCAGGGGGCATTATAAATACTGGGGACATTATAGGCAGTCTTATTACTACTGGGGGCTCTATAGGAGGGACTTAAAGATCTGCCTTATTTCTACTAAGAGCATCATGGGGGGGGGCTTTATTACTACTGAGGGGGCTGTAGAGAGCTGTATTACCACTGGGGGAACAACAGGGGGTCTTATTTGTACTGGGGGCTCTGTGAGGGCATTCTTAATAATGGAGGGCTCTTCTACTAATGGGGGCATTCTTGGGGAGCATTATCACTGTTGGGGCACAGTAGGGGACAGTATCACTAATGAGGGCATTCTAGAAGGGAATTACTATTGGTGGGACTACGAGGAGCACCATTACTATGGGGGCACTAATTTTTCTTCAGGATAGTATTTGGGTGTATTGGGGAGCACAGCGAGCAGCAGGATAACACTGTGGAGACTCCAGGTTGGGGGTTGATGATAGAAAAGTGAGGAAGCTAAGATGTCTGTGTGTCACACTCTGCAGAGACGAGGCGCGGCTGAAAAAAGTGTCCGGACCGAATAGAGAAGATGATGACAGAGAAGATCTACACTGGAGGAGATGTCACCTGGGAGGCACAGGATGTGACAGGTATGTGCTGCTGTATGGCAAGTACAGCAAAATGCGGTGTGCGGAGGTGCGACTTAGAGAACTGGGTCATATTCATTAGGACTTGGGCCCCGGATCTTTTGAGACCTTAGCAACACCCCTGGCTCGGAGTTCACTGCCTGACTCTATATATTGCTATTTTCATATATAAAGTCATCCCCCTGTATATTTAAAATGTATTCAGTCTCTACTTTTAGACTGTTACTACCAGGTCACAAACTCATGACCTCCTGTATGGGAGACTGACACCTTACCAGTCTGCTACAGAGCACCCTGTTATCAATGGAAGAAATTTCTCTAACTAAAAACCTTCAGTAGTATTCATATACAATACACTGGTTTCTACAGATTCATCTCTGTATACCATGACATTGGGATAAGAACAAAAGTCTAATTTATTGAGAAATCACAAAAATGTAATTGAGAAAAATAAATCACAGATTTTAGCTCTCTCCTCCTTTACATACATACATACATACTGCCGTGTGCAGCACAGACAGCAGCTAGAGGGGCTGGGGGAGACTTAATATACAGTAGTCCTGCTAGGTTGTCACAGGTATCTAGAGCCATGCTGATTGCAGTGTATCCCACAGCTGCTGGGGGGCTCGTGGTGGAGGATCCATAGAGCGAACATGACGATTGAGGTGGTCCCACAGATGCTCAATTGGGTTCAAGTCTGGGGAATTAGGGGGTCAGGGTAGTACTTGGAGGTTAGTCATGTGCTTCAAGCCAATATTGGACTTTTCTAGCTGAATGACGTTGCATTTTCTTGCTGGAAGATCCCATCCACCCCAGGGAAGACAATCAGCATGTATGAGTGTATGTGATCTGCAACAATGGATTTCATACCCAAATTGGTTATGAGTGCCTTCCACATGAATGAGTGGGCCCAGCAGGTTTGCCAACCAGAATTTGTCTTTCTTCTGTACAATTTTTTCCAAAATCACAGACAGCCAACATTTTTTACAGACAAATTAGAAAACCATAATGAATGACAAGGATTATAAGTAATACAGGTCTATAGCTAAGTGTACTGAGAACTCATCATCAGCATTTACTGAGAATTGTGAAATGATAATAATTACAACCAAAATATCTATTTTATTTTACGGACACAGGTAAAAAGTCACCTATTTTTAAGGACTGTCCAGAAATTTCTGGGCGGTTGGCAACCCTGGGGCCCAGAGGATGCCATGAAATAAATTGTGTTCTTCCAGCAATGGTCGCAGGGTGTTTGTTCTCTGATATTTCTCGCCTGACACTCAATCTGTTGTTGAAGCAGAAAACGTAACTCATCAGAGAAGGCAACCCTATGCCAATCAACGGAGGTCTAATTCCGATACTGAAGCGAAAAGTGAAGCCTTTTCTGCCAATGCAGAGATGCAGTGACCATCCGTCTGGTTTGGAGCCTCATATGCAGTAGGGTTCACTGAACGGTTGTTTTATACACGCCTGGTATTTCCCTGGTTCATTTTGGGGGTGAGCTGCTCCACTGTAGCGTGTCGCTCCGCTCTTGCGCACCTTCACAGCCGACGATTACCTCTCACATCAAAGGGGGCACAATGGGCATTATTACTAGGGATGAGGGAACCCGGTGAAGTTCGGGTTCGGCCGAACTTCAGGTCATAGTTCCGGACCCGAACACCGAACCAGGACTCCATTAAAGTCAATGAGGACCCGAACTTCACTTTATTATTTTCTGTTATAACATGGTTATAACGGAAAATAATGGCATTCTTAAGATAGAATGCGAAATAAAATGACCATTGAGGGGTTAAAAATAATTTAAAAAACTCAACTCATCATCGCAGGTCCTTTTGTAGGTCCTGAAGAAAGAAAGGGATACCGGCTGCGCGATTAAGCGGATGACGTGAGTTTTTTTTAATTATTTTTAACCCCTCAAAGGCAATTTTATTTAGCATTCTATCTTAAGAATGCTATTATTTTCCAGTATAACCATGTTATAACAGAAAATAATAAACCCGAACTTCAGTGAAAAAGTCTGAGTCACTGTGCCCACTATGAAGTGGACACAATGGGCATCATTACTATGAAGGGGGCACAATGGGCATCACTACTATGAAAGGGGCACAGAGCGCATTACTACTATGAAGGGGGCACAGAGGGCATTACTACTATAAGGGGGCACAGAGGGCATTACACTTGTGAATGGGGTGGGCATAATTGTTATGGGGCACAATGGGCATTACTACTATTATGGGGGCACAGTGAGAGCATATCTACTCTGAAGGGGCACAGAGAGGACATTACAACTGTGAAGGGGCACAAGATGGCATAACTACTGTTAGGGGGCACAGAAAGGGCATTACTACTGTGAAAGGGCACAATTAGGGGATAAGTACTTTAAGGGGCACAATCTGGGCATAACTACTGTAAAAGTTGTACAATGAAGACATAAATACTGTGAGGGGGGCACACTGTGGGCATAACTAACGTGAGGGGGCACAATATGGGCATAACTACCGTGAGGCAGCACATATCTGGACAAAACTACTTTAAAAAAAGAAAAATGTCTATAAATTCAAACCCTGCCTACTTGGCTTGGCTGCACCTCCTACCAGTTTGGCTCTGCCCACAACATGGGGTCACTTCTATGTTTTGTCAAGGGCCACTTTAAATTCCCAATTGGCCCCTAATCAAAATACATTAGTAAGTGCCTTTTATTCACTTTCTCTACATGATAAATGCCATTTGCTGAAGTGAGGCAACCCCTTTAACAACTTGTCAGAAGAGGATATTTCAAGGACTCTGTTTTCTCTTACCTTTACATCTCTTGTCTCTTGTTGTGGTGACTTTTTCTCAGCTTTGGTTGACTTGGTTGATATCGGTGAATAGTCAGATGTTCCAGTCATGCACCTCAAATTATGAATACTAGCCAGATATTTTTTCCTGAGTGCTAACAGATCCTGGAGATACTGGAGGAAGTCCTGTGTCTTGGCAAGCAACCATGCAGAGTCCTCGTCTTTGTAGTAACAGCATCCTGACATCTCAATATTCGTGGTGCTTTTATACTTTTTTAAAGACTCAGCAAGAGTTTGTCTCCCTTCTCCAACTACATACATAGAGGTGCTTCGGACCAGGCGAACTGGGGAAAGGCTGCCATTGTGAGTGGTGCTACCTTCTGTAAGGTCACGACTGCAAGAGTTCGGATGAAGAGCCGACTGGATTTTTCTCAGCATTATTTTTTCTGTTGTACAAATATGTGGAACAATTTCAATATACATGTGAACCGTCGTCTCCCAGTTTTAGGTAAGACTCAAAAGCCTTGTAGACAAAAATTTTGGAAGGTGGACTTGCGTTGAGGTTGACCTTGGAGAAATTTTTGTTCAATCCAAACCTGTAAATGTTTCAGTGTAACAGTGTTTTCCAAGAAGGTTTCTTCATTCTTCATCCTAGTCTTCCAGTCAAGACACAAAGCCTCATCACTGATGAAGTCTGGAACAGAGGATCTCGTGTGTTTTCTCCATGGTAACAGGAAAGCACATGGGTATCTGGTGTCCGCGTATTGTTGAGAAAATGGAAGAGTCAGATAACCACATGCAATGTATACTGTATGAAGGAGCCTGCACCGGAAATGACCTGCAACAGTTAATTTATTATACACAACTATTCGGATCACTAGGAAGAAATGTATAAAAAACAGTCTTCAAACTGCAATGGTATAAAATATATATAATTTTTTAAACATTTGTCAATTATTTGAGTAAAAGCAAATTCTTACTTTGTTATATTTGTAGCTTCTAGTCACTGACAAAGAAGAAATTTGCATGTAAATATCTGTTCTGCCCATTTCTTTTACTGGATGCCTTTACTACAGCATTTTATACCGTGAAAAAAGATAGTCAGACATATTCCGGCCTGGAGTATCCCAAAAACACTTTTTTGTTATACGTTATTCCTGTGAGGCTATGGATATATTCAGTGTATGGGCCAGGAGGTCTCCCAGTGTATACACTAGGCATTGGACTTTGTTCCATATTTACTATGTGTTTTAGACACTTTTTGGCCTCATTCGGCAGTGGGTCATGTGCTAGCAGGAAAGGGGTATGGAATTTGTGGGAAAAGCATGCCTTAACATATGACAACATGAGCCAAAATTTTGTTACCAAGCAAGCCAACCAGTAGGTAGAGTAAAGTTAGACCAAAATTATTATCAGTTTATTGCAACCTTCACTTAGTCCCCTCCAGTCTGCAGCAGTGACGTATTATTTTGGATGTAGCGGTGATGTCCCATATACTTCTGCAGTCAATCACTAGCCTTAGCAGTCTGGTGCAGTACACCCCTGAGGCCAGTAATTGACTACAGCAGAAAGGCAATGTGACTACTACAACCAAAATATTACATCCCTAAAGTTGACTTATTAAAACTTTTGCTTGGAAAACCCTTTTTAAACTGGCATTTCATACGCCAGACTCAATAGAAAATGCACTGAAGTAATACGTGCAAAATCTATTCAAAGCCAACCTCTTAATAAATTTGGAATCAAAAAGCAAATCTACGATTTGTGTTATAATTTACGCCAGTTTCTGGCATAACTTACAGTAAATTTGTCGAGCTTTGGGAAGTCACTCTCTCCTTTTCAAGGGATTGTGCCATCTTGCTGTTACTGAGGTGAGATGGGACTAAGCCCCGACCACCAGATGGCTGGGAAACAGGGGAGCGGGCCAGCGCTTCACTGTTTCAGTACCCCAAAATGATGACATTAAAAAAATACAACTGGTCAATAAACACTCCCTCATACTGCTACATCCTCAGTTTTTGAAATATGCATATGAAGTAATAAATGTAGTCTGTTAAATTGCATACTCACCTACTACCTGCTGCTCTGGTCCAGCTCCCTGGTTCTGGTCTGCCATCTTCTGGTCCCTCATCTGTTTACTTTTGGCCAGGCTATGGATGGTGTCATGCACGCAACTGCAACCAATCACTGACCTCAGCCATGACATTTTCATAAGTGGAACTTGACCGATAGTGGTCCAGCAGCAGGATTGGTTAATTGCTGGAGTGCACCTGTACTTGCAATGCTGCACCCGTACATGCTATTTTTTCAAATACAATGAAACTTCTCCAGAAGATCGTCTCCAGACCAGACAAATTTTTAGTTCAACCATATTTTGTGCATCTATCTTCTTAGAGAAGATAACCCCTTAGAACAGTGGTGGCAAACCTATGGCACGGGAGCCAGAGGCAGCACTCAGAGCCCTCTCTGTGGGCACCCGCACCCTGGAAAAAGTCTATGGTGTACCAATAGGCCTTAAACCTTTCCTGTCCTTCAGCAGCGCAGGGCGCACTATGAACGGCACAGGCAGCGCATTGAATGTAGGCAGGATATTATAGCTAAATGATAAAGTACATGGAAGATATACTATATTGGACTGTAGTATTCCTAATAAATTGCCATGTTGGCACTTTGAGATAAATAGGTGGGTTTTGGGTTGCAGTTTGGGCACTCTGTCTCAAAAAGGTTCTCCATCACTGCCCTAGAAGATCACTTTTCAAAGCAATTTTGGGTAGTCATCTCAAAGAGGTTTCAATGTACCATGTATAGGTGTGGTCCTGAAGGCAACAATTGGTGGTAATCTACATGTGGATCCCATTGCTGGACCACATTATCCAGCATTGGCCTCCAAGGAAGTAGGACAAGGTGTGATGTTCGCCCTGTATAAATGTGTCATCTGTATTCCTAAATTAGACAGTGATAATGACTGTCATTTAAACAGGAACTGGGCAGCCGGACCTGGTAGAAGGAGGGCTTCCTTTTTATCCCAGTTGATCATGTACCCAGACAAATTTCCAAGGGTTTTAAAGTCCTATAATAGAGTTGGGAGGGTACTTTCAGGTAGGCCCACCCATTTTGGCCCTGGACAGCCTGTATATGCCCAAACCCTCTCTGAAAATTAGGGACAGTCCCTGCAATTTCAAGACTGTTGACAACTGTGTACCATGTATGGGTACCCTCCTAAAAGATAGCAATAGAATATAGATCACAACTGTAAATGTAATACTGTAATGTCAAATTTCTCCGTCCCAGATAAACTATGGAAGATACATATTTCTGAATGTCATAAATAATCTTGAATATGATTCCTGAAATTCAAATGAGTATCCACTAGATGGTGCTATAGTCTGCACTCAAACAGGTTCTAACAATGCAAAAGAACGGGTACTTTCACACTAGCATTTTGGATTCCGTCTGTGAGATCCGTTTCAGGGCTCTTACAAACGGTCCAAAACGGATCAGTTAAGCCCCAATGCATTCTGAATGGATAAGGATCCGTTCAGAATGCATCAGTTTGGCTCCGTTCCGCTTCTATTCTGTTTTGGAGGCGGACAACAAAACGCAGCATGCAGCATTTTGGTGTCCGTCTGAAGAGGCGGAGCCTAACGGATCCATTTTTAATTACAATGTAAGTCGATGGGGACGGATCCGTTTTCAATGACACAATATGAACAGATACAAACGTTTGCATTATAGGTTCGGATCCGTCTGTGCAAATAAACAGACAGATCCGCACCAACGCAAGTGTAAAAAGTACCCTTAGGATTATTTATGGAAACTTTGAAATTCCTCTTTACTGTAGAGTTGCAAAAACAGGTCCCCAGTTTTACTTCACAAAAAAACGCAGCTTTTTTCTAAACATCCTGTATGTATGAAATTACCCTAAAGAAGGGCTCCTACAGACATACATTTTGTCCAATGGTTTTTTTGCCACTAAAATAATGCAGTAAAAACACATATACCTTTCATGCATTTTTGTACACACAGGGCCAGATTTATCATTAGCCTAAGTCACTTTTCTGGAGTTGAAAAGTCGCAAAAAATTGCGCAAAAAGCCAAATTGCGCAATTTTTTGCGACTTTTTGGAGACTTACGCCACTCACTCCAAAACCAAGTTTATGGGCGTTTTGTCGTATGTAAATCACTTGCAAGACAGATTTATTATTGCGACTTTTTAAATAGTCGCAAAAAAGTCGCAAAAAATTGCGCAAACTCACTCCACTCATGACCATGCTTATGTTTGACAAAATCACTTTTTTAAAATTGCGACTTTTCCAAAGACAAAGCCAAAATACAACTAGGAACCAGAAATACACCAGATTTATCAACCTCTGAAAGAGCCCATGATAAATTTGACTTGACTCAAATACACATACGCCTTCTTTGAAAGTGGAGTGAACTGCAAGAGTAATGATAAATCTGGCCCACAGTTTTTACATGTGTTTGCTTTTTTCAGGTGTTTTTTCTGTATAGAGAAGAGTATAGAAAAATGTGTGAAAAATGGATCACTTTATCTAATCGTATCTGTCTGCAGTGTGAACAATTACCACATCGGTGCTTACCCCAGAGAAGCCAATTCAAACAATTCTCCTTCCCATCTACCTGATAGTGACCTCACTAATTCATCCCTCAAGTTCTTACATCTCTCAAAGGCAGGAGGCTTCACAGCTTGTGCAGCTAAGGCCTCAAGCACACGGCCATTGTTGTGGTCCGCATATTTTGTGGCTCGGGCGTAGACCGATTCACTTCAATGGGGCCGCAAAGGATGCGGACAGCACTCCGTGTGCTGTCTTCATCTGTTGCTCCGTCTCGTGGCCCCGCAAAAAAAATAGAGCGTGTCCTATTCTTGTCCGTTTTGCGGACAAGAAGAGGCATTTCTACAATGGGCCGCATTCCGTGCCACAAGTTGCGGAACGGAACGCGGAGCAGCTTCCGTGTTTTGCAGAGGCGGTTTGCGGACCGCAAAACACATATGGTCGTGTGCATGAGGCCTAAGGCCGAGTTTACACTTCAGTTATTCGATCAGTTATTTCCATCAGTTATTATGAAAACCCGTAGTGAAGCCTAACTCAGAGATAAGGTAGAATAAGGTAGAATGGAAATATCTGCACTTGTTCTGTGTTTTGACCACAACTGGTTTTGGCTTACAATCACTGATGGAAATCACTGGCCAAATCACACTTAAAGATGTTGGCCCATCTCATACATTGGGGGCATATCGCTACCTCTGGGCCCCACACCTATTTCTGAAATGGAGATCACAAAAAGGAGAGCAAACCACGCAATCGCGGCCAATCTCCATTAATTTCTATTGGAGTGCAGGTGCGCTCGGCTGTTTTTGGAAGTCCCATAGAAAGGAATGGGAAGCACACTGCACAAGTGCGGCCACCGCTCACTTCTATGGGCTCACTTCACTTCTATGGGCTTCTATTTTTGCCAGTCCCTTAGAAATGAATGGAGGGCAGCCACACATGTGTGATTTGCTCTCCTTCTGTTTAGAGATAGGTGTGGGTCCCAGTGGTAGGACCCGCACCTATCAGACATTGGGGGCAGGGGCGTACATATAGGGGTCGCAGGGGTCGCAGTTGCGACCGGGCCCGGCTCTCCAGGGGGCCCGGCCGCCTGCGGATCCCTGGCCCCGGCCCGGGCCCTGCAGCTGCGGGCAAAGTAAGTGAGAGAGTCCTCCGGCTCCATCATCCCGCGAGACCTGCGAACTGCCTGCGGCAGGTCTCGCGGGAACATGCGCGCGCACTCACGTGGGCGGCGCCAGCAGCAGACGGGACCAGACCAGGGAGGAGAGACGCCTGAGAGCCGGGAGTCACGTCGCGCGAGCGAGCCACTGCCAGCAGGAGCCTTGCCCAGTACCGCCCCGCAGTAAAGCCAGCCGCCCAGCCCCAGCCGGTAAGAAAAGTGCACGGCGCCTGCAGGACTAATTTCTTCTTGTGCTGCTCTGTGCTCGTTGATCATGGGGGGTTAATGTGGCGGTTTTTGCTGGGGGTTAATGTGGGGGGTTAATGTGGCGGTTTTTGCTGGCTGGGGGGTTAATGTGGCGGTTTTTGCTGGCTGGGGGAGGGACCTGAGAGGGCCCTGGCAAATGACATTGGGGGGTTAGCCTTGAGTGGCGGTTTTTGCTGGCTGGGGGTTAATGTGGCGGCTTTTGCTGGCTGGGGGCCCTGGCAAATGACATGGGGGGAGTGGAGGGCCCTGGCAAATGACATGGGGGAGGGGTAGCCTTGAGTGGCCTCACTGGCCTGAGAGGGCCCTGGCAAATGACATGGAGGGAGGGAGGGGAGGGGGGGCTCATGATTCGGTTTCGCGGGGGGGGGCCCATGATTCGGTTTCGCACCGGGGCCCCATGGATTGTGTGTACGCCACTGATTGGGGGCATAGGAAGACTGCAATCAATGGTAGCTCAGAGGTGAGATAGATTTCACTCTGGTGCACAGACAGCAGGAGGTACACATCATTTATGATGAAGCCTGTGTCTTGGTATAAGTTAGCAACATCTTCTAGCAGCACAGGAGACTTCAAAGACCAATGTAAAACCCCACTATTTGATAAATCTCCCCCTTTGGCCTAGAAATGCTACTCCAGTGTTCTGTACCACCCCTCTGCTGGAGAGGCTTTGGGACTTTTGTATGTTTGTATTTGTATTTTATGTAACTTTTTAAAAGTCCCAGTCAAAAATCTGGAGTATAACTCATGTCATAGCTAATCATGCACACTTTTCCACATCCTTTTCAAAACTGGACTAAGTGGTTTAAAGTCACCTCAAAAGTCACCTCAAAAAGCTGCTAATGACCTATTTTGTGACTTTTTGAAGACAGAATTCTGGAGCTCAGGCCTGATACATTCCCTTCTATGGATTTCTGCAGCTCTCACTCCAAATGGAACTGATTTTATGCTTTTCATTCATGGACATTTCATCAACAAAAGGAAAGGATCCTTACTCCTCTGGACCTGGTGTATATTCTATATATAGCGGTTCTCTTTTGAGAGGGGGGGGGGGGGGGCAGTATAGCATACATAAAACTGCCCCACACCCAAATCTAATGCTAGGTTTGGCAACTTAGCCCAGGGGTACCTGGTGTTTGCTTCTGTTCTCCACACGTGATCCTTGAACCAAGTCCCTACCTCCAGTTTCTCTGCACGGGGAGTCCTGAAAGCAGGAAGGGTGTATAGTCGTATTTTTCAAATACTTGCTTGAGAAGTTTGTCATGTCATCTACTCAGAATGTAAAATGTACATTTCTACCGTGTCTAGCGGGTCCACAGTTTTGTCATTCAAGGGCTGATCTCCTTTCATTTGCCGGCAGTTTGTGAACATATCCCACTTCCTGTGTAATCTCCGAGGATTATATCACCTCTGGGAAGCAGAGTATGAAACAAACATGTGAGATCATCCATAATCCTTCATGTTATTTACTAGGATGCAATGTTTAGACTACCATTGTGCCTCACATAAAGTGCGTCCTAGCTGTCGCCACAGGCAAATCTTATGGACCATGCTATAAAGACATGGTTCACCTAAAATAATGGGTTATAGGAGTGCAACGGATCTGGCAGCTCATATCCTGCTGTATTATGATGTTGGGAAATCTCTATAATCAGAAACACAACATAGGTGAGTATTTAGATGAAAAACTTCTTACAATTTCCATGCAGATATTTCAGACAAAGGTGATTATATCCTAAATGTGGCCATACACATTAGCCTAAAGTTGATCAAAACACAATTTCAACCTAAACAAGCCACTGTTTTAGCTTAACCGCCTCAGCCCCCCTAGCTTAAACACCCTTAGGCCCCTTTCACACGGGCGAGTTTTCTGCGCGGGTGCAATGCGTGAGGAGGACGCATTGCACCCGCACTGAATCCTGACCCATTCTTTTCTATGGGGCTGTGCACATGAGCGGTGATTTTCACACATCACTTCTGCGTTGCGTGAAAATCGCAGCATGCTCTATATTGTGCGTTTTTCACGCAACGCAGGCCCCATAGAAGTGAATGGGGCTGCCGGAAAATCGCAAGCATCCGCAAGCAAGTGCGGATGCGTTCCGATTTTCCCGCATGGTTGCTTAGCAACGGGACCCGATCTTTATTATTTTCCCTTATAACATGGTTATAAGGGGAAATAATAGCATTCTTAATAAAGAATGCATTGTAAAATGAGGTGGAAGGGGTTAAAAATAATAAAAGTTAACTTACCTTAGTAGTTGCGATCTGTCCTCTCTTTCCCAGCATCAGCTAAGATCTAAAGGACCTGTGATGACGTCACATCACATGGTCCAATCACATGGTCCATCTTACCATGGTGATGGACTATGTGATTGGACCATGTGATGTGACGCCATCACAGGTCCTTCGGTTGTTAGCTGATGCTGGAAAAGAGAAGACAGATCGCAACTACGCGATCAAGTGGCTAAGGTTAACTTTTATTATTTTTAACCCCTTCCTCTTCATTTTACTATGCATTCTTTAATAAGAATGCTATTATTTCCCCTTATAACCATGTTATAAGGGAAAATAATCAATTCTCCAGAAGACCCGAAACCGGACTTCAGTGATGAAGTCCGGCTTCGGGTCTGGGTACCAAACATGGCGATTTTTCTCACGCACGTGCAAAACGCGCCTTTTATCCGGGCGTCAAACTTGACGCCCGTGTTAGGCCTTAATGACCAGGCCACTTTTTGCAATTCTGCACTACACTACTTTCACCGTTTATTGCTCCGTCATACAACTTACCACCCAAATGAATTTTACCTCCTTTTCTTCTCACTAATAGAGCTTTCATTTGGTGCTATTTCATTGTTGCTGACATTTTTACTTTTTTTGCTATTAATAAAAATTTAACGACATTTTTGCAAAAAAATGACATTTTTCACTTTCTGTTGTAAATTTTCTTTTTTTAAACTACATTTCTATATACATTTTTCTATAAATTTATTGTTCTACATGTCTTTGATTAAAAAATCCAATAAGTGTGTATTTATTGGTTTGGGTAAAAGTTATAGTGTTTACAAACTATGGTGCAAAAAAGTGAATTTCCGCATTCTGAAGCAGCTCTGACTTTCTGAGCACCTGTCATGTTTCTTCAGGTGCTAGAATGCCAGGATAGTATAAATACCCCCCAAATGACACCATTTTAGAAAGAAGACACCCCAAAGTATTCGCGGAGGGGCATGGTGAGTTCATGTATTATTTCATTTTTTTTCACAAGTTAGCGGAAAATGACACTTTCTGAGGAAAAAAAAATCATAAAGTTTCCATTTCTGCTAACTTCTGGCAAAAAAATAAATAAATCTCCCACGGACTAACTATGCCACTCAGTGAATACCTTGGGGTATCTACTTTCCGAAATGGGGTCATTTGTGGGGTGTGTTTACTGTTCTGGCATTTTGGGCGGGGCTAAATTGTGAGCATCCCTGTAAAACCTAAAGGTACTCGTTTGAATTTGGGCCCCTTTGCGCACCCAGGCTGCAAAAAAGTGTCACTCATGTGGTATTGCCGTACTCAGGAGAAGTAGGGCAATGTGTTTTGGGGTGTATTTTTACATATACCCATGTTGGGTGAGAGAAATATCTCTGTAAATTGTCAACTTTGTATAAAAAAAATTAAAAAGTTGTCATTTACAGAGATATTTCTAACACCCAGCATGGGTATATGTAAAAATACACCCCAAAACACATTGCCCTACTTCTCCCGAGTACAGCGATACCACATGTGTGACACTTTTTTGCAGCCAAGATGCGCAAAAGGGCCCTAATTCCAATGAGTACCTTTAGGATTTCACAGGGCATTTTTACGTATTTTTCTTCTCACGCTTTAGGGCCCCTAAAATGCCAGTACAGTATAAATACCCCACATGTGACCCCATTTTAGAAAGAAGACACCCCAAGGTATTCAGTGAGGGGTATGGTGAGTTCATGTAAAATTTTATTTTTTGTCACAAGTTAGTGGAATATGAGACTTTGTAAAAAACAAAAAATAAAATAAAAAATCAATTTCCGCTAACTTGTGCCAAATTTTTTTTTTCCGGTGAACTCGCCATGCCCCTCACGGAATACCTTGGGGTGTCTTCTTTCCACAATGGGGTCACATGTGGGGTATTTATACTGCCCTGGCATTTTAAGGGCCCTAAAGCGTGAGAATCCAAATGCGTAAAAATGCCCTGTGAAATCCTAAAGGTACTCATTGGAATTAGGGCCCCTTTGCGCATCTTAGCTGCAAAAAAGTTGTCACTCATGTGGTGTCGCCGTACTCAGGAGAAGTAGGGCAATGTGTTTTGGGGTGTATTTTTACATATACCCATGCTGGGTGTGAGAAATATCTCTGTAAATTGACAACTTTGTATAAAAAATTTAAAAGTTGTCGTTTACAGCGATATTTCTCACACACAGTATGGGAATATATAAAATACACCCCAAAACACATTGCCCTACTTCTCCTGAGTACGGCGATACCACATGAGTGACACTTTTTGCAGCCAAGATGCGTAAAGGGCCCAAAGAGTACCTTTAGGATTTCACAGGGCATTTTTACGCATTTGGATTCTCACGCTTTAGGGCCCCTAAAATGCCAGGGCAGTATAAATACCCCACATGTGACCCCATTGTGGAAAGAAGACACCCCAAGGTATTCCGTGAGGGGCATGGCGAGTTCACCGGAAAAAAAATTGGCACAAGTTAGCGGAAATTGATATATATATATTTTTTTTTTACAAAGTCTCATATTTCCACTAACTTGTGACAAAAATAAAATTTTACATGAACTCACCATACCCCTCACAGAATACCTTGGGGTGTCTTCTTTCTAAAATGGGGTCACATGTGAGGTGTTTGTACTGCTCTGGCATTTGAGGGTCTCCGCAATCATTACACGTATGGCCAGCATTAGGAGTTTCTGCGATTCTCCTTATATTGAGCATACGGGTAATGAGATTTTTTTTTTCCGTTCAGCCTCTGGGCTGAAAAAAAAAAAAAATGAACGGCACAGATTTTTTCATTCGCATCGATCAATGTGGATGAAAAAATCTCTGCCCAAATCAGTGATTGCGGTGCGGTGGGCTAACAAGTAGCTAACTAACTGGCGGTGATAAGGGACCCTTAGGCCCCATTCACACGTCTGCAATTCTGTTTGCGGAACGTAATTGCGGACCCATTCATTTCTATGGGGACAGACTTTGTCCCGCTCGGATCCGCACTTCCGGGTCTGCACTTCCGTTCCGCAAAAATATAGAACATGTCCTATTCTTGTCCGCAATTGCGGACAAGAAAAGGCATTTTCTATATAGTTCTGGCAATGTGCGGATCTGCAAAATGCGGAAAGCACATTGCCGGTGTCCGTGTTTTGCGGTAGTGTAGTGTTTGGTGCTACTTTACATAGCTACCTGGTCCTCTGGTGGTCGATCCCAGCAAATGGGACCACCAGAGGACCAGGTAGCAGGTATATCAGACGCTGTTAACAAAACAGCGTCTGATATACATGTTTGATGCGATTTATTTCGCATCTACAGCCTGCCAGCGATTGATCATCGCTGGCAGGCTGCAGTATAACTTGCGATCTTTGAGGTGCGCGTTCACAGCAAATCTCGCCTCTCGTGAGATGACGCGCCAAGGAGGAACAAACCTGCCGCCTGGACGCATCCCTGCGTTAGGCGGTCGGCAGGTCGTTAAAAGAGTTTTCTGAGATTTTAATACTGACGACCTATCCTCTCCGCATCTGCATTTCCAGAGCGCGGCCCCGAACTTCCAGTCCACAGCTATGCAAGAAAATAGAGCATGTCCTATCCTTGTCCGCAGCTGCGGACAAGAATAGAACTTCTCTATTTAGTGCTGGCGATGTGCGGCCCGGTGTATTGCGGATCCGCAATACACTTCGGACGTGTGAATGGATCCCTCCTGAGGCTCATTTGCCTTTGATACTTACTTGATGGAGCTTCTTTTACTTGAGGAGGCCATACACTTTCAATAGCTCCATATAACTATCATTCGTACCAACAGCTATCTCTCCTGACTCCTCCATACACGTTTGGGTCGTATGTGTATTTAGTGGGAGATGACAGAAAGCCTCTGCCAGGGAGGCTTGAAAGGATCAGGTGAAAATATTCACTTTGCCCCCTCCTTCTCTCCCCCGACATGAACTGTCCGAAGCTCCCTGCACACATTATACTGTTGGCCGGATCCACCGTTCTCGGTGGGTTCGGCCGACTGTCTTTGATGTAATGGATGCTCTGGGTGAACTAGTAAGCTTGGTGGATCTGTCGCAATGTCACTCAGCCGTGAGGCTGGAAAAGATGTGGAGGTGAATGTTGTCTTACAATGATCGTCTGCAGGATAGGTGATACATGTCTGATCACTGAGGACCCCACCACGATCAATACAACAGGGGTCTTGATAGGAGATGCTGACGAACAATGGGGGAGATTTTTTAAAATTGATGTTAAGGAAAACTGGCTTTGTTGCCTCTAGCAACCAATCAGATTGCACCTTTCATTTTCTAAAGCAGCTCTGAAAAATGAAAGGTGGAATCTAATTGGTTGCTATGGGCAACTAAGCCAGTTTTCCTTTACACCTAGTTTTAATCAATCTCCCCCTTTGTCTTTTGCATTGTAAATGTGGTGGTAGTGACTGGTCATGCGCTCCTCCCACCCACCCAAGGCTTTTTTTTAAATCAATATAGAATAAGGCAGGGTTTACATGTTGCAGTATTGTGCCTTATAGTCAGTTACTATGTAACAAAACCACATGTGCCACAGTTTGGTGAGGGAATAGAAAATGGGGGTCATTTATTAAACAGAAATATTACTAAATTAGGCATATTTCTGGTGCAGATTGCGGCACAAAGGTCCATTTATACGCGGCGGTGGATACGCCGAAGTTATCTAGAGGCCAGTGCCTCTACATAACTCCGGTGGATCCACTGCCAGAGCAGGGCTTTACTAACACCGGTGTCTAAAACTCCGGACTTAATAAATGTGCCCCAATGCGTTTTAAGCGTAAAATAAAAACATGTAGCCAAAAATCACATTGCAAAACCATGGCAAACGCATTAAGTTTTGCCAAAAAGCACAAAACAGCATTCTGTAAACTCAGCCTGAAGCTGTTTGCTACCTTAGTTCATATTGTAGGCCTAGGCCGAGAGAGGGAGGTAAGTCTCCTGTTGTACAGGTGCTCTGTGTGGTGCAGGGACCCATTGGAGTAAGGTTGCCTTGCTGTAGCAGGTGGACTCACAGGATATTGTCAAAGTGTACGCTAAGAACCTCAAACCTATTAGTAAAATAGATATAATGTGATTTAAAAATGATGATACTGCTGTCTTCTTATGTGGCAGAGGCTTTGTGCCCCCTCAGTCACCAGGGCCCAGGTGTGACTGCCACCTCTGCATTCACTATAGCTAGTTCACTTATAGGACATGTGGATTTCTATTCGAAACCTAATAAAGCTTCTAAACAAAATGTGTCGCTCCAGCACGCCATATCATTGTGGACCTCCAGGGAGAAAAAGTAGAGGAATGGCAAACAGGAACACAGGAGAACTTGGAGAGAGCCCACATATAGATTACTGACATCCCCGCTCATCATTCATTTCTGGACAAGCTTCTGGTAGCCCCATAAACAAGCCACCTGCTGCTTTCCAAAGGTCACTGTCAGAAGAACTCATAATTGATGCTGGAGAATGCAGGAAAGGAACATGCGGAGAACTCAACATGGCAGAACGTAGAGGAGACCCATCCAGCCCCTCAAGTCTCCTCATTTAAATTCTTCATCCTAATACAATAAATTCCTTATGCTGTAGCATTCCTTACGTCTGCTCTGTTTATTTCTCCATAAACTAAGCAATACGGCCCAGCCATTATTTTACAAGAAGACATTTATCAGCACAAATGCCATTCATCAGCACAGGCCAATGCAGCCACTTAAAGAGAAAAGAAGACTTTCACTGAACCCAAACTAATGGGACCCCGCGGGCACAGTTCCTACAGAGTTGTCTCAGGACTTTTCTCCATACATTGTGGATTTATGATATTATATGTGTGTGGTCTAATAAAAGAAGAGATACACTGAGCAATAGTGACCCTAAGGGGACAGCTACATGTTGAGGTTTCCTGGTGCAGTTTTGGAAGCCAAAGCCAGGAAATAAGTCGTATCTGTCCTTTATACTCCCTGTCTCCTTTTCTAAACCACGCCTGATATTGGCTTCCAAAACTGTATTAGGAAACCTTAATACCCTTAATATCCGTACCCTTAATATCTACCGTGAATGGCTATATTCAGCTTGCAAATATCACCTAAAACATAGAAAACTATAATCAGCACTACTAATGCCAATCAGTTCTGGATGTTCTATCATGAAGTGTGTGCAGTGCATAGACCTGATGGCAACACTCTGTGCCGGGCCCCGATGCTTCCACTTTGTGGAGATCCTAATAGCAATCCATATCAATGTCTATATGTGTCATTATTCAAACCACTTAACATATAGACACTTTGTAGAATATATGAAAAGACATAGGGGGACATTTACTAATGTATTTACGCCACATTTGTGGTGTAAATAGGCTGCACATTTTGTCGCATGCCATTTGTGTGGCAAAATGTGCCCCATTTCCTCCTTCATGCCACTTTTCAGAAGTGGCGAGAAAGGGGGGTGTGCCACGGGCAAGGAGGCAGGCTTAGGGTACTTTCACACTTGCGTTGGTGCTGATCCGTCTGTTTATTTGCACAGATGGATCCGCACCTATAATGCAAACGTTTGTATACGTTCAGAACGGATCCATTTGCATTAGGTTTAAAGAAAAATGACAAAGTCCAAAACGGATCCGTTTTAAATTACATTGAAAGTCAATGGGGAACGGATCCGTTTTCAAATGCACCATATTGTGTCATTGAAAACGGATCCGTCCCCATTGACTTACATTGTAATTAAAAACGGATCCGTTAGGCTCCGCCTCTTCAGACGGACACCAAAATGCTGCATGCTGCGTTTTGGTGTCCGCCTCCAAAACGGAATAGAGGCGAAACGGAGCCAAACCAGTGCATTCTGAACGGATCCTTATCCATTCTGAATGCATTGGGGCTTAACTGATCCGTTTTGGACCGTTTGTGAGAGCCCTGGAACGGATCTCACAAACGGAATCCAAAACGCTAGTGTGAAAGTACCCTAATCATCTGCACAACAGTTTTCTGGCATGAAGAAAGACTTACCTAAGTCTACGGCAGCTAGCAGGCTGCTGTAGATTTAAGTTTGCCGCATGGCACGGCCGGAGGGTATGCAAAATATATCAAAGGCATACGTCTCTGCATACATTTGGCCTAACCACCAACAGCACAGGAGGAATCAAGATTGATTGACTCACCCAAAATGTCCCAGGATCAGGAAGTATTGTCATGAGGTCATTTTTATGCCTAGTTTCAGGTTCCCCTCATATTTTTGTCTATTCAAAATTCCATTATATTTAACCCCTTAAGGACACGTTTTTTTTTTTTTTCATTTTGCGCCCCTTGCCACGTAGCCATATTATGAGGGCTTGTTTTTTGCAGGACAAGTTGTGCTTTCCAACGCCACCATTTAATATTGCATACGACGTAGTGGGAAGCAGTAAAAAAAATCCAAATGGGGTGAAATTGCAAAAAAAAAGCAATTCCACCACAGTTTTACAGGATTTTAAATTCCGACGTTCGATTTGCGATAAAACTGACTAGTTAGTCTTATTCTACAGGTCAGTACGAATTTGGCAATACCTAATATGTATAGTTTTTCTTGTGTTTTGATAGTGAAATAAAATTCAAAAGTGGGAATTTTTTATTTATTTTTTTGTCGCCATATTTTGACCCCTATAACTTTTTGTATTTATGTGTACGGAGCTGTATGGGGGCTTATTTTCTGCGAGACAATCTGAACTTTTAAGTGATACCATTATTGGGTGTGTATATATTTTTAATCACTTTTTATTTCATTTTTTTTTTAGGAAATGAAGCGTCCAAAAACAGCGAATCGGCTATTTGGACGTTTTTTTTAGTTTTTCTGTTTCCGTATAGGGGGGACCGTATGGGGAATGTATTTTTATATTTTTATACTATGGGCGTTTTCGCACATTGCGACAACCTAGATGTGTATTTTTTAAATTTTTTATTCTTTTATTTTATTTTTGGGAAAAGGGGGGTGATTTGAATTTATTTATTTTTTTAACATAAATTTTTATTAAAGATGATTTTCATTTAGTAATACAGAAAGGAAAAAGTACACAAGAAAAATGCACATCACACAATGAATGCTGTAAGTACATAATAAAACATACAAAAGAACGAGTATGTAAGGAATGCCTAGTATGACAAGACCTGCAGAGATGAATAGAAGAAGCAATAAACCTCAGTCAATGTCACTCAGATCCTAGATGACTAGCCGCAGCTTCAACACTACTGCATATCTAATGTATTGATGTCCACATAAGGCCCCTTTCACATTGGCGTTTTTGTTTTCCGGCATAGAGTTCCGTCCTCGGCGCTCTATGCCGGAAAAATCCTGATCAGGATCATCCCCATGCATTCTGAATGGAGAGAAATCCGTTCAGGATGCATCAGGATGTCTTCAGTTCAGGACCGGAACGTTTTTTGGACGCAGCAAATACCGCAGCATGCTGCGCTTTTTGTTCTGTCCAAAAATCCAGAACACTTGCCGCAAGGCCGGGATCCGGAATTAATGCCCATTGAAAGGCATAAATCCGGATCCGGCCTTAAGCTAAACGTAGTTTCGGCGCATCGCCGGATCCGACGTTTAGCTTTTTCTCAATGGTTACCATGGCAGCCAGGACGCTAAAGTCCTGGTTGCCATGGTAAAATATAGTGGGGAGCGGGGGAGCAGTATACTTACCATCTGTGCGGCTCCCGGGGCGCTCCAGAGTGACGTCAGGGCGCCCTACACGCATGGATCACGCATGGGGCGCTCTGACGTTATTCTGGAGCGCCCCGGGAGCCGCACGGACTGTAAGTATAACGCTTCCCACTACTACTATGGCAACCAGGACTTTAATAGCGTCCTGTCTGCCATAGTAACCTGAAAGCATTTCGAAGACTGATCAGGATCCTGATCAGTCTTCTAATGCTTCAGGCGACTTGTGTTCTGACGGATCCGGCGGGACGGAAGTGCCTGCCGGATCCTCAGAACGCAAGTGTGAAAGGACCCTAAGAAACCAAATGAAATGAGCATAAATGAATTTTTATTTTATTTTTTTAATCTTCACGACCTTCAAGACAACAGTTCAAACCCTTGCTGTACCGCCTATGCAAGAACTTGATTTACTAATTAGATGGCTAGGTCCATGGTCGTCAAACTGTGTTAAGAGACTCAAAACTGTTCATATCTACGAACCAGTCAAAGGCCTTCGTCTCGCATGGGAAAGATTAGAGCAGACATACGGCGGCTCGGAAGTAGTTGAACGTGCCTTATTTAAACGACTATACGACTTTCCTGGATTATCCAATACAGACCGCCAAGGGTTCCAGGAATTAAGCGTTCTTCTTCTTGAGTTTGAAAAAGTCAAGGGAGACCCGCAGCTACCAGGTCTCAGCTTTCTTGATACCTCCCATGGTGTGGCCCTGATCGTGGAGAAATTACCCCTCAATATTCAAGACCAATGGGCAACAACAGGTTCAAAATACAAGGAGCAACATCGTGTTCCCTTTCCACCATTTTCATTCTTCTGTAAGTTCATCAAGGACTTAGCTAGAGCTAAAAACGATCCGAGCTTCAACACCTTGGGAACCAACATCTTTGGCTCTACTAAACAGAGACACGAGACTTTCAGTCCCAGACAGAGAAACCTAAAGATCTAATTTCAGTAAAAAAGACAGGGGTTGTGCCCACTACTAACAATGGAAATGAAAGCCCCAAGGAACCCGATCATGATTGCTCTATCCATGATAAACCACATCCTTTAAGAAATGCCGTGTCTTCATAGCAAAGCCCTTTGAGGAACGTAAGGAGTTCCTAAGGAGTCATAATATCTGCTTCAGATGCTGTGCATCCACTGACCACTTCGCCAGAGACTGTAAGGTTCCAGTCAAGTGTTCTGAATGTAATAGTGATCTACACATGACTGCTGTTCACCCGGGACCAATCAGGTGAACCCAGAACCAGTTAGCTGGCACAAGCCCCATTCCGATCAAGGCGGGGAGAGTCATGGTGGGGAGAGTGCCGACCGACCAACCACAACCATCACCCCCAGATGCACATAGGTATGTGAAGAAGGACTTGTGTGCGGTAAGTCTTGTTCTAAGATTTGCCTCGTGGATGTGTTTCCTGCTGCACAACCAGAGAAAACCATAAGAATGTATGCTATTCTAGATGACCAAAGTAATCGTTCCCTAGCTATCCCTAAGTTCTTTGATCTGTTCAGGATAGAGGGAGAGACTACACACTACACCCTAGGAACATGCTCTGGTCTTGTGGCAACCTCAGGAAGAAGAGCTAATGGTTTTACCTTGAAGCCCATCAAAGGACATAAGAAACTCTCTCTTCCAACCCTTATTGAGTGTGACAAATTGCCGGACACAAGGGATGAGATTCCCACACCTGAAGCCGCACAGCATTACCCTCATCTCAGGAACATAGCCAGAGAGATTCCTCCCCTTGATAACCATGCCGAGATCTTACTCTTGCTAGGTAGAGACATTCTTGAGGCTCATAAGGTCCTTAAACTTCGCAATGGCCCTTTCAACGCTCCATATGCCCAGAAACTTACAGTGGGTTGGATCATCATGGGGGATGTATGTCTGGACAGAACCCGCAGACCCTGCCAAGTACACTCCTTCAGAACTGACGTATTAATAGGGGGATGAACTTCTTACGTCAGGCAGTGTCCTAACCTCTACTATGTGCAAGATATGCCTTGCCCAAATATTCTAAAAACATCAGAAAGCAGCTTAAATCCCAAGGAGTCAGCTGCAGAAGAATGTTCCTGGACAGAGGGGCAGCTTGTAGAAAAGCCTTCAGGATCTTAATTGGAGCCCTCTTGAAGCCCTTCCCAGCTTTGCAGTCCTCACACAGTTTACCATAATGAATCCTATATCTTCACTGACAACATGCACACTATAGGAAAAAGCATCAGCTTCTCTGGTGGCCGGGACCATTGGGGCGCACATAGGCTAGTGCTTTTTCCTATACTGTGCAAGCATGACCACCACTGATGGATTGCAGCAGGGGCGTAGCTAGAAATGACTGGGCCCCACAGCAAATTTTTGCATGGGCCCCCCCCTCCCGAGCGTTTCTCTCCCCCCCCCCCCCGCCTCTTGTGTAAACCCTACTCCTTTGGCAAGTCACGAGATTATATATATATATATATATAAAGGAAAAAGCAGCACTCCGTGCTGCCTTTTCCTTCATCTAAAAGTTACATCCAATTTCCCGTTATTTGAGTGCTGCTACCTGTGCCTTTTATATTTATATATATATATATATATATATATATATATACACTACACACACACACAGTATATGTATATATATATATATATATAGCCCATCGCCACTGCCTGCCAATTGCTGGGCCCCATCCTTCCCCTACTGTATATTGTATGGCAAGGTGCAAGGATTACTGTATACTGTACATAAAATGTATGGAGGTTACACCATGCCGGACAATATAACCACTGCGCCATGCTGTACAGTATACAGTATAACCCCTACACAGTGTAGCGGTATACTGTATATTGTGTGGCACAGTGTAGAGCTATATGTGTATACCATAAACATACTCCACATGAAAACTTACAATTACTTGGCTTTGACCTTGGGGATCTCAGACACGACTTCGGCTGGGGGCTAGGTCTAAGAACACGCCGTCCACTGGGCAGTATGGTTTTTCGTTCTTCCTCTTCAGACTCTGTACATGAGGTAACAAGGGGTAGTATAACTAAGTAGTATCAGGGTACATTATTATACAGGGTAATATAACTCAGGAGGCCTATCAGATATTATACAGGGGTAATATAACAGTTATATTACCCCTGAATAATGTCAGATAGCCCTCCTCAGTTATATTACCCCTGTATAATAATGTACCCTGATACCATTAGTTATAGTACCCCTCCTGTATAATTTACCCAGATACCCCTCAGTTATATTATATAACTGAGTGGTATCAGTTATACAGGGGTAATATAACTGAGGAGGGTATCAGGGCACATTATACAGAGGTAATATAACTTATATTACCCCTGTATAATGTCTGATAGACCTCCTGAGTTATATTACCCCTGTATAATAATGTACCCTGATACCACTTAGTTTTATTACCCGCTGGGGTAATATAACTAAGGGGCATCAGAGTACATTACTATACAGAGGTAATATAACTCAGGAGGCCTATCAGGGGACATTATACCCCCTGATAGCGCTCCTCAGTTATATTACCCCTGCATAACTGATACCACTCCAGTTATATAATATAACTGAGGAGTATCAGAGTAAATTATAACTGAGGGTACATTACAGGGGTATAACTGAGGAGGGGCTGGGATAGCATTGTGGCAGGCCAGGTAGGGTATAGGGTACATACTTTTTTTTTTTTAGAACTTACTCAGTCAGCACAGCTCGGGGCCAGGGCAGAGTTCCTGTGAGTGGTTGGTGCTGTGGTATAGCAGACACAGTCTTCCACATTTGGGGCTGGCCTGGGCACAGTCAGTGACTTCTGTCACTGTGTTCTGTTCTTCAGCACTGCAGGCAGTTGCTCACGCGGGGAGGCACGCAGCGTGACATGATGACGTCACCTCTGCTGCACTCCCAGCCTGCGCTCCGCCTCCGCCGGGTCCAACAATCACCGCCCCCTATGTGAACAGTAGCCGGCGCCCAGCACCAGGCCCAGCATCCTGCAGCCAGAGTCAGCCAGAGTGGAGGGGGACAGTAGGACACTGCTGCCAGCAGACTGCTAGATAGATTTAGTGAGCGGGTCGGGCACGGCAGCGAATCAGAGGGGGAGGGGGGGATTGTATGGCAAGCTCCAGCGCCCCCCTTGTGACAGGCGGACACCCGCCCCCCCTCTAGTCGAAGAAACGGCCCTGCCATCAGTGGTGGGAGGGCCTGACTCAGACCCGCCCACCACAGAGCCAGAGGCGCCGGAGGCTGCAGGCAGCAATGTAAGCCTAAGCAGCGGGGCGGGGCAAACTGTGAAGGGGCGGTAGGGAGGGGGGGGCCCGGCACAGCAGACAGACAGCACAGCTGACTGAGTCTGAGACAGTGCGAGTCTCAGTCAGCAATTGGCGCAGCAGCAGATTACAGGGGAAGTAGAGGGGAGAGAGGACACGCGCTGCCTGGTGCCGGGCCCCTTGTCAGCCCGGGCCCCGAAGCAGCCGCTTCCCCTGCTTCCCCGGTAGTTACGCCCTTGGATTGCAGGGTGGTCTGTAACCATGGAAACGAGCATTGTATAATGTGATAGAAAAATTAATCCAGCCAGCAAAGGAGGCAATATGGATAATAACAATATATTAGTGTGTGGCTTGTATTAACTTTTTTTACATGATAAATGCCACTTACTGAAGTGAGACAACACCTTTAAGGAGATCTCGCCCTTTTCTCTTTCTTACATAGATATTGATGGGCACCGTAGTAGCTTAGATCTTAGCACCGCTGCCTTGTATCAGTATATCTGTATAGATTTTGTATGTTCTACCAAGGTTTTTTTTTACTGGGTCCACCTAGTATAGCACGTTATTCCTATTGTGAAACATTAAAGTCACACTCACCCATGATTTTACGGTGACCGTTGCATGACCAAACATTTCTATGGAGCTCCAACCTAAGGGTACAGTCACATGAGCATGCGGATTGTGTCAGGATCCGCTCAACAAAAAACCCATGGTTTGCATGTAAGTTGAATCAGTTTTTTCTGCGATTGGGTTTAGTGTGTGCATTTTTTCCTGTACGGATTGCATACCTTTTTGACGGTCGTGAAGAAAAACTAATCTGCATCTCCAGCAACCATCATTTAAAAACGCATTGCATCCGGATGTCTTTCATTTTTCATGCAAGACCCATTCATTTCTATTGAGGCAGGACTGCGTGTAAAACGCTCAATATAGAACATGCTGTGATTTTTTCCTGAACGCAGAGATGATGCGAGAACAACGATGCTTATGTACACAGACCCATTAAAATGAATGGGTCAGGATTCAGTCCGGGTGCTGTGCGTTCTCAACACGCATCGCATCCAGACAGAAAAATTGCTTGTGTGAAAGAGCCCTAAGGGTATGTTAACACAACAGTGAAAAACTGCAGTGTGAGGGCTTGTCCACATGAACGTAAGGGCTCCGTGCCCGTGCTGTGGACCGCAAATTGCGGTCTGGAATGCACGGGCACCGACCATGGGCCAGCCGCATGCGGATTGCGGTAAAAGAAAAAATCAATTCTCTCCAATACATTGCCTGGAAAAGGCAGGTAGAAACCCCTGATGAAGTATTTGGAGCGAAACCCGGGTCGGGCATGAACAAGAGGCTGTTTTATGTATTTGATGTGCGCTTTTTATCTTCACGTTTGTGAGTATAATTAAAAACTTTTATATGGGATAACTGCTTGCAGTACTTCACTATTGGAGCACATTTCCTTATAGAGGCGATAGAGTGGTTAAGTGGACGGGAGTAACACCTGAAGTGCACTATTGATTTGATGCGTTAGATTATTCTTACACATTTGTGAGTATAACTTGTCTGGCATAGTGTGAACGGGGACTACAGTACTTCACCATCTGTGCGTTTTTTGGTTATCCCATAGGCTCCTTAAAATTAGGAAGAGTCCTGTGAGAACCTGATGTTAACCTATGTGCACGTAAAAAGGCTCTAGAGGAAGAGTGGAAAGTACTAATATCCATTGGAACATAATGCGGGTCGTAGACCCATTCAGTTGAATAGGGTCCGCAATCTGTCTGTTTCGCAAAAAGATAGAGCAAGTTCTATCTTTTTGCGGTGCGGAGGCAAGGAATGGAACCCCAGGAAGTGCTCTGTAGTGCTTCCGTGGGGTTCCGTTCCGTGCTTCCGTTCCGCACCGCATCTCCGGATTTGCGGACCCATTCAAATGAATGCACACCGCCGGTGCCCCCTGTATTGCGGACCCGCCGTATGCGGGGCCGCGATACGGCAACGGAGGGGCGACGTCCGTGTGAATGAGCCCTTAGTTTGATTTTTTTTTTCTAATTTTAGCACAAGGCTGCAACATAACAAAGTGTGAATAAAGTGAAAGGGTCTGAAGACTTTTCGAATGCACTGTGTGTGTGTATATATATATAAATATATACATGGGCGTAGCTATAGGGGATGCAGAGGTAGCAGTTGCTACCGGGCCCAGGAGCCTGAGGGGGCCCAAAGACCCTTGTGCCGCATAAGAAGGCACACAAAGCACCGAGGGAAGGGGGGCCCAAGCTGAACTCTTGCACTAGGGCCCATGAGCCGTTAGCTACGCCCCTGAATATATATATATATATATATATATACATAAATATAGATACAAAACATGTCAATAAGCAAATGACAGCAAATGGGTAAAGATATTTCCTCTTTTTGAAAAACTTAAACAGTTTTTAACACATCCAAACAGATACAAAATTGAGAGCAGCTGCATACGTTTATAGATACATCTGTGAAATGGAACCTTCAAAAAGAAAAGTTAACATGCAAACATAAATAATAATAAAAATAAAAAGCATGTGTTTTTTTTTCCGCAGTACATAAAAATAGTTTTTATTGTACCAACTGTATAACTAAAATTAGATGTCAACTGAACCTATATATAAAATATAAAAAAAATGAGGTAGAGTAACAATATCCTATAAATTCTAAACATATATTATTGGGTTATGTTACCTAGTATGTGATAAACTCATAGAAGGGTGATATTATACAAGAAGTAATCCACAGTATGTGAGCATGAGAGGCATTCAGCTGTGGTGTACAACTCAATAATGTATTGTAGACTCCCCTTAAAGCTTCCATAGTGATACAATACAGCTGTGTATAGGATCCCTACACTTTAGTACATTTGACACCCTTTTAGACTATTGCCGGACCAGTTATGTCACAATGCTTTGTCTCACTTTACACAACATAGCATTGTACGGTACTGTACTGGCCTGTGAATGGTACACAGTGGTCCGACAAAATGAATTCTAATATACATGGCTTGGATCACTCTTTAGAATGGCTACACATATGTCATCACTCCGTATAACTGGGGACTTTGTTCATTAAAGCGGATCTGTCACCCGATGTAACGGCAGCGTATTACAGGGACAGGTCCCATCTCCTACTAGTCACAATGGTACACAAAATATAGTTGCATCTAGTAGTTATGAGTCCTCTATATGCATGGGGTGAGCACTTTCCCGTGTCACCCCTTGTGATTAATAGGCTGCTGTATAATAATGTTAACCCAGCAGTCTGTCAATCTGAAGCAACATCGGATTGGGTTGCCAAGGGGCCCCACCAATAACATTCATTCTGGGGGGCCCACAGTAAAGCTACAAGTAAGGCCTCATGCACACAACTGTATGTTTGGTCCGCGCCTGAGCCGCATATTTTGCAACTCGGGTGCGGACCCATTCACTTCAATGGGGCTGCAAAAGATGCGGACAGCACTCCGTGTGCTGTCCGCATCCGTTGCTCCGTTCCATGGCCCCGCAAAAAAAATTGAGCGTGTCCTATTCTTGTCCATTTTGCGGACAAGAATAGACATCTCTATAATGGGCCGCACGTTCCGTTACGCAAATTGCGAAAGGCACACGGAGCGGCTTCTTTATTTTGCGGAGCCTCGGTTTGCGGATCCGCAAAACACACACGGTCATGTGCATGAGGCCTAAGGCCTCTTGCACACAACCGTTTTTTTTGCGAGTGCACGGGCCGTTTTTTGCGTTCCGTATACAGACCCATTCATTTCAATGGGTCCACAAAAAAACCTGAAGTGTTTCCGTGTGCATTCGGTTTCCGTATTTCCGTTTTTGCGTTCCATTAAAAGATAGAACTTGTCCTATTCTTGTCCGCATCACGGACAAGGATAGTACTGTTCTATTAGGGGCCAGATGTTCTGTATCGCAAAAAACGGAATACACACAGATGTCATCAGTTTTTTAGGGGATCCGTTTTTTGCAGACCGCAAAACCATACGGAAAGAGGACACAGGCTAGCCTGACTTCTTACCTAGAAGTTATCTCCTCCACCCGATTGCATATATAACAATCTACACAGTTTTTATAAGACCATAGGCTGTACACTACCTATCCATATGTAGACTACTGTGCCATGTGCTCCTTGTGCAGTGGATAGGGAACTAGGGGCCCACCTTGCTCAGGGGTCCACTGGAGGAATCACCTGTTTCCCATGGACCAGGCCAAGCCTGATCTCAAGGGGAGATGAGAAGTGAGGTGTGATTACCTACGGTGCATTCAAAACTATGATTCTGCTGTATTCTTTCAATGCTGCAATTAGCCAAACAACGCAATATTTGTTCTACCATTTTGGCTAATAGGAGAACGAACCTGTACATGTAATGTTCCGCCTTTTCATAGGACAGCATACATTTGTGACAGTTCTGCTTTAAAAAGATTGTCCATTCGGTAGGAATTAGAACAATGGCAATGTATTTAAGAAAATACCATGCCACTACAGCCTGTAAGGGAGTCTGCAGTTCCAGTTCACTTGCAGGCAGACACGGTGCAGCGTCCGCGTAGACGCCGGAGGGGAAGACTGCGGGGATCCCGGAGGCAGACTTGCCGGTGTCTCCTGCGGGTTCCGTTCCAGCGTCCATGCTGATGGGATCCCAATCCCGTGCCGAGTCGGTCGGGCGTTCGCGTGCACGCCTGAGGGGTGATTCGCTAATTAATGCGCGGCCGAGTGTGTGTGCATCTTATGTGCTAACCCGGCCACTGGCAGGTAAAGCACCTGTGCACAAATTCAATGTTGTTTAGGGATTTGCTGCACAGGTGCTAAAGAGTAGGATCATCGCATGACCTATAAGGTTCTGACAAGCAGCACTCAGTGATTGGCCAGCAGGTGTTTAAAAGGTGATCTCCCTGGCTGATCAGTGCTCACTGTTGTCTCTACAACCTGGGAGTATGCTGGGTCACTAAGGCTGCAGTCACACGTCTGTGGAACACGGACCGTGTGATACCGGACTGGCACCCTGCTTATTGCAGGAGTGCACTACGTCATTCCGACGTCTTTCGACGTCCTCGGAAGATTAGCAATGGTTTCCCTGCAGAAATATCAGCCTTATAACGTTATGTGGGCCTATGCATTAAATATGTGAATTACTGCAAAATTTGTACTCCTCCTCAACTAAAAATTGTTAGGAGTATTTTTACTCTTCTGCAAAAAATGTAGTGCGACCTCTGCTGTCAGCTGTAACATACAGCTGACAGTCTGCTTCAAACTGCAGACATAACCCCTTCCATGCCATGGTCCTTAGGGACCGTTGTATGGAAGGGGCTAACTATCGGCCCGATGCCTAGATGCCTAACCAGCGACCCGATCCTTCCCCCGCCGTGTAGGATGGCTGTCCTCCGCTCCATACAAGCCGTTATCCCCCTCCCTTCAGGATGGCCGCGCAAGCTCCGGGAGAGGCAGCTGTTTTGTTAAGAAACATCTCTGTCAGTTCGCTGTGGTCCGGTGTCGCAGGTTCTCTTTTCTCTGGCCTTGTCTTTACCTATCTTCACCATCTTGGAGTGAGATGAGCAGTGTATATAGCAGTAACACAGGCCTGTGATGGAGGAGCTCTCTAACAAGCATCCGTCGTGCTGTGCAGTCAGGCTCCGCCCCGGGCACAGATTTTTTGTACCCTTCTCCAGATCTGTGCATTATCTTGTCTCTGAGCTCTACAGGCAGTTCTTTCCTCCTCATGGCTTGGTTTTTGCTCTGATATTGCTCTGATATGTCAGCTGTGAGAGCTTATACCCTGGGTTCAGACCTGAGCGTTCTTGAAACGCGCGTATTTCAGCACGTTTTTGCAAATAGGAAACGCGTTCGTACGCGCGTTCTTGTGATTGACTACTGTGGTGTCAATCACAAAACGCGCGACAAACGCCCCAAAAAAGCTCAAGTACTTGTTTATGCGTCGGGCGTTTTACAGCGCGTTCAAACGCGCTGTAAAACACTCAAGTGAGAACCAGGGCCATAGGAAAGCATTGGTTTTCATGTGTTGAGCGTTTTACAGCGCGTTCGAATGCGCTGTAAAACGCTCAGGTGTGAACTTAGGGATATAGACATGGCTGTGTCTCTCCAAATCATGTCTAGCCCTGAATTTACCACAGGTGGATTCCAATCAAGGTGTAGAAACATCTCAAAGATGATCAAGAGATATGGGAGGCCCCCAGAAAAAAATTTGAAGTGTCATAGAGTCTGGATACTTATGTTCATGTGAAATTTTAGTTTTTTATTATTTTATTTATTAAATTTGCAAACATTTCTAAAATTTTGTTTCACTTTCTTATTATGGGGTATTGAGTGCAGATGGTTGGGGGAAAACTTGATTTTTTTTATTTGAACAAAAGGCTGCAACATAACAAAATGTTAATTCATGGGCCATGATACAGTCCAAGTAAGACCTTATGCACACAAACGTATTTTGGGTCCGCGTCCGAGCCGCATATCTTGCGGCTTGGGTGTGGACCCATTCACTTCAATGGGGACGCAAAAGATGCGGACAGCACACCGTGTGCTCTCCACGTCCTTTGCTCCGTTCGGTGGTCCCGCAAAAAAAATAGAGCATGTCCTATTCTTGTCTGTTTTGCAGACAAGAATATGCATTTCTACAATGGGCCGCGTTCCGTTCTGCAAATTGCGGAACAGCTTCCATGTTTTGCGGATCCGCGGATTGCGGACCGCAAAACACCTACGGTCATGTGCATGAGGCCTAAGGGCCATATATATAAAAAATTTAAAATTATGTATAAATAAAAGGCGGTAACATGGCGGGGAAATTTGGGGAAAGGAAAGATGAGAAAAGAAAAAAAAAACAAGAAGTATTACTGTCTGAGAAAAATAAAAAAACTGCATCATGAAGATACAACGGGTATTAATTCAGGTGACTCTTGAAAGCCTATCCAGTAGTGCAAATATGTAATTTTTATCTTTTTACTCACTTGCATTCCCTGCAGTAAACCACAACCGAACCATGTGCCCCGTAAATATAACTTGCATAATATAGCAGTATATGGATGTACCACATCTACACACACTGCTATTTGGTTGTATCTTAGGCCCCTTTCACATCTGCCTTTTTATCTTTCCGTCCTAGAGTTCCGTCCTCGGGGCATGCTGCAGATATGTCTCCGTCCAAAAATGTGGAAGACATGCCGTAACGCCGGATCCGGAAATTATGCCCATTGAAGTGCATTAATCCGGAATTAAGCTAAACGTCGTTTCGGCGTATCGCCGGAACTGACGTTATGCTCTGCGCATGCGCAGCAGCAGTTCTGATTGGGGCCCCAGTGTAAGCTGGGGCTCCGATCAGTTACCATGGCAGCCAGGACGCTACTGAAGTCCTGGCTGCCATGGTAAGTACTCCGCAGCAGTGTACTTACCTGCGCTGCAGCCTCCGGGCGCTCCTTCATGACGTCACAGGTCCGGGCGGCGTATTGATCTAAGTACACTGCTGTGGAGTACCATGGCAGCCAGGACTTCAGTAGCGTCCTGATTGCCATGGTAACCTGAAAGCATTTCGAAGACCGATCAGGATCCTGATCAGTCTTCAAATGTTCTCAGGCAACTTGCGTTCTGACGCATCTGGCGGGACGGAAGTGCCCGCCGGATCCTCAAAACGCAAGTGTGAAAGAGGCCTAAGACACAAACATGGTCCCCCAGCAGTCAAGTTCTTAATTCCAAGGTCAGTTTGACAAATACAATACTGCAGAGTTAAACACACGCACAATAATGGTTAGAAATAATAGAACCTCATTAACCTTCTCTTTCCCTTGAATAGATCACATATTAAGTAGCACTGATGCTGAAAAAACAACTTTTTCCCTTACATCACAGGGGTCATTTATATTATAGTAACTAAGGCTAAAAAAAGTGGTTGTGGAGCTGTGAGCTCAAGAATAAGGCTACTTTCACACTGGCGTTAGGTGCTGATCCGTCTGGTATTTGAACAGACGGATCCGCACTGTGGGGAGTCGCTCTGGTAGATAGCGGTGCGGGTGCAGTACCGAGGCAAAACAAGGAGTCCAGAATGTGCAATAAACAGTGTTTTATTCACACTGACACAAAAATAAACGACAAACAGTCTCTTGGTGGTAATTCATGCACATCAGAAATAAGAAGGCAAAACAAAACAGGCCAACACAGGTTCAGTCACCTGGGAGGTTTAGGTGCAGGTTCGCACCAGGCTGTCGGCCCAGCCGCAGGAGAATCCACCTTCAGGGTGCCAGGAACAACAACACCTCCTTGCTGAGCTCTTTCCTCGAAGTCAGAGAACTCCACAGCCCTGTTTGCAGCTCCAGGACAATCACCACCCAGCTGCTAAGGAGGCTGCCTTTTTAAAGGCCCGGATAAAGTCCGGCCTGGACCGTGGGGAGTAGGCACCCACCCAACTCTTTGCCTACTCCCAGTAAGAGCCGGCCCGGATTAGCTTTGCAGCCAAACTAAGTAACAAAGTCAAGCAGCACTAGCTGCTGCAGACACATAAAACCCGGCTCTCACCTCACCGAGGCCAGGAACCTCGGTGACACGTACCTGCCATCGACTATGATACCTTGCACCCTCTTACACACCCCTTTGTTTCAGCCCTGAGGGGTGAACACACGTGAGGCAGTGGACGCGGGACAGGGCATCTGCGTTACCCTGCAAGCGGCCTGCCCTGTGTTCCACGGAGAATTTGAAATTTTGCAGGGATAGGAACCACCTGGTGACCCGAGCATTCCTCTCCTTGGCCTGACTCATCCACTTGAGAGGGGAATGGTCGGTCACCAGACAGAACCTCCTCCCTAACAGGTAGTAGCGGAGAGATTCGAGTGCCCACTTGATAGCCAGGCACTCCTCTCCACTATACTATACCTGGACTCGAGCGGGACTGAGCTTACGGCTCAGGAAGACAACGGGATGTTCTTCCCCGTTGACCTCCTGAGACAGCACAGCACCGAGGCCTACCTCCGAGGCGTCGGTCTGTGCGACGAACTCCTTGTTGAAGTCGGGTGTCACCAAAACCGGGGACCACACAGGGCCGACTTCAACGCGGAGAAAGCCTCCTCCGCCTTCTCACTCCAGCTAACCCTCCCAGACTTTCGCCCCTTCAACAGATCTGTCAATGGCGCTGCTATTGTGGCAAAGTGGGGCACAAACCTCATGTAGTATCCTACAATCCCCAGGAACGACTTTACCTGCCTGGTGGTGACCGGTCGGGGCCAGTTACTGAACGGCCTCTACCTTAGCTACCTGAGGTTTGATGACTCCCCGCCCGATTACATATCCCAGATATTTGGTCTCTTCCAACCCAATCGCACACTTTTTTGGATTGGCGGTTAGTCCAGCTTTCCTCAGGGCATCCACTACCGCCTGCACCTTGGGTAAATGGCTTTCCCAGTCGGTGCTGTGGATGACTACATCATCTAAGTAGGCCGAGGCGTACCGGCGATGTGGTCGCAGCACAATGTCCATTAACCTTTGGAAGGTGGCGGGGCGCCATGCAGGCCAAAGGGTAACACCTTGTAATGATACAGGCCCTGCGGGTAACAAAAGCCGTTTTTCCTTGGCCGACTCCGTTAAGGGTACCTGCCAGTACCCTTTGGTGAGGTCTAGCACAGAAAAATAACGGGCTTGCCCTAAACTCTCAACAAGCTCGTCTACCCGGGGCATGGGATACGCATCAAACTTGGACACTTCATTTAACTTGCGAAAATCGTTGCAGAACCGCAGCGTCCCATCCGGCTTAGGTATTAGGACTATGGGACTGGCCCACTCACTTTTCGACTCCTCAATGACATCGAGCTTCAACATTAACTGTACTTCCTCCGCGATGGCCCGTCGCCGAGCCTCGGGTACCCGGTATGGTTTTAACCGGATCTTGGCCTGAGGCTCAGTGGCGATGTCATGTTGGATGAGAGGCGTGCGGCCAGGGAGGTCCGAGAACACATCCGTGTTCCGACTGATGAACTCCCTGACTTCCTGAACTTGTTTGGAAGACAGGCTGTCTGCAATTTTACCGTGGTTACTGCTTCACAGGCCTCGAACTGTGGGGCTGGACCCTTTCACCTAGAAGCCCTGGCCGGGGCTGTGGTCGTCGGCCGTGTCCCTATCTTTCCACGGCTTAAGTAAATTCACGTGGTACACCTGCTCCGGCTTGCGCCGCCTGGCTGGTGTACTTTGTAATTACTCCCCTACCTTCTCGATCACCTCATAGGGGCCCTGCCACCTAGCTAGGAATTTGCTGTCAAGGGTGGGTACCAGAACCAATACTCGATCTCCCGGATTGAAGCCCCGTACCCGTGCCTGACGATTGTACACCCTACTCTGGGCTTGTTGCGCTGCCTCCATATGCTCCCGGACCAGCGGCAACACCCTTTCTATCCGTTCCTGCATCTGGGTGACATACTCAATGACACTTTTGTGGGGGACAGGCTGTTGTTCCCATGCTTCCTTGGCGATATCCAACAGGCCCCGAGGGTGTCTGCCATAAAGCAGTTCGAAGGCGAGGAACCCAGTAGAGGCCTGGGGTACCTCTCGCACTGCGAACATGAGATAGGGCAGAAGCAGGTCCCAGTCCTTCCCATCTCTAGACACCACCCTCTTTAACATATTTTTTAGAGTTTGGTTAAACCTCTCAACAAGACCGTCTGTTTGCGGATGGTAAGCGGACGTCCGTAACTGCTTTATACGCAACAATTTACACAGTTCCTTCATTACTTTGGACATAAAGGGGTCCCTTGGTCTGTCAGAACCTCTTTTGGCAGGCCCACACGGAAAACATCTCCATTAACTCTTTGGCAATGAGCTTAGCTGAGGTATGTCGCAGAGGCACCGCCTCCGGATACCAGTGGCATAGTCGAGAACTACCAGAATGTGTTGGTGGCCCCTGGCGAACTTTGGTACAGGCCCAATTAAATCCATAGCGATTCGCTCAAGCGGTACTTCAATAATTGGCAGAGGTACCAGAGGACTACGGAAATGAGGCTGGGGGCTAGTTATCTGACAGGTTGGACAGGACTTACAATAATTTTCTACCTCCTTGAACACACTGGGCCAATAAAACCGCTGCAGAATGCGGTCCTGGGTTTTCTGCCACCCCAGGTGTCCCCAAGAACATGTTGGTGGGCAAGCTCCATGACAAGCTTGCGATATGCTGTGGGCACCACCAGCTGTTCAACAGGTTCACCTCGGATTTGGTTCACCCGATACAACATATCCTGTAGAACAATAAATCGTGGGAACATTAATTCAGCCCCTGGTTTCTGGGGTTTACCATCAATTTCCAGCACATTCTCCCAGGCCCTGGTTAGGGTTTGGTCCCGGTGTTGTGCGGTCCCAAAATTTTCCCGGAGACATTGAGGTCTGCCAACTCAGGTCCCGGTGGCAAGTCCTCCGTGTCTCCCACCATTACACTCAGTGGGGTTGTCTCCCCCACTACCGCTGCAGCAGTGGTCACCCCTACCGCTGGCCCTTCAGACTCGGGCTCCCAGGGTTCTGGCCTTCCAGTGGTATCAGGCCACTCTGCTAGGGTTACCCCTGTCTCAGGGCTATTAGACACTTTCACCTCAGGCCACAGTGACGGAAAACCAGGAAGTCTCTCCCAATTATCAGTTCATAGGGTAGCTTTGTGGAGATCGCCACTTCACAAGTCCAGGTGCCGGCCGCCGTGGACAGAGACATTACAGCAGTGGGATAGTCCTTTAAGTCTCCGTGAATGCACACCACACCAACTTTCCGGCCCGTATACTGGGTGGGCTGTACCAGGGCAGCACTTACCAGGGTTACCAGGCTCCCTGAGTCCAACAGCGCCACTGCCAGGTTATCCCCGACTTGCACCTGGCACAGATGACGATTGTCTATTGTCTCGGGGTGCCGGTCGCACACAGTCTCCGGGCGTACATGGAAGCCCGGTACCCATAATTAATCTCCATGGGTTCTCCCCACTGTGGACAGTCGGCCCTTACGTGGCCAGGCTCGTGACACCGCCAGCAGACTATCGGGGCCGGGTCTGCAGGGGTACACCCGAGCAGGTTTCTCGGGTACCAGTCGTCGGGACTGGATGGGAGTCCTCCGAGGGTTTGACCGGCCCCCTCCCAACAACACCCCCTTCAAGTTTTGGGTGGCCTCATAGCGCTCCACCAGGTCGACCATTTCTAGAGCATTGGTGGGTGACACCTGGCCGATCCAGTGCTGAAGGGGGTAAGGCAAGACCCTCCAGAACATGTCAGCCAGCAGACGGTCCAACATAGCAGTCGGGCTTAGAATGTCAGGCTGCAGCCATTTTTGCAACCTGTGCAGCAACTCATAGTACTGCGGCCTGGCGGGTTCAGCCGCTTTAAAGTCCCACTGGTGGACCCGCTGAGCCCGGACCAACACGTTTACCCCAATCTGGCCAGGATCTCCCCCTTCACCGTGGGATAGTCAGCAGCCTGGTCATCTGCTAAATCAAAAAAAAACTTGCTGGGGTCCGGATGCCAGGAGCGGAGCAACCACCTCGGCCCACTGGTCACGGGGTAACTTTTCCCTCACGGCGACCTTCTCAAAAACCGCCAGGTATGTCTCAACGTCGTCTGCGGGGGTCATTTTGGGATCGCCGCACGGACCGCTTTCCGGGCATCATGGACGTGGTGGGACGCTCCTGCCGCCTGTAACGCCATCACATGTTGTAGCAGTAGCTGGTTGGTCTCCCGCTGCTGCACGTTAGCCTCTATGAGAGCCTTCACAGCAGCCTCCATGTTGCCAAAGATTCCTGCTTGCAACTTTGCTGGCTTAATATATATCATGCACTCGGGTTTAGCAAAAAACTTCGGCGTTCACGCCAGCCTCACTGCGCATGCCCGCATCCGCCACCAAATGTGAGGAGTCGCTCTGGTAGATAGCGGTGCGGGTGCAGTACCGAGGCAAAACAAGGAGTCCAGAATGTGCAATAAACAGTGTTTTATTCACACTGACACAAAAATAAGCGACAAACAGTCTCTTGGTGGTAATTCATGCACATCAGAAATAAGGAGGCAAAACAAAACAGGCCAACACAGGTTCAGTCACCTGGGAGGTTTAGGTGCAGGTTCGCACCAGGCTGTCGGCCCAGCCGCAGGAGAATCCACCTTCAGGGTGCCAGGAACAACAACACCTCCTTGCTGAGCTCTTTCCTCGAAGTCAGAGAACTCCACAGCCCTGTTTGCAGCTCCAGGACAATCACCACCCAGCTGCTAAGGAGGCTGCCTTTTAAAAGGCCCGGATAAAGTCCGGCCTGGACCGTGGGGAGTAGGCACCCACCCAACTCTTTGCCTACTCCCAGTAAGAGCCGGCCCGGATTAGCTTTGCAGCCAAACTAAGTAACAAAGTCAAGCAGCACTAGCTGCTGCAGACACATAAAACCCGGCTCTCACCTCACCGAGGCCAGGAACCTTGGTGACACGTACCTGCCATCGACTATGATACCTTGCACCCTCTTACAGCACCTATAATGCAAACGTTACATTGTAAGTCAAAACGGATTTGTTCGGCTCCGCATTGTCAGACGGACACCAAAACGCTGCAAGCTGCGTTTTGGTGTCCGCCTCCAGAACGGAATGGAGACTGAACGGAGCCGAACTGATGCATTCTGAGCGGATCCTTATCCATTCAGAATGCATTGGGGCTTAACTGATCTGTTTTGGACCGTTTGTGAGATCCCTGAAACGGATCTCACAAACGGAATCCAAAACGCTTGTGTGATAGTAGCCTAAACGCCAACCTTTCTACTATTTACTAATTTAGGGGCACATTTATTAAGACTAGCATTTTAATAAATCCACATAGCTGGTGGAGGATCCACTGAAGTTATGAAGAGACTCGGGCCTCTCCATAACTTTGGCGCATCTAGCGCTGCTTCTAAATGTAAGACAACTTCCGAGCTGTCTTACATTTAGACCATTTTCTACGCCGAAGGCCTCTTTCACACGAACGTGTGCTGGCCGTGCTCGTGCTGCAGACCGCAAATACCGACCGTGGGCTAGCCGCATGCGGATGGTGGACCCCATTCACTTGTCCACCGCGATCTGTCTGTTCCGCAAACATATAGAACAAGTTCTATCTTTTTGCGAAACAGAAGCACAGAACGGATCCCTATGGAAGCACTCCGTAATACTTCTGTTCTGTGGTTCCGTTCTGTTCCTTACAGCATCTCTGGATTTGGGGACTCATTCAAGTGAATGGGTCCGCATCCGTGATGCGGAATGCACATGGCCAGTGCCCCGTGTATTGCGGACCCGCCATATGTGGGCCACAATACTCCATGGGGGCACAAGGTCGTGTGAAAGAGGCCTAAAACAGATGTGAAAAATGGTAAATGAGACCGTCCCCTTCCCCGCCCACGCCATGGCCACAATTTTAGACCTCCTGTGAGTGGGGCAAACTCGCAGATGCGCCTGAAATACGGCTAATATAGGCGTATTTCAGTATAATAAATTACCCCTCTAGTCTTTTTCTAATTCTTTTTAATCCCTATTAATTTCAACTTTATGACGGATCTCAATAGCGGAATTGAAAACGTTAATGTGAAAGTAGCCTTAGCAGGATAGCATATTCAGTAGATCTATATAAGAAATAACACTGTCATTTTATCTACCACTGCTACAAAGTTTTGTTGCCCATTAGAGCTCATGCACACGAACGTGTGCTGCCCGTTGCCGTATTGCGGACCGCATTTGCGCATCCGCATCACACGGGCACCGTTCAGTGTGTATTCCGCATCACGGATGCGGACCTATTCACTTCAATGGGTCCGCAAATCCGTAGATGCGGAACGGAATCATGGAACGGAATACTACGGAAGCACTACGGAGTGCTTCTTTGAAGTTCCGTTCCGTACTGCAAAAATATAGAACACGTCCTATCTTTTTGCGGAACGGACGAATGGAGACCCATTTAAGTTGAATGGGTCTGGATTCATCCCGGCGGCCGTACGGAGGTTGCACAAGTTGCGGTCCCCAATGCAGGGAACAGACCACCTACTGCCGTGTGCATGAGCCCCGACTTTGATGTGACAGTCATTTATCACTCTCATAGAATCCCTATATGTATGAAAATTCTTCAGCAAAAAAGCACAAAACATGAATCTTATCCCATTCCGCAGCCTACTATAATCTAATCCTCGTTGTGCAGTTATGCTGATTAAGCATGCAGGTATTTCCTTCAGTAGCCCGGATTTCCATGTGGTGTCCCTCCCCCACAATGGATTCCAACATAATTGAATCTCAGTATACTTATGCTGTCTCTAGATTCCAATTTTATAGATTCCTGGAATTCTCTCTCTCTCTGGAAAAGTCTTTATATTTCACGGCAGAATATTTTAGTATTGTATGCAGCTTTTACAATTGAATCTTAGTGTTAGGATTTAGCTACACGGTGACATTTCATGTAATGATTGTCAATGGTGTCACAATGCGAAACGCGACATCCGGCAACTGCAATGCCACAGTCACAAAAATCCAGACATGCTGGATTTTATGGCGCTAGTCACATGTCACGTGTGACTTTTACTCCATAGGCCTTATGGCTCATCCACACGAACGTATTTTCTTTCTGTGTCCGTTCTGTTCTTTTTGCGGACCGTTTGCAGAACCTTTCATTTCAATGAGGCCACAAAAAAACTGAAGTTACTCTGTGTGTATTCCATTTCCGTATATCCGTTCCACAAAGTCATAGAACATGTCCTATTATTGTCCGCATTACGGACAAGGATCGGACTGTTCTATTAGGGGCCAGCTGTTCCGTAAAATACGGAATGCACATGGACGACATCCGTATTTTTGCTGATCCGATTTTTGCAGACCGAAAACGACACAGCACAGCCAAATGACAGCTACAAAGTAGTCACACAATGGCCAGTTACAGATAAGTTGCAAATATTTTTGTGCCGTGTGACTTTTTTGCGACTTGTTGTCGAGCGACACATTTAATTGTGTAGCTGTAGCCAGGGGAAGATTGTGCTGCACTGTGGTATTAGGTTCTGCTGGGGCGGTATTTTGTGTTGCCCTACAGTATTGCTGCCCCCACCTATTTCCGTTTCCATGCTTACACGTGCTGCCCCACCTTCTGTCAATTTTAGGGTCCCTTTTTCCAAGGCCACTTTAAGTTCCCAGTCCGCCCCTAGCTGTTTTACTGCATTGAGAATATTAAAGGGGCTTATCCCACAAAATGTCTCTATCACCTATCCACAGGATAGGTGATAAATATTGGATCATGGAGGTTCAACTCAGCAATCCTGAGAACAGTGGGGTCCAAGAGTGCCCACTCTGTGTGCATGTTGGTGCACTGCTCCATTCACTTCTATGGGACCAAAGGTGCATTATCTACATCAGTCCCATAGAAGTGAACCAAGTGGTGCATTCTACCTCTCTCCGAGAGGGGACACGGGCATAGTCTGTTCTCGGAGATCATTTTTGTGGGAGAAGACCTTTAACATAAGTCAACAAAAAGAGGAGAGCATGGAACAGATAGTGAGAACACTATAAATAGCAATGCACATACTATACTCAGAAATATATTAAATGTGAGGATTCATAATAAAAATGAACATCACCAGAAGGCATGATAATAGAGGAGTAGCTGGAAGGGTGGGAAAAAGCTCCATGCATATCAAAAACAAGTGTCTCCTTCAGGGACGGACTTTGTACTTGATTAGGGCAGCTTGAGCACCTCTGTTCATGTTAGTGGTGCCTGCCATTTTGGTCTGTGTATCCCTTAGCATATAATATAATATGATCAGTTATTCATAGGATCAATAAAATCTCATTATATAAGAAACTTAACGCCACTCTAAATGACACCAGAGAACGGTTCTTGAAAAAATATGGAACCCATGGTTGACCTGTGCTATCTCTCCTAATTTCTAGTACTTCCTGTCTCTATGACCAAATACAACAGCCCATAGAAGACTGGATTGCGCTCTTTCCCTCCCTTCCCTACCCCTTTGACTCTTGGACTGGGAGAGTCGTGGGAGATGAGCCTTTGCTCATGTAACTCATGTTGTGTTCCTACTGTTCTACAACCGATTTGTCATTATACATACTGCTGTTATATCATCTTTGGCATTGTTTACTGCTATTGGATGCTTATGCTTTTTCATTCTGTATATACATACATGCTTTGTGAGTTTTTGTTGCTATTTTGCCAATAAATACTTTTTTGAAGCATAATATGGTCTGAAACCTCTAAAACGTCCTGTATTAATAGGCGAATGCTACTTCAACTTGGGAGCATCAGAAATGAAACAAGAGTTTTGTAATCACAAGCAATGAAATTCCAAAGGACAAATGCAAATATGTATAGGTGTTAGAAAAAGTGTCGGGTTTAATAAATACGCGGAATGCAGTTCTCTCTAATGCAATGACAACAAAAAAAAACGGCATTATAACATTGATAAATATGTCCCATTGCATATCAGAAAGAATTTTCCAGTCTTCACACTGTGTACATCTGACTCTGCATGGGCATGGTCAAATGCACCATTCCAGCCAATGATTGGCTTCAGAGGTGACTTACTCCTTGTGACCACATCACCACTGAAGCCAGTCATTGCCTTGAGCGGTGCTTGCGACCATGTCCATGGCCTGCCAGATGTACACAGTGCAAGGAAACAGTGCACCTCTCCAGTCATTGGCTGGAGAGGTGCATGGGACCATGACCATGTCCATGCACTGCCGGAAGAAAACAGTATGGTGACCGGGAGACAGAGAAAGCAGAGGCAGCGCAGAAGACCAGAGTGGTGTGGAACAAGTAAGTAGTCACGACAGAGGGTAGGGATAAGTGCAGCCCTAAACTCCACCTCACCTCTGTCCCTGCCTACTTGCATGGCCCGTCCTAACTGACGGCGTACAACTTGGCGGCAGTCCCTCGCTTAGATACATGCAGGGGACTAGGCAGATAAGTGAAATACCATAACAGAGTCAGCATGAGTGGCAACAATAAGGGGGAAAAGGCGCTCATAGGGTAGTGTGTTTCAGATGAGAAATCTGTTAAAAATAGTGAAGTTGCGCTCACCTTTTCCGTTGTGTGATAGGATGGGCACAACGCAGGTGGGGGCGACTGTTGAGGTCGGTGCTGCCGGTACCCGCTCAGTCCAGTTAGGAGGTTGCCAAACCCCCAGGGGACTGATGAGGAGAGAATAGGTTATTGAGTGTGTAGTAAGTCTACACCCCAGGATGGGTACCTCTTGGCGCACAAGGACGACCCTGAAGCAATTGTTTGCGATGGCGATTTTTATTGACTACGCGTTTCGGGGTGTAAGTCCCCCTTTTTCAAGTCTGGAATGCCGTGCTGTTAGGTATATCGTAGGCCTCAGGGATAACTGCTGGGGATTTGAATGTGTGCGCTCTCCTGGGACTGCAGAACGCTAACAGTGCGGAGCAGCCAAAGTCAAAGCCAGGAGGTCACGCAGGTACACAGGGAGCAATACAATAACGAGGTCAAAACACAATCCGGACTCAGAAGCCAAGGGGTCACGTGAAATCCAGGGAGGTCGCAAGGTCGAGGTCAAAAACAGAGCCGAGGTCCAAACACACAGAAATGCACAATAAGAAAATGCTGGTGATGGTAGCAAGACCAATCACAGGCAACCTGTGGCCAGCAGGTTACCTGTTTAAATAGGTCCTCCTGATGGGTCATGTGATGTGGCCAGCGTCACATGACCCGTCCCCCGCAACTCAGAACAGCTGAGCGCTGACTCATCAAAATCGGCGCTCAGTTCCCCATGTGCTCGTTGCCTAGGGGATGGAGGACGCCGGCCACGCTGAGGAAGGATGCGCGGCTGGGTCCTCCCTGCCCTCTGGTTGCTATGGAGATGAGGATGCCGGCCGCGTCCTCGCTCCTCTTCACTAGCGTCATGCCGGCAGCGCTGCAGAGGGGAAGCGGGTTGCCAGATCCCCGTTACATAAGTATTAATTTTCTGTTTCAGAGGACAGGCTGTGGGCAGTTGCTAAAAAATGATTATTACTGTAAAACACCTTTTAGGCATAGAAAATGGTCTAAACGTAAGACAGCTGGGAAGCGGTGGTAGATCCGCCGAAGTTATGTAGAGGGCGGCGCCTGTATATAACTGTGGCGGATCCACCGCCCATGCAGGGCCTTATTAAGACCGGTGTCTAAAACGCTGGTACCTATTCTGAGGATAAGTCCTGGAAAACCCCTTTAATTTGTAGGTGAGATGCAAGATACTTTAACGTGAAGGGAAGCTCAGAAAGACAAATAATGAAAACAAAAATCAATGAGGCAAACAGCCTGCTCTATAAATAATGCATTAAAACATTCTCTTTGGATGGTGTAGACTACGGTATAAGACACGTCCGGAAACAACAGTTGGCTAATGTAGAGGGCCGACAATTTCCCAAGTCATTACATAAAGTATAGAAAATGATGCAAATAAATGGTCTCCTTTATATTTTTGTGCATAATAGGATATGCAATACAGAAAATGTTGTCAATTTTTTGGTTTTTGTTGATTTATATCCATTTTTGTTCAGTACTTTGCTGTAGGTTGTCCATTTTCCATCACATATGTATAAACTGCAATGTTGGAGTGCGGGGACAAACGTGCAGTTTTTGCCACAGAAAAGCTAGCAGATTTCACCCTCTCCATTGGAAGGGGAGAAATCTGCAATACAGCAGCTGAGGCGTGTGGATGAAAATTCTGGAATTCTCGTCCACTTTGCTGGTGCAGGAGGCTGTGCATCCCTGGCCTATAGTTGACAGCAGGATATTAGAAGGATGCAGAATGTTTTTGATCACAAAATGTTTAATCATAAATTTCATAACATTAAGAAACCGGTTTAAAATATTGTGTTGTTTGGCTTTAAACGTAAGTTGTTGTTGATGGAGGCTTTGGATTACATGCCGAACATGCGAATGTCCATGTGGCATGAGAAAGCTAATCGAATAACGCTAAGCTAGGGAAAATCCTAATGGCTGTGCTCTCACAATCCAATTTCCCACAATTAGTGTCGAACCTGCTATTCACAAAGGTAGTTTTCATATTCTGTAAACTGAAAGGAAAACGAAGGAATATTTATTAGAATATATAATAATATAATACTAGAACCTCGATATCGAAGACTGACCAAGCAAAGAGATATTTTGATAGTTGGTATGATTGGAGGGTATACACACAGGGACAGTTCCCCATTTTAGTACCGACTCCCGTTTTTCCCTAAATAAATCCCCAGGACTTCAATTCATGTGAGACTATCAGGCAAAGATGCCTTCACGTGCAGCAGAAAATGTCTGCCACTAAAAATCAGTTCGCATCCGTTGCTCCGCTCCGTGGCCCCGCAAAAAAATATAGAGCATGTCCTATTCTTGTCCGTTTTGCGGACAAGAATAGGCATTTCTACAATGGGCCGCATATTTCAGAACGAAACACAGAGCAGCTTCCGTGTTTTGCGGATCCGCGGTTTGAAGACCGCAAAACACATACGGTCGTATGCATGAGGCCTTAGTGTGAGATAGTCAGTGTAGGTTAGATCATGATATAGTGTAGCTGACAGGTTCCAATGCAGGGTGTTGGGTAGTGTGATAGGTTCTGCTGTCCATACATACATAGTGCTGTGATGTCACAAGTTCACACTACTTAGAGCACCAAGCAGTAATATATAGTCAGACCTGCTAAAATGTGAAGTTGCACGTATTGCGCCAAAATATTTGCATCATTAGTGCCGATTAGCCCAATTGCGAATATATTGGAGCACTCTATTCTGCATATAAAGCTATTGTAATGTTCTGCCGTGCCAACCATTTTCTCCAGTCTCAGGAAACTTCTAGCAGCTTGAAAAATGTAGCAAAAGTGACCCACGCCTGTATTGCACGCGCAATACGCGCATATTACTTTGCCGATTTTTGCAATCAAGAAAATATTTGCAAAATCTTAAATTCGCAAATATATGATGAATATCATACCAAATATTCGCGAATTCAAATATTGTCCCTGCCGCTCATCACTAACAAGCACGTGGATTTCTGCAAGCCCCGTTCAAACAGTTGTAATACTTTTCTGAAGCAACCTCTGCAATATGTAAAGGCAGATTTTCCTGCAGGTTTTTCAGCCTGAGCCAGAAGTGGATGCAGCAGGAATGAGAAGTATAAGGCCTCATTCACACGTCGGTGTTTTGGTCTGTGATTCCCATCAGTGATCGTGAGCTAAAACCAGGATTGGAGACTCCACAGAGATAAGGTATATGGGAAAGATCTGCACCTGTTCTGTTTAGAGCTGCACCTGGTTTTGGCTCAAAATTGCTGATGGAAATCACTGACCAAACACTGACTGTGTGAATAAGGCCTTATACTTCTCATTCCTGCTGAAGGCCTAAGGTTCGCATCACCATTTATTTTTCTGTTCTTTTAATCTGACAGAAAAGCTGAAAAATAAAGAAAAAAATGATTCTGTATTTTAAGAGTACTATGCCTGCAGGACTTTTTTTTCCATTTAAAATAATGGATCTCAGACTTAGGCCTCATGCACACAACCGTAGGTGTTTTGAGGTCCGCAATCCGTGGACCTGCAGAAGCTGTTCCGCGTTCTTGCGGAACGGAGCGCGGCCCATTGTAGAAATGACTATTCTTGTCTGCAAAACGGACAAGAATAGGACATGCTCTATTTTTTTTTTCCGGGGCCACGGAACGGAGCAAAGGACGCGGACAGCACACGGAGTGCTGTCCGCATCTTTTGCGGCCCCATTGAAGTGAATGGGTCCGCGCCCGAGCCGCAAAATATGCGGCTCGGACGCGGACCCAAAATACATTTGTGTGCATGAGGCCTTAATGGATAAAACGGATGCCAATTGTGCATATATGAGCATGAGGGGATGCTTAAAATACAGGATCCATTTTTTTGTATTTTTCTGTTCTTCTGACAGATCAGAAGAAAGGAAAACTAAACTGTGATGGGAACGTGTCCTTTTTTTTCTATTTCCGATTCTTTTTGAATTCACTTCCGGCTTTGGCTGAGTAACATGCAGGAAGCTTCCTCCAGAAAACTCTGGGGGTCATTTACTACCCATTTTATGCCTCTTTTTGGCGTCAAATTGTTGCACGACCACTTTTTGGCAGCTTTTTAAATGCCCGTATGAAAATATTTGTCACACAAGCGTTCTTACACCGCGTTCAATGCATAGGAGTGGCAGAGGCGTGGCAAGGGTCGGGACTATTGCCCCAGCAAATTACTAATTTTACACCAGAAAAAAAGTATCAAAGTTGCAGAAAAACTACACCAGGCAGGAGCTGGAGTACATTTTCTGGCAGGTGGAAGGACTGTCAATGATGTGCTTAATTTTTGACATGGCATACACCCCGTCATAAATTAGGTGCATTTTGCTGGTGTAAAAAGTGCCTATCTCAATAAATGAACCCCTCTGTATGAACCTACCTTAAGGCGTCATGCACATGGCCATTGTGCGGCCATTCCGTGCATTGGGGACCGCAATTTGCGGTCCCCAATGCACGGGCAATGACTGTGTGGCGGCCAGGACGGATCGAGACCCATTCAACTTGAATGGGTCCATGATCCGTCCGCACCGCAGCTCCGGATTGTGGACCCATTCAAGTGAATGGGTCAACATCCCTGATGCGGGGAGCACATAGCCGATGCCCGCACATTGCGGACTAGTTGTTTGCGGCCCGCAGTATGGCCAAGCCGTGTTCATGAGGCCTAAGGCTGAGTTCACACAAATGACTGAAAATACAACAGAAAAGTCCACTGTGGTTGTTTTATGCGTTTTTGCAGAAAAATAAGCATTAACTACGTGCTCTTTTGCCACAGAAAAGCCAGCAGACTTCCCCCTCTCTATTGTAAAGGGGAGACATAAGAAGACATTGTGCAGATTTCAAATCTGCTCTGCAGGTCAATTCACGCCGCACTGTTTGTATGCAGCACGTGGATGAGATTTTATGAAGTGTCATCCACTTTACTGGTATACAGCGCTGCTGATTTGCCATAGAAAAATCCACAAAATATTGTTGCACGGCCGGTTAAAAAAAGGGACCTGCGACTATTTGTTCTACAAAAATAGTCCCAAATCTCTTAATAAATGACCCCCTTTGCGTTTTTTGTACACCCGGAAGTTGGCTTGTAGTGTAGCTTTTAAAATTCAAAGCATGCAAATTGTTTGTGCAGGTCTGCAGGTGATGGGGCACATTTAAGCCTCATTCACACGTCCGTGTCTGTGCTCAGGTGGTCAGTGATGCTGTCCGTGAAGGATCCGTGTTGGGTCCGTTTTTTGCTGTCCGTGTGCCATCCGTGTTTCACTGACACTGAACAGCTGAAAAATAATTTTCAAAGCATCTCTTCTTAATGATCCGTGAAACACGGATGCAACATGAATGGCACCACGGTCATGGTTTTCATAGACTATAATGGACGATGGATCCGTGAACACGGACAAAATAGAGCATGCATCCGTGCTAAAAACACGGACCCACGGACCGTGCTAAAACACTGATGTCTGAATACACACATTAAAATGAATGGGGACGTGTGCTGTCTGTGGAGAACACGTACAGCACACGTCCGTGAAACACTGACATGTGAATGAGGCTTTACTGAGGGACTTGCAACATTTTTTTATGTAAAGTGTCGCAAGTCCTCTTTTATATCTGGCCATGCAACAATATCTTGTAGCATGGCGGGTTTTGTGCTGTGTATGCCAGTTGGGGGTGATGGGGCAGGGCCGCGTAGGGGACCGTGCTGATACTGGGACTGCAGCCCTGGCAAATTTACTTACATTTGCATCTGGAAACAGGCACAAATGTTACCTAAAAACGACACCAGCCTTCGTCCTAAATTAGACGGATCTTACGGCAGCACAGAGGGGAAAACTAAGCCCGGCTTAGGCCTCATGCACAAGGCCGTTGCCTGTCCCGCAATCAGCGGGTCCGCAATATGCGGGCACCGGCCGTGTGCTCCCTGCATCACTTCTTTGGGGCCAGGGCTGCGTAAAAAATGCAGAATATAGAACATGTTGCCTTGTTCAAGCAACGCAGAACTGATGCGTGAAAAAAAACGCTCATGTACACAGACCCATTGAAATGAATGGGTCAGGATTCCGTGCAGGCACTATGCGTTCACATCACGCATTGAACCCGTGCAGAAAACTCGCTCGTGTGAAAGGTTGTGGTTTTTCTGCACGAGAATCTGCAAGCAACGTGTACAGATAGCCTAATACTAACTATGCATTCTCACAAAAAAGGGACCAAAAAGTGATCAAAAAGTCATATGATATCTACCCCAAAATAGTGCCAATGAAAACTTCAGCTCGTCCTACAAAAGTTACCGTAGCTCCTATACATCTTCGCTGAATAAAAAATACACATGTAATGACTCTCAGAATATGGCAGCAATTTTAGGGGGTTTTAATTATGAAAATGTAGTAATTCTAAAATAATAATAATAAAAAAACTTTATAAATCTGATATCGCCAATGAGAAAAATGGGGGATAACATGTTCAACCTGCTATCCTTTCTTAGTGCCCGCTGTATTTCCCATTGGGCATGTACCTTAGAGGCCGGTACACCAGTTCTTCAGACCCTTACACAAAAAATCACCTTATCTGTGGGGCTAAATAAATATAGGCACTTAGGGGGAGATTTATCAAAACTTGCCTAACAGTAAGACTGTCAGTAAGACTGTCTTAGTTGCCCATAGCAACCAATCAGAGGTCAGCTTTCATTTTCTCAGTGCCATTTAGGAAAAGAAAGCTGAGAGCTGATTGTTTGCCATGGGCAACTAATGCAGTTTTAATGTTAGTTTTGATACCCTTAGTGTTAATAACTCTGGCGAGGTAAAGACATCCATACAGTGACTGAGCGGCCTGGAGCCCCTGGGGGAACTCCACACTCCTGTGGCTCATAGATGGAGCCCAGAAGTCACCCAGAAGTTCACCGCGTCACTTTACCAAACACCTCTGTTACAGCGAGCACCCCCTGCTAGGTATGTAATGGTAGCAGCCGCTGGTGCCAGAGGATGGAGACGGGCGAGCTCATTCACTGGCTGATACAAAGGATGGGGGAAGGCGGGGCTGTGGGCTGCTAAGGGCGGCTTCATCCAGGAGAAGCAGAGACCAGGAGGGAGAATAAAGGAGAAGGTCAGAAGGCGGAGAGACGCGGGGCAGGAGAGGAGGGGAGCGCCGGGCCATGCAGGGGCTCTGCCGGGGGTGGGGACGTCCTGTTACTGGAGGGACATCTGAGTGCAGGCACACGGCGGCGGCTCATCACTGAGAGCCATGGCTCCCTGATCCCGGCCATGGAGAAGACGGGAGAGGATGACTGCGAGGACTCGGGAGCGGAGACCGGGGGGTACGTGCTGCCCGACACCCCGATACACATGTGCCCAGCCATGTAGTCAGGTGTCAGCCACACTATGGAGCAGACATGTGTCATATAGACATCTTACATGTATCACATTTACTTAACAAGTCCCATATGCACCAGGCATGACTGATATCACATACATTACATGGGACTGCCTGTGAGATGGCATATACATTACATGGGACTGCCTGTGAGATATCCTATACATTACATGGGACTGCCTGTGAGATAGCATATACATTACATGGGACTGCCTGTGGGATATCCTATACATTAAATGGGACTGCCTGTGAGATAGCATGTACATTACATGGGACTGCCTGTGAGATAGCATATACATTACATCGGACTGCCTGTGACTAATCCTATACATTACATGGGACTGCCTGTGGGATATCCTATACATTACATGGGACTGCCTGTGAGATAGCATGTACATTACATGGGACTGCCTGTGAAATGGCATATACATTACAACGGACTGCCTGTGAGATGGCATATACATTACAACGGACTGCCTGTGAAATGGCATATACATTACATGGGACTGCCTGTGAGATGGCATATACATTACATGGGACTGCCTGTGAGATGGCATATACATTACATGGGACTGCCTGTGACTAATCCTATACATTACATGGGACTGCCTGTGGGATATCCTATACATTACATGGGACTGCCTGTGAGATTTCCTATACATTACATGGGATTGTCTGTAAGATATCCTATACATTACATGGGACTGCCTGTAAGATAGCATATACATTACATGGGACTGCCTGTGAGATATCCTAAACATTACATGGGACTGCCTGTGGGATATCCTATACATTACATGGGACTGCCTGTGGGATATCCTATACATTACATGGGACTGCCTGTGGGATATCCTATACATTACATGAGAAAACTGATGTCAAAGACGTGGTTGTATGATGTACAAGGTTGTACAAACTTGTGGGGTATCCACTTTTCCAAAAGGTGGGCACAGGGGGTCGGTGCGGGGGTAGCTGTGGCTCGCCTGGCGCTTTTATTAGACTCATAGCAGCAGCTCCTGGCGGGGGTAGAGGTACCACAGCTGTTCAGAGGCAAGTACTTTTTAATAGTTGGGGAGCATCTGATGCCAGCGGGTGATACAGCGGTCTTAGTAAATGTCCCCCAGAACAAGGAATGATGGCTCCATACATATAACATGCATGTAACATACAGGATACAAATGTCAGGGATCGGCTACATTGATACAATCCAGGTTGTGTGTTTATGGCCAGCAGTCTGCTAGGTCTGAGGGTGTGAGTGATGTTCTGCAGAGACGCTGATCTTCTGACTCCTTGCTCCGCTCTCCTGCTGCTTATCTGCCACCGGTAGTCACTGTCACGTTTGGTCATGCTCAGAGACATGTGCTGCCCGCTGTGCCAGCAGAGAAGAATGTGGCCCTGTATTAGCCTGCACGACTCTGGGCTGTTGGAAGCCTTTGTGGAGGCGGCACCAGAACTGGACGGGGGTGAAGAAGTTACACTCCCTCCGGGTTGCAGCCTCAGGGTGCTGTATTCCAGTGCCGTGTAGGACCCCCTGGCTGGAGGGACGTGTGATGTAGTCAGCGAGGGGCTGATGTAGTTTATAGTACAGCTCTTGTATTGTTTATGATGGGTGATGTAGTCTTCCGGATTCATGTAACTCAGCAATGTTAATCCCTCTGCACCGGTAGCCGCGGTATCACTAAGGAAACCGCAGGGCATTACTGCTGCTCCCGGGGCCGGGGCGTGGAGCTCAGCGTGGTAGTTACCTCAGGGGGCCTGCAGAGCCTGCCTCACAGATCTGGCTGGTACTCAGTGGTGTATGGCATTGGACCAAGGGACCTCACTGCCGATAGTTAAAGGGGCACATATGGTTCCCACAAGGGACCTCACTGTCGATATTTAAAGGGGCACATATGGTTCCCACAAGGGACCTCACTGCCGATAGTTAAAGGGGCACATATGGTTCTCTCCTGGTACAGGATGAGTCTTCTGTAAATGTCTATCTTATGGTCTTGTATTTGGCTTGATAATACGGAGACGTCCTTGTGAATTTAGGGACGGTTAGTGAGAACAACTTCCGAGCATCCTTTGGTGATCAGTCAAGTAGTCAGCCGTATTTCTTTTTTTCCCCCAATTCTATTTTTATTACTTTTCAAGTAAAACAGTACAAGGCTATAAACAATACACGGTGCAGACGATATCAATGAGCCGAGTGAGGACAGTGATGTATATCAGATAGGCCTATAAAGAGAAACAGAAGTATATCAATGAATTATCCAGGGGTTCCAGGTTTTCAAAAAACTGCGTCTAGTGTTCCTCAAGACGGAAAAGCTGATCGGCTTTCGCTTTCCACTGAGCTATCGAGGGGGGTCTGTGGACCCCCAATGCAGACGGATCAGAAGCTTTGCTGCTTGTATAAACCAGGTGATGAGGGGGAGGTAATGTGGAGGGGAGCCAAAGTAGAATCCTTTTTATGTGGGAGGGACGGAGTTCTGCCACAAATCAGTCGGATTTGTAATGTGATAGATTGCCAAAAAAGAAGTATAAGCGGACAGTCTAGCCAGATATGTGTGTAGAGATGTTGGCTTTTTTTTAGGACACCTGGCGTTCTGTACCATCTAGAACTGTGATGTCCAACCTGTGCAAAACTGCAACTCCCAGCATGCCAGGACAGCTTACAGCAGGGCATCGTGGGAGTTGTAGTTTTACAACAGCCGAGGCGCCGCAGGTTGAGCATCCCTAATCTAGAGAATAGCTTAAATGGGTTCTTCTGAACTGCAATACATGGAGACAAACCATGGGAATTCTCGCACGTGGTCTTTACCTCGTCGGAGAAGTTACAGCCAAGTTCACCTTTCCACTCTTGCACATAATAAGATTTAAAGGGGTTTCTGGAATTTTAATATCGATGACCTATCCTCAGGATAGATCATCAATATCCCATCGGGTATCGGACCCCCGCCGATCAGCTGGTTTACCTGCTCACCGTCGACATCGCATGTATAATTACAAGCCATCCCATTCACTTCAAGGGACAGCTCTTTTTTTTTTTTTTGCAAATCTGTTCATTGTTTTGTTAGGATTTCAACAGACAAATACAGTACAACATAACCAGTATCAAGACCATATATACTGAGAAATATAGACATCGGTGGACAATACTACTGGAAAAATGTCCAACCCCCCCAATCGCTAACCCCAAAGAAAATGCCTCTTCGGGAAGACCTCAAGTGTTAGCCGAAGTATGGAGAGTGAGCTAAACAAGATGGCTACGCCCCTCATTTTCCTAGAAAAGAGAGCTTCCATCCATGTTGGGAACCTTTTGCTACGTAGAGGGGGATAGTCCCTTTTGATCCAGTGGGTTTCCTGTAGATTTAAGTTTATGCAAATGGTTTAACACTTTTCTACGTTTGACTGGTGTATCAAGGCCGTTAACATTCCAGGTACACCAGGTTATGGTGGACGTAGTAAGGTTGGTAGTACTCGCCACTTAACCGACATAAATATGGAGAAAAGGAGAGGAAGAAAACCTGTCTCAGCGAGCAGGCATCCCCCCCCAGTAGTTTATGAGGTCCCCCAAGGTAGTGCGCACAGGACTTACCTTCAAGTGAACAACCAACGAATAACAATAGTATCCCCATGCTGTCCGTCAGCCCGTGAGAGCAGCATCATGAAAACAGGACATACAGCAATGCAGGCTCCATGACCGGAGTTCAGAATAGGCTAATAAATCAAAACAAAGTAGTAACTTTACACCAAAAGTCATATGTGACCCCGCATCAAGTAGGTGCTGTAGGCAGAGCTCGGCCTGGAGTGTGAAGATGGGCTAGAGCCTTTTGAGGATCGTTGAATACCCACATTTTGTCGCCCATGGAGAGTCGGAGGGTGGCAGGATATTGAAGGCTGAATCGGATCGACCTGACCGGGGTTGAAGGCTCTACGTTTTTCCACCACTGTAGAGGAGAAGTCCTGGAATAGTAGAAGCTTGGAATTCTCTTAGTTGACCGCAGAGGCTTGGCGAAAGGTGGTCATCATTCTGAGTTTATCCTGATAGTTGAGGATCCGAAAGATTACAGGTCTTTGTTTAGAGGAGCTGTCAGCACGCGGGGGGCCCTCTCTGTGGGCATGTTCCACCGGTATTTTATATAAGGAGTGCCCCAACTTTAGTTCCTGAGGTAACCATTCAGAGGTGAACCAGAGGAGTTCATTGGGACGAACAGATTCAGGAACTCCAATAACATGCAAGTTATTACGCCGGGATGGATTTTCTAAGTCGTTCACCTTGTTCTGCAAAGTGATGAGCGTTTGCTCCTTTTCCTCCAGTTGTGTGTTCCGCATCCTATAGATCAGAGACTCTCTGCTCACCTTTAGATATGCGGGTGTTATGAGCGGTTACTTGGGAGACAATAAGGTCCTATGATGATTGAAAGGCCGCCAGTCTAGTATCAATGGTTGGCATCAATAGATCAGAGGTAGCCTGAGCTGTTGTCTTTGACGTAGCCATAATAGGGTCTGTAGACATATGTACTGGAGAGGATGGGGTTTGACTGCCAGTCAGGGTTCTGGATCCCTTAGCAGCAGTAGCACTTTTCCCCATAAACTTATCCATGGGGTAACAAAAGAGTGGATATTTTGCTGTATAGGTCGAGCTTCAATGTAAAGAAACTAATGGAGTCACATTAGCAATTGTGCTACATGAGGAACCGAACAAATGTTCCTAAAGAGAAATAATGAGGTGCCGAGTATAGGTAGCTTATAGCAGATGCAGATTAAGGACTCGTTCACACGACTGTATGGTTTTGCGGTCCGTTTTCAGCGGATCCGTTTTTGGTTTCAGTAGTGTTTCCGTATGGTTTCCGTTTGTGATCAGTTTTTTGCAGATCGGAAACTGAAGCATATAATAATGTTCTAACACTAAGTACATTGAAAAATTGGGCTAGGCATAAAATTTTCAATAGATGCTTCCACAAAAGCAGAAGGAATAGGTTTTTTTTTTACAGCCCCATTGACTTGAATGGAGCCACGGAACTTGATTTGCGGGCAATAATAGGACATGGCTCAAAATGTAGCGGAATGGAAAAACAGAAATACGGAAACGGAATGCATACGGAGTACAATCCAGTTTTTTTTGCGGACCCGTTGAAATGAACGGTTCTGTATACTGAATGCAAAAACGGCCCGTATACGGAACGCAAAAAACCTTTGTGTGAACGAGCCCTAAGTCCCATAATATGAAGATCCAATAGCGGGTAATGCAGTGAGGTAGTGCAGGCTTAGTAGCTCAGTAATATGAGGGTTGTTGTAACCAGATATACAGATAGAGGCCCCTCTTATGTCACCCCCTCTGATCCAGTTGAAAACTGAAATGTTGCAGGCTCTGCTCTTATAATGTCATCAAGTTGCGGGCAACAAGCAGCTTGTGGTTATAAGTCGGGGAATATGAAGCAGAGACCCACTCTGCAGCACTTGTGCAAAAGAAGCAGCCCTCCTAGACTGCGTGTAGGAGTAAAGGGCGCGAAAATGGTGGTGCGCCTGCCACGATTTATATTAGATCAAAAAAAGGGGTTATATGCCCCTGAGGCCCCCTGTGATCTCACCCAGTCTTGCGATGCAGCTGGAGGGAGTCAGCAGCCTTGAGTTGTGAGGGCGCTGCAGCGCTGTGAGCAGCTGCTGGGGATCGCGTCCGCCACGAGGCAATGTCGGGCGGGTCAGCGCAGGCTGCAGCAGTGGAAATGGTCTCTGGGGCTTCCGGGGAGGCAGGAGAGCCGGGCAAGATGGATTTCCCCCTTGTCCTGTCTTATTTGGATGATATCCACCCTTGGTGCCCAATGGGGAGAGCACAGGACAGCCTCAACTGAGCGGTGGGTTCGAGACTCTATTAAGATACGGCCATTACGCTGCGCCGCTTCCCGGAGGGACAGCTCCTTATTAAAGTGTATACTACAGAGCCGTCCCGTTGAAATGAATGGGATGGCTTCTTGTGATTACACCTGCTCACCGTCGACATTGCAGCAATGAAGAGAAGGCTGTGTTCACACAGAGAGCGACCTTCTCTTCAACCAGCTGATTGGCAGGGGTGCCAGATGTCAGACCCCCGCCAGTCTGATATTGATGACCTATCCTGAGAAAAGGTCATCAATATTAAAATCCTAAACCCCTTTAAGGGTTGCCAAGCATATAAGTAGGTTTATTATATATATATTGGGGACTGAATGAAGTAGTCAGCCATATATTTTTTCACATCTAGTGAAACTACAACTCTCAACTGAAGAGCCACAGATTCCAAACCAATAAAACAAATGGCTACTTTCACACTGGCCACAAAGCTGATCCGACAGGCTGCCTATTCAGGCTACTTTCACACTGGCGTTGGTTTCCGTTTGTTAGATCCGTTTCAGGGCTCTCACAAGCGGTCCAAAATGGATCCGTTTTCCCTAATGGTGTCCGTCTGACGAAACTGAGCCAGACGGATCCGTCCTGACACACAAAATCAATGGGGACGGATCCATTTTCACTGACACAATATGGCACAATATAAAACGATATAAAAATTGACTTTCAATGGTGTTCAAGACTGATCCGTTCTGGCTATGTTAAAGATAATACAAACGGATCCGTTCTGAACAGATGCATGCGGTTGTTATTATCTGAACGGATGCCTTTGTGCAGATCCATGACGGATCCGCACCAAGCGCGAGTGTGAAAGTAGCCTAATCCATCTCTGTCTATGCCACCCTCAACTTGACAACCAAGGAACATGTTTCTGCAGATTGCCCTGGACCAGTGAGCCCACACCATCTGCTTAGGTTGGCCCTGTCTTGATGTAGGCCCTGCTGCCTATTAAAGGGGTTGTCCGAGTTATGAAAAAAAAAATATAGCACTGTAAATCTGATGGGCAGCAATATATAACTGAGCTAAGCAAGTTTTAGGCAAAAAAAAAATCTATATTTCCTAATTTCCCTGGTTCTCTTCTGACCCTTTGTTTACCTGCAGTAACAACAATCTTTGACCCTCCCCGTGCTTTGTAAAGGGAGTAAATACAAGTGCTGCCTTGAGTGACATGTCTGCCTGCTGGGAGACTCAGCAGCATGTTGTATTTGTAGGACTACAAGTCCCAGCTGTACAATGACACTGCTGATATACACAGGATCTTCCCCCTACCTGTTCTTGTGCAATGCTCTGCAGAACTCCTCTGTTAGCTCCTGTGCCCAGCATTTGTCTCCTCACTGCCTGCAGCTACTCAGTAAAGCCTTCAGCCCTGGGTTTCTTCAAGAATCCAGGGAGAGAGCAATAAGCAGCAGCAGTGCAGGGGGCATGGCCAGCACAGTGACATCTCCTGTACAGACACAGATCAGCTCTCTCAGGCTTGTGCACAAAACATCATCAGAGCAGGGAGAGAACCTGACATCTAAGGAGCCAGGGGCTGAGAAACCAGCAACCGGAGATGCAGTAAGTGAATTGTAAAGTCCTTTGATTTGCCTAGTTAGAAACATACAAAGAACAAAAAAATAACTCGGACAACCCCTTTAATGTTGATCAGTATAATTAGGCCCCCTAGTGGTGACAACAGGAAGCTTGGCTCATGAGCCCCACCATTGTTATCTTCAGGCATGTTTCAATGACATATAGTTTCTTCAGTAGTCACCATAACACCTTGTACACATAACGTAACATTTCTGGATCTTCATGGCTTAGCCCACTAGACTGTCATAGTGAGAACATGGCCACCTATCGAAAATTGAATCAGAGTGTGATGTCTCTGTGGGAACTGAGAAGGCATCTTCCTCCGACAGTCCCCAAAACCGGTTGTTAAGAGTGACTACAGCTGTCTGTTCTTCTTGTATACAGCCTGGGGGTGTGAGAGTCTTACTATTAGTCAGTGACAGACATCGCAGTTGACTGGTTGAGAGACGGCCCGCCGCCCATAAGTACTACTTAGTGGATTGCTTATTTATTGAGGTGAAATGTACTTAATTACTGGTGAGGGGCCGCAAAGCATCAGTGATTGATGGCAGCTCCCGCCAGCGTCCACAGTCGCACCCCTAGTCAGCTAGTCAGAGGCTATAGCGAATAAACAGGACCACCCTGCTTGCTGATGACAGTGTTTGGGGATTCCCATGACAGGGATTGTGAAGAGTGATAATGTGCTCTCCCCTCAGGACAGATGTTCTAGCACAAGTCTGGCAGTGTGATGAGGACTGAGCGCTGGGCTCTGCTTCGTTTTAAACAGACGGTAAAGAAGAAATAAAGAAAAAAACGCTCACCGCTATATATCGATTTCTTTCTGGATAATTTTTCTTCTGTTGTCCCGGGGGGTTATGCCATGAAATAGTCGAGCACTGTACTAGGCTATCTCCTGAACTCCCCTAGAGATGAAGGGAGCAGCAGTGAGCATGCTCCACCTACCGCTCTGTTCACTTGAAGAGACCCCACGTAGTATGATTTTAGGGAGTCCCAGCAGTACAACCCCAACTAATCTAATATCTATCCTTTAGGGCTCGTTCACACGACTGTATGGTTTTGCGGTCCGTTTTTAACAGATCCGTTTTTGGTTTTAGTAGTGTTTCTGTTCCATTTATGGATGGTTTGTCGTTTGTGATCCGTTTATTTGCAGAACGGAAACGGAAGCATATAATAACGTTTTAACAGTAAGTACATTGAAAAATTGGGCTGGGCATAACATTTTCAACTTTAGGAAGAGTCCTGGTTGTTCCACACTTCTTCCATTTAAGAATTATGGAGGCCACTGTGCTCTTAGGAACTCTCAGTGCAGCAGAAATGTTTCTGTACTGATCTCCAGATCTGTGCCTCCACACAATCTGGTCTCTCATCTCTACAGGCAGTTCTTTCCTCCTCATGGCTTGGTTTTTGATCTGATACGCATTGTCAGTTGTGAGGGCTCATATCGACAGGGGTATGTTTTTCCAAATTATGCCCAATCAACTGAATTTACCACAGGTGGACTCCAATCAGGACATTTGACTGCTTGATGGCAATCATAATATGGACCCTAAGGGGGTCATTTGCGATCAGAAATTCACCTATATTAGGTGTATTTCTGGCACAGATTGTGGTGCAAAGTTCACTTGCGCCACAATCTGTGACTTTTCCCCGCTCACTCCGAGTCTAAAAAAGTGAGCGTGGCCGGCAGGTCGGCTTACATTTAGACTGGCGCTGGATACGCCGAAGTTATGAGAGCCCGGCGCCTCTACATAACTGCAGCGGATCCACCACCAGCTAAAGGCTTCTAAAACACGATCTTAATAAATGACCCCCTAAGCATCCAGCTGTAACACCTAGACCCCCTAGAGTGCTGCTGAACAGAATGTGGGGCTCCGTGGTGATTAAAGTTTTTTCTGTCGAAGGGTGGGCTCACAGTTTTTTGTAGCTGTAATACGGAAGCCGTAATGTGGCTGTATTACTGCTGTCTGAAACCACCTTAGGCCTCTTTCACATGAGCGATATGGATTGTGTCAGGGTCTGTTCAGTGAAAAACAATTCAGTACAATCAGTTTTGTCTGCAGCTGAGTTAATTGTTAGTTTTTTTTCTGTCCGGATTGTATCCGTTTTGCATCTGTTTTTCACCCTCATGAACAAAACCTGAAGAATAACACTCAACATCTAGTAACCATCCTGCAGCGCCATTCACTTCTATGGAGACAGAGCCACATGAAAAACGCACAGTATAGAACATACTGCAATTTTCCATGAACACAAAGATGATTGCGTAAAAAATGACCCATGTACACAGACCCGAAGAAATGAATAGTAAATGATTCAGCTCAGATGCCTTACGTTCGCAAAACTGAAGCATCCGGACAGAAAACGCTCTTGTGTGAAATTAGCTTTAGGCTCTTTCTTTGACATGGGAATGGCTGATAGCCCACGGTGCAGCTATGGTGCTGTTGGGATGTGGCCATGTAGGCCACAAGGGGGTCATATTAAAACCATGTCCCAACCGCAGCTGTACCCTAAGTCATCGTATATAAGACTTATATGATTGCTCGTTGTTTGGCTCCTATGGCACTGCAAGTACCAGCATGCCAGCACATTCCCAGCAGCCGGAGAGCCCTGGGCTGCATGTAAACACTGTCATCTACACTGAGGAACAGCAGGGTCCATTCTCTTTGATGGAAGCAAGACAAACATTACCAGTCTATTCACAGTCGTAAAAGTGGATGGACACTACAACTGTATGAAGTGTAATATTAAAATAAAAAAGTTCTCAAACATACAAAGTAAAATCCCCAGGTCCTGGCGTTATCCTCCACTTTGGGGGAATAATAGTTTATTTAGCCGATTCTAAGAGCACACTGCTTCTTGCATACGAAAATATGGATCTAATATGGATGTGCAATACCTTTTTATTTATTTTTTTTATATTTAGTTTCTTGTACATTTGTTTCCTGTTTTTGTAACGTTGTAGAAATATGGATGATAAAAAAATGGAATATGTGCAGATTCGGATCATGCATTTTTAAATACAACCCATTAACTTCTATGATCTAAAAATGGGACCCATATGAATGCTTAGGAACATGTGCGTAAAAAATATGAAAACAAAAGCCAAAGCTGCTTAACACCAGGGCAAATAGAACCAGCAAAGAATGTAAAAAAAAGATTGAGAAGGTTTGTGTGGTCCCAGGAACGGCACCGTGTATTTTACCCCCACACAGTGTCAAATAATAAAATTCTTCTAGTTGCCTGCTGCCCCCAGTTAGTGGATCGCACCATAGAATTATATAGCTCCTATTCACCTAGCTCAGGGATGGTTAAACTGCGGCTCTCCAGCTGTTGTAAAACTACAATTCCCACCATGCCCTGCTGTAGGCTGATGGCTGTAAGCAGTCTTTGCATGCTGGGAGTTGTAGTTTTGCAACAGCTGGAGAGCCGCAGTTTGCCCATCCCTGACCTAGCTGTATGAGTCCACAGGAATGGTGGTTCACCAGGAACCCCAGCTTTCCTGAGGATGAAGGATCCCCTCTTCGTCAATCACATAGAAGTGAATGGAGCGTCAGACTGGCCCGTGCACTGCTGCTCCTTTTAGAAAAGGTACTCGAGGATACTCTGTTCTTTCGATCGCTGGGGGTCCTGTGGAGACATAATAATGCAATTTAAAGAGGTTCCATAAAAAGTATTTATCATAACACAAAATAAGAACAGGGAGGAGGAAATACTAACATTTTTTTAGTACACTTAGGCCTATTGCACACGACCGTATGGCTTTTTCAGTATTTTGCGGTCCGTTTTTCATGGATCCGTTGTTCCGTTTTTTGTTTCAGTAGTATTTCCATATGTTATCTGTTTTTTGCGGATCGGAAACGGAAGCATGGCATATACAGTATACAGCAATTACATTGAAAAATTGGGCTGGTCAGAAATTTTTTAATAGATGGTTCCGCAAAAACGGAACGGATACGGAAGACAAACGGATACATTCCGTATCCGTTCAGATTTTTTTTTTACAGCCCCATTAACTTGAATGGAGCCACGGAACGTGATTTGCGGGCAATAGTAGGACATGTTCTATCTTTGAACAGAAATACGGAAACGGAATGCATACAGAGTACATTCTGTTTTTTTTGTTTTTTTTTCCGGACCCATTGAAATGAATGGTTCCGTATATGGACTGCAAAAAACGGAACGTAAACGGAAAAACAAAAAGTTTGTGTGCAAGACGTCTTAAAGGGATCTTCCGGTAATAATTATTTTTTAGCAAGTGCTTGCAGCCTGCCCCCTGAACCAAAAGATTCATACTTACCTGCTCCACGCCGCTCCGGTCCTCCTCGCTGCCTCTGCTTTCTCCGTTTTCCGATCCCCACACTGTTTACATCTTGCTGGCCATGGTCACAGTCACATGTACCGCTCCAGCCAATGACTGGCTTCAGCAGTGACTTGCTGCTTGTGGCCACATCACTGCTGAAGCCAGTCATTGGCTGGAGAGGTACATGTGACTATGGCCATGGCCGGCAAGATGTAATAAGTGTGAGGACTGGGAGATTGAGAAAGTGGGGGCAGCGAAGCGGACCAGAACGGGGTGGAGCAGTATAAATCTTCTGTTTCGGTGGGGCAGGCACTTGCTAAAAAATAATTATTACTGGAAAACCCATTTAATGGGGTCCATTTATCAAAGACCGACGTTCTACACTGCTCTTTGATATCCCCCGCACTGCTGGAGAATGCGCTTCATTTATGAAGAGGCTCAGATTTTAGTTGGTACCTGGAGTAGATCTCTATCGTTATTTAGGCCAATAAAGTGATGTAAGAGCCAATAGCCGTGCCCCCGCCACTCCCCACTCACACAAGCACTGCATGTGCCTACATTTTAGGAGCAGTTGCTTTCAAAAAGTTGCAAACTGGGAGATTATAGAGACTTTTTAACACCAGATTCTGGCATGGGGATCATAAAAAAAGGGCCTCTTATATTTTGGTGATTAGAGCAGCCTGTCCTAGTGGTAGGGAACCTGTGCTAGTGGCGATTTCTCTTTAAATTACTTGGCAGCACTTTTTGACATGAAACCTCTGTACATATGACATCATCGCGGGAAGAGATTGGTGATTTACTTTACCTTTCTGGTTTACACGCTAATTGGATAACTAGTTTCCAGAGGACGTCTCCTAGCCCCTGCACAATATTTTTTCACTCCCGAGCGACTTTTCAAGCCAGTAGAGGATTTTCCCTAATTTCACACAGTGCAGATCTGCTCTTTGTTCTAGACACATGTTATTTTAAGCTATTATTGAGGCATTGGCCTTCCAGCCATCTGGTGCTAATTAACGGAGAAGTGTACATAAAGGGCTCTCACTTCTGCAACGTAATATACCGCAGCGTGCTACGGTCTGTGGTACACAGGGGTTAAATGTTTTCTATCTGGTTTGAGGTGATTTGCACCAATATGTAATATGTGGCCGGTATTTACATCTCAGCAGACCGCTCTCGGCCCGAGAAGCACGTCGCTGTTTTCGTCGGACACTACCTCATTCATCTCCTGTGAACGGCCATTTTTAATCTAGCCATTATCTAGCGACAATGCTTCATTTAAATGCGAAACCCCTTAGTCCGCTTTCATTAGAAAACACTCTCAAGCTGCCACATGTCTTCAGCCGGTGAAACCCGAAAGGGAGATTACTGGACCAAAATAGTGTCCGAATAATAGTGAGCGAATTATCTAAGACTGGCGACGGAAAAGAACAAATAAGCCAATTAGTCTACATCTCTGGCCGCTGCGCACAGAACTTGTAGGAAAACACATGGTAGATTTATTATGGACTCACGGGTGATCTCATTCTGCTCAGAAACAGAAGGCGCTGCTTATTGTCTCAGATCGCGTTTTTTTTTCTTCCTTTATTTTGGACAGCAAAAGATAATTTTACTTGTATGTATACATTTATGTGTATGTGTCGGATAAACAGCGCTGTAGATGTATGTTTATATCGTGGTGCAGCAAAGGACCACACAACTGGTAAGTCAGAAAACGGTGCAAAAAAAAGGGGGAAAAACACCTGTTAAACTCATCATGGCATGACGTGTTCCTGATATGTGCTGTAACTGCAAATAAGCAAACCGCATCAAGGTATGGTGTAAAAAAGAAAGGCACTGGTGGGTGCATATTATTGGCACTTTATGGGTGACAAAATGGAACGTTGCCGGAAAAGTTCAGAAGGATACGGACGTTTTTTACTGCAGCCTGCCACTGGGATGGTTAAGGCTAGGTCTACACGGTGAAATTTGTCACGCGACATTTTCATTGCATTAATGTCGCGCAAATTTTTATATTGGTAGTCTATGGTGTCACATGCAACATGCTGCAACTGCGACGCGACAGTCGCAGAAAAATCCATTTCGAATGGATTTTTCGCGATTGTCACAGTTGCAGCATGTCGCAATGTGACACCATAGACTACCAATATAAAAATTGTCGCACAGCATTAATGCGATAAATGTCGTCGTGTAGACCTAGCCTAAAGGGGTTCTGCACTTTGTTTAAACTGATGATCTATCCCAGGCATTCTCAAACTGTGGCCCTGCAGCTGTGCAAAACTACAACTCCCAGCATGCCCGAACAGCCTACAGGTATCAGGCTACAGCAGGGCATTGTGGAAGTTGTAGTTTTACAACAGCTGGAGGGCCGCAGTTTGAGGATGCCTGATCTATCCTCTGGATAGATCATTGGCATCTGATTGGCGGGGGTCTGACACCTGGGACCCCCGCCGATCAGCTGTTTGAGAAGGCGGGGCGCCGCGGCCTTCTCACTGTTTACCGCCGGCCCAGTGACGTCACGACTAGTATCAATTGGCCTGGGCGCAGCTAAGCTCCATTGAAGTGAACAGTGCTTAGCCCCGCTCAGGCCAGTTGATACAAGTCGTGACGTCACTGGGCCGGCGGTAAACAGTGAGAAGACCGCGGCGCTCTTGGAGCGCCGCTGCCTTCTCAAACAGCTGATTGGCGGAGGTCAGACACCCGCCGATCAGATGCTGATGATCTATCCAGAGGATAGATCATCCGTTTAAACAAAGTGCAGAACCCCTTTAAGCGCTTACACTTTGGTGTCTGAACCAAATGCACAGATCACACCATCTACTTCTTTCACGTTAACTGTGCGTAAGATACGCTAGTCTTAGGCCTCATGCACACGCCCGTATCCATTCTGCTGTCCGCAAACCATGGATCTGCAAATTACGGATACCGGCCGAGTGCATGCCATATTTTTCTACTAGAACGAACTGGCTTATCTTGTCCATTTAGGACACGTTCTAAGAGACATCTGTGTGCTGTCCAAAAAATATTTTCGGACCCATAAAAATGAATGGGTCCGAACAATCCGTAAAAACTGCAGCCATGAACCCTTGTAATTGTGGGCCAGTCATTTGGTCCAGCTCATATCGGTGTCCACCTCCCGAGTAGGTGCAAAATTTAATGTCTCCTTCCTCCAGTTACCTTTAAGCCTCATTTATCAAAGGCCGAGGTTAAAAAAAAAAAAAAAAAAAAAAACAGAGCAAATGTAATGTTGATTGTAGAAGACATTAAAAGATACAGACACACAGCTCCAACAGATAAAACCGACATACAGGCTCCTTTATAATAAATTAGGTGCCATTCTTGAAAACTATTCTCTTTTCATTGGCACAGAATACACTGTTATTATTAACAAATGTGGGCGAATAGCTCTTTTACCAAGCTAAACCAGGGGAGCGCAGAACAGGAGGACGCGCCATGAGGACCCAGGAGCAGAGACTACTGGTCTGTGATGGCAATATACATCCAAAAACTGGTTGTCCTCTCACCAGGTTCCTGCTCCAAAGATCAAAAATGTAAGGGCCTCACCTGTGTCCAATAGAAAAATGAGATGGTCCAGCATAAATAACAATGTTTCTGAGATTTATTCATATACCGTGTTGTAGCTGCTAATAGCCAAACAGTGCTTACACGTTTCAGACATGGAAACTGTCCTTATTCATATCAATTCTGAATAAATATAGTTTCTATGTCCAAAAAGCATGAGCGCTGTTTGGCTGTCAGCAACAAGTTATTTGAACCTGAAGAAAGCTCAGTCTGTAACAATCTTTTTTCTGAAGCGTGCGTTTAGGGTTTTAAAAACTAAGCTCAATTACAGTGAACTGTAACTAGTTGCGGATCGGTCCCTACAATCCTCAGCAAGTCCACCACGTCTGAACGTGGCCTAAAGAGCCTTTTTATACATCCTGTCTGTGTCTGTAACTGCCTGGAATGGCTGTTTAGCTTCGTATACATTGCTGCACCAAAAAAAAAAAAAAAACGTTTACACAATGGATTTTGAAAACATGCTTTTAGTCAGAGCGGAATCTGCGCAGATCTAAAAGCTGGGGTTTTTTCACAGTTTTTTTTTTTTTTGCGCGGTTTTGAGGCATGTTTTTTGGGGGCCTATACTTCAATGCAAATCTCTAATTCTGCTCGTGATTTTTGGCATGGATGAGTACAGAGCGTATAGCATGTTTTTTTTGCTTCTTCCCATGCTGCTTCTTTTTTCCTTTTTTTTTTCCACACGGAAAAAAAAAGCAAGTGCTGCTTCCCATTAAAATGAATAGGAGGCTGTTTGGAGGCGTTTTTTTGGTGCTCATGCTGTGTGGAAAATTAGCACCAGAAAATCCTGTGTGAATAGGCCCTTTGAGTACTTGCAAATGGTTACAGGTTTTAAAACAGAAAAATCACACGGTTTTTAGCACGGATTTCTGTGTGTTTCCATACCGAAGCTGCGTGTGTTACTTGACGCATTTTGATGGGGCTTTTCTGCAGATCTCCCCCTTGCATTGAAACGGGTGAAATCCCCACGAAGAACTAACATGCTTCAGATTTCAAAATCCTCACGGGAGAAAAAAGACAAAGGGCCAGATTTATCATTACACTTACATCTTACTCCACTTTTACATCTGCCCAAAGTCACTTTTGGCTCAGTCAGATTTATAAATGGTCCTTTAATACTGTGATAAATGTGGATTGACGGTAGCAGTTTATCCTTCAGTAAGCGGCTTTACAAAAGTCGCACGTCTTTACAAAAAAGTTGCATGTTCTATTAAAAAGTCGCATAAGATAAGCATGGTCCCCCCTGGAGTGAAATTGCGCATTTTTTTGCGACTTTTTTGCGACTTTTTAAATGGTTGCAATAGTAAATCTGTCTAGAGATTCATTTACATAAGACAACACGCCCACTTTCACAAAACTGGAGAGCTTAGTGCAGAGCTTGAAAAAGTCGCAAAAAAATGCGCAATTTTACCGATTGCGCATTTTTTTGCGACTTTTTCACTCCATTAAAGTGACTTTAGCTAATGATAAATCTGGCCCAAAGTGTCTACGAGATTTATCCAATCTCATGTACTTTGCTGGTATCCTGTTACACTGCGGATCTTCCACACGAGAATATGCGCAGAAAAAAAGCATGTGAACTGCAACATGTGCAGGTAGCCTACGGTGTTTCAAAGCAGTGGGTTTACTATTCGCTACGCGCAAAATTTCCCAAAAATGTTTTACGTGTCTCCAAAACTTGAAAAGGTGGGCAAATCTACATGTGCTCATAGCAGGCATAGCATTTACTTCCAGTATTTGGGAAAGTCCAGGATGTGCCAAATTTATTGAGGCGTGGATCTTTTAATAAGTTTGGCACACTTCACTCCAACGTTTCACTCCATATACAGTATAGGTGATATGCTGCTCCTTATTATTTGAACTTCTTCCAGGCTCCAGTGTTGTTTTATAAGCATGATTGACTGAGAACACAGCGTGAACTCACAACGCGCTTCAGGCCTTTCCTTTATACAAACACAGCAGTTCAGCATCAAGGTCCCTTTAGTTTTAGTTCAGCTTTCAAGGGCACTTTTTTATTTTTTATTTTGTCTATATAAAAGTGCCTGACTAAACCATTGAGCGTGAAGTGCCATTGTTCTGAGAAAAGTACAATTCGGCTCCAGATGACGGCGGCTCTGAAGTCCCTTCACACGAGCCATTGTTCATATTCTGATGTTAACTGATGTGCCAACAGGCATCTATTGAGAGTGAAGTACATTCACCAAAGTGACATTCCGGCGAGGTGAAGTACAGTCTCTGCAAAGCCGTACAAAACCAGGATTATTGCTCCGCAGGTCTGGCTCTGAATACAGTAAAGCTCGCCGGTCCGGTTTCAACGACAAAGGCTAGATATTTTGTATCTAGGGTTGCTTTCTGCACAAAGAGAGATTTATAAACCGCCCCCGGAGACTGGCAGGCTTTGTGGGTTTGAAAAGGGGTTATGATAATGACTTTTTGGGTGGCAGGCATGGTCATATAGTGGTCAACACCACCTCCTTAAAGTACTTGATGACGGGTTTCATTCTCACCAAGGCACCGTGTGCAAGTTTATATGTCGTCGGCCCCCCCGTTTTCACCCGTCACGCACAGTCCAGGGAGGTCAAATGGTCTCACGTAAAACTCGCTGGCACAGAGACATTAGACCTCACAACTGGGGCCGGGTTCACATCGCCGTTATGAATTCCATTATGGTTGTCCGTTATAACATGGTTATAATGGAAAATAACGGAGTCCATAAGACGGAAATCAAAACGGAAGCCTTTAAAAGGCACTCCGTCGTATGTTCTTATAGATAATTATAACAAAGGATTGTTACTGGCCAAGATTCTTTCTCTTGACTAAGGATGAGATAGACATGCTTGAGGGTACTTTCACACTTGCGGCATGGCTATCCGGCAGGCTGTTCACCCGCCGGATAGCCATGCCGCAAGTGTGAAAGTACCCGAAGTTGTTGAAGTTCTTTATTACAATGTTTCTTACAATGTTCTACGGACATATCATTTGTAAAAATCATTAATCAATCAATAAACAAAGTTTAAACATAAAAGGCACATACTAGAAGTCTATGGGCAAGCATAACGGATCCGTCTGGTTTCCACCTGTCGACAGGACTTTTTTTTTCATCCTGCATAACGGAAACCAGACGGATCCGTTATGCTTGCCCATAAACTTCTATTATGATGGACCAAAACGGAGTGCCTCTAAAGCTTCTGTTTTGATTTCCGTCTTATGGATTCTGTTATTTTCTGTTATAACCATGATATACGGACAACAATAACGGTGATGTGAACCCGCTATGGTCTGGGTTTTGCCATGCAAGAAAGAAAAGCCTCTAACACTTTATTTGCCCCATGTTCCAATTGTCCAATCTTCTTCTTTTCCTAATGATACTACTATGCATACATGTTACTATGCCACCCCACCCCACATTTCACTGCTTGTGGAGCTTACTTTATAAACAGTATTGGTATTGCTGGGACCAGCTATGCTATAATTTTGCTAAACATAACGCACCCCTGGGCAAGTCTAGATCCAGAGGATAGGTCATCAGTAGTAAAATCCCAGAAAACCCCTTTAAACATATTACACACCAGGGGTGGACATAGACAGTAGAGATTTATTTTGCAAAAAGAGAAGATGCGCCCTACGTGTTAATAGTCGATATTTCAAGAGTGAGAGTCTCATCATGGTGCTCCTTGTTCCTTATTATCATTCTAGTCTATCCTTCAAGTAATGCATAAGAATCCATGAGTAATTTCAGCTCGGGTAACCCTAGTGCCCTTTTTTAAAGTGGCATGGGCCCCCCTTGCCTATAGGGCCTCTACGCCAGTGGTATGTGTATACACAGGCATATGTGCCATTTATAAACATTACATTAGGGCATTTTTTTTCCCTCCAAAAGCTGACACTTGTGAATGAGCCCCAATGAGCTTACAGCATTCTGACCATGTCCTGTGTTTGCATTGCAGGTCAGACTACAGCCGCATGTCCTCTACAAGTAGTAAGTATATTTGTACATACTTCATCTTTAAAATAAGATGTTGGTATAAACTTGGACTACATATACGTATAAAGGTGCACTAAAAGATTTTTCAGATATTTTTCTTACTGATGACCTATCCTCTGCATAGGTCATCGGTATCTGATCGGTGGAGGTCCAACACCCGGGACCCCCACCGATTGGCTGTTTGAAAAGACAACGGTGCTTACAGTAGTGCCTCGACCTTCTAGCGGCTTTGCCTAGATCATGTGATGTAATGTTCGTCAGTCACATGGCCTAGGCGCAGCTCACCCCCTTCACTTCACTGGGATAACCAATCACAGCTGCTATACCATGTACAGCACAGAAAAGGCCGTGGCGCTCACAGGAGCATCGTTGCCTGCTAAAACAGCTGACTGGTGGGGGTCCCATGTTGGACCCCCCCCCCAGCAATCAGATGATAGGTCATAAGTTGAAAAATCTCGGAAACCCCTTTAATGACCCATAGTCACTGTTTGTGTGCCACAATATAATGCACCATCTAGGCACTCTCTTAGATATGCAATACTTCTGGACAAATACCTACATAATGCTTCGGAACATACCACAATTTGTCATTTTCGTAGATTTATTATAAATCCATAAGATGAAAAGTTCTGTATGTGCCTGTGTATAAAACGAGAAGCACTCAGTATAAGCATATGGCGGTCAGAGAGTCCATCCACCCTGGATCTGTATTATAGCTGTGTGCATGAGCCCTTGGCTGTGGAAGGTCACCGGTGGATAGAAAATGATCAGTCAAGCAGCACTGCAGCCACATTCACTTGTCTTCAGCATTCCTGCCGCTTGCCAAGTATTTCTGACTGAAGCAATATATCATTCACCTGCCGTTTATGGATAATCCCCCACTCCACAGGAAAGCTGATGGTTCTGTTCGGACCTTCCATGATGTTGCATTGGAGATGATGCGTAATAATCCCCATTTTGCATAAGTAGTGAAGCAGTTTTCGGTTTTCACTTACTAATTCCTGATCGCGTCTCCGAGCTAACGAGAGAAGATAGGTAAATCTGCTTAAAGGAGCATTGTTAAAAATAACCCTGTTTATCGCCTTTGTTCTATTCTATTCCTGCCTTAATGATCTGTTTCATGGGCTCATATTGTAGGATGTTACCGCTAACTGATCTCTTAAAGGGGTTATCCCATGAAAAGTATCACCATGTAATGAATAGAGATATTTAATGAATAGTATTAATGCAATATACATGCAATTATTGTTAGGTCTCATTCACATTTCCTTTAGAAGATTTAGCAGGCTGTCCCGGCACAGAGGAGCCTGCTGGATCCTCCACTTCACTGCCGGATCCCCGTTGACTGCAATGAGGTCCGGCAGTGATCCGACCGCTATCCGGCATAAATGCCAGGTTTCGGCCGGACAAAAATAGTTGCATGCAACTTTTTTTTTTCTGTCAGACAGCCAGCATTTGCATCGGATAAGGCAGCCGGATATCCTAAATGGAGATGTGAACGTAGCCGTAGCTTTATTTACCTATATTGCATTTTTTCTTTGGTAGCGCCCCCTACTGTACTCAGTCTGGCTAAAATCCTGGTCCCCCTTCTCCTGCAGTGAATGGTGGCCTGACATGCTCAGTAGCTTCCCTCCATCTGTTCTCTAAATGCCAGAAATAGAGGAGCAGGTGAAGGGTCCCAGGAACCTTTCATTTATTCATCCCTACCTCTTAGGGTGCTTTTACACGACGGTGTGTATTTTGCACTCCGCAAAACGCATCCCACAAAAAGGACAAGAATAGGGCACGTTTTATCTTTTTTGTCGGACTGTGGAATGGACATACGGATGCGGACAGTGCATGGTGTGCTGTCTGCACTTTATTTATGCGACCCTATTAAAGAGAATGGGTCCGCATTGGCTCCGCAAAAAATTATAAACTATAATTAGGAAGTGAAAACAAAATGTTCGACATTTTTACTAATTTATTGTAAAGTCAAAACTAAAATATTGCATTGACATAAGTATTCAGACCCCTTAGGCCTCTTACACACGGGCGTCATGTTTGATGCCCGGATAAGAGGCGGGTGCGTTGCGGGAATATGCGCGATTTTCCCGCGCGGGTGCAAACGTTTGTAATGCGTTTTGCACGCGCGTGAGAAAAATCGCCATGTTTGGTACCCAGACCCGAAGCCGGACTTCATCACTGAAGTCCGGTTTCGGGTCTTCTGGAGAATTGATTATTTTCCCTTATAACATGGTTATAAGGGGAAATAATAGCATTCTTAATAAAGAATGCATTGTAAAATGAAGTGGAAGGGGTTAAAAATAATAAAAGTTAACTTACCTTAGCCACTTGATCGCGTAGTTGAGATCTGTCCTCTCTTCCCTGCATCAGCTAAGAACTAAAGGACCTGTGATGACGTCACATCACATGGTCCAATCACATGGTCCATCACCATGGTAAGATGGACCATGTGATTGGACCATGTGATGTGACGTCATCACAAGTCCTTTAGTTCTTAGCTGCTGCAGGGAAAGAGAGGACAGATCGCAACTACGTGATCAAGTGGCTAAGGTAAGTTAACTTTTATTATTTTTAACCCCTTCCTCTTCATTTAACAATGCATTCTTTATTAAGAATGCTATTATTTCCCCTTATAACCATGTTATAAGAGAAAATAATAAAGATCGGGTCCCGTTGCTAAGGAACCATGCTGGAAAATCGCAACGCATCCGCACTTGCTTGCGGATGCTTGCGATTTTCCTGCAGCCCCATTCACTTCTATGGGGCCTGCGTTGCGTGAAAAACGCACAATATAGAGCATGTTGCGATTTTCACGCAACGCAGAAGTGATGCGTGAAAATCACCGCTCATGTGCACAGCCCCATAGAAATGAATGGGTCCGGATTCAGTGCGGGTGCAATGCGTCCTCCTCACCCGCACCCGCGCGGAAAACTCGCCCGTGTGAAAGGGGCCTTATTCAGTACTTAGTTGAAGCAAGTTTGGCAGCGATTACAGCCTCCAGTTTTCCTGGGTATGATGCCACAAGGTTTACACTCCTCTCAAGCTCTTTCAGGTTGGATGGGGACTGTCCATGCACAACCATTTTCAGTTGGGTTGAAGTCAGGGCTCTGGCTGGGCCACTCAAGGAGATTCACAGAGTTGTCCCTTAGAAACTCTTGTGTTGTCCTGACTGTGCACTGAGAGTCATTATCTTGTTGGAAGGTGAAGCTTCAGCCCAGTCTGAGGTCCAGAGCACTCTGGATTAGGTATTCATTAAGAACATCACATTGTGTATATTGCTCCATTCAGCTTTCCCTCAACCCTGACCAGTCTCCCTGTCCCAGCCGCTGAAAAACACTCCCTATAGCATGATGCTGCCACCACCATGCTTCACTGTAGGGATGGTATTGGGCCGGCGATGGGCAGTGGCAGTTTCCTCCAGACATGACACCTAGAATTGAGGCCAAAAAGTTCAATCTTGGTTTCATCAAACCAGAGAATCCTTTTATTTATTTATTTTCTTCTTCTCACGGTCTGAGAGTCCTTTAGATGCGTTCTTGCAAATTCCAGTAAGGCTTTCGTATGTCTTTTACTGAAGCGAGGCTTCTTTCTGGCCACTGCCGTAAAGCCCAGATTGGTGGAGTGCTGCAGTGATGGTTGACCTTCTGGAAGTTTCTCCCATCTGCACACAGGATCTTTGGAGCTCAGCCAGTGTGACCATTGGGTTGGTTCTTGGACTCCTCTCTTACCAAGGCAATACTGATTACTTAGTTTAGTGGGGTGGCCAGCTCTAGGAAGAGTCCTGGTTGTTTCAAACCTCTTCCTTTTAAGAATTATGGAGGCTGTGCTCTTAGGCAGAAATGTTTTCCAGATCAGCGCTTCCACACAACCCTTTCTCCGAGCTGTACAGGCAGTTCTTTCTTCAATATTAAAGATCATAAATTTCAAGTGTCATAGCAAAGAGTCTGAATACTTATGTCAATGTAAAGTCTTAGCGTTTATTTTCTAAAAAAATTTCCAAACATTTCAAAAATTCTGTTTTCATTTTCTCATTCTAGGTTATTGAGGGGGGGGGGACTTTTTATTTAATTTTTTTTTTTCCACAAAATGATTTGAAGGCTTTCTAAATGCATTGTATGTGAGGGACTGAAGAGGAAGGGGTTAACAAGAGCAGACTGCAATGTGCTCCTGGAAGATGCAGGTGCTTGATTGTCACATTGTGGTGAACTGCTGTCCACCTACAGAAAGGGAAGGTACAAGAGAGGTAAGTAAAGAAGATAAAGAGGGTGAAAATTACATTGGGGAGCAGTTCCCCCCCCCCCCCCCATTAATATAGTTATAATAATGGTTTTATATATTAAATACTTTTTTTATTTTTTCATTTATTTTTCATCTGGGATAACCTTGATGCTGGATATGAATATTAGACAAAAATGTCCGCCAAACACCCTGATTTCTGTGCAGAAGAGATTATTCCGATTCTGACATCCATTGTATATGACATTAGGAGCCGTGTCCTGGAAAGAGTAGCAGATGACATTGATAATGACACATTACACTACGGTTTATGCCTGGTTTGACTTGAATAGCAGTAATTATGGGACATGATGGCGACAGCAGACGGGTTCCATTCAGCAAGTGTGCTGCATCGCTGACAGCTACATTTTATACAGTCGGAGTCATCTTGGTGCTTCCGCATTACGTCATCCATCAGGACTGAAGAGCTGGGCAGTTTTTTCTATAAAGGCTTTGCTAGCACAAGACAAAAGAAGTTTTATCCAAGCAGGTTACATACTGATCCCTGCTACATGTCTACACTGGTCACATCACATGCAGAATACAAAGTGACTGACAATACTGACCCAGCGATACGTCCCAGAGAGTCTAACTGTTAACACACAGTGGATATCCTGCAGACTTTTTTTTTTTTCGTGGGCATAAAATGCCAAGTGTATTAGAGACACGCAGTCAGGTTTCGTGATGCAGTTTTGGAAGTCAAACCCAGAAGAGAGTTAAAAAAATAGCAGAAGTCGTATCTGTTCTTTATATTTTCTCTCCTTTTATGATCTACTCCTGATTTTGACTTCCAAAACGGAAACCGGACCGTGTGGCCGTACCCTTACAGTAGTAGCAAATTGGAGGTTTGTCCAAATCTCATCCACGTGCTGCAGAAAGAATCCCCATGGAAATTGACTAGAGGTATGGATTTCACATCCACGGCATGTCAATTTATGATTTCACCCCTTGCAATGCATAGTGTGAGTTCTGCAATAAATCCGCAGTAGAATCTAAGTCAAAAGAAATCGTTGAAAATTTTAGCACTCGCATAACAATAGTAAAAAAGAAAATATATAGACTAAAACCTCATTCTGATATGATAAAATCTGAGGCTCTCAGCCAATATATTTTGACCAAACGCGTCTGTGCCCACCTACCAGCACCAAGGTGATCTCATTTAAATGATTGAAATACAAGTTTTACTGAATATTTTCTCACAAAACTATATATCAATCTGCTCAGCTCCTCCTGCTCTATAACATGCTGCCTGCAGATTAGTTTGCTTTTTGATGGGGACGGGTTCCCTTTAGGCTTTGCCTTCATTTTTCCAACATTTTTGTAAAATAAAGATTTAAAAGGGTTTTTTGAGACTTATATACTGATGACCTATCCTCTAGATAGGTCATCACTATCTGATTAGTGGTAGTCCAACACCCAGGACTCCCGGCGATCAGCTGTTTGAGTAGGCACCAGCGCTCCTGTAAGTGCCGCAGCCTTCTTTCAGCTCACCAAGCACAGCACCGTACATTGTAGAGCAGCTGTGCTTTGTATCGCGCTCTGCCCCATTCACTTCTATTAGGATGAGCTGTGTCTAGGCCACGTGACCGATGAGCATGATGTCATATGACCTGCGGAAAGCTGAGAGCTGTGGCCGCTGGCTTCTCAAGCAGCTGCTCGCGGGGGTCCCGTGTGTAAAACCCCCCCACCAATCAGATACTGATGACCTGTCCTGAGGATAGGTCATTAGTATATTTAAGAGGATTCCCTGAGACTTATATATCAAGTTTTACTGAATCTTTTCCCACAAAATATCTATCAATCTGCTCAGCTTCTCCTGCCCTATAACATGCTGCCTCCAGATTGCACTGCATATTATGGTGACAGGTTCCCTTTAAGACCGGGCCATTTCCGTCCTGACCAGGCATATTCTCCTTTCTTGAACAAAAGAGAAATCTAAATGAAATCAGTGTTCTGGTTGACCGCCCTTTGCCTTCAAAACAGCATCAGTTCTTGGTAGACTTGCACACAGTTTATAAAGAAACTTGACAGGATAAAGTAAAAAGAAGGGAAAGATCTGATTTTCATGGGTTTTTTTTTCATTATTTTTTGTTGATAACAGAATGTGTAACTAATATATATATATATATATATATATATATATATAATTTTTTTGGTTTAAATGTTTTTTTTTATAATATTCCCTTTCCATAACAGTCATTTTGCTATATAAGGTGAATGGGTAATGGTCACCAGGAGCAAGGCTACAAGCAGTGTGGCATATGATGGCATTTAAAAATAAAATAAATCATTATATATATATATAATATATATATTTTTTTTTTACACATTGTGTCCCCCATAAGGTCATACAAGATGATTAGGGACATGTAAATGTATTTATTTGCTGATTTCCCCTGTAACTGAGGCTGACATATTCACTCCAATTACAGGAGGAATACAGACCCACAGAGAGGTTGTACAAGAACTGATCTGGGTCTGGTAAGACTCAGCAGGAAGCAGCATTGCTATCTCCTATCTGTATACACAGCGCTGGGAAATGCAGAAACAGTAAACATCGTCCCCTCCTCCTCTATGGGGAGCCCACCGTCACTGACAGCGGGTTCCCCGCTCTCACAGCTGCATGATTGATGTATAAACATCAGTGCAAAGATAAGTACCTGCTGCCCAGATAATCAAAATAACCCCAGCCAGATTTTGCCACCCAGGACAGAGGGGCATGGTATTGAAAGCAGTAAAAAATGTGTGCCGATAGAACATTTATTATGTGTAACATGTTTTAAGTGAGAGGGCTCCCCAGAGCTCACCCTTATGTACCTAGAAATGTGTGTCCAAGGGAAGCTCCCCGGGAAACGGTGAAGCTGTAGTGATTGCTCTGCTTCCTCCTGAGATTTGAGGACTTCCTGTTTTGGGCACAAATGGAAGATTTCTGCTCAAAAGAAAGTAAAGATATCAGAAATAGCTTTTTCCTCTAGAACCAAGCTTTGTTTTCTACATAGTAGACCCTGAAATATATGTGTGTGTGTGTGTGTGTGTGTATATATATATATATATATATATATATAGACGATAACAATTCATAGATCAGATGGCAGGTCTTCTAAACAGGCTACTGACTGCTAGTACACTTAAAGGGTTTCTGTTACCTGATAAATGGGTATTAAGCTGGCTAACATTAGTGATGTGCTAATGTCAGCTGAACATAACTATATTAGTGCCATCTCACTGCCTGCCACCGTTATTGAGATAAACAGACTTTTATAAAATTCTAATTTTCCTCTAGGAGCAGGGGGGGGCGTTGCCCCTGCTCCTAGAGGCTCCGTTCTCCCACCTCTGGCAACGCCCTGCTTCACTAGATTGACAGGGCCAGGCAGCGTTGGTGTCCTACCTCCGGCCCTGTCTGCAGTGTAAATCTCGCGCCTGCGCCGTCCCGTTCAGTATACGCCGCAGGCGCAGTGAGTGAGGGGCGCTCGCTGGCTGCCAGCTTCCTCACTGCACCTGCGTCGAATACTGAACGGCGCGAGATCTCCACAGGGCTGGCAGGAGGAGGTGAACGCTGCCTGGCCCTGTCAATCTAGTGAAGCAGGGCGTGGCCAGAGGTGGGAGAACTGAGACTCTAGGAGCAGGGGCAAAGAGGCTAATTAGCATATTATAAAAGTTTGTTTTTCTCAATAACGGCGGCAGGCAGTGAGATGGCACTAAAATAGTTATGTTCAGCAGACATTAGCACATCGCTAATGTCATCCAGCTTAATTCCCATTTTTCAGGCGACAGAAACCCTTTAAATGGATTATCCAAAACTTAAAAAGTTTGCTGAAAGTGACCAACCCTTGGTGGGGTTCATACTTACCTGGTCCCTGCCGCTGACTTTCGCTCCATTTCTCCCTGGTCATCTCTGCAGCTCCATGATGCTTTGGCAGCAACATCCTGTATGAACCCCACCACTGGTTGGCCACTCTCTGAGGTCTTTTTAAGTCTTGGATAACACCTTCAAGGTTTAGAAGGAATTGTCTTACGAAGAATATGATTGTCTATATACCCTATTAGGGCATATTGTCATCTTTGGGGGATGGGGGGCACTCTGGACGTCCATCTATGAGCCAGAAAGGAGAGCCACTCTGTAGGAAGAAGGACCACCATTCATCTGACCACTAACTTTGCTTTGCTTTCTTAGATTTTTCCCATTGCAGTCCATCACCATAAGGATATATTCACACACGCCAGATTTGTTGTAGAGATTTCTGAAACTCAAATTCAGTTCCATTCATCTGAATGGGGAATGGTTTGTTGGCAAGCACAGAGATTTCTGCAAGCCCCTTAAAAGGATTGGCACAGTCCCAGAAATTCTTGAAACAAATATGCAGTGTGTAAATGCACCCATAAGTGGCTACTCACACAGATGTATTCCAGACATAATATATTTCTGTATTACTTGTATGCATCATGGCCCTGACCATTGACCCTTGTGATGCTGTGAGTTCAGGCCGTGACACATACAAGAAACACATAATATAATATAACCAGGCCGGAACACGAACATGTGAATCCATTGAGAGCGTAGGCGGGCTCTCCCCCCATTGAGAGCATGTGGCGGGCTCTCCCCCATGTGAGAACGTCAGGCGGGCTCTCCCCATTGAGACGTGGCGGGCTCCCCCATTGAGAACGTGAGGCAGGCTTTTCCCCCCATTGAGGAATGTAGGCAGGCTCTCCCCCATTGAGAACGTGGCAGGCTCTCTCCCCATTGAGAGCGTAGGCAGGCTCTCTCCCCATTGAGAACGTAGGCAGGCTCTCCCCCCATTGAGAACGTAGGCAGGCTCTCCCCCCATTGAGAGCGTAGGCGGGCTCTCCCCCCATTGAGAACGTAGGCGGGCTCTCCCCCCATTGAGAACGTAGGCGGGCTCTCCCCCCATTGAGAACGTAGGCTGGCTCTCCCCCCCGCATTGAGAACGTAGGCGGGCTCTCCCCCCATTGAGAACGTAGGCGGGCTCTCCCCCCATTGAGAACGTAGGTGGGCTCTCCCCCCATTGAGAACGTAGGCAGGCTCTCCCCCCATTGAGAACGTAGCGAGGCTCTCCCCCCATTGAGAACGTAGGCGGGCTCTCCCCCATTGAGAACGTAGGCGGGCTCTCCCCCATTGAGAACGTAGGCAGGCTCTCCCCCATTGAGAACGTAGGCGGGCTCTCCCCCATTGAGAACGTAGGCGGGCTCTCCCCCATTGAGAACGTAGGCGGGCTCTCCCCCATTGAGAACGTAGGCGGGCTCTCCCCCATTGAGAACGTAGGCGGGCTCTCCCCATTGAGAACGTAGGCGGGCTCTCCCCCATTGAGAACGTAGGCGGGCTCTCCCCCATTGAGAACGTAGGCGGGCTCTCCCCCATTGAGAACGTAGGCGGGCTCTCCCATTGAGAACGTAGGCAGGCTCTCCCCCATTGAGAACGTAGGCGGGCTCTCCCCCATTGAGAACGTAGGCGGGCTCTCCCCATTGAGAACGTAGGCAGGCTCTCCCCCATTGAGAACGTAGGCGGGCTCTCCCCATTGAGAACGTAGGCGGGCTCTCCCCATTGAGAACGTAGGCGGGCTCTCCCCCATTGAGAACGTAGGCGGGCTCTCCCCCATTGAGAACGTAGGCGGGCTCTCCCCATTGAGAACGTAGGCGGGCTCTCCCCATTGAGAACGTAGGCGGGCTCTTCCCCTATTGAGAACGTAGACAGACTCTTCCCCCCCATTGAGAACGTAGACAGACTCTTCTCCCCCATTGAGAACGTAGGCGGGCTATCCCCCCATTGAGAACGTAGGCGGGCTTTCCTGCCATTGAGAACGTAGGCGGGCTCTCCCCCCATTGAGAACGTAGGCAGGCTCTCCCGCCATTGAGAACGTAGGCAGGCTCTCCCCCCATTGAGAACGTGGGCAGGCTCTCCCCACATTGAGAACGTAGGCAGGCTCTCCCCACATTGAGAACGTAGGCAGGCTCTGACTTCCACCATTGTGAACGTAGGCAGGCTCTCCCCCCATTGAGAACGTGGGCAGGCTCTCCCCACATTGAGAACGTAGGCAGGCTCTCCCCCCATTGTGAACGTAGGCAGGCTCTCCCCCCCATGAGAACGTAGGCAGGCTCTCCCCCATTGAGAACATAGGCAGGCTCTCCCCTCATTGAGAACGTAGGCAGGCTCTCCTCAGCTTGCATGTGTATAGGGTGAAGGAATAGGTGTTGGCCGAACAAGCTTTTGCAGATACAATTACCCTAAGCAGACATCTGTGGCACCCACCCAGTGTAGGTCTCAAGGTGCCTCAACCAACTTTCAGAGAACAAAGGCTCCTCTGGAACAAGATAAATGAATGCAAAGGCATCGAAAATCGCTCAATGCCTCTGTGAGGATGTGGCCAAAGAAATACCAAGAGACCAGTCAATTAGCAACGGAAGTAAAATAAACTGACGACTGTAGGGGTCACATGTGACATTAAATTATACACATTGTAGACTTCTCAGCAGTAAATATATCTTCTCGAGGTCTGACACAATGGGAATGGACTGCTTCACTCAGTTTAAATAAGACTTTCACACAATGGCATACTCTCTAAAGGGGCACATTCCCTTTGCCAGCGGGTGTAGCGTGGCATTAATCATGCATTTCTCTGTAGCACTGCCGTACATGGCACAGATAAGAGACACCGCTCTGTCGCCTCAGGAAATTAGTCACTTTCCCACAGAGCTGGAATGGATCACGTTTTCCCTTGCTCTGTCTTCATCATTTGGCAGCGTCCTCTCACTGGTAGGAGATTGGACAATTCCTCCTTTTCCATTCTTCTCCACAACTACACTAGATCTATTCAGCATCAGTTTATAATAAAGATTTATGTCACCAGAATATTAAAGTTTTTTTTTCACAATAATTTCTGAAAAGGCCTAAATGACCGGACTCTCTTTCATGATTTAGCACATGATGTGCTTTAATAGCTACCAAAATGATTTTTGCAAGGTTATTTTTTACGTGACACCTGGGGATTTCTATTAATGATTTTTATAGAGTTTTTTTTTTTCGTTTAAAGTTTTATTTGGGGAAAAGTGCAAAAAAGAAAAATCTGTTTTTTTTTTTAAACCAAACTATAGCTCCTTTTTTTTAAATATGCAAGCTGACACCAAAATAATCAAAATGAATTCCCTATTGTCTTATATATTTTTTTATTTTATTTGTATTTTATTTTTTAAAAATTTCATTTTTAAAATATATTTTTAACACCTGATATGCCCCCCCAGTGACACTTTTTTTATTTTGTACTTTTCCACTACAACACCTCTTTCACATGTCAGCGAGTCACAGACGTGTGCTGTCCGCACACATATCCTTTAACTATAATGTGTTCATTCACACATCAGTACTTTTCCACAAGCCGGGGGTCCGTGTTGACGCCATGGAAGCATGTGCAGTTTTTGTCCGTGATTACGGATCCCTAACGCACATTAGAGCGTATGGCTCAGTGAAATGGACACAAGACGGATGCCATCTGTTTTTGGTTGGTGGTTTTCACGGACCGTTGCTAGAAGATGTTCTGGAAATTAATTTTCAGCCTAGCAGTGTCCGTGGGATAGGGATGAGCGCACAAAACGGACAAACACGGACAAGACATCTTTACGGATAAACTGCTCACCATCTTGTCACGTATGTCATCACGGATGCGTAAAAGAGGCCTAACTTGGGAATTCAAAGGAGCCCCAGTTACAGGAGAAACAGCCTCCCTGTGGGGGCATTGTACACAACCAGAGCTGATCAGGGTCTGCCACGACCCAGACCCGGTAGCTCTGCTCTGCCTGAGACTCATCGCCGGGTCCAATAGATGGGAAAGGGGAAGGCAGAAGCGATAATAAGCCACTTCTGTCATCTCCTCGGGATCCCTGGCTGTCAGAAGATCCAGCACCTGGGAGCCGCGCTGCAGTAACCAGATGTGGCCACTGTACAGTGGTGGGCGCTGTGGTTCTAATTGCCTATTGGCAGGGGTGTCGTAATTCAGCCCCCCGCTGATCTGATATGGATGACCTATCCTAGGATTGATGTACACTATATATCCACATACTTCCTTACATCTGTTCTTCTGATCTTCTCGACATAGGACCAGCCACGTGACAGGAAAACTGTGTTTTATCATTTATATCAACAAAGGACACTTATTGGCGAAAAACGGCTCACCCTGAGGCAAATGTCTAGCTTGAAATGCGCCTGAATATCTCACATGATGTATTTGGATTGTTGCGAGTGTTTGCTCTTAACTATCGCCACAAGCGTGTCCTTCCTTTTCCCCTGTTTGCGTTTGTGCCTATTATAGCAAATCTCTCTACTGCCCAATAAACTGCTGGCCTGATTTCTCATCCTTGTGGAGCATTGATACCAAATCCCATGCAATCACTAAATCATTCCCCAGTGTGATGCTTGGCAGCTTTTCTGTTACATCGAAACTGTAACCGAGCTTTATAGCAGTCTACATCATTCATAGTCTAAACTTCTGGCCACGACTTTAGGGGAACCTTATTGAAAAGCGGTTTAAAGGCTGGGGCAATGGATTGATGTATCCTCAGGAAGTTGAGGGCGGCTTCGTTCTTTGATGTGCTATAGGAGTGCCCCATCAGTCTCGTAGCCGGTTCCCATCTCTAGTAGTAATCAAGGAGACGGAAACATGGTTAGTTGCTCTGCTACATTTCCTAAATGAATGTTTGAGATCCAGCTTGTCTGGATACTGTGTAGAGCACAGAGTAAGGGTCCATTCACACATCCGTGTGTGTTTTGCGGATCCGCAAAACACGGACATCGGCAATGTGCGTTCCCCATTTTGCAGACCGCACATCGCCGGCACTCTCATAGAAAATGCCTTTTCTTGTCCGCAATTGCAGACAAGAATAGGACATGTTCTATTTTTTTGCTGAACGGAAGTGCGGATCCGCAATTCCGGATCCAGGGCGGGACATAGTGTGTCCCCGTAGAAATGAATGGGTCCGCAATTCCATTCCGCAAAATGCGGAACAGAATTGCGGACGTGTGAATGGAGTCTAAGCTAGTAATGCTCACAAAGTCTTCTGCTTAAAGGGAACCTGTCACCAGGAAAGTCACTGATAAACCAGGCACGCTGCCTTGTAGGGCTCACTCTGCTGAAGATAGTGATACCTTTCACTTGAGGATCTGCTGCTTTATTGTGGAGCTGATTTGAGTCCAGTAGTTGATTGGAGTCCAGCTTTTTTCTATTCAGAGCTGGTAGCCACGCCCCTATCCACTGCTTCAGATGTAAAAGGGGCGTGGTTTATTACATCATTCATTTTAATAATCTGGCGGGAAAATGAATAACAGGGAATGCTAAGGTATTATATTACTGAGGTAAAAAAAGGGGGAGGAATATACTATTGAAGTTATGTCGGGTTTATAATAATTCAATTAAGAATTATTAATTATGGTCATAAAAATATTTAATCAAGAATTTTCCATAACTTCTGAAATTATGACCTGGTGAATTGTAGATAACCCAATCGATACAATTCACATCTGAGGCCGACTATTTCCTCAGATAATAAGTTCTTTTCATGAGAGATGATATTAATGCTAAAGATGTAATTTTGACATTAAATAATACGCAGATATTATAAAAATATGCAGATTTATTGGTTACACGATTATAAACAAATAGGTATATAAACACGATTATATATGCCAAGGAATATATATGGCAATGATATCAGGCACTAGAAGCTTCACAATAAGTAAATACACACATGTGGGTAAGAGCAGCTTGTCACATTATAACAAAGCTATTTGGTTAGGATATCAAAACAAGAAGTTACATTATATACATTACTCCTGTTCAGAGGCGTGTCTAATCCTAGACATCTATATGGAATGATAAATACATTCTGCGCCCCTCTAACCAACTACACCTCACATGACTTCAGGAATGGGCAAATCCATCCAAGGATATAACTTAGAAGAGATAACTGTATCCTTCCGCCCTATCCTGGACTACTTTCATATCTGCATAACCTGGTAAGACTATTAAGACAACAGAAATTGGAAGAACTTGGAACAAGTCTTCCAGTGGGAATTTATCATCTAGCTTGGCGAAGAATGCTACTTTCAATATATCTATATCTATGCATATATGTATGCAATCATTTAATACTCTGATAAATTATGAAACTTGATTCTTCTGCAGGTAGAATGAAGCCTCACAATATCCTAAGACTACATCTCAATATGGAGATGATCAATTAATTAATTTATGTGTTTATGTATTCGCCAATCTAGATGGTATGACTTCACCCACATTATCCAATTAGTCTTAATAAAATGAAATCATGTCTCTTACCAAGTCCTAGCAGGAATCACACTTCTGCTCCTAGGAAAGCTGGGTGGTCCATCATCGCATGTCTCACCATGACTCTCATGTTGATAGACCCCTCTCTCTTGGACGTTCTGCTGAATCCTGCAATGTCCTTTGCTTGTTGCTTGTTCTTTTTCCTCTCTTCTTTTCTCCCTCTTGATGCCCATCTATCTAGGGTAATTATCTCACTTGTAATCTAACATTACCACCCCCTGGATTAGTATTCTCCAATCAATTGAGGGGGTGTAAACATATGTAATACGATCCTATGAGATCATGTTTACCCATAATGCAACTATGGAGGATGGTGTAACGATATCGATATCTGTCTCCGGATGGCACTGTTGTGCAAGCTATTAACACCATACCATGAAGAGTTAACTAGGGTATTTTTGCATCATATACATTTGACCCTCATCGTCGTAAATTAGAGATGAGGATTAATGTAGACATTTTGTATCAACTAAAGATAGACAACTTGGAGTCTCTCTGACACTATTGATCTATGGGTCATTATGGTATGAATGGGCCTTGTTCTCTAAGACATGTCTGGAGAATCCAATATACTCCTTTACAGATAAGACCACCTCTGTGGCAATAACTCTTAAGACACAATACTCTCTGTATTTTTACACAGACTGAGCTTGGCATGACTTCATCTTGGCCTGTCTCAGTCGCATATGAAAACTTTGGCTCATGTATGTTTCTTAAAGACAATGAGCATGCATTTTGAATATAATATGACCAGGTATCAATATATATACCTATGAAAATGCCTGACAGTTAGTAATTCTAATAAGAGCTAGTTTGTTCATGGGGTGATAAACAATTATTAAAATGAATGAATGATTTAATAAACCACGCCCTTTTACATCTGAAGAAGTGGATAGGGGAGGGGCTACAACTCTGAATAGAAAAAACGCTGGACTCATATCAACTACTGGACTCATATCAGCTCATTAGCATATGGATTAAAAGTACTTTTTCTCCACAATAAAGCAGCAGATCACCAAGTGAAAGGTATCATTATATTCAGCAGAGTGAGCCCTACAAGGCAGCATGCCTGCTTTATCAGTGACTTTCCTGGTGACAGGTTCCCTTTAACTCCAGACTCCTGCTTTTAACACCTAATAAATGTGTAAAGAAGGGAACAGGCTGAGCATAACGCTATTTCTTTATTACATTCAGCTCTAGTATATTGAAAATTTAAGAAAAGTTGATGCCAAGTCATTGCCCGTCTTCACACCATTTGGGTTTTGAACACACAATAAGCTGACATTTAAAGGGCATCTGTTGGTCCCATGTTCATATGTGCCCGCAATGCTGAGAAAAATTATGTTTTATTACATGCAAATGAGCCTCTAGGAGCAACTACCGTGCCCTCTGTACTTTGACAGGGCCAGGCAGTGGGAACCTGACCATGCCTGTCTGGCCGTGTCAATCAAAGTGGAGAGAGTGCGGCGGGTGCAGAGAGAGCAGAGCCTCTAGGTATAACGGGAACGCCCCCCATTGCTCTGAGGCTCATTTGCATATAATAAAAACACAATTTTTCTCAGCAATGCGGGCAAATATGAACATGGGACCGACACAGATGCCTTCAGCTGCCAAGTGCACATTGAACAGGTCAGCCAGTGTCATAGGTACAAATCTGCTGACAGATGTCACTTTTAAGTTTTCTGCAGATCACTTGTTGGCTTTGCTGTGTAGACTGGAACAATCCAGCCGAGTTAGGGTGACTTAAAGGGGTATTCCAGTAAAGTAACTTAATTTTTGAAAAACTGCTTTGAAGAGGACCTTTCATGGGTCCAGACATTATGAAATAACTAGCAGGATATGTAGGGCATAGTGCAGGGATGTAATATTGCTTACTAGTTTGTCTGGGCGGCTCTCCGTTCGCCCGCTGTGCCCCCTGCAGTTTTCCGGGCTGGTATGCTAATAAATAGCATCGGTACAAGGCTGCAAGCTGTGACCCAACCAGAACCTGTACCTATACATATAACCAGAGCTTTAATTTACCTTGCCATCCATTTGTCTAGCTCCTGTCTGAGCCTGCAACACACCGAGAGTATCATGGCGCCTGATCTTCCCTCACAAAACTACAATTCCCACAATCCCTAGCTTTCCTGCTGTGAGTGTTGTTTACTGATTTGCTGCCTGATATACAGTCCGGTCACGCCCCCTCTACTCAGTCATCACCAGCACACTAACACGCCCTTTGTTTTACAAGACATTTAGCTAGAGAATTGATAGCAACACACTGAGCATGCTCGACCTAACAAAGGCTCTGAACTACAGGTCGATGCCATGGGAATTTATGAGGAAACACAGAGGGAAGCAGAGGAAGAAACTACTTTAATAACTACTGAACGGTAAATATGTGAAATTTACATTATATTAGGTAATTATTGATGATGAATTAGTCTAAAACATAAGTTATATTTATGGTAACCAGAATACCCCTTTAATGGTTTTATGGAATGCTGCAGGCCCAGATAATGCAGCATAAGTCTACATTCACACACTGCAGATTATTCTGAGATATTTCCTTGACTGTCCCTTGCATCTGAATGGGACTTTCAAAATCCATGTGCTTGTCCCCCAAATAACCCCGTTCAGATGAATGAAACTCACGGAAATTTATATGCAGCATGTCACTTGAATAGACCCTAACAACACTAAAAACACAGACTGATTCTGGGTGCACCCCCACATCCATCCTCGGTCACAAGAATTCTACGTTTTTGGAGGTCTTCATCTTGTTAACCAGAGAGGAGAACCCATTGATTTCAACAGGTACGATGTAATGCTTCATATTTCCATTGGTGGCACTGTAGGGAAAATGAACACTTGCTGCTCCGTTTCTCCACAGATTAGACTGTCTGCTGGGGGTCACAAGATTAAGACATCCTGTGATCAGCTCATCAACAGGGGGACACACTAACAAAAATGACTGTTCAAACTGGACAGTCCCTTAAAGATGGGTATAGATGAAAAATTCCTGACTAAGGATCGTCTTACATTGGCAGAATTTCTGCTCAGTAACTAGGAACAGGAAGATGTGCTGCTGACAAACGATCATTTTTATGCCAGCAGTTTGCATTTTTGATCAATGGGCCTTGATGATCAGTGATGAGGAATTAATGTTTTTTGGGTCAATAATCTTTGGTATAAGTCCCTTGGGCTACTTTCACACTAGCGTTTTTGCTGGATCCGGCAGAGTTCATCAAAAACGCTTCCGTTACTGATAATACAACCATCTGCATCCGTTATGAACGGATCCAGTTGTATTATCTGTAACATAGCCAAGACGGATCCGTTTTTTTATTGTGTCAGAGTTAAACGGATCCGTCCCTATTGACTTGCATTGTGGGTCATGATGGATCCATCTTGCTCCACATCCCATGATGGAAAGAAAACCGCAGCTTGCTGCAGATTGCTCTCCGGTAGGAGAACGCTACCAAACGGAATGGATTGCATTTTGGAGCACTCCGTTCTGTTCAGTTATGTTTTGTCCCCATTGACAATGAATGGGGACAAAGAAGCGTTTTTCTGGTATTGAGACCCTATGACGAATCTCAATACCGGAAAATATTAATGCTAGTGTAAAAGTAGCCTTAAAGGGGTTTCCTGGTGTTTAACATTGATGACCGATCCTCAGGACAGGTCATCAATATCAAGTAAACGGGCCTTGACTCCTGGCACCCCGCTGATCAGCTATTTGAGGACGCCGCGGCACTCTGTAAGCGCTGTGGCCTCCTCGCAGCCTACGAAGCACAGCAGCGTCCATTAGACAGGGCTGCTCTTGGTATTGTCGCTCAGCCCCCCTAACTTGAATGTGACTGTTAAACGTAACTGGCCTTTGAAGAGGCCACGGCGCTATTACTGGAGCCCCGAGGCCTCTTCAAACAGTTGATCAGCAGGAGTGCCAGGAGTCGGATCCCAGCCATTCAGATATCAATGTCCTGTCCTGAGAATATTCCTTCAATATAAAAAGTCTTAGACAACCCCTTTAAGGAAAATAGTCCAGTAGTCGATATTGGTGCTGCACAAAAAAGCAAAAGTTGTTTTGCAACAATGGGAGAACCTTCGCCATGGAAAATAGTTCCAAGTGTTCTGTATTCATTTGATAGTTTTATTGAAATTTTCCTAAATTTTAGTAGATATGTAAGTATGTTTAAAAAAATTTTATGGTTCTGAATAATCGTGTGAATACCATAGACACAAGGACCATAGCTCGGAGCACCATGATGCATTAGGGTTTACTGATTTTTGTAATTTCTATCGTTGCCTTGATTCTCGTCTCGCTGATGTGTTGAAAAGTCAACACAAAGCATTAAGTGAACAGAATTCAAAGATTTCCCATCAACTAAGAATTTGTAAACCTCCAGTCATGACATGAATACCCCGGCTCTGTGCCTTCATCGTGTCTCTCCCAAATAAAGGAGAAGTCACTTAATTGCAGGTGGGAAAATAAAACCTAAGAGGGTCTTCTGTGATATCCCGAGTGTACAGTACTCTACTTAACAAGCTGATTAGCTATGCCGCTTCTTTATCTTGGCAAGAGCTTCAACTTTTCCAGCGCTCAACAAAAGCAGATTTTCTCTGCTGTCTGTGTAACTCTAGCTCCTAATGATGGCTTTGTACAGTTCTCCGGTGGTCTTCTGAAGCTATTTGTTGTACCATCTAGTCCCGATGACACCATCAGATGTTGCCTCTGAATACTAATGCTGGTGACAGATCTCACAAAGCTCCCAATTCTTATCCCTTTCTGACTTTTAATTAGTTCATCACTGATCATAGCCAGAGACAAGCGAGTGGGGTGGTGGAATGAGAATACCTTGTCTCTATATACAAAGCTCACATCTGAGACATCTCAATCTTCTGAAGATATCTGGTTGACCAGATAGTAATCATATTTCCTCAACAATTAAAAAGTCCTAAAACAGGCATGTCCAAACTCTAGCCCTCCAGGTGTTGCAGAACTACAACTCCCATCATGCCCTTCTGTAGGTTGATAGCTGTAGGTTGTCCAGGAATGATGGGAGTTGTAGTTTTGCAACATCTGGAGGGCCGGAGTTTGGACATGCCTGTCCTAAAAGGACTCTGTCAGCAGTTTTGACCTCTTAAAACTGCTGACAGAGCTATATAGGTGACAGGGAACGCAAACATACATGGGGTGATGGACATGGCTCCATGTCTGCAATAACAGGAGGGGGTTCCTTCATGTGCAGCGCTCTGCTTTGAACATGCTCAGGCCCCTCTCCAATGAATGACAGCTCTAGTTGGTCTCCTGAGTGGACCCTACAGCCGTCACTCAGAGAGGAGCGGCTAGGGAGCATAGAGTGCAGAAAGCCCAGAACACTGCATATGAAGTGACCCCACCTCCTGGGCACTTTCAGTCAAGGCACTAAGGGAATTAGAGAGGACCTGTCACTGCTTCTGACATGTCTGTTTTAGAAACTACTTGTATTCCCCATGTAATGTCTAGCACTGACTGAACAATGTCACGTTGCAGGGACACCCCACAACTGGTAACTCCCAATTGTCAATTTATTCATAATCTTCTAGTAGAAGTAATAGAGAAATGACACAACACAGAGTTATAAGAATACATGCTACAGAATTGTCACTTCATGTGTAATACAGTTATTAAGTAAACACCCCATAAAAGTGCCCTGTCTGACTCAGGAAAGTAGTGCAGCAGTGTCTTAAAAAGATAAAAATAGACAAATCACTGGGTCCAGATGGCATACAAACTGTATCCTAAGATAATTTAGTAATGTAATAGACAGACCCTTATTTCTGATATTTTAAGGAAGGACTCTATATTGACAGGGAGCATTCCACAGGATTGGTGCTTAGCAAATGTGATGTAGGTATTCAAAAATGGGTAAAAAAAAAAGCCTGAAGGCCAGTAAATCTAACATCTGTCATGCATAAACTGAGAGTTTTCTAAGAGATCCTGGATTGTCTCAATGAAAATAAGTGTATTAATGCCATATCAGCATGGCTTCATGAAGGATCGGTCATGTCAAACTAATTTAATCAGTTCCTTTGAGGAGGTAAGTTCTAGACTGGACCAGGGTGAGTCAATGGATGTCATATATCTTGACTTCTTCAAAGCATTTGATACTGTGCCACATAAAAGGTTAGTATATGAAATGAGAATGCTTGGATTGGGGGAAAATGTCTGTAGGTGAGTAAGTAACTGCCTCAGTGATAGAAAACCCATGTTTATTAGTGGTACACACTCAGATTGGGTCACTGTAACTAGTGGAGTACCTCAGGGGTCTTCAGTATTGAAGGGGTTACCGTCACTTGTTGGGTACTACAGGGATCACTATTAGGCCCCATTCACTTCAATATATTTATTAATGATCTTGTAGAAGGCTTGCACAGTAAAATATTAATTTTTGCAGATGAATTTGCATTAAACTGTGTAAAGTAATTAACACAGAAGAGGACAGTATACTGCTACAAGGGATCTGGATAGATTGGAGGCTTGGGCAGAGAAGTGGCAGATGAGGCTTAAGGGTCCATTCACACGTCCACAAGTTGGGTCCGCAACCGTTCCTCAATTTTGTGGACCCATTCATTTCAATGGGGCCGGAACGGACATGTGCTGTCCGCATCCGCATTTCCGGATTCACAAATTCTGTTCCCGAAAAAATAGAACATGTCCTATTCTTGTCCGCAAAGGCATTTTCTATTATAGTGCCGGCGATGTGCGGTCTGCAAATTACGAATGCACATTGCCTGTATCCGTGTTTTGAGCACGTGTGAATGGAATTTTACACTGACGAATGTAAGGTTTTGCACATGTGAAGGAATAATGCAAGTCACCCGTACATACTAAATGGTAAAACACTGGGTAACACTGACAGGGAAAAGGATCTAGGAATTTTAGCAAACAGCAAACTAAGCTGCAGAAACCAGTGTCAGGCAGCAGGTGCCAGGGCCAATAAGATAATGGGTTTGCATCACAAGGGGCATAGACGCCCGTGATGAGAACATAGTCCTACCACTTTACAAATCTACTGGTCAGACCACACATGGAGTACTGTGTACAGTTCTGGGCTCCTGTCAACAAGGCAGACATAGCAGAGCTGGAGAGGGTTCAGAGGAGGGCAAAGTAATAACTGGAATTGGTGGACTACAATACTCTAAAAGATCTAAATTAGGGTTATTCACTTTAGAAAAAAGACTACGGGGTGATCTAATAACTATGTATAAATATATCAGGGGTCAGTACAGAGATCTCTTCCATCATCTATTCATCCCCAGGACTGTCACTGTGACAAGGGGACATCCTCTGCGTTTGGAGGAAAGAAGGTTTGTACACAAACATAGAAGAGGATTCTTTACGGTAAGAGCAGTGAGACTATGGAGCTGTCTGCCTGAGAAGGTGGTGATGGTGAACTCACTAGAAGAGTTCAAGAGGGGCCTGGACGTAGGGTTGCACCGGGTATCGAATTATCGATACCCAATCAATACTTTTGTACCCGGATTGAATCAATACCGGGATTTGCCAGTGTGCGCCATTGTTCTCCTAAGCAACACAGTGGAGAAGGAGTCTCTCCCTCCCAACTGTGCTGCTGCCACCAATGATAAGAGAGGGGGAGGAGGAGGGAAGGCCACTGCGCCACCAATGAAGATAACTAACCCATTAATTCAAATATAGGCGGCTGCTCATGAGGAGTTAACTGCCGCGGATCGCAGTGCCTTGTCATAGAGGCCGGGTGCTGGGTATGTGATTCTGCCTCTGGCACTTGACGCCTGTTTTTGAATCCGTTATTACAGTCATTGGTGGCAGTGGCCACAGAGTTCCCCCCCCCCCTCTTCATTAGTGGTAGTGGCAATTCCGATTGGAGCCCCAGCAGTGTAATCGCAGGGATCCGATCGGTTACCATGGCAGCCAGGACACTACTGAAGCCTTGGCTGACATGGTAACCTCCCTGCTGCTATGTGCAGAAAGCCCAGGGCAGGAGGAAGAATGTGAAGTCCTGTTCACCCTTATAGAGCTCTATCAGGGTGAATAGGACAAGGGATTAAAAGATCCCAGGTTCTAGCCCCTAAGGGGGCTAATAGTTATTAAATAAAAAGTAAAAAAAATAATAATAATATTAAGTTTAAATCACCCCCTTTCCCAATTTTACATATAAAATATAAAAACAATAAATAAACATATTACATATCACCACGTCCGAAAAGTCCAAACTATTAAAGTATAAAAAAATATCTCATATGCGGTGAACGGCGTAACAGAAAAGATAAAAATAAAAGCCGTGCAATCTGTAATTTTTGAGTCACCTTGTCCCCCCAAAAAATAGGATAGGACTGTTATGGGCCAGACGTTCCATAAAATGTGGAATGCACGCGGCATTTTTTGGTTTATTTTTTTCACGTGGTATTGAGTATCGCTATACTTTTTTATGGTATTGAAATCGAATCAAAATTTTCGTATCGTGACAACCCTACCTGAATGAATTTCTGGTGTGTAATGATATTACAGGCTATAGCTACTAGAGAGGGGTTGTTGATCCAGGGAGTTATTCTGATTGCCTGATTGGAGTCGTGAAGGAATTTTTCCCCCTAATATGAAGAAAATTGGCTTCTACCTCATGAGGGTTTTTTGTCTTCCTCTGGATCAACTTGCAGGATAACAGGCTGAACTGGATGTTTTTTTCAGCCAATGTTACTATGAGTAATACAATTATTTATTAAACGTCCATGTCAGGAGAGGTGACAGGTCCTCTTTAAAGTGGGGGTTCCCCAGTCAGGCATCCTGTTTTCCCCCATTACCTATATAAAGCTGTCAGACATTTTGAGGGGTCAAAATACTGACAGATCCCCAGTAATAAATACGGTTCGGAACTTTTGAATGGAATTTAGGGATATTTTTTATAGCTGTACTCCGAGATGAAGTTCAGCATTCTTCTCAGGGCTGAGATTCTGTGTGGTGTCTTTCTCCAGAAAGTAATCTGTACTAATGACTGTGTGCCGACGTGTACATGGATTTGTGGTTCAGTGGCCCAGTTGCCAGCTTGCCCCAATACCGCTGCTGTCTCCCACCATGCAAAGTGAGTCTGATGCCAAGGTTACATTTCTAGTCTTCTGTCCGGCCATCCTATGGTCTAGCTGCCACTCTAGGTTCTGTTTGGCTTTTTGTGGGAAGTGTACATGAAATGACCATGGGCTTAATTATACTAAAGTGTTGTGCTGACTCACCCAACTTTTTTAGGAACATACATTACATATGATGATGTAATTGTAATGATGATATTTCAGTGGTTTACGGTCCACAGCCAGGTGTCTCTGGGCCTTTTTCACATAATTAACAGTCCATGGGCTAGAAATAAAGACCTGCAGCCATCTTGCATTCTTTCCAGGGGTTACGACCACCCTGCAGTCCAGCAGCAGTGGTCGCGCATGCACACTATAGGAAATAGCACTGGCCTCTGGTGGCCGGGACTGTGGGAGCACACATACTGTAGGCACGCATTTGCAGCAGCTACTGTCCTGGTTCAGTGTATAATATGATGAAAAAAATGACGCAAACCAGCAAAGGAGGCAATATGGACAATCACAATACATTAGTAAGGCCTCTTTCACATCTGCGTTGTGAGGATCCGGCATGCACTTCCGTCGCCGGAAATGCCCGCCGGATCCATCACAACGCAAGACAACTGAAAGCATTTGAAGACTGATCAGTCTTCAATATGCTTTCAGGTAACCATGGCAGCCAGGACGCTACTAAAGTCCTGGCTGCCATGGAAAAGCAGCGGGGAACCGGGGGAGAAGCTATGCTATGTGAGCAATGCGCTGTACAATCCATACGGTGCATTGCTCACATAGCATAGCTATGTGAGCCATGCGATGCATGGACCCGGTGATGTCATCGAGGAGCACCCCGGCTGCCACACAGAAGGTAAGTACCGTATATACTCGAGTATAAGCCGAGTTTTTCAGCACAAAATTTGTGCCGAAAAACACAAACTCGGCTTATACTCGAGTCATATACTCGAGACGGAGTGGGAGGAGGAGCTGGGGGCGGGCATTTGCGGCGGGCGAGCGCAGCATGACTGACTAATGTCACGTGCCTGCCCGGCCTGCTTTATGAATGAAGCAGGCGGCGCAGGCACGTGACGTCAGTCACGCTGCGCCGCCGCCGCCCGGTCTGCCTGGAGGACTCGGCGGCATGTGAGGAGGTACTTTACAGGAGCGGGGAAGGGGGCTGTGGATGGCACTGTTATGGGATGAGGGGGCTGTGGATGGCACTGTTATGGGATGGGGGGCTGTGGATGGCACTGTTATGGGATGAGGGGGCTGTGGATGGCACTGTTATGTGATGGGGGGCTGTGGATGGCACTGTTATGGGATGAGGGGCTGTGGATGGCACTGTTATGGGATGGGGGGCTGTGGATGGCACTGTTATGGGATGAGGGGCTGTGGATGGCACTGTTATGGGATGAGGGGGCTGTGGATGCCATCCACAGATCCCCCATAACAGTGCCATCCACAGATACCCCCCATAACAGTGACATCCATTTCCACCTCGGCTTATACTCGAGTCACTTCTTTTCCCAGTTTTTTTAGGGTAAAATTAGGGGGGTCGGCTTATACTCGGGTCGGCTTATACTCGAGTATATACGGTAGATTCTCCCCGACTCCCCGCTGCTTTTCCATGGCAGCCGGGACTTTAGTAGCGTCCTGGCTGCCATGGTTACCATTCTTAAAAGCTAAACGTCGGATACGGCGATGCGCCGAAATGACGTTTAGCTTAAAGTCGGATACGGATTAATGCTTTTCAATGGGCATTAATTCCGGATCCATCCTTGCAGCATGCCTTCAGGATTTTTGGCCGGAGAAAAATCTGCAGCATGCTGCGGATTTTGCTACGGCCAAAAACGTGTCAGTGCTGAACTGAAGACATCCTGATGCATCCTGAACGGATTTCTCTCCATTCAGAATGCATTAGGATAATCCTGATCAGTATCTTTCCGTCCTAGAGCCCCAAGGAAGGAACTCTAGGACGGAAAGGAAAAACGCAGATGTGAAAGGGGCCTAAGTGTCTTGTATTAATTTTCTCTACATGATAAATGCCACTTGCTGAAGTGAGACAGCCCTTTAAAGTTTTTTTTGTCAAGGAATAATTAACTATTCCTTATCCTGCATCGCATGTTGATCGATTCATACTTACCTGCTCGCTGCCGCTTCAGTCCTGTGTGCTGGATCCAGTTCCTACATCTTATGATCCCTAACTTGTTTTCTTCTGGTTGGATATGGACATGGTCTTGTGTGCCTCTACAGCCAGTGACTGGCCTCAGCAGTGGGGACACACCACTGCTGAAGCCAGTTATTGGCTGCAGCTCTTTAGGTGACCAGGTCTTTGCCCCGACCAGAAAAAGGCAAGAATCTCCGTCATTATAGGCACCAGTGAAGAAGAGGGGACACCGGGTGGAGAGGAAGCAAGATCAGCCTAACAACACAGACGTTATGTACTCATTCATCTAGGACTGCCATTTTTATGAATCAGATTGAATAATTCCTATTATGCGTTTTATCTCACTAGGTGAGCTCTCCGTAGATGATGTCCAGGACCCATTCCTTGTCAGCATCCATATTATTGCAGACCCCAGTGAATCCCGATGTCTCCAAGGAGCTATTGACCGAGTCCTAGCGTGGATCCACCCTGACCTGCAGTTGTTCCGTGTCTCTGAAAGAAGGACTTCCAAGAAAAAGAAGCTGAAGCAGAGCTTTACCTCGCAACCGGCTCTTGCTATCATTTTGTTCTTGCAAGAGGAATACGGGGAGGATCAGATCTTGCATGTCCACAAATGCTTCCAAAAACCTCCTTGGCAATTCCATCACACTGAGCGCGTCCATGGCAAATTCCTCCCTTATATGCCGTGCAATCAAGACTTTTTCACTTTGGCCTGTGGAACTCCTCTATGGGCCATCAGGCAGGTGCATTATGGGAAGGAGATTATCCGCTTTACTATATATTGCAGTTACGAGAACTTTACAGACATGATGAAAATGTATGAACTCATACTGAAAAAATCTGTGTGGAAGAAAAAAGCAGATTTTTGTGTATTTCCTATTTACTCCAATATGGACATAGACATAGAGTTGTCTTTAAAGAGGCTTCTTAAGGGCCAAACCCCTGTGCCCCTGGACTCCTCTTTACTGGAGTTTAGGGTGAAAGACTTTGGACAGCTTGTTCCTCTCTTGCCCAACCAGTGCAGCCCTATCAGTGAGGGCAGATGGCAGACGGAGGATCATGATGGCAATAAAATACTGTTACAGGTTAGTATGGATCCTTTCACATAGCTTGGAGTCTGGGGATGTCCATTATAGTCTATATTTTGCATGTCTTCTATGAGAAACCCAAAGGCACCTGATAAGTACAGCAGGGGGGTACTAATGGTGTGGAGTGCTTCATTTTTATCTGATATCCTCCATTCATAGTAGCAACTGATAATGCTTAAAGGGGGTTTCCATAATTTTAATTCTGATGACCTATCCTCAGAATAGGTCATTAGTATCTGATTGGCGGCCTTCTTGCAGCTTTTCCTAGGCCAGTAACGATGCGTTCATCAGTCACATGGCCTAGGACCAGCTCAGCCCCATAGAAGTGAATGGGGCTGAGTGCGATAGTACGGCACTGTGCTTGGTGAGCAGTAAGAAGGCAGTGGCGCTCACAGGAGCACAGATGTCTTCTCAAACAGCTGATCGGCAGGGCTCCCTGGTGTCGGACCCCCACCGATCAGATACTGATGTCCTCGGTGTTAAAATGTTGGAAAATCCTTTTAATGAAAATCAGCCTTGAATATCTAGATTACAGATTAGCAGGGGTGGACTGGGAATTTAAAGTAGCCGTGGAAAAAAAAACGGCCCTATGTTGTAGGCAGGTTTAAATTGATAGGTGGGGCAACAGAAGTAGGCAGGGCAAGCAATACCTTAGTGCAGCACAAAATACTGCCGCCTCTGAGGATGACGATACCGTTATACAGTTGTCCCTTAGGTTACAATATTAATTGATTCCAGAAGGACCATTGTAAGTTGAAACCATTGTAGCTGGAGTCTAGTGACCCTGCTTCCCCCTCTTATTTTTACCCCGCTAGTGACCCTGCTCCCCCCTCCTCCTGTCACTTCGCTAGTAACCCCGCTCCCCCCTCCTGTTACCCTACTAGTGACCCTGCTCCCCCCTCCCCCTGTCACCCCACTAGTGACCCTGCTCCACCCTCCTTTTGTCACCCCACTAGTAACGCTGCTCCCCCCACTAGTGACCCTGCAACCCCCCGCCATCCTGTCACCCCACAGGGAAGATGCTGAACAGACTCTGCCGACTATGATGGGATCCGTTCAGTTTCCGCTCGGGATCCTGTCTTTTACAAGACAAAAAGTGCTGCATGCGAGGATTTTTATCTGATCTTTCAACAGAATCTGCAACAGAGGCTCTAAACGCAGCCTCTAACACAGATGTGAGCGAGTGCAGGCCTATGTATTATGTATTTTAATTACCGTAACTTTCGTACTCCTCCTCAGGTAAAAATACTCCTCAAAAATGGTCAGAGGAGTATTTTTACTCTTCTGGAAAAAACGTAGTGCAACCTCTGCTCCCTACACTGATTTCTTTATCCTGGGCAGGGTCATTTATAGGGAAGCCACTTCGTAAAATATAAACCCACCTGGTGAACACATTTAAACAAGACCTGCCATAAAAATTACCCTCTAGGTTCAGAGGATATCGAAAATGTGCTAAGTAGATTGACAGCCCACTGCTTGGAAAAAGAAAAGAATTTCCTAGTAAGCACTTAAATCACATCTTGGAAGTGATCAGGCACTGTAAGGTTTTATAGACCCGTATATATCCACCCAAATACAAAATTGGATTTTTTTTATATGGATATTGTAGAAAGGCACTTAACATGGTGCAAACGGAATGCTTACTGGAGTTCTCAATTTCTGGACAACCTTCACCTACTTCTTCTGAGAAGTTTATCAGTGTAAAGCCTCATTCACACGTCAGTGTTCCACGTGCCACGTATGAGCTGTACATGTTCTCCACGGACAGAACCCGTACCCATTCATTTTAATGTGTGTGTTCACACATCAGTGTTTTACCAATGATGCATTCTCCATTTTGTCCCTCACACCCATTAGGCCTCGTTGACATTTCCGTATCAGTGTCATGTCCGTGACAAAAAGCGTATGTGTTTCATACGTGAAGGATCCGTGGTTGGTCCGTGTGTCCGTTTTTACCATCCGTGTGTCATCCGTAATTCATGGAAGTTGCTCAGCTAAAAATTAATTTCCAAAGAATCTCCTATCAGTTTTCAGTGAAAAACGAACACAACACGGATGCCATCTATGTTGTGTCGGTGATTTTCTTGGACCCATGGACTTCAATGGGCATGCTTGGTCCGCATCAGGGATCAAAGTAGTGCACGTCTCCGTGATTTTTTTTAACTGACCCACGGCCAGTAAGAAAATACTGAGATGTGAACAGACACATTTAAATCATTGGGTACGTGTGCTGTCCGCAGAAAATGCAGACAGCACACATCAGTGAAAAGCGGAAATGTGAACGAGGCTTTATAGTCTATGGGTCCGTGAAAACAAAGGATGCAAGACGGGTGCCATCCGTGTTTCGTCCATGTTTTAAGGATCATTAGGAAGAGATGCTTTAAGAATAATTTTTTAGCTACATAGTGTCCGTGAAACATAGATGAGACAGACCATACATGGATCCTTCATGGACATCTTCATGGAGGCATCACTGACCACCTTTTCACGGATTTGAATACGGATGTGTGAATGAGGCTTTAGGGGGCATTCACACGTACATCCCACACATTGAAAAAATGCCTATTCTTGCCTGCAAAATAGACAAGAATAGGACATGTTCTATAATTTGCAGCTCGGGTCCACGGATACAAACAGCACACGGATGACAACTGTGTGCTTTCCAAATTTTCTGCGGTCCCATAGAAATAAGCGAGTCCTCGTCCAATCTCTATTTCCTCAAATACGGTTTTGTGAATGCACCACCCTAAAGAATCGAACGCCATAGAGCACTGTTGTTTGACTAAGGTCAAACTGCAGGGAGGAAAGCCTAATGTGGTCTAAATGAAGTGATGTGGAGGTTCCTAGCACGTCTACAGAGGGCGGGGAGGAAGGACTTCTAAGCGGTTTGTCCAAAAGTGGACAATTTAGTTACAATCCAAACAATCAGTAGAATTAGGGTAATGACATATGATTGTAAGTAGAATGAAGAATGATGGCCGCACTAGGAGCACTGATTAGTATAAAAGCCAGGTGATTAGCGAGAAGATCCAACACGAGACATACTTTTTGGATTTCTTCTCTGATCTCCTGGCTCATGCATTATCCAAAGCTCTTGGTGCCTGCACTTATTAGGCCTCCTAATGTCTAAACATGACTATACACATAAGAGCGAAGTCGGGAACGGCCAACTGTCTAATGTGTATGCTGGCTCACCCCGGGTAGCAGATGTTGGAAGAAGGAATGATCTGACATGTTAGATTTTAACATACCTGATCATTTGTTCTAACAGGAGTTAAAGGAGTTCCCCGGGCTTTTAATTTTGATGACCTATCCTCAGGATAGGTCGTCAATATCAGATCGGCGGGGGTACGACACCCGGCACCCCTGCCGATCATCTGTATGAGGTGACGGTATACGCAGTGTGTACATGCCGTCTCCCTTCTCTCTTCTGTCCACTGCTGCTTTGCCGTAGACATAGCAGCAGGAAGAAAGACTGAAGACGGGCACGTACACACGGCGTGCACAGTCTCCTCATACAGCCGGTTGTCGGACCCCCGCCGATCTGATATTGGTGACCTATCCTGAGTAGTGTTGAGCGAATTTGTGTTTTCAAGTTCGGCGTACAAGGTTCGGGTTATCTAAGAATTCCATTAAGGATTCCATAACGGAATTCTTAGATAACTCGAACCTCGTATGCCGTACTTGAAAACGGAAGTTCGCTCTTCCCAAATCCTGAGGATAGGTCATCAATATTTAAAGCCTAGAGAACCCCTTGAAGCTACCTCCAGAGATTTCTGGTAGCGGCGCACTCCTCACTCCCCATTGAGAACATATACACGCTTGTCCGAACGGATTATGGGGAAATGGGAAAGAATAGCTTTCGGACAAGTGGCAGCTAGTGAAGGCGTCTAGCAACCTTTAAAGGGGTGGTCCGAGATACTTAAAAATCTCAGACAACCCCTACAATTTCTTAAAATAAAAACCATCATATATTCACCAGTTACTCCCACACCATTTACTGCGGAGCTGGTCCGGTACTACTGCTGCAGTTTGTTTTCAAACAGCAGTGTTAAGTGGCCTGGATATGGCACATGACCACTGCAGCCAATCACTGCCCTTTTATTTAAGATATTGCAGGGGTTGTCCAAGATTTTCAATTATTTCAGACAACCCCTTTAAAATCCTTGTGTGTCCTGAAGACAGAAAAACCCATTGAGTCCAGTCACTAGTTTCACCAAATGGCGCGCTCAAGGTGAGTGCACGGTGTACATTAGTGGGAGAACCCAAGCAGAGCAAAGGGCAGTTATTTTCCGAAGTGTAAATATATATATCCATTACAGGAATTACCCATTCCCTTTATACACTATAGAGCAGGGATGCCCAACTTGCGGTCTCCCAGCTGTTGCAAAACTACAACTCCCAGCATGTCTGGACAGCCTACGGCTATTAGGGTATGCTGGGAGTTGTAGTTTTGCAACAGCTGGAGGGCGGCAGGTTGAGCATCCCTGCTATAGAGCAATGAGGGTGCCCTAAGCAGAATTTGTGTGCAGTAGACACGCTGCAAACTTTCAGCAAAAATGTGTTTAAGGCCTCATGCACATTACTGTATCTGTATTTCATTCCGCAAACCACGGATCCACAAAATACAGACACCCTCTGTGTGCACTCAATCCCATCCCTAGAAATTGCTATTCTCATCCGCAATATGGACAAGAATAAGACATTTTCTGTACTTTGTGGAACGGACATACAGATGCAGAAACGCAGATTTTTTTTTTTTTTAACGAACCTGTAGAAACGAATGAGTCCGTGTGCAAAAAATGTGCCAATATTCTTGCAACTGAACCCCATTTGGATGTATCAGGCAGTCAAGTTTTGGGCTTTGCTGTAAAAAAAAAAATAATTATATCTATATATATATATATATATATATATATATATAGTAAAGGAATAATGCTGGCAGCACTACCAAAAGACGGGCGGGTGCTAAGCCTCAGGACTAGCGTGGGTCCCACATATACAAAAAGGAAAAGAGGCAGCACTTCCAAAAAATAAAACTGAAGATTTATTCAAACATGTGCATCATGACGTTTGGCTCAGTATCACGAGCCTTTCTCAAGCCTTGAGAAAGGCTCGTGATACGAGCCGAAACGTCGCGGATGCACATGTTTGAATAAATCTTCAGTTTTATTTTTTGGAAGTGCTGCCTCTTTCCTATATATATATATATATATATATATATATATATATATAATGGGTTGCGAAATGTGGCATAAAAGATGCCTGCTATGTAGGTCAGAGCTTCTCATCATACATTTTGTTCAACAATTTCAAAACTTGCTGCTCATTATCTGCTCATACAGGGATTTAAAAGTACATTGGAGAAGGTTGAGTAATCCTATGATGGAATGCATTGCAGCCACAGTAGTAACTCTGATTTTGATCCACAGCACCACCTGCTGGAAAAGATGTGGTATGACAATGTGATTTTTCTAAAATGGGCAAAGAAAAGTTGAAGCAGTTGCCCATACTGTTCAATTAGAATCTCTCTTTTACATTTAATCAATTTGGTTGAGAAAGTATAGTTTAAAAAAAAAAAAAATATGCAAAATACTTTGTATGCAAGATGTGTTCTTGTGAGAACAGGCCCCCGGAGTTCCAGTCTGTGTATAGCGCTTATCACAGTTGTGCATACAGGACCCCTGCACCGTAGCCATGTATGCAGAGTATGGATTCCAGGGATAGACACCGCAGTGAGCACCACATTGCTTATACCTAATCCCCCCCGCCCGTGCCAGCTTCACTCTGCTCAGAGCTCTGCATAGCACATTGGTGCAAGAGACCCTGCACTGATGGGCTATGCCAGGCTTTAGCAGAGCGGGCACATGTGCTATGTAGAGCTCCTGCCTGTGCCCACTCTGGCATAGCTTCCGCATAAGTAGTAGTTATCCAACCAAAGTCTGGCCTGTTGGCTTGTATATCATGCATCCCTGTACCCTGTGGAGCTGAAAGTCTTATTGTACTATTTTAGAAGCCCATGCTCTAGGGACAACATTGTGCCAAAAGGGCCCAGTGCTTTTTCCAAATTTACCCCAAAAGTGGGTGTGCAGCTTAAGTATCTCAGTTTTGTTAAAATGTTTGAGAAGTACAGGGTGGGAGGATTATAGTCTTCATACAGCCCTCTGGAATATCATGATATGAGAGGACCACTTAGAGAACCTGAGCACAGGGTAGTTATTGTTGGTCAAATCTGATTACTTGTGGACAGATCTGGGCGTTTTGGGGTATCACCCCCTAGTTTATTACTCAATACCCCTTTACATTGCAAGCTTGGAATGAATCACTAAATCATATAATCTTCATTTAGCAGGTTCATCGCTTGACCAGAAAGTTGGTATGGAAACATCAAAGGTATTTATCCAGAAACTCAGCCGGAACAGCGCCATTTATAAGCAGGATTCCTCACACTCAGAAGAACAAATATGACAAAAACTTGACGCACCTGAGCAACGGAACAGTTCCAGGACTTAGAACATCTGATGAAAACTACCCTAAAACCCCAGCTGACTTTACCCCGAGTTCCAATGGTATGCCACAATGGTTTCAGAGAAGCAAGTCCTTGGTATGCCTACCAACACTGAACTCTTTCCCATCATGCGAGTCTTTCCCTTTCAGCGAGCCCCCTCATTTTTATCAGCATGACCCTCAAGGGCTTCATTCATCTGTATGGAGGAGCAGTCCAAGGATAAACATTGATGACCTGGAAGGGGTACAAGAGACCGATGTGGACACAGGAATGAAGCTTTCCAGTTCAGACCTGTCTGTTGTGTCAGCCTATTCACCCCTAGATGGACTCTCTAGTGACTTACAAGCATCTCTCCCTTCACCTGGCGAATCAAAACCTGAGAAATCATCATCAAGGAATAAGCTCTGTGAGCTTTCATACGAGTCACTCAATTCAGTTTCCGAAAGATCTTCCTGTTCTTTGGTATCTTCAGTGCTCCCCAGCAGTTTGGGCTGCAATTCTCTTACAGAATCCCAGAAGGACATTGAAAGCCATTACCTAAATAATATCGAGGCCACCAAGCATCCAGCAAAGGAGGAGACCTTCGAAGAGGAAGAATTTTATATCTGATTTTGGGCCGAGTGGCTTATGTGTGATTTTCTTTATAGGATAAGACAACTGCCTTGAAGACTTGACTTTTTTTTTTCTTCTTCTTGTGCATATAGTAAAAAGAGACAGTGTTTTTTATATGTAGTAGTTCAAATGGGGTTCTCCACTCCACACATTCCCTATGTCACTTGACAAAAGGCTGACCACAAAGTGTCCCCACTGGTGGGATCCCTAGCAGTCAGATGTAATCTTTAAACCTGACAGCAAGTGTTCAGTTTCCCTACAGTGCCTCCACAGGGGAAATTAAATATTACATCTAATACCCATTCCTATGAATTGGTTGTCTGTATAATGTAGGACAAGTCCTCCCGTGCAAGAAACCCTTTTAGGGACTGCTCTCCGTTTTGGCCTAAAGACGGGGAGCCTAAACATGGGATCCCCTGTAATAATTCAGAATTGTCTAATATGGTTCAGGTGTTTAACAGGCTAGATAACCTCTTTAACTTTTGGTAAATGTTTCAGATACTATTAGGAAATATATGGCAGTATGTTGCTCACTATATTTTTATCTGTGACCCCATTCATGGCTGCCTAGTCCTTCTTTTTTTTCTGAAGACCCTTTTGTACCCAACAGACTGTAGAATTCCATCTTCCGAATTTATAAGCTTTCTATAACCTACTAATGGACGTTCTTTTGCCCTGAATGTTATTATTTAGGCCACCCCATAACTTTAGAACATTGTCTAACACAAAAGAATATTATGATGTTTGATATATGTGATCATTTTCCATAATTTTAAGGTTGTTTTTTTTTTGTGTGAAATGTAGGTGACTTTTTTATGATGTGACATCTGCACAGAATTTAAATTATTCTTATGATTTTCACAACGTGAGATGCTAGGAGCACAGAGGACGACGTAGATTCCAGTGAATTGTGCCTTATCCTATTGTCATCAGAACTGTACAGATTGACTGAAACGAAGGCTATCGTTTCAGGGATAAATGAATAACCTGTATCCAAACTGCTATCTGAATAAATATTTGGACGTTTTCCCTCAATTCTGTGTATGGTTTTAAGTGGTCAGTATAATGGGTACTGCACATGTAAGAGGCTGGAGGAGCTCTCCATAGAAAAAGAAGACATAGGCACCTGCCAAGGATAAACTAAGATACTTTACTGTTCCAACAATTATGATGCGTTTCGGGGAATAAATCCCCTTCGATTGCGCGTCACGGATAATGTCCAATTGTATCTGAAGAGGATTTATTCCCTGCAATGCATCATTGTTGGAACAATAAAGCATCTTTTGGATCATCCCTGACCCGCGTCTATGTCTTCTTTTTCTATGGAGAGCTCCTCCAGCCTCATACAAATGCAGCATTTATCAATGTCCAGAACTCCCAGGAACGGATTCAGGCTTGGCAGCCAGCAGTCCTGAAAGAGATCCATATAGGACGGTTGAGAGTAAAACAAACTAAACAAAAATCACTGAAAAAGATAAAAAATAAAACATCCTGCACGATGTAATAAATGAATATGCGGATGTACATGGCTAACAAATGAAAAATCACAGAAAATAATGCAACAGATGCAAAAATGATATATGGACTAAGCCCTCATTCGGATATGATAAAATCTGAGAACCTCAGCCAATATATTTTGATCAAAACAAATCTTTGCCCGTCTACCAGCGCCAAGGTGATCTGAGTCAGGCAGGTCCTACTCTTAACCTATCCATGGCGTTGAGCATCTACATTTAGGAGAGCAGATCCTGCACATATGGTGTGCTGCTCCTAGTTACCTCTGTGTGCACCAAGCAACCGATAAGAGGAGGACCACACACAGCTATATGTACCACCTTGAGACTAAAACAACCACACAAGGTGAGAAGCAAACCTAATGAAACCCAAAACTTCCATTCCCTTCCTGAGCCCCATGCAATCCAGCGCCACTGCTACATACATCATGTTTTTTGGGCTAAAGCTAGTGATTTATTATTCAGCTACAGCAGAGATGTTGGATATACTGCTGCAGCCAATAACTGGTCTCAGTGGTCTCATGCCATATTCAGCTGAGGCCAGCGATTGGTGTGGGTATAATAACCATTTCGAGGTGCAGCCACACAGTGCCATGCTATGACTAAGGACAGGTTATAACTGTGCGAAAGCAGTAGGCTATGCTTTCTATAGAATAATAAAGAATCTACATTTTAGGACAAGCTTCTGGAAATTCTCCTTTTTCTCCTGCTTGCATAGCGATACCGTTGCTGATGCGGTTTCCCATGCACTGCCCACTTTATGGGATCTAAAGGTGAGCTGAACTGGTTTCCTTCAGTTTTTATAGAGCCACACAATACATCACTGGCAAAGCCTGGGAAAGATAACAGCGGCAGTGCTGAATCGGAAGGGCGAGGGTTTTTTCATTTTCATTTTAATATTATTAAAGTAATGAAAATGAACATTTTTATATTTTTTCATCCAATTTACAAAAAAACTATACATATAAATCTCCAATAATATAATGATCTGTTTTCAGTTAACCTTCCAATTCCATCCTTACCACCCACCCCTCTCTCACAAAAAAAATATACTTAAAAAAAAAAAAAAATTTCTTCCCAGTCTAGTACACCTGGGGAGTTATGATATATAAAAAACATACAATCTGATCAACTTTTGGAAGTGTCTAATGCTCTGCTTTTTCTTGGTAAAGGTCTTCTGTGTTTTCCTCTGTATTTGTCCTGAACTCAGGGACATAAATCAGTAATAATGCAAAATCCAGTCACAATCCATAGCTCTGAAGATAAGGAGATAAATAAAGCACAAAATGGAGAAATACATTAGGACTCGTATCAAAATGGAAGGGAAAATGTAACCTCAACCTCTTACTGCTCTGTTTGTAGTCTGAACTGCGTAAGTGGGGCATTGTGGACCTTAAAGGGAATCGGACTTAGAAAATGGGGATATAGAATGTCTAAAGTATTTAGGCAAAATATGAAATGTCTGTCATTTTAATCTTTTATATACTTTGCTTTGGCATTGTATATAAAGTCTGGGCAATATATAGAATAACGAGTACTCTTTCGGTAAAGTATGAAATGTCAACTAGTATTAAATATTAAAGGGGTATTCCGGTAAAGTAACTTAATTTTTGAAAAACTGCATTAAGGCTGCAAGCTGTGACCCAACCAGAACCCGTACCTGTACATATAACCAGAGCTTCAATTTACCCTGCAATCCATTTGTCTAGCTCCTGTGTGAGCCTGCAATACACTGAGAGTATCATGGCGGCTGATCTTCCCTCACAAAACTACAATCCCCACCAGAGGCGTAGCTAGAAATTACTGGGCCCCATAGCAAACATTTTTTATGGCCCCCCCCCCCCCCCTCCCGGATCTCCCACCCCCACATACCCATCAGATCTCCCACTCCTTCCAGAGCTCCCACCCCAACATCCCCACACCCCTCCCTAGATCCCCCTAAGTGTCATCCACAGATCCCCCCCTTAAGTGTCATCCACAGATCCCCCCTTAAGTGTCATCCACAGATCCCCCTTAAGTGTCATCCACAGATCCCCCTTAAGTGTCATCCACAGATCCCCCTTAAGTGTCATCCACAGATCCCCCTTAAGTGTCATCCACAGATCCCCCCTTAAGTGTCATCCACAGATCCCCCCCCCCTTAAGTGTCATCCACAGATCCCCCCCCCCTTAAGTGTCATCCACAGATCCCCCCTTAAGTGTCATCCACAGATCCCCCCCCCCTTAAGTGTCATCCACAGATTCCCCTTAAGTGTCATCCACAGATCCCCCTTAAGTGTCATCCACAGAACCCCCTTAAGTGTCATCCACAGATCCCCCTTAAGTGTCATCCACAGATCCCCTTAAGTGTCATCCACAGATCCCCCTTAAGTGTCATCCACAGATCCCCCTTTAAGTGTCATCCACAGATCCACCCTTAAGTGTCATCCACAGATCCCCTCTTGAGTGCCATCCACAGATCCCCCCTTTAAGTGTCATCCACAGATCCCCCTTTCAGTGTCATCCACAGATCCCCCTTTCAGTGTCATCCACAGATCCCCCTTTCAGTGTCATCCACAGATCCCCCTTTCAGTGTCATCCACAGATCCCCCTTTCAGTGTCATCCACAGATCTCCTCCCGCCGCCTGCTAGCTAATTTATTTACTGCACTTGCCTCTGTAATTGAAGAGAAGCGTCATTATCTCACACAGGCGCCTGTGTGAGATTACGGCACTTCTCTTCAATTACAGAGGCAAGTGCAGTAAATAAATTAGCTAGGAGGCAGCGCTGGGTGGGGAGGAGCGGCGTCGGCGCCCCCAGCAAGACTGCGCTCCTCAGCCGGCGGCCTGGGCCCCCAGTGGCGTAGGGCCCCATAGCCATTGCTATGTCGATCCCTACGCCACTTATCCCCACAATCCCTAGCTTTCCTGCTGCGAGTGTGGATGTTTACTGATTGGCTGCCTGATATACAGTACGGTCAGGCCCCTTCTACCCAGTAATCTCCAGCACACTAACACGCCCTTTGTTTTACAAGACATTTAGCTAGAGAATTGATAGCATGGGCATGCTTGACCTAACAAAGGCTCAGAACTACAGGTCCATGCCATAGTAATTTATGAGAAAACACAGAGGGTACCAGAGGAAGAAAACTACTTTTATAACTAATGAACGGTAAATATGTGAAATTTACATTATATTAGCCAATTATTGATGATGAATTAGTCTAAAACATAAGTTATATTTATGGTAACCAGAATACCCCTTTAAGAAGCCTTTATTGATGTGAACATGAAAGAAAGAAATGCAAAATAAACTTCACTTGTTATAAAACATTGGAAGAACTGAACTTACTGAAAAACAAAAGAAAGAGACTTTTACTGTCCTTACTTGTTGCAACAAAGAAGGCTAGGATGGCATTTTGAATTGCACTTAATTGTCTTAATTGTCTTTCTCACACTAGACACTTCATAGTTTGTCACTTGTTCAGAAGAAATGCAAATGTCCTCAACTACACTTATTATAAAATAGCAGAAGAACTTGCTTACAGAAAAACAAGAAAAAGAGACCAGCATTGTCCTCACTTATGTTTCTGTATGGTGGTGATTTTATGGTGTTTTCGCTGTGCGACAACCTCCACAGAATAGGGGATAACTATTAGATCAGTGGGGGTCATACTGGTGGAAACCCCCGATCATGAGAGCAGGGGGTCCTCATACCGCCGCAGCCCCCCTGAAATGAACTGAGTGACCAGTCGCACATGTGCGTGGCCATGCTATTCATTTCTATGACAGTTCCGGAGACAGCTGAGTACAGCGCTTGGCTATCTCCAGAATTCCCATAGAAGTGAAAGGGGTGACCGCACGCATCTCTAACCAGCCGCTACATTCATTTCAGGGAGGCTAAAAGGGGTACAGGGCCTCTGTTCTCATGATCGTGTGGGTCCCAATGGTAGGTCCCCCACCGATCTAATAGCTATCCTCTACCCTGTGCATAGGGATAACTTAAACTAGAATACCCCTTTAAGCATTTAATAATTTGCCTCAATTGCATACCTCAACCTCATCCTTTAAGCATTTAATAATTTGCCTCAATTGCATACCTCTTAACATAATTTTTTTTCTCTTTAAATTCTGTATTAAGCATTTTACACATATATCACAGACATATTCCATTTCTTTTTTTTTTTTGCTCTTTCTAAGGACACCCCAGTCCCCATTCCCCCACCTAGAGACCATTGAGGAAAAGAAAAAATAGTCTAAAAAGATCATGTCCGCACAGATCAAATTTCCTGCCAAACCTTCAACTGGTTAATACTTGAAAAATTTGAATATTGTGAAAAAGTTCAATGTTGTAGACTCATGGTGTCACAATCTCATCAGCTAATCAACACAAAACACATACTAAGCCTTTAAATGGCCCCTCAGTCTGGTTCAGAAGGCCACACAATCATGGGGAAGACTGCCGAAAAAGTTGTTCAGAAGACAGTCATTGACACCCTCCACAACTAAATTAAGCCACAAAAGGTCATTGGTTAAGAAGCTGGCTGTTCAAAGAGTGCTGTATACAAGCATATGAATGGCAAGTTGAGTAGAAGGAAAAAGTGTGGTAGAAAAAGGTGCACAAGCAACAAGAATAACTGCGACCTCTAAAGGATTGTCAAGAAAAGGCCATTCAAGAATTTGGGGGAGATTCACAAGGAGTGGGCTCTGGCTGGAGTCAGTGCTTGAAGAGCCACCACACACACAGACATATCCAGGTCATGAGCTACAACTGTCACATTCCTTGTGTCATGACCCAGAGACAACGTCAGAAGTGTCTTACCTGGGCTAAGGAGAAAATGGACGGGACTGTTGCTCAGTGGTCCAAAGTCCTGTTTTCAGATGAAAGTACATTTTGCATTTCATTTGAAAATCAAGGTCCCAGAGTCTGGAATGAAGAATGGAGAGGCACATAATCTAAGCTGCTCTCCAAAGTCAGTGATGGTTTGGAAGCCATGTCATCTGCTGGTGTCGGTCCAAGTCCAAAGTGAACCATCAACAAACAAATTTCACAGCACTTCATGCTTCCCTCTGCTGACAAGCTTTATGGAGATGCTGATTTCATTTTCCAGCAGGAGATGGCACCTGCCCACACTGCCAAAACTAACAATACCTGGTTTAATAACCACGGTATCACTGTGCTTGACTGGCCACAAAACTCGCCTGACCTAAACCCCATCGAGAATCTATGGGGTATTGTCAAGAGGAAGATGAGAGACACCAGACCCAACAATGCAGACGAGCTGAAGGGTACTATCAAAGCAACCTGGGCTTCCATAACACCTCAGCAGTGCCACAGGCTGATCGCCTCCATGCCACGCTGCATTGATTCAGTAATTCATGCAAAAGGAACCCTGAACAAGTACTGGGTGCATATACTGGACAGATTTTTCAGTAGGCCAACATTTCTGTTTATGAGCCAAAACCAGGTGCGGCTCTAAACACAGAACAGGGGCAGATCTTTTCCTTATACCTCATGTCTGTGGAGGCTCCAATCCTGGTTTTGGCTCACAATCACTGATGACGTGTGAATAAGTCCTTATGACGTAATCTGTGACTTTTGCCCGCTCACACCAGATCTAAAAAGTGGGCGGGGAAGGGGGCTTAATAAATGTGCCACTTTGTTTTTTTTATTAAGGATCAGGAGATTATTCAATTTTGTTTTCATTATACAGAAACATCTGTAACATTATTACAAATGTATAAGAAGATAATAAGGGCTATGGCAAGCACAAAAAGATTTAAAAGTGAAAAAAATCTAATAGGGATATGGAAATGAGAAATAAACAATGGAGGAGACAAATATAAAGGAATGTAAGGGTGGCATTAGTATTGAATAATCACTTTCACATCTTGCATCGTTTAGTGATGGCTAACCTCCGGCACTCCAGCTGTGGTGAAACTACGACTCCCAGCATGCTCCATTCATTTCTATGGAGTTCTGACAACAGCCAAACAAGTGTGCCTCTTGGGAGTCATAGTTTTACCACAGCTGGAGGTTAGCCATCACAGGATACTATACCCCTACACTGCTGCATAGGATAGATTCAAAAAGGGACCAAAGATGTCTGAAGTACTCTTCTCTACTTCTGGAGTCCATCCTCACCTTCTATAGCAGTGTTTCCCAACCAGTGTGCCTCCAGCTGTTGCAAAACTACAACTCCCAGCATGCCTGAGCAGCCAAAGGCTGTCCGGGCATGCTGGGAGTTGTAGTTTTGCAACAGCTGGAGGCACACTAGTTGGGAAACACTGTTCTATAGCAAACAAACCCCCTATACAGCTGCCCCTTTAACACTGCCATCCTGTAGCTTCCCCCAATACTGTGCCTGATGCTGTCCTGTGTGCCACATTACTGAACTGACAGTGCTGCCCAACGATCCCCAATACTGTACTGCCAAAATTAAAGTGTCAGAGGGCGCAGATACAGAAACAGAAAATGACCGGCCCCAAAGCAAACTTTAGGCATCAAACCTGACAACAGACCCCGAAATAGATTCTAACTTCAGGTCACAAGTCAAATTTAATGGGGCTGTTCAGCTATTTCGTTTTTTATAAACTGCTTCTAATGTTCTAAAATAATACAAGTAGTGATAGCTGACTGATCCTCAACACTTCCTTCCCAATCACTGGTCTCAGTGCTCACATGTCCGAGACAAGAGGGACTTGGAAGTATAGAGATCAGGGAGAACACTGGAAGCAGCGTAAGGAGAGCGGCAGGGATCAGAAAGGTATTAATACTAGTCCCCAGATTTATACAGACCCTACTTCAGCCCCCAAATTCATGCAGACCCCAGATCAGCACCCAAATTTGTATTAGTCTTAAATTCATACAGATCTCAGCTTCATAAGACCCCCAAATCAGAACACACATTAGTCCCCAAATTCATACAGACTCCAGGTTCGACCCCAAAGAAGCCACCAAATTTGTAGAGATCTCTTTGTAGCCTAAATAAATAAGGACCCCAGATATGACCCCAAATTCATTCATACCCCTGTCATCCCCTATAACCCCCACGATTGTCACCTAAATGCAGACCTCAAACCAGACCAATGCTGGCTCCTGACACCGCCGACACTCCAATGCTGCACTGTGTACATGAGTTATAGTGCACACCATTGGAACACTAACGCCTCATGGACTTAATCGTGAATGCAATTTCTTTATTAATTTATAACATGTAATTTATTATAATGAGATTTTCATTCTTTTTCAGAACCGCTGAATTTCTTTTTGCATCTGGTGAGGGTGAGAATCCTTCCCCGTTTCCTCCTTCCCTTCCCCTTTACCATTTCCCTTTCCCGTCCCATATCCCTTCTCCCCTCTACCTGTTATTAACCAGTTGCTGGACATTATTCATTATGATACCGACATGATTAGGCGGCCTTTGTTTGTTTATGTATCTTCATATATTTATGTACTTCTTAATTATTTCCTATAATCGTCCTTTATTCTCCCTATCATCGGCTCCACTTACATTTTTTTTCACTCTTTGCCACATTCTCTACAAGGGTTGCCCTATTATATGATAAAGATGTTGTTTTTTGAGAGGGAGTGTTATTTCCCATGTGCCCCTTTATACACAATTCTATTATATCCTTGTTTTCCAACCTTGCATCGAGCGCTCTTCCGGGGTCACGTGACGTCGCTGTGGAACACATGTGCATTCCATCCACGTCACATGACCTCCCAATCACGTAACCGGCGCTCTCTTCAGCCCATACACTTTATAAGGGTCCATGTCTGTGAAGGTTCTCATTTATCCAGGTCATGGTATATCTGTAAAGAATAAATCAAGGCAACTGGACTTGCTGTAGATTTCTTGAAAACGGTTCACTCGTTCTTCCAACGACGAGTATAATAACCTAATTACCAGATGTTGATTCAGATACATATTTATTCCCAGAGAATTCTTGTACAAGTTACTCAGAATTGAGAAAGCTCGTTGGAAGAACGAGTGAAACGTTTTCAAGAAATCTTCAGCAAGTCCAGTTGCCTTGATTTATTCTTTACAGATATTTATAAGGGTCCATTCACACTTCCACAAATGGGTCCGCATCCGTTCCGCAGTTGCGGACCCATTCATTCTTTATGGGGCCGGACTGGAAGCGGAGAGCACACTATGTGATCTCCGCTTCCACATTTGCGGTGCGCGGCTGCGAACTTCCTGGTTTCGGCCCCGAACTTCCGGTCCGCGGCTCTGCAAAAGATAGAACATGTCCTATTCTTGTCCGCAGCTGCGGAAAAGAATAGGCATTTCTATGGGGGGTGCCAGCCGGGTGTGTTGCGGATCCGCAACACACCACGGACGTGTGAATGGACCCTAAGCAACGCTAATTCCTCGTGCCCTACATGAACTTCTGAACTACAGGTAAATCCCTACGTTTATTATATTTGTTAACATTGCGATTTTTTTCTATAGATCGCCCTTATAATCCATTACAAAAGGATGAATGGCTTTATGCTCATCATCTTATCCACATTCTATCACATATCTATGATCTTATTCACATGATACTCCCTTTCACCACCATATTTACTCCTGCAGCCCAGAGCCTCCAGCTCCATTAACACATGGGCTACCTTACTCCAGCTACATGCTTTTCTCTGATATCTTTCTTGCTTATATATACCTCCATCCTGTTACTTTATTAAATAATTATTTATCCCATACTACTCTATTATAGATCATGAGACCGCTGAAGAAGGTCCACATGGACCGAAACATTCGGGCAAGCAGTGATAAGAAGAGTGGCTATCCAATTTTTGCAATTCATTAATTTTGGAACTGGATCATGGACTTTTCTGTCTAAATGTGAAAATAAATTACCTAAATTGCATGAGAACTCTCTGAGTGCCGCGATTTCATACTACAGTATAGTGCACACCTAGGCACACTATGTCCTGAATAGGGGTTCAGCGAAGTTCCCAGATGTGAGCTAAATAGGTATATACCCTATAGTGAAACTACGACTCCCAGCATGTTCCATTCATTTCTATGGAGTTCTGAGAACAGCCAAGCAAGGGGGCATCATGGGAGTCGTAGTTTTACCACTGCTGGAGTGCCGGAGGTTAGCCATCACATACCTGTACACTTCCATAAAAAAATTGCATTAACAGTTTACATGTAACTAGAGATGAGCGAACTTTAAAAAAAAGTTCGGCGTTCGAGTTGTGGTAATCGCCACATCCCGCTATGGATTCTACTACCGCGGACTATCGCGGCATATGGAATCCATAAGGGGCGGCTTCCACGAACCCGAACTGTTGAACAGCCGAAGGACCTGGGGTGACGTCACCGTCATGTGATCAGTGGCTGATGACATTTGTCGCATTAAGGTCGCACGACCATTTTTATAATGGTAGTCTATGGTGTCGCATTCCAACATGCGACATGCTGCGACACGATAGTCGCAAAAAATCCATTCAAGATAGATTTTTCTGCGACTGCCGTGTCGCAGTCACAGCATGTCGCACGTTGCAATGCGACACCATAGACTACCACTATAAAAAATGTTGTCGTCTGAACCTAGCCTAATTCCTATCCAGAGTCTTTAATTTCATCATGAGACTCTCAGTCAGAACAGGAAGGAGTGAGGGCTGGATAGTTTTGCTGTCCGAGCAGTGTGGCTGGTCAGGAATCTCACATTATACCAATGCACTGCTCCTCTATTTGCATGTTTATCTAGGCCTAATGAGAATCAGAGACATACTATGAGTCAGCCCTTTACCTACTATTCTAATGAGATTACCTTGCAGATAAACTCCTTTCCAGTGTTGTAAACTGAAACTACTATCTTATCCCATTTATCTCTCCGTGCTGACTGCTACAGAACGACAACATTTTGTATGTTATTGTCAATAGTATAGTATATTGAGGGATCTTTTTTTTAATAACCCCTATTATAAACATGACCCTTTAAAAGATGTTTTCTTGTCTAGAAGACCACCTGCTCTCTTTGTTAGATCTCTGAATGGCACACTAATACTTGCTAAAGATGTTATATCTGGGGCTGCATGTTAGGCTACTTTCACACTAGCGTTTTGGATTCCGTTTGTGAGATCCATTTCAGGGATCTCACAAACGGTCCAAAACGGATCAGTTAAGCCCCAATGCATTCTGAATGGATAAAGATCCGTTCAGAATGCATCAGTTCGGCTCCGTTCTGCTTCTATTCTGTTTTGGAGGCAGTCACCAAAACGCAGCTTGCAGCATTTTGGCGTCCGTCTGAAGAGGCGGAGCCTAACGGATCCGTTTTTAATTACAATGTAAGTCAATGGGGATGGATCCGTTTTCAATTACACAATATGGTGCATTTGAAAACGAATCCGTTCCCCATAGAATTTCAATGTAATTCAAAACGGATCCGTTTTGGACTTTGTCATTTTTCTTTAAAACTAATGCAAACTGATCCGTTCTGAACGGATACAAACGTTTGCATTATAGGTGCGGATCCGTCTGTGCAAATAAACAGACGGATCGGCACCAACGCAAGTGTGAAAGTAGCCTTAGATAAAATATGACACACTAGCACGGGTGTAGGAAGCGGGGGGGGGGGGGCGGGGGGTAGGATCCCCCCCAAGAAATAATGCGGGGGGGGCGGGTATGCAAAAATGGCGGCGGTGGCGGGGCACAGGGAGATGAATGCTTCCATTGTGGAAGCGTTCATCTCCATAGCCATCTGTATCGCCGTCCACAGGACAGCGATACAGATGGCTGTGCTGCAGAGCAGGAGAGGGAGAGGCGTCTCCCTTCCCTGCTCCTCTGATAGGCTGCCGGCACTAGGCCGGCAGCCTATCAGATGTTGGTACAGGCGGCACGATGACGTCATCGCGCCGTCTGTGAGCCGTACAGAGCGGGACACAGGCCGGAAGAGGCCTGCATCGCTGTGACGGATGGAGGCAAGTATAAGTGTCTTGTTTTGTGTGTGTGTGTTTTTTTGTTTTTTTTAACCGGACCCACTGGCCCATAAGGAGGGGAGGGGAGAGATTTTTGGCACTTGGGGGGGGGGGGGGCGGAGAAATGTGGGTGTGGCTTGAGGGTGGGCGGGGACACAGGGGCCCCATAAGTGCTGTCCCCCCCAGATTTTTGGGGCTTCCTACGCCCCTGCACACTAGCAATGCCGTATATAAAGAAATGTAAATCCTCAGTGTGGATGTCACTATGCACGAGGCAGTTCCACATCCGCTTGTAGCTGCTCTGTGGTTTCCTACATCCAGTTCATAATCATTACAAAAGCTATTCTCATTTCTCTCCACCGGGGGCGCTGCAAACAAGTCTATGTGGCATTCAGTGGTATTTCTGTTTCCCTGGCATTATGCTGTCAGGACATATTCTCTCCCGCATTAATGCTGGGTGCTTGTGATGACAGATTGCAGAATTCACTTTCTCCAGCAACCCACTAAATCACAGAAAGGGAGTGAAGAAGAAAAGTGTGCGGTCCGCTCATTATCAGAGGCGTCAATACATTACAGCACACAAATGACTTACACAATGCTTTTATGTGTCTCGCTGAGGAACAATCGTTACTGGCAATATAAACTCATTTAAAAGTCATTATTCAGTATTACTGGTGCGCTGCATTATAATAGTACACTGCACGCGAGAGCAGTCTCATTAGCAGATCATTGTAGAGTTTTCTGAGCAGTTTTTTGACTGCAGGGAGAATTTTTTGGAGGAGTTGGTTCCCTTTACCCCCCACTCAGGATGAAAGAGTACATGTATGTGACTTAAAGGGGTTGTGTCACAGAGCATATTCTACATTTTTTAAACGAACACCTGGATATGAATACTTTTGAATGTAATGAAAAATTTAGCATAGCCAGTGAGCTATTCGATAAAATGTATTTGTATAGCGCCCCCTGCTGTTTATTCTTTTCCTTATTTTTTGTCCATCTAAGGCTCCATTCACACATTCTCAATGCGGAACGGAATTGCGGACCCATTCATTTCTATGGGGACACAATATGTCCCGCCCGGATCCAGAATTGCGCAAATTCTGCAAAAAAATTAGAACATGTCCTTTTCTTGTCCACAATTGTGGACAGAAAAAGGCACTTTCTATAGTGGCGGCGATGTGCAGTCCGCAAAATGCGGAACACGCATAACCGTTGTCCGTGTTTTGGATCTGCAAAACACACACGGAGGTGTGAATGGAGCCTTACTGAGCTGGTAAAACGTCTTCAGTTTCAATCTTCAATTGCCACCAGTCATATAATCTATTCTATATTCTATCATATATTCTAAGCTGTGGCAGTTGCAGGGAGAGAGCTGCCGCAGAAAGGACACTCCCCTGAGCTTCCAGGCCATTGATAATTTAGCAGACCAATTGGAGCAGTGAATGTGGAGATTTCCGGACCCATGTGAGGTACAAGGCTTATTCTAGCTTTGTTAGAGATTGTCATTTACTATCTGATGTCTGATTTTCATTTGTTTTCATCAGTCATGGCATAACCCCTTTAACCCGTAGGATACCAGCGCCGTACAGCTGCAGGGGTCCAGCAGTGACTGATAGCCTTCTGTATGGGCCAGCATCGGTGAAAACACCAATGGCGGCGCATTAACCCTTGGCTGACCTCGGTTCGTGCGGTATCTTGATGGATCCACTCGTCCATCAGGTCCCGTCACAGCAGCGCCTTACTTAGGCATTGTGGCTGCCTTCCGTGTGATTCTGTGAGATCCAGCCCCCAGGATCTCACATGCAAGAAGCTATAAGGGTATTACACTGGTAATACACTTACAGCCAATGCATTACAATACAGAAGTATTGTAATCAGTATCGGACTGGGGTACCTAGGGCCCACCAGTAAAATTTACCATACGGATACATTCATATATAATAAATAATATAACAAGTTTTTTATATGAACATAGGCTGGTTGAGGTGCTGTACATGGAATATATGTATGTAGTGCAGTAAGTCTGTGTGTTATGTGCCACTTGTGCAGGGGGTGGGAGGCTAGGGGCCCATCTTGCTCAGGGGCCCACCGGGGGATTCCCCTGTACCCCTGTGGGCCAGTCCGAGCCTGATTGTAATGCATTGTAAAGGGGATAAGACCCCCAAAAGTTGAAGTCCCAGAGTGGGACAAAAAATACAGTTAAAAAAGATGTAAAAAAATAAAGTTTTACAGAAAAAATGTAAAGTTTTAAGTAAAAAAAAAGCGCCCTTTTCCCAAAATAAGGTTAAAATCAATTTTAAAAAATAGGAAAAAAGGAAAAATTGGACATATTAAGTATCGCTGGGTCCGTATCGGCCAGCTCTATAAAATTATCAAATGATTCACCCCGCAAGGTGAACGTCGTAAAAAATAAAAACTGTGCCAAACAGCCATTTTCTAGTCACCTTGCCTCACCAAAAGTGTAACACCAAGTGATCAAAAAGGTGTATTTAGCTCAAAATGGTACCAATCAAACCGTCATCTCATTCTGCAAAAGATGAGACCCTACATAAGACAATCAGCCAAAAAGTAAAAAAATATGGCTCTCAGAAAATGGCAACACAAAAACAAGATTTTATTCTGTTCAAAAAGGCTTTCACTGTGTAAAATGTAATAAAAAATAATAGACACATTGTGTATCGCCGTATCCGTAACAACCTGCTCTATAAAAATATCACGAGATGGCCACTCAGATGAATGCTGTAAAAAAAAAAAAACGTTGCCAAAATAGCAATTTTTTTCACCTTGCCTCACAAAAAGTCTAATACCAAGCGATCAAAAAGTCTTATATACCCTATAATGGTACCAATCTAACCGTCATCTCATCCCACCAAAAATGAGACCCTACCTAAGACAATCGCCCCAAAAATAAAAAAAATATGGCTCTCAACAAATGGCAACACACAAACAAGATTTTATTCTGTTCAAAAAGGCTTTCACTGTGTACAACTTAACAAAAACAAAAATGATTGACATATTCGGTATCGCCGCGTCCGTAAAACCCTACTCTATAAAAATATCACAAAAATATCACAAAAATGTTTTAAAACGGCACCTCCTTCTTTGCTAATCTTAAATTGGAGAGACACTTAGCAGGCCCATGGAATCTGGTGGCACTACTTCATACTAGTCTCCCCAAGCTCCCGGACGGGCTAAATAGATACCTACTATTTAGAGATACTATCCTTACGTGGGAGATATTGCGGAAATTGTTTAAATTGCCCTTCCAGCTATCTAAATATCTCCCAATATTTGATAATCCAGCCTTTGAGCCAGGTAGGAACAGTGCACAGTTGCAGGAGTGGCGTAGGCAGGGCATTAAGGTGATGGGGGATGCATTCCATGACAAGGAGGCAAGGTGGCTGTCCCGGGGGGAATTGGGGGCGAAATGGAAGTTGACGAACGCCATGTTCCTCTCATGTCTGCAGCTACTGGCATATGGGAAATCCTTGGTCAAAGACCTATCGAATGAATGGGGACATAATACCTTTGATTCAATTTTAACCACTAAAATTAGACCATCAATTTCATCTCTTTACCAATCCCTCCGGGACAGATGGGAAAAGGCAGACCCGAGGAAGATATTTCGGAAGTGGGAAAGGGAATTGGGAATCAAGGAAATCTATAAACCCATCTCTATGGGAATAGAGGCTCTTCACAAGAATATGCCTTATGAATGCTGGCGGCAAACACACTTAAAGATACTACATCACGCTATATACGGGTTTGATGTCCCCAACTCTAAACCCAGCTCTGACAGATTGACTGCATGTCCAAAATGTGACACTTCAGAGACAGACTTATTTCATGGGCTGTGGAAATGTGGAAAGTTGAGGGAGTATTGGGGTGACATAACCATGGTTCTGTCTAAATGTACTGAGAAAGAGCTTGAGATTACTCCAGAGATAGCCATTCTACAAGTCCAGATAATTAGACAAGATCACTCAGCCTCTGATTACACGACAGGGTCGATACCCCCGATAGGCCACAAAATCTTGATGGTAGCGAAAAAGTGCTTACTAAGGATGTGGCTTCAACCAAGACTTCCTTCGGTCTCCATGGTAATCACACAATTACAACATATCTTGCACCTTGAATGGATTGAGGCCTTAAAGAAGAAGGAAGTGTTGGGGAAAAAATGGTATAAAACATGGCGAAAATTTCTAATATATTATGTGGAGACCATAGACTACCCAAGATTTATGTTGCCTTTCAAGTTGACACCTTGGTATCTTCTGGAAGACTTGAAGGATAATTTTGGGCCACTGAAAGTGTCATGAGGAGAGCAATGGCTCAATAGATAAGCAGGAATATATGATTCCAACAAGATCTTCTGAATGGTGGTAGGAGGTGCGGCTGATGCAGGGGAGGGGGGGTTTGCTTATATTTACTGTTTATTTCGTATGCGTTAGACAGCTCATAGATATATGTACATGTGGATAGCTTCCTGAATTTGAGGCTAGACAGCTTAATTATTGTAAGACCTATGATGCTGTATGAACACTTGCTCTTCATACTGTTTGCATAATTTGTTGTGCTTGGGGTAAAATTGGAAAACTTTAATAAAAATATATTTAAAAAAAAAAAATGTTTTATTCTTTTTTAGTTTTATTTAAAAATTTTTTTACAGTATTCACCTGGAATGCTGTAAATTTTTTTTTAAATAAAACTAAAAAAGAATAAAAAATTTTTCACCTTGCCTCACAAAAAGTGTAATACCAAGCAATTAAAAAGTCTTATGTACCCCAAAATGGTACCAATGAAAACGCCACCTCATCCAGCAAAAAACAAGACCCTACACATAAGAAAATCACTCAAAAAATAAAAACCAATGGCACCCGTAAACCAATCCATCAAAATCTGCGCTGCAAAAGCTATATGCCGCTCCTTCCGTTCTGAGTCCTGCAGTGTGCCCCCACAGCAGTTAACCACCACATATGGGGTGTTGCCATATTCAAGAGAAAATGGGTAAAAAATTATGGGGTGCTTTTTCTCCTGTTACTCCTTGTGAAAATAAAAAAATTGCTAAAGCAACATTTTATTTCTGTTTTAAAAGCAGAGAAATTGAAATTTTGAAAAATGAAATTTTTAAAAAAAAATTGGTACATTTTGGATTTTTTCAGAAATAAAGGTGAAATATATTGACTCAAATTTATGACTGTCATGAAGTACAATGTGTCAAGAGAAAACAATCTCAGAATGGAACGCTTTTACTTATCCAAGCCAAAGTTATTACCACATAAAGTGACACGTGTCAGATTTGCAAAAAATCGGCCTGGGATTTAAGATGAAAAGTGGCTCAGTACTGAAGGGGTTAAAGATGTAGAATATATTACTTTAATAAGATATAATGCGCACAATCAGCATTGATTTCTGGGGCAAAGTATTGGGGCTGTCACCCAACAGCCCTTATGGTGGCATCATCATGCTTGTGGCTCTCTAGCAGTTGCACTGAATATCCAGACAATCTGAATAAACACATATAATGGTGCAATAGCGCCATCTGGCCATTACACTATTACCCCATTGGAATATACCGTTTTCCCCCTGTGCCGCCTGCTGTTTTCATTGTGCTCAGTTATGATTAATATCCTCATGGCTTCCCAATACGAAATCAATCATAAACCCTCATCTGATAGTCCCAAAGTACAGCTGAGCCCCGCGCTGTCCCTCGGCTCCGGAGCCTTTTGTCCCTTGGAATGCAGCAGAACAAAGCAGATTCTAGTTTGTAGGCAACAAGCTGAGGAGTAGCTAGGGGTTCGGCACAGGGCAGGCCAAACACATCCGAGGCCTTCAGTGAGCCTCCAACTATTTACTGTGGCATCCATAGGGTTAAACAGCAGGGATCTAAGTAAGATAGCAGCAGGGCCTATTTGTATCACAACTGCGTTCTGCTGAAGATGGCATGGGTGCACTTCCTGTGCCCGTATGATCACCGCGACACACTAGTATGTTAGTTTACGAGGAAGGGGTTAATATTTATTGTGCTTTTTTTTTATTATTATTATTATAGGTGTTGTACAGGCAGTGTTGTCTCATGCCCATGCTGACATCGGGCATGGAGAGAGGCTGGTGCACGCCAATGAGACAGTTGACAAGGACACCATTTGATGTCCAGAGAGCATCTTCCATGGTCCTACTGATTAGAAGGAATGACACTAAGCATAGAATGGTTGCTCCCGCCACTGTCTCGCCTGGCGTGCACTGGCATCCTCTCCGCATTCAATGTCAGCCCAGTTATGTGAATGTATTATTCCTGTATCTTTTTTTTTTTTTTAATCAGATCTTTTTTATTAGAAGGCTTAATCAACCGTACAGTATCAAACAATGACCAAGCATTGTTCATGTCAAATAATAAGTACATAAAACTTCCATAACACATCATATATAGTCAGGAATCACAAGTATATGATAGCATAACTATCTTCACGCTCCTTCTCCTCCCGTGGCCAGTGATGGCTGCAGCGATATCAAATCCCATGTTGACATTGAGTGAGCCCAGCGGAGCATTGCAGTCCTGGATGAGAAGGAGCGGGGAGCTGGCGTTGAGAAGGAGGCAAGTAATCTTTCCTTTACAGGTCTGGTCATGTGAGGGGGGTTTGCCGCCCCCCCAGTCCCATTTTTGGACAACCCCTTCAAGTTTTTTTTTTTTTTTTTAAATGTATCCATACTTAAACAGTTTAGATAGGAGGAGGCATCTTCTGATTCCTGAGTTATTACAATAAGTAATGTATCTCCCGGTGATTGATGACAGGTGACATAGATAAATCTAAAAGTCATGATTTACATGTTTGGCAGAAGGCCAGGGTCGGCTTGTCAGGAGTAATAAATAATACCGTGACGTTTTTTATATGGATGCTCACATCTCCCGCCACTGACAGAGCTACCCCTTAAATTAGTAAACATGGCTGTCAGGCTCAATGCTCATTTGTGACTTAAATCATAGAGTTGTCAGAAAACATCTGCAGAGCCGTTTATCATGGAAGAGGAAAATATTACGGCTCTGCCAAATAGCAATAGATGCAAGGCTTTGGTAGGAAAGAGAATGGCACAGGCAGTGTCAGACTGGGGTGCCTAGGGCTCACCAGTAAAATTTATTTGGGCTTATACAGTGGCAGACAGCAGCAAGACTCTACAAGATGATTGATTAAGGGGTCCCTTCAAGAAACCGGGTCCCTAGGAAACGAGGGTAGTGGTTGGCCTGCCTCTGTACCTAGAAGTCATCTCAGCCACCGATGCATCTATGATTATACACTGGGTGGTTTATTAAATAGTGTACCCAGTTCTTATATATGAACATAGGCTGGTTGAGATGCTGTCCACTGCCTATCTATATGTGGTGCAGTAACTCTATTGAGCCATGTGCCTTGTGAAGGGGGTTGGGGTAAAGGAATAGGGGCCCACCTGGGGAATTCACCCCACCCCACCCCTGGGGACCAGTCTGAGCCTACATTCATTTTTTATTATTATTATTATAATTATAGTTTGTAAGGCTGAAAAAAACACATCCGTCCATCCAGTTGAGCCTGGCATCCTAGAAAGTTGATTCAGAGGAAGGCAAAAAATCCCATGAGGCAGAAGCAAATTTTGCTCATTTTACAGGAAAAATTCCTTCCTGACTCCAAATCAAAATAGCTTCTTGATTAACTGACTCTTCTCCAGAAATCTAGTAGCTATATCTTGTAATATTATTACCCTCCAGAAATACATCCAGGCCCCTCTTGAATTCCTTTATTGTACTTACCATCACCACCTCCTCAGGCAGAGAGTTCCATAGTCTCACTGCTCTTACCATAAAGAATCCTCTTCTATGTTTGTGTACAAACCTTCTTTCCTCCAGACACAGAGGATGTCCTCTCGTCACAGTCACAGTCCTGGGGATAAATAGATGATGGGACAGATCTCTGTACTGACCCCTGATAGATTTATACATAGTTATTAGATTTCCTCTCAGAAGTCTACCTTCTAAATGAAATCATTCTAATTTCGATAATCTTTTTGGGTACATTCAGTTTATTACTTTGATTTGATTGCCCACTTTTAAACCTGATCAAACTCTACTACTATACCTTCTGTGTGGCACAGTCTCAAATACTTTCTAAAAAATCAAGATATATGATATCCATAGACCCGGTCCAGTCCAGAACTTACCTCCTCATATAAGCTGATCAGATAGCATCTCTTACAAACCCTTTAAAGTTTAAGACAGCTGATGAAGTACCGTGAGAAAAAAGAGGGGGGTCCTCCAGGAATCTACAAATATACCTGTTAGTTGAACTTGTATTGGTGGGTAAATTGTTTAAAATTTAAACAATTTACCCACTAATATAATTTCAACTTGCAGGTATATTTGTAGATTCCTGGAGGGCCCCCCTCTTTTTTCTCACGGTACTCCATCAGCTGTCTTAAGGACCGTTAAACGCTAGGGGCCTTTGTCTCCATTCTCCATGCAGTATTGTCCGTGCTGATGGAAGCGTAGGGATTACAGCTCCTGAGATGTTAGTAATGTGCATGCTTGTGTCAATAATAATGATCACTACATTCTGTTTGGAGCTGAAATGTTTTTGTGATACAAAGTGTCGCTTGTCATGTAGTATTTTCCATTTCCACCTCTGGCCTTTGGCAGGGCTATTCTCCACAATCTGAGCACATGCTGTGAGATTTTAACTTATTAGGCAAAGATTTCCCCTTGGAGCAGAGAAGGGAAAAACATGAAAGGAAGAAATTGGAACATCTTAACACTTCAGTGCCAGCCACCAAACACCAGATTAAGAGCTTGTAGCAGACTATTCCTCTAAGCTGGGACTGATATGGCACCATGCGGTTCCTGGGCACAGGAAAATGATTGTTCTTGAAAGAAATCTTGAGTTAAGGTTTCTAAAATACTTGTGTCAGAATAGTGTCTGCAGTGATCTCTGAAAGAGAAATATATTTTTCATATCTATCTATCTATCTATCTATCTATCTATCTATCTATCTATCTATCTATCTATCTCTATATCTGTCTGTCTATCTATCTCTATATCTGTCTGTCTATCTATCTATCTATCTATCTATCTATCATCTGTCCATTGAATATCTGTCTATCTATCTATCTATCTATCTATCTATCTATCTATCATCTGTCCATTGAATATCTATCTATCTATCTATCTATCTATCAGTTACCTACCTATGTGCATTTTGTTTTTATCTGTATATCTATTCATAAAATAATTGCAAACTCTTTAACATATAATGTTATGATCAGAAACAAATCATGCAAAAATGACCCAGTAATACAAATGTACTATAGTCAGACACTATGATATGTGCATTATCAGATCTCTCCTGCACAGGCACAATCTTAATACTACTCTATTAGCAAGTGGTCCGCAATGCACCGGCAGTGAGCCCGCCATTTGAGGATGTGGACCAGTTTACTTCAATGTGTCCGCGATCCACAAGATTCAGTCTGCACCGCTCCGTATCGCTTCTCTGGGCTTCCGGTCCGTGCCTTTACTCCGCACCGCTCCATATTTCACAGATTGTGGACCCATTCAAGTGATACAGATTGCACACAGCCGGTGCCCGTATATTGTGGACCGCTGTTTGCACATGTTTGTGTGCATAAGCGCATAACAGGCAAATTAATGACACAAAGAAATTCCTACATTCTCCCATCTATAACAATACTAAATACATGTACTTTGCCCAGCATCCATTGTTGCTATAACGTCCACCTACAAAGGTCACAATTTTTTCCAGCAAATTCCCTGCTTTTATATGATATTTGGGATCTGTGAATGGGCACAAACCACCTGTGTACAGATGTGTTATTGTAGATGTCACAGCAGATAGGGGTTGGCTAGGAAGACAAAAACTAGTGACAAGTAATTTGTGTGAATTTGATATAACATATTCTATTATCTGGATGCATTACATTATACAGTTGTGTTCAAAATTATTCAACCCCCAATGCTGTAAAGGGTTTTAGGGAATTTAGTGTACATTTGTAATTGTGTTCAGAATGAAATCTTACAAGGACTTTTTAAAGAACCAAATGCAACTAAAATGACATCAATTGTTTTTGTAATACAGTATTAAATGTTTTTTTTGTAATTTCTTCATTGACACAATTATTTAACCCCTTAAAGACTACCACTCTTAAGAACAGAGGTTCATTCAAGTGTTTTCGATCAGGTATTGAAAAGACCTGTGGATGTCAAGGAGCAGCAATCAAGCATAATAAGCCCCAATTAGGCAGATGTAAAATGACTGTGATACTCAGCTCCTTCTAGACATTTACTGGTGTGTTTACAGACATGGTGAAGTCAAGAGAATGGTCCAGGAAGACAAGAGAAGAGGTGATTTCTCTTCACAGGAAGGGCAATGGCTATAAGAAGATTGCAAAGATGTTACACATACCAAGAGACACCATAGGAAGCATCATTCGCAAATTCAAGGCAAAGGGCACTGTTGAAACGCTACCTGGTCGTGGCAGAAAGAAGATGCTGCTGTGCGCTACCTGAAGCGCAAAGTGGAGAAAAGTCCCCGTGTGACTGCTGAGGAACTGAAAAAAGATTTGTCAGATGCGGGTACTGAAGTTTCAGCTCAGACAATAAGGCGCACACTGCGTAATGAAGGCCTCCATGCCAGAACTCCCAGACGCACCCCCTTGCTGTCTCCAAAGAATAAGAAGAGTCGACTGCAGTATGCCAAAAGTCATGTGGACAAATCACAAAAGTTTTGGGATAGTGTTCTGTGTGTGGACTGATGAAACAAAATAAGAACTGTTTGGGCCCATGGATCAATGCTATGTTTGGAGGAGGAAGAACAAGGCCTATGAAGAAAAGAACACCTTGCCTACTGTGAAGCATGGCGGGGGGTCAATCATGCTTTGGAGCTGTTTTGCTTCTACAGGTACAGGGAAGCTTCAGCGTGTGAAAGGTACCATGAATTCTCTTCAGTACCAGGAGATATTGGATGAAAATGTGATGCAGTCCGTCACAAACCTGAGGCTTGGGAGACGTTGGACCTTTCAACAGGACAATGATCCCAAGCATACCTCCAAGTCCACTAGAGCATGGTTGCAGATTAAAGGCTGGAACATTTTGAAGTGGCCATCGCAGTCACCAGACTTAAATCCGATTGAGAACCTCTGGTGGGACTTAAAGAAAGCAGTTGCAGCGCGCAAGCCTAAGAATGTGACTGAACTGGAGGCTTTTGCCCATGAAGAATGGGCGAAGATACCCGTAGATCGCTGCAAGACACTTGTGTCAAGCTATGCTTCACGTTTAAAAGCTGTTATAACTGGGAATGTCACTTGGGGGTGGAATAAAACTGATAATGATGTGAGCACAGAAAAGACATTTGTGGTTATTTCATTATAAATGTTATGTTATATTTGTCTGACTTACAAGGGCCTCTTTGATTTAATTGTAAACAAGATGACTGAAATGATCAAAATCAATGTCAAACTGGCCAAAACACTCAATTTCAGTGGGGGTTGAATAATTTTGAACACAACTGTATGTGTCCATGATGGTGCAGGTGGATTGGGGCAAGTGTTAGAAATGTTTTTTTTTCCCTTATGCTTTTCTTTTTATTTATCTTCAATTTATTAGATTTTTTTTTATAACTTCACAATTTAATTTTTTTTTTTTTACATATTTTTAGGATCTGGAGGGAGTTATTTGCAAAGGAAATATTTTCAAAGCAACTTATTTTGGATAACCTTAGGCCATATTCACATTTGCTCAATTTGGTCACTATTTTGCATCAAAACACAGAACATACAAATGATTTTGGTGTAACTTTAGTGATAGATGGGGGTACAGTTTTGCACAGCATCAGTTGTCCTTTTGCACTTTATTGTGCCTAGGAGAAAAGTTTTGAATATGGTCCAATGTCTTTGCGCATATTTATCTTTTATCTCCAGTATTAATATGTTGCTATACACATATATGGAGGTTTCTATATGTCTTATATGTGAGGGTTAGTATTTGCTTATATATAATTATCTATGTATGAAATATATACAATTAATATTTTTTAATATCTTTTGTCTTTTTCACTTTTCTAATATAGTAATTCACAGATGAGTTTAATTATTAATATTTAATTTTTAATTATTATATATATATATATTTTTATGTGTGTAATCATGTTATATTATATTGTTTGGATAATCATTTGACATTAATTGTGTTGTGTGTATTTGTCTTTTTATTCACAATCACTTTTTCATGGGTTGCACTTAGTCACTTTGTCACTGCACTCGGCACTCTTTTTATCTTCCTTTTGTTGTACACATTTATTTTGTTATAAGCATAATGCTATCACAGTCACTCGCGTACTAGTATAATTTTATTTTGCATTTATTATTATTGGTTGTAACCTATTGTAGGTGATAGTGCTTCTGGAGATTATATACGGATATATATGTTCTATATTATGTGCATCTATTTGTGCCTTATAATGAGGATTTTTTCCGGCCGAGACATGGAGATGAATATTATCTGTTAGGACCTGCGATCCGATCATGTGACCTCGGTGGTCACGTGTTCCGGTCACATGATTATATGGCTCACGTGGGCTGTGATGCAGATGGATGCGTCACTGGGAGGTATCGCTATTTGAATTAACGGTGATTGATTGGTTGATGCACTGCATAAATATACTGTCCCTCGATGATGACGCCTACCCCCAGACGAAGGCTTGTGCCGAAACGCGTCGGGGTTGGCGCCATCCCGGAGGAGAGACACAGTATGGGTATGATGTTATTACTTCCTTGATTGTATGCACTTGCACTTTGTACATTTGACCTGTTTATCGGACCTTCTCCCCTCCGTCTCTCCTCTTGGATGCCGCCCATCTATGCACCCCCCTTATGTATTTTAATTGTATGTGCTATATGCACCTTTTAATATGGTAATAAAAATGTGTTTTGCAATGATACGCGGTCTGGTATCTTCTATCTAGGTTGTACAAATGATTTTGTAGAATCCAAAACTGAAAGATGCAAATTTAACCAAAAATACTGCCATCTGAAAGTGGTCTGACATTCTGATATATTGCAGTAGTAGTGATGGAGATCACGTTGTTATAATAATTGGTGGTGCAGTGGCCCTAGGGCCCCCACCCTCAGTACAAGTAGCAGCTTCCGATCGGAGCCTCAGCAGTGAAATGGCGGGACTCTGATCGGTTACCATGGCAGCCAGGATGCTACTGAGGCTCTGACTGCCATGGTAAGCTCCCTGCTGTTGTGTGCACAAATCCCAGGGCAGCAGGGAGAGTGTAAAGTCCTATTCACTCTAATAGAGCTCTATTAGGGTGAATAGGACAAGGGTTCTAGCCCCTAAGGGGGCTAATAGATATTAAATAAAAAGTAAAAAAATAAAGTAAAAAACAGAACAAACTAGATCGTTTAGCAGTGGTTTAGAATATGATATGCTATTAAATAATAGGACTTTCTCATGTAATCAACATAGTCCTGATGCAGACTACTCGATGTGTACACATTTTTTATATAAGCTTTGTACGTTCTTTGAGACTTTGTATGTCTTGGAAGTGTATACACTCATTGTACCTGTGTAAATCTTCTGTGTCACGACATGCTTTCTTCTAATAAAATATTTTCAAAAACAAAAAGTAAAAAAAACACCAAAATATTAAGTTTAAATCTTTCCCCTCTCCTAATTTATATAAACAATAAAAATAAATATATTAGGTATCGCCACATCCCCAAAAAAGTCTGAAATATTAAAATATAAAAAAATATCTCCTATGCATTGAACGGTGTAACAGGAAAAAAAAAATTGTTTTTTAGTGCAGGCAGGCAGGCAGGCGGACGCTGTTATACAGTATATAAGGACAGTTATGTACGTATATACTGTATAAGAGCTTCCCCCTGCCTACCTGCACTGCCTGTAGTGAGTGCTTACTGCTTACCACTCACACAGGCATCGCTCCCGGCGGCTGGTTCCTTAGTCAGCCGGGAGTGCAGGAGGAAAGCAGTTCACTGACTAGTCAGTGAGCTTACAGAGTGTACAAGTGCATTATATTTAATACATTTTTTAAAATAAAAATGTATATTTAATTTTAACACATAAGGGTGTGAGGTAGCAGGGCAGGCAGATGCCCGCAGCTCCTGCAGCTCCCGCACAGCCAGGCTCTCCTATGCTAATAGATGACGGATCGCCCTTAGCAATGCTCATTTGAAAGAGCGCCGCTAAGGGACATTTCAGCCCAAGTTTTTACTAAAAATAAACATTTTCCCTAAATAAAGTTTATTTTAAAAATGTTCCCTGTCACTGTCCCTACACATTAGCAAAAAATTAAAAATTAAACAGAAGTTACACTTTAAAAAGAAATTTGCAGTTTTTGAACTGGTCACTAGGCCTAATAATATGCTGACACTTCTTATACTTCTGTTTTTAGCAGTCATCTCTTTTCATCACAGGCAAGATTACAACGATAGATAACACCTCTTTATAGATAAAACAGAATCACACCATTCACAATAAGTAATGAACAAAGCTCATCTACTCCCCCTCCCTGCACAATAACAGGCCCCAAAGCATGTCTCATATACAGTGCCTTGCAAAAGTATTCATCCCCTTGACTTTCTTTGAGTTTTGTTACATTACTGCCTTAAATTCAATGTTTTGTTAATCTGAATTTTATGTGATGGATCAGAACACAATAGTCTAAGTTGGTGAAGTGAAATGAGAAAAATATATAAATAAAACTATTGTTTAGAAATAGATAACAGAAAATTGGCATGTGCGTATGTATTCACCCCCTTTGTTAGGAAGCCCATAAAAAGCTCTGGTGCAACCAATTACCTTCAGAAGTCACATAATTAGTGAAATGATGTCCACCTGTGTGCAATCTAAGTGTCACATGATCTGTCATTACATATACACACCTTTTTTGAAAGGCCCCAGAGGCTGCAACACCTAAGCAAGAGGCATCACTAACTAAACACTGCCATGAAGACCAAGGAACTGTCGAAACAAGTAAGAGACAATGTTGTTGAGAAGTATAAGTCAGGGTTAGGTTATAAAAAATATCCAAATCTTTGATGATTCCCAGGAGCACCATCAAATCTATCATAACCAAATGGAAAGAACATGGTACAATGGCAAACCTTTCAAGAGACGTCCGCCCACCAAAACTCATGGACCGGGCAAGGGGGGCATTAATCAGAGAGGCAGCACAGAGACCTAAGGTAACCCTGGAGGAGCTGCACAGTTCCACAGCAGAGACTGGAGTATCTGTACATAGGACGACAATAAGCTGTACGCTCCATAGAGTTGGGCTTTATGGCAGAGTGGCCAGAAGAAAGCCATTACTTTCAGCTAAAAACAAAAAGACACGTTGTGAGTTTGCGAAAAGGCATGTGGGAGACTCCCAAAATGTATGGAAGAAGGTGCTCTGGTCTGATGAGACTAAAATTGAACTTTTTGTCCATCAAAGAAAACACTATGTCTGGCGCAAACCCAACACATCACATCACCCAAAGAACACCATCCCCACAGTGAAACATGGTGGTGGCACCATCATGGGGGGGATGGGACTGGGAAACTGGTCAGAGTTGAGGGAAAGGTGGATGGTGTTAAATACAGGGATATTCTTGAGTAAAACCTGTACCACTCTGTGCGTGATTTGAGGCTAGGATGGAGGTTCACCTTCCAGCAGTACAATGCCCCCAAACACAACTAAAGCAACACTTGAGTGGTTTAAGGGGAAACATGTAAATTCGTTGGAATGGCCGAGTCACAGCCCAGATCTCAATCCAATAGAAAATCTGTGGTCAGACTTAAAGATCGCTGTTCACAAGCGCAAACCATCCAACTTGAAGGAGCTGGAGCAGTTTTGCAAGGAGGAATGGGCAAAAATCCCAGTGGTAAGATGTGGCAAGCTCATAGAGACTTATCCAAAGCGACTTGGAGCTGTGATTGCCGCAAAAGGCGGCTCTACAAAGTATTGACTTTAGGGGGGTGAATAGTTATGCACATTGCCCTTTTCTCTTATTTTGTCCTATTTGTTGTTTGCTTCACAATAAAAACAAAACATCTTCAAAGTTGTGGGCATGTTCTGTAAATTAAATGATGCAAATCCTCAAACAATCCATGTTAATTCCAGGTTGTGAGGCACTAAAACATGAAAAAAGTCAAGGCACTGTAACAATGAGTCATCTCCTGATGCATTGTGTTTATGGCCCATGTGGTTGTTTTTTAAGCATATGTCTAAATTCTGATAGCAGCTCAGGCAAGGTGGCTGCTCCATAATCATGTACAGAATAATATGATAAACATATAAATATGAAATAAAATAAAAAAGATTAGAAGAAAATATATGTCAGTATCTTGTTTTAATTGGTGAAAATATAGGTGATACATAACACGAGGACTACCTGGATAGTGATTCTCTAGGTTACCACGGATGGAGGTCAGTAGAAACCAGCTCACAGTAGTAAAATTAGGAGACAGAATTCATAGTCAATCAAGCAAAAGGTCAAGGCTGACAAAATTCATGGTATGTCAGAGGCAATCCAGTATTAAAGAAACAAACAAACCTATTGATCAGGCAAAGAGCAGTGGGGGAGGGGTTCTTAAATTCACTGCTATGGAACTCCAAAAAATAGCCGAGCACACTTTGGAATAGAGAGCATGCCACACATGCGTGGGGAGCTCCATCTTCCCAGAGATGGGGCTCACACTTATCTGACATTGATAGCATATCCTAGTGATATGCCATCGATGTCCCAGATGGAAATATTCCTTTAACTTCAAATTCTGCATCTGGACCAAAGAAGAACTTAGTATCTGCAGATAGGATTCTAGAATAACGATTGAGGATAAGAGGCCTGAGGGGGAAAAAATACAAACAAAAAAACTTGGTTTCCGCAAAGATGTAGGAACTTGTAACATACAGGATTAATTTCAGAAAGTGAAGTGTGGGATAGGAGAACCCTTGGGTGTTGTGCATATACAATATAGAATGGTGAGGTTTTTCTGGACTTTTCTGTGAGATTGTTGAGGGAGAATTCTTCCCATGGTAGTAAACTTGCCCAATTGTCCTAACAAGAGACATAATTTCTAGGGTTAGTTTTCCTAAGACCGTGTAGGCGGAAAATATGCTTCATAAACAGAGAAAACTGTTGGACTGCAGAGTGGAGAACTGGAAGAGAAATAAAATGTGCCATTTTAGAGAAGTGGTCTACCCACCATATTGTAGTAGGTTATAAAGTCCATAGTGATGTGAATCAAAGTGGAATTTGTAACTGGTAGAGGATACAATAGTATGTCGTTTTGATTTTGGCATCTTGGTTTATGCACAATTAGAGCAAGCTGCCACAAAGTCTTTGATGTCAGGAACCATGGAAGGCCACCAATAATGGCCAGAGACATAATCCAAGGTTTTTTGTACTCCTGGGTAGCCTGACAGTTTAGAGAAGATACCCAATTTGCTCCTGTCAGACTTTAGGAGCAAAGCAAACTATATTCTGGAGAAATGTCACGAACTTGGATAGGAGCAACGGAGAAAATCTCACTTGGCATTATGATATACTGAGGTTCAGTAGCCGTTTCAGAAGAAGAATAGGATCGACAGGGCATCTGCCTAGACAAACTTAGCTCCACGGCAAAATTAAAGATCGAAATTTAAGCAGAAAAAGCAGAAGTAGAAAAATGAGGACCAAGGTGCTTGAACTGGAACCTGATGTCAATATAGTTGGCTGAAGATATTAGATCATCCAGAGTGAGTGGAAAGTCTTGTCCAGCTAGCTCTTTTTTAATGAGGTCAAACAGTCCATTGCAGAAGGTAGCTACCAATGCCTCTTCATTCTAGTTCAATTTGGTTACCAAGGTGTGAAACTCAATGGTGTACTGTCCCACAGTAGAGGTACCTGATAAATCAAAGAGGATGCTGCAGATGAAGCCCAACCAGGTTCTGCAACAACTTTTCTGAAGGATTCAAGAAAGTGCTATAGATCAGACACAACAGGATTGTTCTGCTTCCAAAGTAGAGAAGCCCAGGCCAGTGCTTCTCTGGACAGAAAAGACAAGATGAATGTCACTTTTGCTCTTTCAGATGGAAATTGATGTGCCAAGACTTCAAAATGAATGATATATATTGGTTAATAAATCCTCTTCAGGACTTTGGGTTGCCATCAAAGCAAAGAGGTACTGGCAAGAGCGGCCCAGAACTGCAGGAAGCTTGCAGTGGCATTGGGACTGGAGGACAAGATGGAAGAAGAGCTGCAGCAGCTAAAGCAGGAGGTGTCATTTTATCACAAAGATTTGAGATGTTCTGCTAATGTAATTGACCTTTGGCAAAGGGGCAGCCACTGAGATCCATGGCCTGAGCAAACTAACGCAAGGCAAACCTAAATAGTGGATCCTCTGGTATTCCATGGAGGGAGGTCATTGCCTTTGATGTAGAATTTGTGGACAATAGCTGACGTGAATATAAACCAGTTCAAAGCAACCAACGAGGAGATAGAATTTATAGTTAATCAAGCAAAAGGTCAGCGTGGCAGAGTTTATGCAATACAATAACCCAAGTAAACAAGGATAAAGGCAAGCTGTAGAATTTGTCAGAATCAATCCAGATCAATTCAAGCACTACAGAAATAAACAAACAAAACTATTGCTCAGGCAAAGAGCAATGGGGTGGGGGTCCTTAAATAGCCATAGAATTCAGGACTGTTTTGTTGAACTACGTGTGGTCCGGTAACATAGCAGAGCTAGTGAGCACAGATATCAGATCGTACTCTGAAACATAGCATACTGTCAGCAGACATAGAAGGCATAGAGTGTAACAATACATTTCCTTTAAATCTTGAGGATATGATCAAAATAGGACACTGCAATCTCTCTTTAATATGTAAGGAAACATTTGCACTTCATGTTTTTAAGTTTACATTTTCTTTGTGACTACTAATAAATTATCTTATATTGGTAGGACCACAAACTAGTGTCACTAACTATTTAATGTAACATGCTTAACAGATTTGCCACTTACGACCAGACAGATCTGATATAAGGTAAAGGGGATGGTTACAACGGCGCATTTCTTAGATACCATGGAAACCTGGCGGCAAGGATTTATTTCATTTTCCTTGCACAATATAACTTTTTATGTAAAAGCTTACCAAGCAAAGATAAAAAGAGCAGATTGAAAGCTGGTACTGAACTTGATCTAAGCCTATGACAAATCATTCTCCTCCTAATTATAGATATGTTCTACCCAGCAATGGTCTCTCCCAATAGATAAATTCATATCAACAGATAATCCAGATCAGTTTACCTCTTTGTACCTGGCAGCACATTACTACCCAACCTCCAAATATCAGCAAGTTTAATTAGGATCAGAATAATCCATGCTGACAGCTCCTGTGTGCACAAATAGGGCACGGGAGGTTAGAAAGTGTTAAGTACCTTACATTTGCACTTGTGTAATGCGAACCTTAAAAAATGCTCCTCCATTTGGAATAAAACTGCATTTCTAAAAAATCACTCATATAAATGCTACTAAAATCTGCTGCATCTTTTACAGATATGAAAGCTTTATATTAGGTTTAACTCCTTTAACCCTTTAGTGATCACCAATATGTCTTTTTATGGCGGCCACTAAGGGGCCTTAGGCTGGGCCGCCACCTTTTTACGGCAGCCAAGTCAAAGTGCTGCATGTGTCTCCCATGCACTAACAGCCAGGTCCGGTAAGAGCACCAATCCAGACCGTTTAACCCCTTACATGCCACAGTTACAGAGGGAGCCGACTCCCTCTGTCTCCCATCGGCACCCCGCAAATGAGATTGTGGGGTGTACCGATGTCAGTGAAGGCAGGCCAGGGCCTAATATATAAAAACACACTGTTTTCCATTTGAAAAGTGCTATTTAATGGAAAATAATTTCCAAAAATAAAATCTCCACATTTAGTATCGCCGTATCTGTAACCCACACTGACTCACACTATGCAATTATCATGTAATTTATCCTGTATGGTGGACTCCATTAAAAAAAACTACAGAAAATGCCAGAATTGCTGCTTTTTGCTTATTCGCCACAAAAAAAAAAAAAAAATCAAAAAGTGATGTACTCCAAAATGATACCAGTGAAAATTACAAGACGTTCCACAACAATCAAGCCCTCACACAGCTCTGTTATGGGTCTTGCTATCACTGTGATCGTACTGACCCAGAAAATAAAGTTATCATGGTATTTAGGCCAAAAAATGAACGTTGCAAAATTTATAATGCAGAAACTCGGTGGTAGTATTGTTGTTTTTTCCTATTCCCCTCCCAATTTTTTTTTATAAAAGTAAGATATGTGTACCCCAAAATGACGACATTAATGGGACTCGCCTTTACTGTCATGGCTTGGCAGGATTCATTCAATTAAAATGGTAATCCTATCCCGTCTATTATACTTAATTAGGTTCTTGCCAATCCCAGTACCTATGGCCGACCTTTATAAATTACACTGAAATTTCTCTTCCTTCATATGGGTGCGAAGGAGTCCACAGATTAAGCTATCAGTTATGTTTTTTCACAAACTAATAAGTGTTTTTTCTGTCCCTAACTTTATTAAATACTAAAAGGTTGCATGACTTGCCCATTTGCTCCTCATTCATAAACGCCAAAGATCCCCTGCTTGGGTAACTAGAATCTTACCTTCTTGCACCTCTGTCCTGGCCTGTTTTATTTTGGGGAACTGGTCCTAAACCTGCTGATCTTAAAGGGCATCTCTCAGCAGATTTGTACCTATGACACTGGCCGACCTGTTACATGTGCACTTGGCAGCTGAAGGCATCTGTGTTGGTCCTATGTTCATATGTGCCTGCATTGCTGAGAAAAATGAAGTTTTAATACATGCAACTGAGCCTCTAGGAGCAATGAGGGCGTTGCCATTACACCTAGAGGCTCTACTCTCTCTGCAACTGCTACGCCCTCTCTACTATTATTGACATCCCCAGGCAGTGAAAACCATCATACCTGGCGCTGTCAGTCAAAGTGCAGAGTAAGCTGTGCCTCTAGGAGTAATGGCAACACATCCTTCCACCTTTTGGGCCCTATCTGTCTCTCCTAGTTCTGACCTTGCTTGTTTACTACTTATTTGACCTCAGTCATTCTGGTAGGTCTACTTCTAGTAAACTTCCATCAGTTTTTCTACCACCTTACTCCACAGAGGTAATCTGGGTCTCTAGCAGAAAAGTCAATCTAGCCTTGTGGCAGACTAGGGTGAAGAACCTAGGGGTATGCCTAGCTTCCTACCAAACAGAGTAGTTAAGGAAGACTGGAAGGAGTTTCTGAGTTTGCCGGCTGTGGTTCCAGACGGTGACCATATTATTTTCTTACAACTGTGCTGTAACACATATCTCTAAATGCTGATAACTGCAGCCCAGACAAGATGGCTGCCTTCAAAGTCATGAACAAAAAATATAATAAAAAAAGAAAACAAAAATCTGAATATAAAAACCAATTAGCAAAAAGGAATATGGGAGATAGGGCCTAGTATTATGATGGGAAATGACTGTATAGACAGCTTTTATAATCTGAGACAGCAGTCTACACTCCAACAGCAATCAAGACCAGAACATGTTTTCTGGTGACAAAGACCCTTTTATGGATAATTATTTACTTGGTGCACAAATATTCAGTTTTCTGTCCATCTGATGTGAAACTTTCCCGAACAAGGCCAGGTATTTATCAGGAATCTGCATAATTAAAAAGTGAATAGGGCAGCCGATAGCTGCGTATCAGAGATGCACAGCGGAATGTGGACACTAGCAAATACCATACATTTTTCTACAGTTTAATGAGCAATTACAATTGTGTCTTACTTAGGCAAATGTTATTTTTTCATACCCCAAAATGCCAGATATGTGCCTGGTAATAAATGAGTAAAATAAAAAGAGACCCCGCTCCAGCAGGACTGAGGTTGTGAGAATGGAGAACATGCACAATTCAGGAATGGTTCTCACGGTTGCTCATTACCCACAGACATAGACACTTACCGTATCTTAGGGAAATTTAATTCCCCTTTGGGTGCTTAAAATTGTGCAGATCTCTTAAAGAATTAACCCTTTTGCTTCACCTCGCAATTATTATACTTTCTACCTGAATTCTAAAAAGAAAGTCATATCTTAACCCTATTTGTTTTTCTAAAGTAGACATCTGGCTGTATACATTCATAGGCACCTTCATAGTTCTTAGGAACGTTCTCCATAATTGCCTTGTGTAAAGGTGATCACTGTAGCAACCCCTCATCCCTATAGTTTATAGCCATCACTGCCTCTGACTATGGGAGGTAAAACCTGCCAAAATTAAAATAAAATAAAAAAAAACTAAAATTATAATTAAAATAACGTTTTAACATTTTAATTTCATCTAGTGTCTGCAAAATGCATGCCAAAATGAAAAAGAAAATTCTATTTCTCCATTTGAATTTTCTTTTCCAACTCCAGTGTGGGTCATAAATGTCAAAACTAAATGTAAAAATGAATAGCCTTTTTCATTTTCAATTTCCACTGTCAATTAATTCTCCTCTTCCTATAGTGGGTTTTTCATGTCAAAATCATAAATCAAATGAAAACACCATGTAGAAGCTGAAAATAGTAGATTGAGATTTCAATTTCGTCTCCTGCAGGCATTTTCCATGTAGCTATAGGGTGGGCCCCAGAATCAGTTCTTCTGGTGGGCCCTAGGCGCCCCAGTCCAACAATGACCCCAGGCACCAGGTGAATTCACCTTGTTTCTGGAGCTCCTGCACTCAATTCTATCTGCGTCCACTATACAATTGAGCATCTGGCAGCTCCAGCGGAAGAAGGGAACGATTAGTTCCCTGTCCCTCCATTCCGGGCGCTTCTCTGTGACGTACATGATGTAATCGCACCGCCTGCAACGTTACACCAGAGCAGACCTGCCAGAAGAGGCCTGTCTGCATCGCTGCATGATCATCGTGGGACCCCTCCGGGACACGTTAGTTAAGACCGTCCTTCCCTTTTCAGTTCATGTGCCCGAAAACTGACCCTTTACCCTAATACTGACCCTAACTGTAATATTAACCCTAATCCTAATACAGAGCCTAACCATAATACTGACCCTAACCTTATTACTTATTCTAATCTGGATTCCTAAGTGTAATACCAACCCTAATAATAATGGTAACTGTAATACTGACCCTATTATTAATCGTAACCCTAAGGGTTTATGCACACAACCGTATGTATTTTGCGGTCTGCAAAAAATATGGATGACGTCAGTGTGCATTCTGTATTTTGTGGAACGGAACAGCTGGCCCCAAATAGAACAGTCCTATCCTTGTCCGTAATACGGACAATAATAGGACATGTTCTATTTTTTTGCTGAACGGACATACGGAAACAGAATGCACACTTCAGTTTTTTTTTGCAAAATAAATGTGGCCCCAGTATTGGGTCTACAACACAATGAAAGCCAGATATCCCTCAAAGGAAGGAAAACCAAGCAAAGGGGTGTCCCCATTACAGAGATCACCAAATCCACCATATTAAGTGGCCCCTATATCAAGATCCCGCTTTTTTACAAGCTTTAAGGATGTGATGGGGAAAACCTAAGCCAGTTATCCATCCACAGACAGCTGTTTCGGGGTGTTGCCCCTCATCAGTGTGGAGTAGGATTCTGGCTAACCGGGAGCAATGCCTCGGAGACTACTCAAACAAGACAATATCTGATATTAGGGAGACCAGCTACAGAAAACACTGCGGAGCCTCATTTAAGAGTGCAATCCAAAGTGCAAAGCTCCCTCATTTCAATGGGTCCGCAAAAATAAAATGGAAGTTTCTTTCCGCAAAAGACGGAATGCACACGAACATCATCCGTATTTTTTGCGGAACCGGTTTTTGCAGACCACAAAATACATACAGTCATATGCATAAGCCCTTACCCTTAGGGCTCATGCACACAAATGTATGTATTTTATGGTCCTCAAAACACAGATGGTTTTTTTTTCGGATCCATTGTAGCAATGCCTGTCCTTGTCTGCACAAGAATGGACAAGAATAGGACATAGCTACGCTAAAGCTGCGTTTCTGGCCAAAGGTTGCTGAGCGCTATTGTAGGCCATCTATACTGATCATGGGGGTCTGAACTCTCCCACCAATCAGCACAGTGATGCCAAGGATGCTCCGCATTTCTGCAAGTCATGCACCCCGATTTTTGGTCACACAGACACAATAGAGAACATTTACTAATTGTCTTATGCCACTATACTGATGTAAAAAAAGTCACCAATTATGACGCATGACATATGTGTAGCATAATTTGTGACTTTTTAAGCTTCTTGGCACTTTTCTGGAGCAACGTCTAGCAGGTCCTCACTCAAGTATGGCAGAGCGGATTAACCCCATAGATGCTGCAGGTGATTAGGCACCATGGCATCTAGGGGGTTAAAAGGGCAGCAGAGTTGATGATATAATCATAATCCTAGTATAATTCACTCCTCAAAAAGAAGGTGCCATCTGTTAGATTAATAATCTTATCCTATGCATTCGGCACAATTCTAAGATTTCCCTGTCACAGCGCCATCTATTGGAATGATAAATTTGATCCTGTTTTAGCTGTTGGAAATGTGGAGAAGCACAGCGCCCTCTAGTAGACATACTAAAGGAATTAAATAACAGCATTTTGCATACTGCACCACGCCCACTACTGCTCATTTAAATAAATCTGAATGTTAGTACAACATTAAAATGAAAATTCAAATAGGCTTTCTTTTTCATTTGACTTTTGGCAGGAAAAATGCCTGCAAGAGATAAAATTTAAATCTCAATCTACCATTTTCAGCTTCTACTTGGTGTTTTCATTTGATTTATGATTTTGACATGAAAAACCCACTAATTGACAAAGTGGAAATTTAAAATGAAAAAGGCTATTTATTTTTACATTTATTTTTGACACTTGACCCACACTGGAGTTGGAAAAGAAAATTCTAATAATATATAATTTTAGTTTTTTCAATTTAATTTTAATTTTGGCAGGTTTAACCTCCCATATCTGACCAGCAGGCAACGGTTGGGAATGAATGGTTTCTTTCCATTATTGCCTACTGAGTTAGTGCGTGTAAAAGGGCCTTTTAAAAATATGTATAGATTCATATATTAAACCCTTAAAGGGGTTTTCCGGTTGTAGGAAGTTATCCCTTATTAACAGGATAGGAGATAACTATTAGATGGAGGAGGTCCTAACACTAGGACCCCACTAATCACAAGAACCTTGTATCCCACGGGGCTCCTGAAATGAACAGAGCAGATTTTTCCATTTTTTATGCACAGTTAAAAAATGTACTATTAAAGGGGTTCTCCGGGAATTAACAAAATGAAAATACGCAAATATTACTTTATTATAAATATATTCCCAAATACCTTTCATTAGTTATAATGGCTCGTTTTGTCTAGGGAGCAGTGATTAGGAGCAGCAAAATGGCCGCCGTCCTGTTAGTACACACAAAGCCTGTCCTAGTCACACAGGAGGACAAGTTACTTCACAACACTGAGCTAAAGAGCTGCCTCATTCTCCTCTCTACTCTGGTTGTCAGGGATTATTAGTTTAATATGATATTTAGCTGAATGTTTGTGGGAATGGAGTTCATCAGGAGACATGAAGTACAGAGAGGACAGGCTGTGGTAATAGAGACTGCACACAAGTGTTGCTGCTTATTAGCCACATCTGCTCATGAACTTCATTCCTATAGAGATTCAGCTGAAGATCTTATCACCTGTATTCAGGATCACAATCCCTGACAAGTAGAGCAGAGAGGAGGAGGATGCAGCTCTTTACATCAGTGTTGTGAAGTAACTTGTCCTGCTGTGTGATTAGGGCAGCTTTTGTGTGTACTAATAGTACAGCAGCCATTTTATTTCTCCTAATGATTGCTCCCTAGACAAAACGAGCCATTATAAATAATGAAAGGTATTTGGGAATATATTTATAATGAAGTAATATTTAAGTATTTTCATTTTCTTAATTCCTGGAGAACCCCTTTAATTACGCTGGGAATGCTCCAACAGGCAATATGGAATGACTGGACCTGGGGCTGTCTGCCTATTTATGGTACGTCCACCAATGACCGAGTGGGGGTTAGAGTGGGGCTGTGTGTTGCAGTCATTATCCTGCTCTTCATTGCAGGATTACTATCGCCTGTATGCTCCTCATGGTCTGACTCCTGCCTGACATTCATAACTAGTATACTCAGCTATTAGGCCTCTTTAGCACGGATTGGCTCCAGATGCATTCAGGGAAACTTACACCATTTCACAAGCAAGTTCAGTCAGTTTTGTCTGCGATTGCGTTCAGTTTTTTCCGCACGGGTGCAATGCTGAAGGTTTACAAACAACATCTCCTAGCAACCATCAGTGAAAAACGCATTCCACCCGGACTGCATCCAGGTTACATCCGGTTGCAATGCGTTTTTCACTGAAGCCCCATTCACTTCTATGGGGCCAGGGCTGCGTGAAAAATGTAGAATATAGAACATGCTGCGTTTTTCACGCTACACGCAACATCATGTACACAGACCCATTGGAATGAATGAGTCAGGATTCAGTGCAGGTGCTATGCGTTCACGTCCTGCATTGCACCCGCGTGGAAAACTTGCTCGTGTGAAAGGGGTCTTAAAGGGGATCTGTCAGCAGTTTTTACTATGCTAAACTGCTCTGCAAAAGACAAATAACAAACTGTAAAAAAATAATTATTGTATTCTTTTCCACCAGCATTTATCTATGAATCCATATTTTATAAAGGTTAGGAAATGTTTTTTTTTTTTTTATACCTATTGCATTTGACACTTTTTGACTGTGCTTAGTCATAACTGTTTGCACTGGCATGGAGCACAAGTATAGTCAGAAATCTCATGTCTATGGCTGAAAATAATCACAAAAAAAATAATATTTTTTAATTTAGTGCATTCTCTAAAACAATCTGTAGCTGTAAGCTTAGAGTGCTATGTAGTGATATCTAGCGAAGTGTAATCAGATCTCACATCCCCATCCCCTGGTGTTCCTCCTCACTGCGCCCGCACTGGATTTGCTGGCTGCTGACCGGCCTCTCTGCCTGTCTCTATATAGAGCCACAAGTGCACAGGAATTTCACCAGGGTGGTACAGACATCGCCATAGAGGCTGCAGCCACTGGATATGCCTGTCAGTGCTGTCTCATGACTTAGATTTATTCATGTACACATCAAAGTGCCAAGCAGAAGGACATTCACAGGGGGTGACATCCAGAGGACAGCACAGGACAGCACACACTGTGAGTAGATGTGACTGGGGTTACTAATGGCTTAAATGATTCATATGATGATACTGCCCAGTGAAACATTACCATTGCTGTGTATGTAAATAATATTCGGATAAATCTCACAATCTGGTGTCAGAACTGGATAAATATACAGAGATAAGTGGTGCTGTATAGGCGCTGCTTGTCTCTTCCTGCAGAGGAGCAGTTTTATAAGGTTTCCCCAAACCCTTGCTTTTTTAAGATGTTCTTCAGCAGCTGCATCATATTATGCAGAACTGTGCCCCAGCTGCTGCAGACTTCCTTAAAGAGGTTGTCCAATTTCATGATATGGATGACCTATCCTCGGGAAGGATCAGATCGGTGGGGGTCCCACTCCCGGCACTTAAATGGGATAGTAAGCTATAAATACACAGTACTGCTACTACAAAGTAGACGGTGTGCTGGTAAACATTGAAAGGGATGCAGCGTTCGCATGAGACCCCCAGCCCCTTCAAACAGATGATCGTGCGGGTGCTGTAAGTTGGACCCCCCACCGGTCTCATAATGATGACCCATCCTGAGCATAACCAGACAATCCCTTTAATGGAAGTTAATGCAACCTTAAAGAGGATCTGCAGCAGCTGAGATCACCAAGGAGCCATGTTATAAAGTACATTACTATATATATATATATATAGTAGTATGTGTGTATAACATTTAATGACAAAAGTCAAACACTTATTTTATATACTTTTTATCAGTTTATTATTTTATTCATTTGGCGTGCAAATGAAAATGTACAGAATCCATTAAAAACTTGATTTCTTATAAAATCAAGTAAATGAATCTGGGACAGACAACATAAAGCAGTATAACCAAAAGCAAATAAAAACTGTGCCAAACATACAGTATATAAAAGGAGATAAAACATGGAAATGTAAATGCCATCATTATTATTACCAATAACACTATACAATATACACCATCATGAGAAACAATTACAAAATACATAATTTGTGATGATTTACACATTTGATGTGATACTAGTAGACAATTAATACTTGTTCTGCCAAGACCACTAATAAAAAGTAGCAATTGCTAAGGGTACCGTTGATTTCCAAAACCATTTTTATTGGGATCCTCCTTACAAGTTACTTACACCTTTGCACCTTCATGAGGTATTGTTGCGAATATCGGGCATTTTGAAGATATGATAGTCAATCCAATCCCATTCCACTGCTACATCTAAGATGTAAAAGATAAATAATTGGGTGGTACCATGATACCACTCCATGCCAGAGCCGATGTCTTATGATACAGACCAAGAAAGTACAAGCAATTGCAATGCAATAGACTTAGGGAAGCAATCAAGGTTTTAGGTGGTCGAAGTATCAATTTTCAGTTTTAGCTTCAAGAAATGTTTTCACTAATTTTGGCATATATCAAATATGCACTATGTCATATTAAAACCACCAGTCTAATATTGTGTACAGTAGGTTTCCCTTATGCTTCCAAAACAGCCTTGACCCATTGAGCCATAGACTTCACAAGACCTCTTAGGTGGTGTCTGGAACCAAGACATTAGAAGCAGATCTTGTCCTGTGAGAGACGCTGGACCATCGATCAAACCTTTTTTCTGCACATCCCATAGTTGCTTGATCAAATTGAGAACTGGGGAGTATGGAGGCCAAGTAAACACCTTGAACTCGTCATTATGTTCCTCAAACCATTCCTGAACAGTGTTTGCAGTGTGCATCATGTAGCTGAAAGAAGCCATTAAGGAATACAGTTACCATGAAGGAGGGTTCTTGGCCTGAATCAATGTTTAAGTAGGTGGTACATGTCATAGTATCATCCACATGAATGCCAGGACTCCTGTTTTTCCAGCAGAACATTTCTCAGAGCATCATACTGCCTTCACAGACTACCTTCTATTGTTCCATCATCCATTTCTAAGGCTCATGTACCCATTGTATGGTTGGTACTTTCAGTGGTAGTCAGGGGTCAACCTGGGCCCTCTGACCAGTCTGCAAATACGCAACAAAATGGGAGCGATGTATGCTCTGAAACTTTTCTATCCTAAGAGTACCAGCTTTTTTTAAGCAATTTGTGCCAGCCTTTGCACCCCATGCGCATCAATGAGCCTTACGTGCCTATGACTTGTCAACCATGGTCCTTCCTTAGATGACTTTTTGTAGGTACTAACCACTACAAACCAGGAATAAGTCATAAAACATGCAATTTTGGAGATGCCTTGACCCAGTTGTTTAGCCATCACAGTATGGTCCTTTTCAATGATGCACAGATTCCTTAGGCTTACCCATTTTTCCTGCTTCCAACACGTCAGCTTCAAGAATGGACAGCCTATTATATGCCACCCCTTTACAGGTACCACTGTCATGAAATAATCAGTATTATTCATTTCTCTAGTCAGTGGTTATAATGGTATGATGATGTCATTATACTGTACAGACTGATCTTCTGTCTTCTCCAGGTCTGGATCCCACCTGTACATACATACCCGATGTCTGCAGTTTTGTTCTGGTTCCTCTTGTATTCATGTTGCCTCTGCCAGGGACGCTGCCACCTTTATGACCGACTCAGGGAGCTGAACACGGAGTTTGCGGTGAAGTTGTACCAGACAATCGTGACCACAGAGAACAGGACAAACATAGTCATCTCTCCAAGCAGTGTGGCCAGCTCTCTGGGGCTACTGCAGTTCGGAGCTCAGGGCAGCACCTTCACTCAGATAGAGAAGGCCCTGGGATACAATGTTTACGGTAATTATTATATTGTAGATGTAATTTATTCTTGTATGTAAAGTCTAATGATATACTGTACATTATATATTGCCAAAGCAGCTGTAATCTGATTTCTTGGTATGGGCAATAACAATACCAACCCTACCTGTAGCTATATTGCCCGTATTGTACATACCGTAGCTGCAAGTCACGGACTTTTATTTGCGCTATTTTTGTTCTTGGCTTATGTGGCAGGGCTGAATCAGTTTCTTATGAGCATCATGAACATGAATTATTATAATGTGTACAATAAGCAAACTTTTCGTCGTTAACGAGTCGCTACATCTTCGTTTATCGTGATCTGTATGACATCTGCTGGTGTATCTTTACACTGGGTTCAGACCTGAGCGTTTTGAAGCCTAGCGTTTTATGCGCGTTCAAGACAGGCGTTTAGGCGCGTTTTTTTCAAGCGTTTTTGTAAATAGTGTAGGCGCGTTTAACGCGCGTTTATGTGATTGACTGCATAGTGGACCAATGACCAAACAGCCCTCGCTATATATAGTTTGGCCAATCAGAGTGATTTTGAGGTGTGAAATTCCATGGTGGCTGATATTGTGTGTGTGTTGGCCAAAATGGACTGCTACAGGAGGCGACATGTTGCTGTTGTTGTGACAGCCATCCAACTGGAGCGTTTGAGGAGAAGGAGGGCCAGCAGGCGCCGGTTCTGGGTCCATCCGGTGATTGCACAGCGGCAGGAGAGGGGCCAGTTCTGGGCGCTCTACCAGAACCTGCGTGCCCATGAGGACCATTTTTTTGCCTACATGCGAATGTCCATTTCAAGGTTAGTATGTATACGTGTTTTTTCATGTTTTTTTGGGTTTTACAGAAAGTGTAGTAATGTCGTAATGTTAATTTTATTTAATTTAATTTGTCTCCAGCTTTGATGAGCTCCTGGGGCTGTTGGAGAGTAGGTTGATGCACCAGGACACCTTCATGCGGGACAGCATTCCACCTGTGGAAAGACTGGTGATAACTTTGCGGTAAGTTTTATATACCTCGTGTCCTTCTAAAACATGTCTATTGTGTAGCGACTGTTTATGATTGTTTTTGCATTTTAGTACTCGTGTGGTTTCTGTGGTATGCCTGTTACCATAATAAATATTCAGCACATGCATCATGTAGCCACCTTTGCAAGGTGTAACCCTTTCCATGGAAAAAAGACTCCAAACATATAGTTAGTAATTGTGTTATGTTTAGTGCAATAAAGAAACTCAGTACATTCCCCAACATGTTTATACGGAGTACACAAAAATGAACATAACTTTTGTGCAATACGCAAACAAAATGTTCTTCCTTTTAATTAAAAATAAATAACGTAGTGGCCAACTCAAATACCGGCACTTTAATTCGCATTAACATCTCTCACAGGTCCTCATAATCGGGGCGGGTTATTTCTGGTTCCGGATCCCGGCTTGTAGGAATGTTTGGCCGCGTTAGAAGCTCGGCATTGGCCTGTGTGCTGGTGGTGGTGCTTGTGGATGTGGTCAGCCCATACTGGTGCCCATAATGTGGACCTTCTTGGGGGCCATGTTGGTCGTAATGTGGTCCATAGTATCGGCTATATTGTTGCACCGGTTCCCCAGGTTGTGAATATTGCTCTGCATATGTTGATCCCTGTGGCGCATACTGCTGGGGATATATTGGGCCATATGTTGTTGGATTTGTGGGCCCATGTTGGCTAAATTGGGGACCATGTGGGTGGCCATATTGTTGCCCATAATGGGGGTCCTGTATAGGGGCCTGCATAGTAGGCTGCATTGGATCCGGAATTGTATGCTGCCTAGGAGGCTGCCTAGGAGCAGGGATGGGAGGCTGCCTAGGAGCGGGGATGGGAGGCTGCCTAGGAGCGGGGATGGGAGGCTGCCTAGGAGCGGGGATGGGAGGCTGCCTAGGAGCCGGGAGAGGAGGCTGCATAGGAGCCGGCATCGGGCCATGCAAAGAATCGATTTTTGTGGCCACTTTGGTGCTCATTTCAGAGGCAACTTCGGTGGCCATTTCAGTGGCCACTTGTTGAGCAATCTTTGTGGCCTGGTGTGGTGACAGCTGCGGGGCCTGATGTTGGGCCATTACTGGTTCAAGATGTATGACCAGTTGAGTGGCCAGTTGAGTGGCCAGTTGAGTGGCCAGTTGAGTGGCCATTTGTGAGGCCAGTTGTGTGGCCTGCAGGGGTCCCGGCTGGTTTTCCTGGAATGGTGATGCAAAAGTGTCCAGCGTACGGATCAGCATCTCTTGGACAGTGGTGAGTTGCGGTCTGGGGACATTTTGCAATCTGTCCTCCAGACTGAGAAGGAAATACCCGTTGCTGGTCATTTTTGGTACCGGATGTGCCAGGGCATCCAGGCTGGCTATCAGTCGGTCCTCCTGCCGTTCACCTCTCCGCCTTTTTGCCCTTAGCTGGCGAGTCGCTTCTGCCCCAGATGGCCCTGGCTGTGTGGGGCTTGTAAGCGCCGGAGGGCCCTCTGTCCCTGGTGGACTGGTTGGCGCTGAAGATGGTCCTGGCTCGCTGTCCCGAGTGTGGCCAGAGTCCTCTTCCGCCTCATCTGCAGCCTGACTGTGTTCCCAGCTGCTCTCTGTGCTGTTAAAGATAAATATTTTGTTAAATATTTAAAGCATATCATTGTGAATATATGTGACATTATGTAATGCCACATCCTCTCCCCAATGAGGACTACAATGTCTCACCTCCTCATTTCAGTGCAGGGAATCAAGAAGGCCATTTGCTCCGCATGCACATAACAAGAGCGTGTGGGTGAAGAGCCGCTCCTCTGCTCCCTCTCTAGGCGGCGATGTCGTATGAATGCGTCCTTGATACTTTTCCATTTTTTTTGATGGTGTTGACTACAAATATTAAAAATAAAGTTAATGAGCATTATTTCTTATTCTATTTTCAGGTACCTAGGTACAGGCCAGTCGTTGGCGAGTCTGCATTTTTCGTTTTTGATTGGCAAATCCACGGCAAGTGTCATCATCCGTGAGACCTGCGTGGCAATCTGGAATGCACTCCATGCAGCAGTGATGGGCCAACCGCAGAAGGAGCAGTGGCAGGAAATTGCCGATGTGTTCATGCAAACCTGCCAATTCCCCAACTGTGCCGGAGCTATAGATGGCAAGCACATCCGCATTAAGAAGCCGGTGAGAACTGGAAGCCAGTTTTACAATTACAAAAATATTTTTCTTTTGTATTATTTGCGATGTGTGATGCCAACTATAGCTTCCGGTACATTGACGTGGGCTCATATGGCAGTAGGTCCGACTCGGCGGTCTTTGCCCATTCGGAGTTTGGCAAACTGCTCCATGACAAGGCTCTGGATCTCCCTGAGAACACCGCACTGCCTGGCACCACTTCACCAGCGATGCCGTTTGTGTTTGTGGCCGACGAGGCCTTTGCCCTGGGTGAAAACCTAATGAGGCCCTATTCTAGCAGGGGACTGTCTCTAGCCAGACGAGTATTTAATTATAGGCTGACTAGAGCGCGCAGGGTTGTGGAGTGCGCTTTTGGCATCCTCGCCAACAAATGGCGATTTCTCCACACCCCCATCCACCTCAAATTGGAGACTGCAATCTCGGCCGTAAAAGCAGCCTGCGTCCTACATAATTTTGTCCGGGCTAGAGACGGATTTAATTTTGAGGATTCCCTCACCCATTCCCTGCACAGTCATCGGCCGAGTGTTGTGCGTGGCCACAGACAGGGTGCAGCAGTGCGGGAACAGTTCACAGCATACTTTATGTCGCCACATGGGGCCTTACCATGGCAGTTAGACTCGATTTAAATTTATTTGCCATGATTATTTTGTGTTAATATGCGTCCTAATTTATTTGTACTGTAATGTTTGCAGTTTATTTTCACACATATAAATTCTGTTTGACCCATTTTGTCTCATCTTGTTTTTATATATATGATGGGCCATGGAGAGTGGCCTTTAGGAGGCCATATTCCAATCACGTGTGGTACAAAGCATATGGTGGGCGAATTTACGTAACCGCTTTTGGGGGTAACTACTCCACCATTATATTTAGTCCTAATGATGGAGCAATTAATGTGTCCATGCAGGTGCCTATAAATGCGAATGTACGAAAAAGTTTCCCACAACAAACGTGACCCTTCAGCTGAATATAACTCACAACAAATACCATGCTAACATTGTGTGAAGCTATGGTAGAGCATGATCACAGTAGCATGTATGAAACGGCTGGAGGGCCGACATTCGACTGACCTGACGTATACACCACTGAAATTTGTCCGTAAATACATAGGCCACTATCCGTACTATTGTTTTCCATACGTCACCTCACTAGCAATATACTAATCCGCCTAACCAGGCCACAAATAGAGCAAAATATCTGCATTGGACAACATGAGCTTTCATACACAGCGCATACAAACACTATTCAGCTGCACCATTTACACGTCAATCATAGTACTGGCCCATTGCACTGACGCATAATGTGCGCAGGGGCAACTACCAACTGGCCACATAACAACTGACACATCCCACATACAACTCCTACACAGACCTCACTAGAAGGGAGACATAAAACATGTAGCAGGAGAAAATAACCATTCTGAAAGCCCCCACAGTTTGTGGCGTTTGCTAGCATATTTACAGCTATTTAAACAGGTGACACACAGCAGCAGGCAATTACTACAGGCCAGAGGGTACTGGATCCAAATTATGTGCCCATGAGACAAGGCGAACTATGCTAAAAGAGTGGCTATATACTATATTAAGTTTGATTGAGGATGGTGCGGCACTGTAGGTGATGTCCAAATACAGCTACATGCATGCCTGCAAGGCTCCAGCAAGTACAAGACAGCCCACCATTTTGGAAGCTGCATTAGGACATCACCTCAAGCCGTACTGCCAGAGATGGCCGGAGCTATTACATATAATATTTTCAACACCAGTGCACACTAGATTTTGAGGTCAGAACCAAAATCACACATACCTTTGCCTTGTCGGACAGTCTTGGTAAACTGCGGCCACTCTGGCCAGATGGATTTGCAAATGTCCTCCCAGGCTTGTAGTCGGACCCTGCGATTTTTATAATAGGGGTCTTGGGTGTCATATAGGCACCGTTTGGCCTGCACTAGCCTGATAATGTTTTCAGAATCACAGGCCTCCTCCATGTCTGCTCTCCTGCAAAACTCTGGGTGCTTTGCACATGTTGCTTTGGCCTTTTTCAACAGCATGTTGCAAAGTAGCGTCCATAGGCGCGTTTTACGCGGCACAAACGCCCGAACAACACGCCTATGGCGTTTCCCATTGAAGTCTATTGGAACCAAACGCTGGTTAAACGCCCAAATTAACGCGAACATACTTGCCTATGCGTCTGACGTTTTTAGGCGCCTACGAACGCGCATTAAAACGCGCAAGTGTGAACCACCTCCATTGGAATGCATGGTTCCTGTACTGTTGTGCGTTTTTTTGCGCGTTCGAAAGTGGCGTTTTACGCGAATGTGTGAACTGAGGGTTAGGGTATGTTCAGGTGATGGAGTTTTTTCAGAGCAGATTTTGGAGCAGATTCTCTGCCCAACACGCTTGTAAATCTTTTCAATTGATTTCACCCGAAAAACCATCTGGTAATTTACACGGTGCGTCATTTTTCTGCTTGAAATTTTAAAAACCAGGGCGTGGAAAAAGAAGTGACGTTCATTCTTGGTGCAGATTCAGCGTCAAATCCACATCCAAACTTCCCAATGAAATGGCTGGATCAAAAACGACAACAAAAACTGCGCAATACAAACCACTTGCTAAAGAAAACAAGTGAATCCTCAAGCAGAATCCGTATTATTTTTTTTCAGCGGTGAACAGACCCCAATTTATTAATTGCGTTCCCCGATTCACGGGCACCATCTGTGTGGCTGTCGCAGAGGGATGCAAACCCATTCAACTTGAATAGGTCCGTGAATCATCCGCACAGCTAAAAAAATAGAACAAGTTCTATATTTTTGTGGTATGGAGGCACGCTCTGTAGTGCTTTCGTGGGGTTCCATGCCTCCGTTCCCCACAGTACCTCCAGATTGCGGACCCATTCAAGTGAATGGGTCTACATCCGTGATGCGGTGCACAAACGGCCGGTGCCCGTATATTGCGAACCCACTGTTTGCGGCCCACAATACGGCCTGGCTGGCACACATTTGTGTGCATGAGCCCTTAGGGTGAAACCCAAAGCAAAATTGAGGATTTTGCTGCAGATTTTGACTCAATTTCTGCAGCGAATCCATGTCTTTTTTTGCATTCAATATATGTGTAGACGTTCAGGATTTATGTGTGGTAAATCCGCAGGTGTTCATAGGGAAATCCGTGCCGACAATTGGTGCAGATTTAGGGTTCATTCACATTTCCGTGTTAGTGTTACATCTGTGAAAAAAAGCGTATGTTTCATATGTGAAGACGTTTCATATGTGAAGGATCCGTGGTTGGTCCGTGTGTCATCGATAATTCACTGACTTTGCTCAGCTGAAAATTAATTTCCAAAGAATCTTCTATTAGTCAGAATTTTCTATTAGTCTTCAGTGAAAAACGGACGCAACACGGATGTGTGTCAGTGATTTTCACGGACCCGTAGACTTCTATGGGCGTGCTTGGTCCACATCATGGATCAAAATAGTGCATGTCCTTGTGATTTTTTTTTTACTGACCCACGTTCAGTAGAAAAATACTGAAATGTGAACAGACACATTTAAATCAATGGGTACATGTGCTGTCCGCAGAAAATGCGGAGAGCACGTCAGTGAAAATCGGAAATGTGAACAAGGCCTTACATGCGGATTTGCATGCAGATTTTACTCATTGAAGTGAATGGAGAATCGGTTAGGAAAAATAAAGTACATTGACATGCTGCAGATTTTAAAATCCACACCGCAGGTCAAAATCTGCATGGAAAAAATCCATGTCGTGTACATGAGAATGTCAAAGTCTCATAGATTACAATGTGCATGATCTACAGTGTGGATTTTCCGCACAAAATCCTGATCGTGTGCATTTAGCCTTAAACTGACATGAAGTGATATTGATTATTTTAGAATCCTAGAGGCAACATGGAATACATTTCTAATGGGAAGGACCTGTTCAATTTTTTATATGCAAGATGGAATGGAAAGGGTGGTGTAATGTTCACGTGGGAAGCTTAGTTGCAAGGTGTTTGCAGTGAGGTTCTGGGTTCAAATCTGAGCAATGAAAACATGTATGCAGCTTGTATGTGCTCCCTTGTGTTTGCATAGGTTTCCTACTATTGACTAATTAACTTCCAACATCTTCCTGAGGTACAGAAAATATATTGTGAGGACAGCGACTAATGCGAATGGTGAAATCTCTGTACAGCGCTGTGGGATATGTTAGCGCTCTATACTATTATTTTTATATATATATATTAAAAAAAAGGACATTTCTATAATGGAAGCGTCATACACAATACAGCAGTACGCCTCATACATCTACAGTCCGCGATTTTCCATAGATCTACACAGTGGATATGAAATCAGTATAGCATACATGAAATAAAAGCCACATTGAGGGTTCTCCGTCTGCAGCGTTACTTACTGGCCAAGCGGTGTATCAGCTTTCCTTCCGTCTTAATCCTTTAATAATTTACAATAACAACTTCATTTCCAAAGGGTCATTCAGCGTGAGGGAAGGAAATTAGTTTCAAATGCTTGTATTTGATTTTAATTAAATACTTAAAGGATTTTCATTTAAATGAATCAAGACTTCAGGATTAGGTGCGCACCCCATGCTGCATGGAGACCAGGTCTTATCCAATGCACAGCGCACGTCTGCAAGACTTTACCAGGGAAGAAACAATCTTTCTTGAGAGATACCTCTTTGTATATTTGTTTCGCATGGAGTATGGCCAATAAGTCTCCAAACCATACAGCACCTGCCTAAGCAAGGAAAGCAACCAAATCTGCAGCCGCAGTACTAGATGCCGGGTCTGGTCTAGGCATTGATTGTACATGTTACTGCAAGATCACACGAAAAGTGATACAAACGTTTTTCCATGATTGGAGCCACTTCGAGATTGCAGCATTGTAATGCATGCATGGTTATTTTTCCGTCCGAACCCCCGGGTATTGGCCACATTTCCACCAGACCCCATTATAGTGAATTGGGCCGGCGGGTGTTCCAGTAACATCTGGCAATGGTGGAACTCCTGCCGCCAGTGTGAAAGTAGTCTAAAAATCCTCACAAATAGAGATGAGCGAACTTCTATCTTTAGTTCGGCGTTCAAAGTTCGGGTTATCGTAGCATCCCGTTATGGATTCCGCTACCACGGACCATAGCGGCATTTGGAATCCATAAGGGGATGCTTCACTGAACCTGTACTGTGGACAACCCTAAGGACCTGGGGTGACGTCACCATCATGTGATCAGTGCAGGGGGCGTGGCTCAGCACTGGATCACCTCTTATCCAATCCAGTGCTAAGCCACGCCCCCTGCACTGATCACATGACGGTGAGGTCACCCCAGGTCCTTAGGGTTGTCCACGGTTCGGGTTCAATGAAGCATCCCCTTATGGATTCCAAATGCCGTTATGGTCCGCGGTAGCGGAATCCATAATGGCATGCTGCGATAACCCGAACCCGAACTTTGGACGCCGAACTAAAAATAGAAGTTTGCTCAACTCTACTCACAAACACTCGTCAGTTGCATCCTACATTGGAAGCCAAACAGTTTTTTCTTTCTATTAGAATTAATCAGAAAAATCAGGCCATATTTTGTCACATGCCATATTTTTCCCCAGGGGAGAATCTCTGTACATAGGCACAAAATGTGTCATTACATGGAGCTATGACTTCTCAGTACAGAGTCGCAGGTACTGCATCTGCCTCCACCTCCACACTGCATTAAAGGGGTTACCTGGGTATTTATATTAATGACGTATACTTAGAATAGCTCATCAGATCTCATCAGATCTGCAGGGGTCTGACACCTGGGACCCCCAACTATCAGCTGTTAAATGGGGCCAGGTGCTCCATGAGGGCCATGGTCTCTTTCTAGGCTATGTGACGTCACCGCACATGCATCACATGGCCTAGTTGCAACTGAGCCCTATTCAAATCAATGGGCCTGAGCTGCAATACCAAGCACTGCCACTATACAATGTATGGTGCTGTGCTTAGAAAGCTGCCAGGAGGCCACCGCGCTCACTGGAGCTCCAAGCTTTCCAAAATGGACCATAACGGAATGCCTTTAGAGGCATTCGGTTATTCATTACATCATAATAGAAGTCTATGGGCTGCAAAACGGATCCGTCCCATTTACGTTATGCAGGGGAGTCCTCTCCTGCATAACGGAAACGGGATGGATGCGTTATGCAGGCCATAGTCTTCTATTATGACGTAATGAATAACAGAATGCCTCTAAGGGCATTCTGGTATGCATTCTGTCATAGAATTGGGTTATGGTCCGTGATAATGCAATTCTACTTTTATCACGAAACGAAGCGTGAACGAATTTCATAACGTGAAATTGCACTCATCTCTAACGCTGACGTATTCCCTTACAAGTCCCATATTAATAGACCAGCTCACCTACAGCTATATTGCTCTGAGATCTGCCCCCATTTAACAATATACATAATAGCAAATGTGAGCGTTCATCAATACCCTTTACTATGTAGATAATGATTTGTATTTGTACGTTTTGTATGTACTACCAGATAAAACAGCGGAGAGCTTTATGAAAAGCATGCATCGGGAACTTACCAACTCCAGCCATGATACCTCCATCCATTTGGCATGTGCCTTGTTTGTCCAAGCAGGGACGCCTCTTTCCACCCAGTTTACAGAGTATGTCGTACAATGGGCAAACAGCAGCCTCCAGCTGACCAACTTCACTGAGCACAACAGGACGGGCACCCAGATAAAGCAGTGGGTAAACAGGAACACGGGAGGTGAGTCATTACTGTGCTGTCCACACGCACTTCTAGTATTTTTTTTGAGTCCACAATGCGTTTTTTTTTTTTTTTTCAAGTTTCCTGAAATCATGGCAATAAGCACATAGACGCTGCTGCGTGTGAGAACAGCCTAAGGCCTCATGCACACGGCCGTCCCGTGCATTGGCGACCGCAACATCCATGCGGTGGCCGGGACGGATTAAGACCCATTCAACTTGAATGGGTCCATGATCCGTCCACACTGTGAAAAATAGAACATGTCAGTAAGGAGGCACGGACATGCTGCAGAAGAAACACCACGGAAGCACTCCATAGTTCTTCCATGGGGTTCCATGCTTCCGTTACGCACCACAGTTCCGGATTGCGGACCCATTCAAGTAATTGGGTCCGCATTCGTGATCCTGGGAGCACACGGCCGATGCCAGCATATTCCACCGGCCGGGCAATGGCCGTGTGTTGAGGCCTAAGGGTGGTTTCACACAGATTTTTTTTTTTTAATGGTTTTATGCTTTTTTTTGTGGGGGGAGTGGAGACAGGTGTTCATTTAAAAGTCTATAGTGAATGGTGTTTTTTGTTTGTGTGTACGTTACGTTTGTGCATTTTTATTAATTTCTATTATTAAAGTTCCATTCATTCCATGGCGCTGTACATATGAAAAGGGGTGTACAAATAATATAAAACAAGTGCAATAAGCATGAACAAGATGAATTACAAACTGGTACAGAAGGAGAGAGGACCCTGCCCACAAGAGCTTACAATCTACAAGGTATAGGGGAAGGATACAGTAGGTAGAAGTTGGTCATACAGCGGTATAGCACCAGCAGTGTTACTGTAGGTTGTAGGCTTGTCTGAAGAGGTGGGTTTTCAGGTTTCTTTTAAAGATTTCCATGGTAGGTGAGTCTAAAATTTTGGGCAGCAGAGATGAGGATAGATTGGAGGGGAGCGAGAGTGCGAGATGGAAGGCCACAGAGGAGGATGTTACAGTAGTCTAGGTGGGAGATGTTGAGGGCTTGTACAAGCATTTTTGCAGACTCCGGGTGATCCGACAGTTATTTTTAAGTTGGAAGTGGCAGGAGGTTGAAAGGGCTTGGATGTGCGGTTTAAAGGACAGAGTAGGATCATAGGTTACCCCAAGGCAGTGGACTTGTGGGACAGGGGAGAGCATGCAGACATGGATTGTGATAGGTCTGTTGGGATGCTCAGTGAGATGGGGGAAATGATAAATTCTGTTTTATGCATAAGTTTTAGAAAGCGAGAGGAGGGAGGATATAGAAGATGAGCATTGTGGGACTCTGGATAGTAGGAAGGTGATATCTGGACAAGAGAGGTACATTTGCATGTTGTAAGCATATAAGTGATACTGAAAGCCATGGGACTGTATGAGCTGCCCCAGTCCAAAGCTGTAGATTAAGAAGAGCAGGGATCCAAGGACAGAGGCTTAAAGGACAGCAATAGAAAAGGGGACGAGACAAGGAGGTGATGTGTCTAGCATTATTGCTCTATTTTTTTCCTTTCTATAAAACAAAGCTTTCTCCAGGTAACTGGAACCCAGACTTTTGCAGCTATTTCTTTGCTTCTATAGGGGCTGAAAAATGCCAGAACACAATGTAAGGCCTCATGCACACGACCATGTGTGTTTTGCAGTCCATTGTAGAAATGCCTATTCTTATCCGCAAAGTGGACAAGAATAGGACATGCTCTATTTTTTTTTGCGGGGCCATGGAACGGAGCAATGGATGCGGAGTAAATGGGTCTGCGTCCGAGCCGCAAAATATGCGGCTCGGACGCGGACCAAAACAACGGCCGTGTTCATGAGGCCTAACAATAACTAAATGATATAAAAGCTGCAAAAAAAAAAAAGGAACAGTGACTGAAGCCTTAGGCCCCTTTCACGCGGGCGAGTTTTCCGCGCTGGTGCAATGCGTGAGGAGGACGCATTGCACCCGCACTGAATCCGGACCCATTCATTTCTATGGGGCTGTGCACATGAGCGGTGATTGTCACGCATCACTTCTGCGTTGCGTGAAAATCGCAGCATGCTCTATATTGTGCGTTTTTCACGCAACGCAGGCCCCATAGAAGCGAATGGGGCTGCGGGAAAATCGCAAGCATACGCAAACAAGTGCGGATGCGTTGCGATTTTCCCGCATGGTTGCTTAGCAACGGGACCCGATCTTTATTATTTTCCCTTATAACATGATTATAAGGGGAAATAATAGCATTCTTAATAAAGAATGCATTGTTAAATGATGAGGAAGGGGTTAAAAATAAGTTAATGCACATCACATGGTCCATCACCATGGTAAGATGGACCATGTGATTGGACCATGTGATGTGACGTCATCACAGGTCCTTTAGATCTTAGCTGATGCAGGGAAAGAGAGGACAGATCGCAACTACGCGATCAAGTGGCTAAGGTAAGTTAACTTATTATTTTTAACCCCTTCCACTTCATTTTACTAAGCATTCTTTATTAAGAATGCTATTATTTCCCCTTATAACCATGTTATAAGGGAAAATAATCAATTCTCCAGAAGACCAGAAACCGGACTTCAGTGATGAAGTCCGGCTTCGGGGCTGGGTACCAAACATGGTGATTTTTCTCACGCGTGTGCAAAACGCATTACAAACGTTTGCACCCGCGCGGGAAAAACGCGCATATTCCCGCAACGCACCCGCCTCTTATCCGGGCGTCAAACATGACGCCGTGTGAAAGAGGCCTTAGGCTTGTGCTATTCAGCAACTGGTTCAAGAACCCCCATCTATAGGGACCCACGTAGTATAAGACCTCCCGACTAGCATTTAACACTAACCTTTTATGTAGACCACCATGGAATGTAAACTGAACCTTATGAACTCCAATTTTACATAAGGACATAGGAAGGCATTTTAATAATTACACAGTTTTTTCCCCTGTCACTGTTAAGCGTGCTTTCACACTAGCGTTTTTCTTTTCTGGCGTAGAGTTCCGTCATCGGGGTTCTATGCCGGAAAAAAATTGCTCAGTATTATCCCCATGCATTCTGAATGGAGAGAAATCCGTTCAGGATGTCTTCAGTTCAGTATGTAAACGTTTTTTAGACGGGGAAAATACCGCAGCATGCTGCGGTATTATCTCCGTCTAGAATTCCGGAACACATGACGGAATGCCGAATTAATTCTTATTGACTTGTATTAGTGCCAAATACCGCAACTACGGATCCGTCTTTTCGGTCTGAAAACAGAGAGACGGATCTGCACTTGCAATGCATTTGTGAGACGGATCCGCATCTGGATCCGTCTCCAAATGTTTCAGTTGTCATGCCAGCGACGGAACTACCTGCTGGATCCTCACACAGCAAGTGTGAAAGTAGCCTTAGCCTGCCTATGGATTCTTGTGCTGCGCCAAATTTATGAGATGGCGATGTTTTTTTTATGTGTACTCTATTTTTATTGATTTTCATTTTCAATAAGGACAAATACAACAGTGGATTCCGTACAAGCTTTGCATATAAAGTATATCCACTATAAGGGACTCGCAGGACCCAACAAAGTAGTCAATAAACTTCATGAAGATGGAAAAATGAACATAGAAGAATCCAATATCTGTGGCAACAGTTGAGATAATGAGGGAAGGAGAAAGGAGATGGCAGAACGCCAGACAGCGCATGAGAATTCGGTCAAGCACTAAGAATGCCCGACCCATACTACTGTCAGAACCTTGCTTTATAACATTAGCCACACATTGACACATCAGACAGAAACAGAGGGACAGGAAACATAAGGGAAGAAGGGAGGAAAAAGGGGCAGGTCACAAACAGCCCAGTATATATCATAATTACAGGACATTCTGTCCATAGGTAAACTATTCAGAATAAGAGAAGCAGAAGAGTCATAGTGTACTCTGGAAGTCGGGGGAATCCAAAAAGGTCAACGGGATTGCAAATCTTTATAAAATCTCCAGACCTGTCCTGCCAATCTGCTACAAGTTCCTCCATCCTAAGTAAATGTTTTAGTTCTCTTGACCAGTCAAGCATAGAGGGCACCGCGCTATTTTTCCAGAGTCTAGGGATAACCAAGCGTGCGGCAGATAGAAAATGGCGTAAGACCCCTTACTTAACCTGAGCAAGAGACAGGAGACATAACTGGGGTGTATTGGTCAATCGCTTACCAGAATACTTCTGATAAGCTGTCAAGACACAATCCCAGAACCGTTGTATCATTGGGCAGCTCCACCAAATATGAAGCATCGACCCTTTATCGTGCTGACACCGCCAGCAAAGGTCAGATACAGAAGGATACATGATGTGCAAACGTTTAGGACAGTAATACCATCGTGATTGGATTTTGTAGTTTTTCTTCTTTTACCTGCACTGCCATAGACATTCCATGGGAGAACGTACACATCTTGACCCCACCCAAGACACCACCCATGGACTGGAGATCGAACTTGTCAAAGTCCGACATGTTGCCCACTGCCCTCCCGGTAAATGTGGCCCGAAAGAACGAACTGATCTGTGCATAGCCTAACCATGACATCGAAGAGAAGACAGGATTTTGTCTCAGAACCATATGGGACGATGTTTTTTTTTATAACTTCGGCAATGTACAGCAGGGGGTTACCGGAAGTACTCTGCGGCTGCCTGCACCATTTTGTGTGACATTTACCAATGTCATACATGCACCTTAAAAGTGATCTATTTTCCAACACAGACCAACTTCTCACTGCTTCTGAAAGTGGCGTGGGAAGCCAAAAGTCACAGGAATTTTGCGCAAATTGTCACAAGTGCCAAAACATGCAACAATTTAATGGCAAAATAGGAAGGCATAGAATCCTTCAGAAATGTCCCCTATAGTATGTGTGTATATGAAGTTACACAAAAGCACTGGAACTAAAAGCTGCGTGTGCTGATATTTACAGGTGGGATAGAGACGCTGGTGCCTGGCGGACATTTTGAATCAAGTTTCACGCAGATCGCACTTGTGAGCACAATGTATTTTAGAAGCAAATGGAAAACAAAATTCTCCTTCACCGACACACAGACATTGCCTTTTATTAGCACCGATGGATCAGTGGTTAAAGTTCCAATGATGCATCAAACTGCAGATATCAACTACGGTAAGGAATGACTGATGATCCAGTTACTGTAAAGTCACAGAATAAAAATCAATATACAAAATGATGTAATGGCTGAAATGATAGATGATGTGATGCTTTGCAGTTCTTTTATTAATCCAGGACTAATACTATAACATATTGAATAGGTAAACCTGTTCCTGATATCACTTTATTGCAGCGCTAGGTGTTAGGCTGGCTTCACACGTCCGTTAAACCCGGACGTAAGCAGTCCATGGTAATGCGGGCTGGATTTGTTCTTTACAGCCAGAGCGCACAGCGTCATTGGTTGCTATGACGCCGTGCGCTCGCTGCCGCCGCTGCACTACAGTAATACACTGGTATGATCTATACCAGTGTATTACTATCCTGCAGCGGCGGCAGGGAGCGCATGGCGTCATAGCAACCAATGATGATGTGCGCTCCAATCCAGCCCGCATTACGATGGACTGCTCACGTCCGGGTTTAACAGACGTGTGAAGCCAGCCTTAAAGGGGTTGTGACAAATCAGACATTGGTGACAAATCGCTAGGATGCCCCCAATGTCTGATAGGTGCAGGTCCCATTTTTTAAATGAATGGTTCCGCAAAACAAAACTGAACGGACACGGAAAGAAAATACGTTCATGTGCATGAGGCCTAAAGGGGGCCGCAGCAATTATCCAGAGCCACTGGAAAAAAAAAACCTTTAGGGTATGGCCACACATGGCGTAAGTGCTGCAGATTTACCACAGCAGAACAGCATGCAGAAAACCTGTAGCATTTACAGTGGCGGAAAACTGAATGGCATTTTAACAAATCTCATCTACACACACATAGGCCTCATGCACACGAACGTGTGAACCCCGTGCACGTATTGCGGACCGCATTTGCGTATCCGCAATACACGGGCACCATTCCGTGGCCATTCCGCATCACGGATGCGGACCCATTCATTTCAATGGGTCCGCAAATCCGGAGATGCGGAACGGTGCGGAATGGAATGACGGAATGGAACACTACGGAGTGTTTTCGCGGGGTTCCGTTCCGTACTTCCGTCCCGCAAAAAGATAGAACATGTCCTATCTTTTTGCGGAACGGGCAGATCGCGGACCCATTCAAGTGAATGGGTCCGCGATCTGCTGCGGCTGCCCCACGGCCGGTGCCCGAGCATTGCGGGCCGCAATTTGCGGCCCGCAATACGGGCACGGGGTGCACACGTTCGTGTGCATGAGGCCATACTGTGATATGTGCTGCCAGGGATCTAAATTTTCAGCAGTCACTTTATGTTGTGGATTTCTGCCACAGATTTCACTCGTTGCAATGCAGATGCAGCAAACCCACAGCAAATTCTATACCATTGGCAGATACGCTGCAGACTTGGGGCTCATGCACACGGCCGTAAATTTTTTGTGATCCACAAATTGCCGATGCGCAAAATACAGATTCCGCCCAAGGGCGTGCCACCACTTATTTTTGGCTCCTGCAGAAATGTCCTATTCTTGCCCGCAAAAGGGACAATAATAGGACATGTTCTATTTTTTTGCGGAACGGACATGGAATTTCAGTTTTTTTGCAGCCGATTTGAAATGAATGGTTCAGCATATGGGCCACAAAAAAAAACAACGTAATGGACAAAAAAATACATTCGTGTGCATGAACTCTTAGGGCTCATTCAGACCGCCGTAAACGTCTGCATCCGTTCCGCCCCATACATTTTAATAGGGTGGCAAAAGATGCGGACAGCATCAAAAGTTCCGTGGCCCTGCAAATAATATAAAGCATGTCCTATTGTCCGTGGACAAGAATAGGCAAAATGCAGAACGCACATCCGCAATTTGCGCACCACAAAACACTTACGGCCGCCTGAATGAGCCCTTACACTGTGGAAAATCCACAGAGCACCAGCCACGTGTGATGCAGACCCAATAGAAAAAAATGCACAATAAATCTACCGCAAAAGTCGTTTACTGCTATGGTACCTTCCGAAAGTTTCCTAAGTCTTATTATAGCAGTGAATGGAGAGCACACCGCACAGGGGACCCATTCTTCACATAGGAGCAGGTCCCATAGGTGGAACTGTGAGCTGTGATATTATTTCCTATCCTCAGGATCCAACACCCTGCACCAGTATTGCTGGGAGCCGGAACTACACAGCTCAGTCCATTGCTACAGCACTGCAGTTACTAGCTCCGTCCACTACTCAATGGATGTAGCTGTGTAGTTCCAGCGCCTTGGCAGGGGTGCAGGGCGTCAGACCGATCTGATATTGATGACCTATCTGGAGGATATTGATAACCCTATTAAAGCACTGTAATGCCCAGAAACTCAGTGGTAAGCTCTGGTGCCTTGCAGCGTTGGGTCCTGGGTTTGAATCTGACGAAGGGCAACATCGGCATGGAGTTTGTATGTTCTTCCCATGTTTGTGGGGGTTAAAACTTCCACACTCCAAAGGCATACTGATAGGGAATTTAGATTGTGAGCTCCTGTGGGGACAGCACCCCTAATACCGTAGACTGATCTTGTGAAATGCTGTTTCAGGTCAGTTTGAAACCCCAGCCCATGAAAAGTTTACGGTGGTGGAGCTGCCCTATCTTGGGGATACAGTCAGTATGTTTGTGGTACGTCCTACAGACAGGAGCACACCCTTATCCTCCATTGAATCTACCCTAACATCAAAGAGCATTGCAGTGTGGGCCAACGCTATGAAAAGAATCAAAATGGACGTCTTTTTACCCAGGTAAAACGGTTACGTTTTATATAGGAAACATAATCATTTGCTTTTAAAAATTAAAAAAGTCATCATTATGAATTGTCTGTATTTAACAGATTTAAGTTGGAAAGTTACAGTGATTTAAGGACGGCTTTGCCTGCTTTGGGAGTCTCAGATCTATTTGATCCAAGGAAAGCAGATTTCAAAGGGATTTCAGGTAACTGTATTACAGTATATTGGACACCTAATGTATTAAAATTCAATATACATATGGTTATATACAATCCATTTAATTTCAGAACAGAGAAACCTTTATGTTTCACAAGCAATTCACAAAGCAGAGATTGAAGTGGAGGAAGGTGGCACCAGAGGTTCGGGAGTCACAGGTGGGTGAAAGTCACATTTAGTTCTGCTCCAGGGGTTCTACTCCAGTTTAACCAGTACACAGCCTCAACATATCCTGCCATGGTGTACACAAAGCATGGGCATCTCCCCTGGGGTTCGCAAATTCAGATAGGTCAACGCCATAGGAGAGCAGTAAATTGCCACCAAGTTTTTGCTGCAGACAGGAAACCTAGCAAATAACGCACATGCAGATGCTGCCATTAGATACAAACTGAAAACCATGTGCTCCCACCAAAATAAAGTGCCGGAGAGTCAGTAGTCCTCAGCTCCAGCCAGAACCTCAAAACAATAAGCAATGAAAATGGCATACCTCCCCTGGCCCACTTAAAGGGAAGCCATCATCAACGGTATGCTGCCATCACTGAGCAGCATAAATTTCAGCATTCTGTCATCCATGACCTAAAAAATAAGTGGTTGCTGAGAACCAGCCTCATAATTGTTGCAGCCTGGAAAACTACGTTTCTTACCGGTAACTGTTTTTCTCGATACCCATGACGGCACCCCTGCGACTCAGGACCTCCCATTGGACAGGAAACCTGAAAAGATAAAAGAGCAACACCCCCTGCCAAACACCAGTTAATTAACCCCTTAAGGACACGGCCCTATTTCACCCTAAGGACTTGGCCATTTTTTCAAAATCTGACCAGTGTCACTTTATGTGATGATAACTTTAAAACGCTTTTTCTTATCCAGGCCATTCTGAGATTGTTTTTTCGTCACATATTGTACTTCATGACAGTGGTAAAATAAAGTCGAAAAATTTTATTTTTATTTATAAAAAAAATACCAAATTTACCAAAAATTTAGAAAATTTGCAATTTTCCAAGTTTTAATTTCTCTACTTCTAGAATACATAGTAATACTGCCAAAAAAGTTATTGATTTACATTCTCCATATGTCTACTTCATGTATCGATCATTTTGGGAATGCCATTTCATTTTTTTGGGACATTACAAGGCTTAGAAGTTTAGAAGCAAATCTTGACATTTTTCAGAAATTTTCAAAAACCCACTTTTTAGGGACCAGTTCAGGTCTGAAGTCACTTTGCGAGGCTTACATAATAGAAACCACCCAAAAATGACCCCATTCTAGAAACTACACCCCTGAAGGTACTCAAAACTGATTTTACAAACGTCATTAACCCTTTAGGTTTTCCCACAAGAGTTAATGGCAAATGGAGATAAAATTTCAGAATTTCGATTTTTGGGAAAATTTTCCATTTTAATCAATTTTTTCCAGTAACAAAGCAAGGGTTAACAGCCAAACAAAACTCAATATTTATTGCCCCGATTCTGTAGTTTTCAGAAACACCCCATATGTGGTCCTAAACTACTGTATGGCCAAACTGCAGGGCGCAGAAGGAAAGGAACGCCATATGGTTTTTGGAAGGCGGATTTTGCTGGACTGGATTTTTGACACCATGTCCCATTTGAAGCCCCCAGATGCACCCCTAGAATAGAAACTCCATAAAAGTGACTCCATCTAAGAAACTACACCCCTGAAGGTATACAAAACCAGTTTTACAAACTTTGTTAACCCTTTAGGTGTTCCACAAGAGTTATTGGCAAATGGAGATGAAATTTCAGAATTTCAATTTTTTGTTACCTTGCCTCCAAAAAAGTGTAATATAGAGGTACCAAAAATCATATTTACCCTAAAATAGTACCAACAAAACTGATACCTTATCCCGTAGTTTCCAAAATGGGGTCACTTTTTTGGAGTTTCTACTGTAGGGGTGCATCAGGGGGGCTTCAAATGGCACATTGTGTCAAAAAACCAGTCCAGCAAAATCCGCCTTCCAAAAACCATATGGCGTTCCCTTCCTTCTACGCCCTGCCGTTTGGCCATACAGTAGTTTACGACCACATATGGGGTGTTTCTGCAAACTACAGAATCAGGGCAATAAATATTGAGTTTTGTTTGGCTGTTAACCCTGCTTTGTTACTGGAAAAATGGATTAAAATGGATAATTTGCAAAAAATAGCTGTTTTGGGACAGTTTTGTATTTTTGTTATTTACATCGTTGAACTGACAGGTTAGATTGTGTGCTATTTCTATAGAGCAGGTTGTTACGGACGCGACAATACCAAATATGTCTACTTTTTGGGGGTTTTGTTTCAGTTTTACATAATAAAGCATTTTTGAAAAAATGAATTTTTAGTGTCTCCACATTCTGAAAGCCATAGTTTTTTTTTTTGGCAATTGTCCTATGTAGGGGCTCATTTTTTGCGGGATGAGATGGCGGTTTGAATGGTACTATCTTGGGGTGCATATGACTTTTTGATCACTTGCTATTACACTTTTTGTGATGTAAGGTGACAAAAAATGACTTTTTTACAACGTTTTTATTTTTATGTTTACGGCGTTCACCTGAGGGGTTAGGTCATGTTATATTTTTATAGAGCAGGTCGTTACGAACGCGACGATACCCAATATGTATACTTTTTTATTTATTTTGGTTTTACACAATAATATCCTTTTGAAACAAAAAAAACATGTTTTAGTGTCTCCATAGTCTGAGAGCCATATTTTTTTCAGTTTTTAGGCGATTGTCTCAGGTTGGGTATAATTTTTGCGGGATGAGGTGGCGGTTAGATTGGCACTATTTGGGGGGTCATATGACGTTTTGATCGCTTGCTATTACACTTTTTGTGATGTAAGGTGACAAAAAATGGCTTTTTGACAAAGTTTTTATTTTTATTTTTTTACAGTGTTTACTTGAGGGGTTAGGTCATGTGATATTTTTATAGAGCAGATTCTTACGGACATGGAGATACCCAATATGTCTACTTTGTTTTAATTTTTTTACATTTAACACTGAAAAGCATTTTTGAAACAAAAAAAATCATGTTTTAGTCTGAGAGGCATAGTTTTTTTATTTTTGGGCAATTGTTTTATGAAGGGGCTCATTTTTTGCGGGATGAGATGGCGGTTAGATTGGTACTATTTTGGGAGGCATACGCCTTTTTGATCGCTTTGTATTACACTTTTAGTGATGTAAAGTGCTAAAAAATGGCTTATTTACACCATTTTGTTTTTTTTTATGGCGTTCACGTGAGGGGTTCAGTCATGTGATATTTTTATAGAGCTGTTTTTTACGGACGGGCGATACCTAATATGTGTAGTGTATTTTATTTTTTTACTTTTTATTCAGTGATTTGTGTTTTTTTTTATTTTTTCACTTTTACATTTTTTGGACCCAGACCCACTTGGTTCTTGTAGATCCAGTGGATCTGGTGTCTATATAATACAGAACAGTACACTATATAGTGTACTGCACTGTATTTTTACTTTTCACAGTCTGGTCAGACTTCTGCCTTTAGCAGAAGTCTGACCAGAGTTACTATACCATGGCAAGCAGGACGCTTCTGAAGCGTCCTGCTGCCATGGCAACCATCACCCACTGCCATTAGAGAGTAGTGGGTGATGGATGAGGAGGGAGGGAACTCCCTCCTCTGCGATCTCATCCTGGGGGGGCTGCATAGGCACAGCAGCCCCCGATGGGAGAGGGAGGGAGCTCCTCCCTGTTAACACCTTCCATACCGCGGTCCGTCCGGACCGCGGTAAGGAAGAGGTTAAGCGGCTGGCATCTGCAGCACAGATGCCAGCCGTTTTCTATCAGAGTGCCAGCAATGTGCTGGCACTCTGATAGAATCCACTAGACACCAGGGAATTATTACAAGGGAGGCGGGCGGGGGATCGCTATTGCGATCCCACCTGCCGCACCGCCTCCCGCAGCCGCAAACACCCCCCCTGCACCCCCGCAGCCATAACAAGATTGAGGGCTGCAGGGGGGGGTTAAAATGATTATCTTTGGGGCAATTAACTCTCTGATCAGAGATCGCTAAAACCGCTGCAAACCGCAGGTCTGAATTGACCTGCGGTTTGCAGCGATCGCCGATACGGGGGGGTCACATGACCCCCCTCGGCATTAGAACATGGTTCCTGCTGATCTACATCAGCAGGAACCATGTTGCTACCGCGCCCACATCGGGTGCAGTAGCAGTTTAAACACAGGGCGTACATGTACGCCCTGTGTCCTTAAGGACTCGGACATTAGGGCGTACCTGTACGCCCTGTGTCCTTAAGAGGTTAAATAACCTGTCCAGGAAGGACACCAACATGTGTAAAGTAAAAGCAGCCAACCAAAATAAGAAGTTAGATAGGTAAACAATCTACAGGATACATAGTATATATCCAACATAATATGTCTAACGGAGCATATATATATTTATATATATATTTTTTTTTTTGGGAGGGAATTATGAGGGGTGCCGTCATGGGTATCGAGAAAAACAGTTACCGGTGAGCAACGTAGTTTTCCCCTCACTCTATGACGGCACCCCTGCGAGATAGAATATAAATCTTAATTTAGGGAGGGACTACAGCCTGGAGCACTCCTTCACCGAAGGAAGAGTCAGAATGAAGCTGGAGCCTATAATGTTTTAAAAAAGTGTGTGGAGAGCTCCAAGTTGCAGCCCTACAAATCTGGGCTAATGAAACATTTGCCTTTTCTGCCCATGAGGCAGACACCGCCCTGGTAGAGTGGGCTCCAAATCCCTCTGGAGGAGAGAGGCCTAGGGACAAGTAAGCCTTGGAGATGGCTTTCTTTACCCATCTGGCAATCACCGCTGTAGAGACTTTCCGCCCTTTATTTCACCCCTGAAATTGTATCAAGAGATTCTCGTCTATTCTCCAAGAAGATGTGGCTGCTAGGTAAGTTGTCAAACATCTACAAACGTCCAAGCAGTGAAATTTTTCTTCCTCTTGATTCGCTGGTTTCGGGAAAAAGGAAGGGAGAACAATATCCTGGCTTCTATGAAAGTTCGTCATTACTTTAGGCTGGAAGGACGGGAGAGGACGAATTATGACCTGGTCATCCTGGATGGATGTATAAGGAGGAAAAGCGGAAAAGGCTTGTATCTCGGAAATTCTTCTGGCAGAGGTGACTGCCAAGAGGAAGGCCATTTTGATGGACAGCATCTCTAGTGAGACTTCTCCCAGGGGTTCGAACGGCACTTGCGAGAGGGCTGTTAAGACTTTGTTAAGGTCCCAGGGAGGAGATAAAGGTCTCAGGAAGGATGAATTCTGCCAGCAGCGGAGAGGAAGCGCTTGATCCAGGAATGGTTTGCCAGTTGGTAATCATAAAAATAACTTAATGCGGCCACTTGTACCCTAAGGGTAGATGCTTTGAGACCCTTGTCCAAACCTGCCTGAAGAAAATCCAGAATCCTAGGGATATCAGGAGGCCGGAAAGGGTCAGGTTCTGATTGTAAGAAGGTTGTAAAATTGACCATATTCTATTATATTTTCTGGCGGTAGACACCTTCCGACTAGTCAAAATGGTGGACACTACTTTTTCTGACAGACCTCTATTTAGCCAAATGTTCCGTTCAATTTCCACACTGCCAACTTGAGGATTTCTGGATTGGGGTGAAGAACTGGGCCTTGTGATAGAAGATTCTTCTGCGGTGGAAGCATCCAAGGAAGGCCTTGGGTCAGATTCTTCAGGGTAGTATACCAGATCCTTTTTGGCCAATTTGGGGCTACCAGGATGATGGAGGCCCTGTCCTTCATTACTTTTTTCAGGACCTGCGGAATAAGAGAAAATGGTGGGAAGGCATACCCAAATTCTTGGTTCCAGCTCTGTGCCAATGCGTCGATCGCTGTAGGATTGTCTGCCGGATTGAGGGAGAAGAAGCGCTCCACCTTTCTGTTGTCTCGTGAGGCAAACAGGTCTATAGTCGGAAGACCGTATCTTTTCATCACCTGAGAGAAGACTTCCGGACTTAGACTCCATTCTCCCTGATTTAGCTGTACTCTGCTCAGGAAATCTGCTAGGACATTTTCTTTCCCCTTCAGATGGATCGCGCCTAGGGATAAATTCCTTGCTTCTGCTACTGAGAAAATCTGCAGACTTAGGGATAGTAGAGTCGGCACTCTGGTGCCCCCTGATGATTTATGTAGGCCACTGTGGTAGCATTGTCCGAGTAGAAGATAATCCTTGTATTCGTTAACTCTGGTAAGGCTACTGTCAGAGCCATCTGGACCGCTTTTAGCTCCTTGTAGTTTGATGAGCATCCTCTTGTTCTTAAATCCCATCTGCCCTGCCAACACCGGTCTCCGGAATGCACACCCCAGCCCCAAGGACTGGCATCCGTTGTCACCGATATTGGGTTGGGGAAGGACCAGGGATTCCTGTTGAAAGGTTTTCCCGGCAGGTCCACCATAAGAGGGACATTCTTGCCTGGGAGGAAAGATGGAATTCCTTGTCCAGTGAGAAAGTTTGACCGTCCCATACATTTAATATTTCGGCCTGGAGCTCCCTGGTATGGATCTGTGCGTAAGGAACTGCTGGTATTGTTGCTGTGAGATGACCGAGTACCTTCATTGCTCGTCTGAAAGAACAAAGATAGGAATGGAACAAGTCCCAGACATGATGGACTGTAGACTGTACCTTTACATCTGGAAGGAAGGTTTTCTGCACAACCGAATCCAGAATCAACCCCAAAAACGTGCAGACCCGGGACGGTTGAAGGCAGGACTTTTGGGCATTTATTTTCCAACCAAGGTTGCATAGAGTTAACTGTACTCGAGTCAGGTCTGTCTGAAGAGATTCTTTGGTTTTGGAAACAAACAGGAAGTCGTCCAGATAAGGGACCAGTATAATCTTTGAGATCCTGAAAAAGGCTACCATCTCTGCTACCACCTTGGTGAAGATTCTTGGAGCTTGGGAGACTCCAAATGGAAGAGCTTTGTACTGTAGATGGATCAGGTGACCCTTCACAACCGCTGCAGTTCTCAGGAACCTTTGGGATGCTGTATGAATTGGAACATGGTAATAAGCATCTTCCAAATCTATGCTTGCCATCCAACAATCCTGGAATAAGTTCAGAGTGGAAGAGATGGTCTCCATTTTAAATGGCTTGTATTTTAGGAACTTGTTTAATTTTTTTAGACTTAGAATCATTCGAAAACTGCCATTGGGCTTCCTGACTAAAAATAGTGGGGAGTAGAATCCCCCTGCCTTCCTCCTCCCTGGGGACCCGGCAAACCACTCCTTTGGAAATTAGGGATAAGATTTCTGACTCCAAAACAGCCGCTTTGAGAGGATCTTTGGGGAAAGGGGTCTGAACAAAAAGATCTTGGGGGTAGGACAGGAACTCCAGACGAAAACCTCTCTCTATTCCCCCAAGAACCCACTTGTTTCGGGTTATCTGCGCCAGGCAGGGAAGAAGAAGGAAAGTCTTCCCCCGACCTGGGATCTGGCGTCACTGTTTGTCCTTGGGCTTATTCTCCTGGGGTTTAAACAAAACCCGCCAGATCTTTTCTGGAACTTATCCCTCTCTTTTTTTATCATAGGGCTTCCCTCGCTGTCTTCTACATCTAGACTGTGAGGGACGAAAAAAGGATGGTCTCTGCGGGTTAGGGAAGCCCTTTTTCTTATCGGATGCCTTCTCAAATACAGTTGTGTTCAAAATTATTCAACCCCCACTGAAATTGAGTGTTTTGGCCAGTTTGACATTGATTTTGATCATTTCAGTCATCTTGTTTACAATTAAATCAAAGAGGCACTTGTAAGTCAGACAAATATAACATAACATTTATAATAAAATAACCACAAATGTCTTTTCTGTGCTCACATCATTATCAGTTTTATTCAACCCCCAAGTGACATTCAATCTTAGTACTTAGTACAACATCCTTTTCCAGTTATAACAGCTTTTAAACGTGAAGCATAGCTTGACACAAGTGTCTTGCAGCGATCTACGGGTATCTTTGCCCATTCTTCATGGGCAAAAGCCTCCAGTTCAGTCACATTCTTAGGCTTGCGCGCTGCAACTGCTTTCTTTAAGTCCCACCAGAGGTTCTCAATCGGATTTAAGTCTGGTGACTGCGATGGCCACTTCAAAATGTTCCAGCCTTTAATCTGCAACCATGCTCTAGTGGACTTGGAGGTATGCTTGGGATCATTGTCCTGTTGAAAGGTCCCATGTCTCCCAAGCCTCAGGTTTGTGACGGACTGCATCACATTTTCATCCAATATCTCCTGGTACTGAAGAGAATTCATGGTACCTGGCAGAGGCTGAAGCTTCCCTGTACCTGTAGGATCAAAACAGCCCCAAAGCATGATTGACCCCCCGCCATGCTTCACAGTAGGCAAGGTGTTCTTTTCTTCATAGGCCTTGTTCTTCCTCCTCCAAACATAGCGTTGAACCATGGGCCCAAACAGTTCTAATTTTGTTTCATCAGTCCACAGAACACTATCCCAAAACGTTTGTGGCTTGTCCACATGACTTTTGGCATACTGCAGTCGACTCTTCTTATTCTTTGGAGACAGCAAGGGGGTGCGCCTGGGAGTTCTGGCATGGAGGCCTTCATTACGCAGTGTGCGCCTTATTGTCTGAGCTGAAACTTCAGTACCCGCATCTGACAAATCTTTTTTCAGTTCCTCAGCAGTCACACGGGGACTTTTTAACACTTTGCGCTTCAGGTAGCGCACAGCAGTCGAAGTCAGCATCTTCTTTCTGCCACGACCAGGTAGTGTTTCAACAGTGCCCTTTGCCTTGAATTTGCGAATAATGCTTCCTATGGTGTCTCTTGGTATGTTTAACATCTTTGCAATCTTCTTATAGCCATTGCCCTTCCTGTGAAGAGAAATCACCTCTTCTCTTGTCTTCCTGGACCATTCTCTTGACTTCACCATGTCTGTTTACACACCAGTAAATGTCTAGAAGGAGCTGAGTATCACAGTCATTTTACATCTGCCTAATTGGTGCTTATTATGCTTGATTGCTGCTCCTTGGCATCCACGGGTGTTTTCAATACCTGATCGAAAACACTTGAATGAACCTCTGTTCTTAAGAGTGGTCATCTTTAAGGGGTTGAATAATTGTGTCAATGAAGAAATCACAAAAAAAACCATTTAATACTGTATTACAAAAACAATTGATGTCATTTTAGTTGCATTTGGTTCTTTAAAAAGTCCTTGTAAGATTTCATTCTGAACACAATTACAAATGTACACTAAATTCCCTAAAACCCTTTACAGCATTGTGGGTTGAATAGTTTTGAACACAACTGTATGTTGTCTAATGATGAACCAAATAGCCTATCTCCTTCACATGGTAAGGCACACAGCCTAGCCTTTGACCCTTGGTCACCTTTCCAGGATTTAAGCCAAAGGGCTCTTCTGGCCGCATTGGACATGGCGGAAGACTTAGCTGAGAATCTTATGACATCTGTAGAGGCATCCGTTAAGAAGTCAGCTGCTTTGGCTAAGGTGGGAATTAAAGCCAAAATTTCTTCCCTAGATTTCTTCTCTTTCACATGACACTCAAGCTGGTCTATCCAGAGTCTAAGGGACCTAGCTACCCAAGTAGATGCTACGGCAGGCCGAAAACAGGAGGCCGCGGATTCCCAGGCTCTCTTCAAATACACATCAGCTCTCTTATCAAGAGGGTCAGATAAGCATCCCAAATCTTCAAAGGGTAGAGCAGCCTTTTTAGCTACTTTGGCCACCGGAGCATCCACCGCGGGTGCCTTATCCCAATTGGCAGATACCGTATCACTAAAAGGATATTTTCTCTTGAGAGAGGAGGGAATAAAGAATCTCCTATCAGGATTCTTCCATTCTTTTCTAATCAATGTTTGCATATTTTCATGGATGGTAAATATTCTATGTTTTCTAGGCCCTAAATTCTGGAAGGCTTGATCCGCTATTGACCTAGAAGGTCTTTCATCTTCTAATTGCATGGTCGCTCTGACCGCTTTTAGCAGAGGTTGAGTGTCCTCTGGAGGAAAAAAGATCTACTTGCATTATCGGTATCTGAAGAGTCCGAATCACTAGAAAAAAGCTGACCCGACTCCTTATCCTCGTCTTCCGAGGAATCCCAGTCCGCTAAGCCTGAAGATCTATCTGGAGACTTATTGCGGGCTTTAGTAAATGCCTTGAGCGACGCCTTAACTTCGGATCTGATAATACTTTTCATGGACTTCGTTAAAGTTTGGGATTCCTCTGCCATAAGCTTGTCAATACATGCGGGACATAACGGTTTGGTATAAGAGGAAGCTAGGGCCGCACTGCATCCCGCGCACTCCTTATGTTTGGATTTGCTTGATGACTTTCTTGGTGGTTTCTACAATACACAGCATACCATCAAGTAAGGAAATGTACGTTCTTACCAAAGGTGATATTTCCTCCCCACTCCTCAGGCATTTACCGGACTGGTGGGCCTCAAGGGTTCCTGGGGTTCAGCGCGTCCATCAGATGGATCCGTCATCTCTGAAGGGATCCTCCTCACAACCTCCTCCAAGAAGATGCTTGCACCAGGAGGTTGCTGCCAGGGTGTGAGAACACGCCGGCTGCCTTCCCCTGTGGCCCATTTTATAGATTAAAGACGCGCCTAGGCGCCACTTCCTGGTTGAAAGGGGGAAGCCACACCCCCTTCTGACCTCACAGCTGAGCGCCCCGACGTACGCGGCGTCAGCCAGGCCGCGCATGCGCATCCCAACGCCCCCACGCCACAGCCGCCGCAGGAAGCCGGCGGCCCGGCATCCAGGAGAGGGAGGCTGGACTCGCGCGCATGGAGGGAGCCGCCCGAACACGGCCGCAGCGGCTCCCCCAGTCAGGAAGTGGACAGGAAAAGGGCAGACTTCTGGAGCACGGCTCCCGGCACCGCCACAGGAACTGCCGGCTCCACAGGGTGAGGCCCCCAAAGGTAAGACCCGGCCGCCCTCGGCGTCTGGTGCAAAAAACGGGGATAAAAATGAAAAATAGGAAAAAAAGGTCCAACAGAAAGAGGACACCACTTCTCAGGACCTATCCATTGGACAGAAAACCTGAAATATGGTGCTTGGCAGGGGGTGTTGCTCTTTTATCTTCTCAGGTTTCCTGTCCAATGGGAGGTCCTGAGTCGCAGGGGTGCCGTCATAGGGTGAGGGGAAAAGTCACGGCTGCCTGAGAGGAGTCATGGTTATTCATGAGCTCCTGCACTCTCCACCCAACTGCTGACGATGATTGACCGTCTTCTCCTTACATTTCACCCTAGGAGAGAATTGCCAGGCATCGGCAGGTGGGCAGGGAGAACAGGAGCTCATGAATAACCATGAATCTTCTCCGGCAGCCATGACTCCTTTCCAGGCCCAAGCATCAATGATGACGATGCTGGTTCTCGGTAACCACTTACATTTAGCTCATGAATGACTACTACATGTCACTACTTTGCGCTGCCCTCAGTAAGATCAGGATAAAGTTGATGACAGGATCCTTTAATTGCTTCTCAAGATACGCAACTCCGTATGTAAATTCAGGTTTTTAAACTAGAATTAAAAAGAAGCGCTTTGAGCTGTTTATTAGCTTCATTGACTTGTAGGCACTTTAATGTGAGGTAGACTAGGGGAAGACAAACTACAGTAGTCCTTTTACTTTGTCCCTGCTGAGAGCTAAAGCTAAAATAACTGGTAATAAAGGTCATTAACGCCTTTCTTCACATAACAATGTGCTCTGGCTTTTTTTTTTTTTTTTTCTTTACCAGTAAAAAGGTCATAGAAACCGCATATGGCTTTTTTTTCTATGCAAATGCGTGGATGGTGTTTTTTTTTCAGACTTTTTTTTTCCAATAGAAAAGGAGATGAAAAAACACCTGATAAAATATTATTGCTTTAACATGCTGTATTAAAAAAAGAAAAAAAAAAAAAACTACTCCAATTGCATAAACCACCACTAGCATATTTCCTATAAACTTTCAGCTAACATCCTTAAGGGTATGTGCGCACTCAACAGAATTTTCTGTGTGGATTCTTGTGTTGAAAAACTGCAGCCTAGTACAGTACCAGCAAAGTGAATGAGAATAGTCATGTTCATGTACACACAGTTTATTTTTTACATGGAAATTGACCTTTTAAAGTGGATTTTGAAACCTGCAGTATGTCAACTGTTTGAGTTTTTTTGTGTGGATTCAATTCTTTTCAATGTAAGGGTGATATCTGCAGAAAATCTGCATCAAAAACGGACACACACCCCAGTCTGAATGAAAAAACGCTTAGATTTGGTTTTGAAATCTGCACCCATGTACAGGTATCCTTAGGGCTGTTTCACATGAGTCCATTGCGGGAATCAGGCTCCGTGTGTGCGCGTGATCCTCCGTTCTGGACTTGCAGGAGCGCACAGCATTATACTGATTTATAAGGCTGTGTGCCTCTGTATGACCTTCCTTCCACAGAATACGTCACACTCACAGCTTTATGTCACCATGATCCTGTTGCAGTAAGGTCAAGCAGAGGCCCACAGCCTTATAAATCAGTATAATGCCATGTGCTCCTGCAAGTCCAGAATGGAGGATCACGCTCACACACGGAGCCTGATTCCCGCAATGGACTCGCTCATGTGAAACAGCCCTAAAGATACCTGTACACATGTGCAGCTTTACTAACAGAATATCAGCAGAGATTTTCGTGCATTTCTACATCAAAAAATGCATGTTTGACTTGCAGTTTGTGGTGTGGATTTGATGCAGTTTTGCCGCAGATCTCACCCTTCCATGGAAAAGATTGAAATCCGCACGCACAAAAAAAAAAGAAGCACAAAACGATTAAAAAAAATCTGCATTTTCGGTCAATTTCTGCATGGAAATAAAAAACCCAGAAGCAATTATGTGGATAATGCCTCATTTATTACATCTTTGACTTCAATATTAGCCTATATTAATTCTTACTAATGTTTGCGTCTTGCAGCGATGGTGCTATTGAAACGATCCCGCATGCCTGTGTTTAAAGCAGACAGACCATTTTTCTTTTTCTTAAGACAAGCCAGCTCAGGTAAAGTAAAGGTTTTATCAATCTGAAAATGACAAGTTTTTGAAGTCAGAGAACCTCATTAAAGGGGGATTTCCTGTGATTAATAGGAACAAAAAAAAAATGAGAATCAGACATCATATAGGATATGACAATCTCTTTCTGACAAAGCTAGAACCAGCCCTGTACCTCACATGGATCCAGAGCTTCTCCCCAAACCCCTGGCAGCTCAGGGGATGTGTTCTTTCTGCCGCAACTCTCTTCCTAGCACAGGGCATGTCCTTTCAGCTGCAGCTCACTCCCCTATCAGAGCTGTGTGGTTGTCCTTTCTGCTGCAAGTCTTTCCTTGTAAGTCCACTTTCACACAGTCAGTGTTTAGTCAAATCCAGGAGTAAAGCCTACATAGAGATCATGTATTAGGGACCATGCACACAAACTTATTTTCTTTCCGTGTCCGTTACGGGGTTTTTTTTTTTTGCGGAACCATTCATTTCAATGGATCCACAAAAGAATGAAAGTTACTTCGTGTGCATTCTATTTTGTAAAAAAATTACGTACAAGGATAGGACTAGGTCTTTAAGGAGCCAGCTGTTCCGTTGGACGTGGACATCATCCGTATTTTTTGGACTGCAAAATACATACGATCCTATGCACTAGCCCTAATAGAGAGAGTTGCTCCTGTTGTGTATGATGGAAATCACTGACCAAACACCGTGTGAAAGGCCTAACTCTCACAGCTTCTAAGATGATCTGGCAGGTGGCATTTGAAGGATGCCATCGAGCAAGGGCATCCACCTGAGCAATATTACCGAGATGGACATAAAAAATAATATAAGGAAAGGAAGAAGCAGCAGGGGGCGCTAGACAGATACATTTAAGAGAAATAGTGGCCATATTACATTAATTACCAAAGATGTCAGATCCAGCTGTCGGTTTGAAAGACGTAGAATATTTTTCATGGAACTCCCCCTATTCTGGTTGTGAGAAGTTAGATACCGAGTATAAATGGGGGAATGGGGGGGGGGGTTGTCCTACTGCAGGGACTCTGTACCCCTCATGGTCCCCCAAAATGAACGCATCTGCAGTACAGCGTTAGTCTATTTCCAGAACTCCAATAGAGATGAATGGAGCTGCAGCGCACATGCCCAACCCTCAGTTCACATTGGGGGTGGGGGGGGGGGGGGACTACTAGGGGTAAGTGGTCCTCGTGCTCATGATCAGTTCTCACAAAGCTGTATAATGAAACTGTAAAGATCTTCTTGAAGCAAATTTACAAAATGATGTTACGGTTTGGATTCTGTCAAATGTTTTTTAAAAACACACCATCTGCCCAAAAAATTATGAAATAAATTAATGCTTAATTCCGATAATCTGTGTGTAAAATAAAACGGACTAGACACTGTCGAGAGATCTCAGTCTGACTGCTTGATGATGAAGTCTATCCATGTTTCTTGCCCTCAAATGCAATAACGCTATTTTGGCTTTTTTTTGTAGGATCTGTGCTGTTCATAGGAAGAGTCACCAATCCTTTGCACTGAATGTGTGATTATTTCTGTATTTCTATATTTATTATGCCTGTTTTGACAGTGTAAAAATGTATATTTAATAGATGCTTCTTAATAAAGCATTGATGTTTTACAATTAATATCTTTTGCACCACTACAAACAAATAATGGATGTACACTACATGGACACCTACCAGAGCTTTTAGGATATCCCATTTAAATCCATAGGCATAGCCTTCTGAGAAAGCCTTCTACAAGATTATGGAGTGTCTGTGGGAATTTTGGCCCATTCATCCAGAAGAGCATTTGTGAGGTCAGACTATGTTGGATGAGAGGGCCTAGCTCTCCGTTCTAGTTAAACCAAAAGTTTGATGGGGTTAGGGTCAGGACTGTGTGCTTTTCAGGCTAGACCAGCGTTTCTCAAATAGTGGGGGCGCGAGGCTCCGTAAAGGCGGGCTCCAGGTGACAGGAGTTAAACGCTTCCATTGTGGAAGCGTTCATCTCCATAGTGATCTGTATCGCCGTCCTCTGGACAGCGATACAGATCGCTGTGCTGTGCGGCAGTGGAGGGAGAGGCGTCTCCCTCCCCTGCTCCTCTGATAGGCTGCCGGCACAAGGCCCGCAGCCTATCAGAGCGGTTCAGGCGGCGCAATGACGTCATCGCGCCGCCTGAGCAGAGTACTGAGCGGGACACAGGCCGGAAGAGGCGCTTCCAGGGAGGTAAGTATTGGGTGGGGACCCTGGACCCTATTGGGGGGGAGAGAGCCTGCACATGATTTGGGGGAGGGGTTAATGTAGCCTGCACATGATTGGGGGAGGGGGTTAATGGAGCCTGCACATGATTGGGGAGGAGGGTTAATGGTTAATGTAGCCTGCACATGATTGGGGGAGGGGGTTAATGGAGCCTGCACATGATTTGGGGAGGGGGTTAATGGAGCCTGCACATGATTTGGGGAGGGGGTTAATGGAGCCTGCACATGATTTGGGGGAGGGGATTAATGGAGCCTGCACATGATTTGGGGAGGGGGATTAATGGAGCCTGCACATGATTTGGGGAGGGGGGTTAATGGAGCCTGCACATGATTTGGGGAGGGGGTTAATGTAGCCTGCACATGATTTGGGGGGAGGGGGTTAATGTAGCCTGCACATGATTGGGGAGGGGGGCTAATAGAGCATGCACATGATTTGGGGGGGGGGGTGTTAATGGCCCTCACCTGTGGGGAGATTGGTGTACTTATAACAATTTTATAGACAAATGATACTATTTACAGTCGCATGGGGGGCGTGAAATGTTTTCTTCTTCCTAGGGGGGGCATGACAGAAAATAATTGAGAAGCACTGGGCTAGACCAAGCCTGAAAAATAAAAACCCATAGCATTATCCCTCCTCCACTATACAGTTGGCACATGTAGACAGCCAGGTAATGTCCTTCAGACTCGTCCATCCAGGGCCATGTGTGATGTCGTTTTCACAGCCTGGTCCGGTCAAAGTGCAGAGGATGTAGCAGTTGCAGAGAGAGCAGAGTCTCTAGGTGTAATGGCAACGCCCCCGTTGCTCCTAGAGGCTCATTTGCATATATTAAAAATTATTTCTCAGCAATGCTGGGCACATATGAACATGGGACCAAACACAGATGCCTTCAGCTGCCAAGCGCACATGTAACAGGCCAGCCAGTGTCATAGGTTCAAATCTGCTGACAGACGCCCTTTAACCCATAATAAATCAACTTTTAAATAAACTCCAGACTCGTCCATCAGACTGCCAGAAAGAATTCATCACTCCACAGAACATGCTTCCACTGCTCCACAGTCCAGAGGTGGCGTGCTTTACATCACTTCATCCAACGCTTGGCAATGTAAGGCTTCAATGCAGCTGCTTGACCATGAAAACCCAATGCCATGAAGCTCCCGGCACAGTTATTGTGCCGATGTTGAGGCCAGAGGAGGTTATTGAGTCAGCAGAGTGTTGGTGACTTATGTACTTTGCGCCTCAGCGCTCCATCACCCTGCTCTGTAACTTTACACGGTCTCCACTTCAACACCAAGTTGCTGTGGTTCCTAAACGTGGAATATTTAGGAGGGAAGACATTTCACAAACTACCTTGTTGCAATGGTGGCCTCCTATTACAGTGCCACGCTGAAAATTTGTTAGAATCAGCTGTTTGAAGAAGTCATGGTGCTCTGCGGCTTCTTCCCAGGCACGTATGACGCTGTGCGTAGCATGCTTTGAAGAAGCTGCCGTGCTAAACTATAAAACAAGTGTTTTTATTACAAAATTTTACTTTTTTTGGCAAATTTTTTCAGCCTTTTTTTCAAAATGGAGCATGCTCCCACGTTTCCACCCCCTTTAGAATTCTTAGTAATGACTATGTACATGTAAACGGATGAGTTCCCTGTGCATGTGCTCCACTTTGTTTTTAATTAAAATTGGATTTAACTGAAGATGCTGGATCTTCTCGGTCTTCCCACTGATGTGAGCAGCACCTTAGGCTACTGTAGATTTCATAAGTTAGGGTGCTTTCACACTTGCGTTCTTTGGATCCGGCAGGCAGTTCCGTCCCGCCGGATCCGTGACAATGCCTGACAACTGAAAGCATTTGTAGACGGATCCGGCTTGCGGATCAGTCTACAAATGCATTGCAAGTGCGGATCAGTCTCTCCGTTTGCCAAGCGGATAGACGGACGCGTCTTGTATTTCTGTACAGTTTTAAAGGTCTGCGCATGCGCAGACCGGAAGGACGGATCCGTCCTTAAGTCTTTTTTTAATTCCGGATCCGGCCCCAATGTAAGTCAATGGGACTTGAGGCCGGATCCGGCGTTCAGGCATGTGTTCCGGCTTTTCAGGACGGAGACAAAACCGCAGCATGCTGCGGTTTTTTCAACGTCCTAAAAACGTTCACATACTGAACGGAAGGCATCCTGATGCATCCTGAACGGATTTCTCTCCATTCAGAATGCATGGGGATAATCCTGATCAGTTCCCTTCCGGATTAGAGACCCGACGACGGATCTCTATGCCGGAAAGGAAAAACGCCAGTGTGAAAGTACCCTTAACCTGTTACGTTGAACATGGCGTCTGCATTGCAGGCAGCATCCCATGGAGCAGAAGGAACTGTGCAGACTTCGTTTTTTGGAAAAAGATTCAGTATTAGCTGCAATTCCTTCCCTGAACTTCGTGCTCACACTGAGCTTAGGAGTCCAGCTGTATAATTGGCTGCCCATAGCTAGGACTGCATGTTCCGTGTCAAGTTCATTTCGAATTGAAGCATTGTTTTTTTAAAGACAGAATGATATTTAAAAAAAACAATGGGGCAGTTTGCTGCAATTGTCAACCTTCTCCCTGTTAATGGTGTTATCCAAAAGCGTGTCTGCAGAGAACAGCCTTTCAGACTGCAGAGAGACAACCAAAACGTAAGGTTTTGTTTACTTTACAGTTTTAGGCTTTCGTTAAATATTCTGGTAGTTTTGAAAGCAAGAATAGCATAGTGTGTACTGTTATTCTTACCATCAAAAATACCAGAACCTCACAGCTCCTTTATGAGAGTACCCATGATGTACAGTGGATATAAAAAGTCTACACGCCCCTGTTAGAATGTTAGGTTTCTGTGCTGTAAAAAAAAAAATATGTCAAAAATAAATCATTTCAGAACTTTTTCACCTTTAATGTGACCTATAAACTGTACAGCTCAATTGAAAATCAAACTGAAATCTTTTAGGTAGAGGGAAGAAAAAAAAACTAAAATAATGTGGTTGCTGAGGATGTAGCTGTGTTCAGAATTAAGCAATCACATTCAAAATCATGTTAAATAGGAGTCAGCATACACCTGCCATCATTTACAGAGCCTCTGATTAACCCCAAATAAAGTTCAGCCGCTCTAGTTGGTCTTTCCTGAAATTTTCTTAGTCGCATCCCACAGCAAAAACAATGGTCCACAGAGAGCTTCCAAAGCATCAGAGGGAGATTATTGCTAAAAGGTATCAGTCAGGAGAAGGGTACAAAATTATTTCCAAGGCATTAGATATACCATGGAACACAGTGTAGACAGTCATCATCAAGTGAAGAAAATATGGCACAACAGTGACATTACGAAGAACTGGACGTCCCTCCAAAACTGATGAAAAGACGAGACGAAAACTGGTCTGGGAGGCGACCAAGAGGCCTACAGCAACATTAAAGGAGCTACAGGAATATCTGGCAAATACTGGCTGTGCGGTACATGTGACAACAATCTCCCGTATTCTTCATATGTCTGGGCTATGCGGTAGAGTGGCAAGACGAAAGGCTTTATTTACGAAGAAAAACATCCAAGCCAGGCTACATTTTGCAAAAACACATCTGAAGTCTCCCAAAAGCAAGTGGGAAAAGGTGTTACGGTCTGATGAAACCAAGGTTGAACTTTTTGGCCATAATTCCAAAAGATATGTTTGGCACAAAAACAACACTGCACATTACCAAAGGAACACCATCCCCACAGTGAAGCATGGTGGGGGCAGCATCATAATCTGGGGCTGTTTTTCTTCAGCTGGAACTGGGGCCTTAGTTAAGATAGAGGGAATTATGAACAGTTCCAAATACCAGTCAATATTGGCACAAAACCTTCAGGCTTCTGCTAGAAAGCTGAACATGAAGAGGAACTTCATCTTTCAGCATGACAACGACCCAAAGCATGCATCCAAATCAACAAAGGAATGGCTTCACCAGAAGAAGATTAAAGTTTTGGAATGGCCCAGCCAGAGCCCAGACCTGAATCCGATTGAAAATCTGTGGGGTGATCTGAAGAGGGCTGTGCACAGAAGATGCCCTCACAATCTGACAGATTTGGAGTGTTTTTGCAAAGAAGAGTGTGTAAACCTTGCCAAGTGAAAATGTGCCATGCTGATAGACTCATACCCAAAAAGACGGAGTGCTGTAATAAAATCAAAAGGTGCTTCAACAAAGTCTTAGTTTAACGGTGTGCACACTTCTGCAACCATGGTTTTTATATTTTTTCTTCCCTCTACTTAAAAGATTTCAGTTTGTTTTTCAATTGAGTTGTACAGTTTATAGGTCACATTAAAAGTGGAAAAAGTTCTGAAATTGTCTCATTTGTTTACAGCACTTTACAGGGGTGTGTAGACTTTTTATATCCACTGTAGGTATGAAGAGAGCCTTTAAGGACATCTGTCAGCAGATTTGCATCTTTGACACTGGCTGACCTGTTACATGTGCGCTTGGCAGCTGAAGACATCTGTGTTGGTCCCATGTTTATATGTGCCCGCATTGCTGAGAAAAATGGTTTTAATATATGCAAATGAGCCTCTAGGAGCAACGGAGGCGTTGCCGTTACTCTTAGAGGGTCTGCTCTCTGCAACTGACGCTCCCCCGAAAGCACGGCTACTGAAGTGCAGCAGGAGACTTTAGGAGAAATCAGGGCCAGGTGTGATGACGTTTTTACAGCCTGGCCCTGTCAAAGTGCAGAGGATGTAACATTTGCAGAGAGAGCAGAGCCTCCAGGTGTAACAGCAACACCCTCATTGCTCCTAGAGGCTCATTTGCATATATTAAAAAAAATTATGACAGATGCCCTTTTTAACCCATAATAAAGCAACTTAAATAAACTGCAATATTGCAAGTATTAAAATAGAGCTTTTTTTTTATTAATGGAATAACAAAAGTGCCTCTTTTTAAATAGTTTTCAAAATACACCTGTACAACTTACAATAGTATATCCAAAATAATTATGTACAAAATATGACCTTGTTCACACATGTGCTTCTGTCTAGTTAGGTATCAAGGACAAATTGCATTTATCTGCATTTAAAAAGTCTCTGTGGAAAGCGTGCACGTCGGAGGCGGACAGTTCAGATTTCCAATGCTATAAAATCAGTTTTTGAACCACCTCTAAATAAACAGGTTAAGATTTTGGCAAACACCTTCATAGCAGCCAGTGATGCACTCACTTGTGAGGTGGAGGGTATGCTGTGAAACCTGAGAGAAGTCAGCATAGCTAGTGCGTGATCACCGGGATCTTATTAAAAAACGTCCCATTATTCCAATAAAGGCATCACGCTGATACTATCCATGTACGTAAAAATGGAAGCATATTAAAGGGTATATATCGGTTCAGTATTCAGACGGTTCAGACTATTTGGCCACGACCGATGTCCATTTGTGCACGTACTTTACACCCGAAACAGACAGAAGGGATCTCCACGCGGCCATTTAACAGCTGTTGAAGTGGTTGACTTGATTTGCTCTTTTGTGAATTTCTTCTAAAAATTCTTCTAGCTGTTCAATCAGCATTCGCTTTTTAAACCTGAAAAAAAGTAATTTTACACAGACTTCAGTAAAGGAGTTCTGAAAAAAAAAACTGATTTGAGGGTCACTGCATGCATGTCTGGGAAAGCAGTTAAACTAAACCTGGGGTGCTGCAGCCCCTAATCTATGTGCCCCCAGTAGCGAACTGCTCCACCAGCGCTGCCTCTGCTGTGACCGACTGCTGTAGTGGTCTTCTGGTTGGACACTCAAGCTGCCACTCAAAGCGGAGGGCGGGATTGTCGAGCAGCTCAATGCACAGAGCTGGGGGGGGGGGGGGCGGCAAACAGCAGGGGGACTTCCAGAGGACACTCGTGGGAGTGGCACACAACGTGTTAACCTTCTATTTCTGACATATAGAGAAAAGAATCAGCTCCCCCCAGGATTGGTATAATTGTTTTCCGTTACTGATATAGTGCCATCAGTTGTTTTGTGGGGGTCAAAACTGCCGACTGCCTTAAAGGGGTTTTCTAGGATTGTGGTCCTTTTTAGCTTTCGCCCAGTGTGTGGTACCTAATTTAGATAAACAAAACATACTCATCTACTCCCCGGCGATCTGTTCAGGGATCTTCCAATCCATGGCCTGCTTACTTGGAAGGTTAGTGGTACGGGTGAGATTGTGCGAAACAATGCTGCTAATGGTGTCCCTAAGAAGCACGTCACCCAACTTCAGGACATGTCATCGCTGAGGTGAATCGCTGACTGCAACAGTGACCCTGTCCGTACTTCAGCCGGAAGCAGATAGGCCTGAGGACTGGAAGATCGAACGGAGCCTGGACACTGGAATGATGGAGCAGGCGAGTATGATTTTTTTCAATAGATACCACATGTTCCGGGGGAAAAAGTTAAAAGGGTATTCCCATCTCAGAAAATGGGGGCATATCGCTAGGATATGCCCCCATTGTCTGATAGGTGCGGTCCCACAGCTACACTGAGATTGGAGGCCTGAAATTTGCGGAGGGTGCACTGCGCATGCACAGCTGCCTCCATTCAGTTCTATGGGGCTGCCGTAGTGCTCAGCTGTTTCCGCGGCTCCAATAGAAATTTAGGGCGGCTGCGCATGTGCTCCCATTCAGTACTATGGGGAGAGCGCTTGGTGGTGGCCGGACCTGGTGAAACCGTGTCCTCTGGCCAACACCTTCCCCACTCAGTTCTCTGTGTAGGTGTGGGTCCCAGAGGTAGCACCCACACCCATCAGACAATGGGGGCAATCTTAGTGGTATGCCCCCATTGTCTGTGATTGAATTACCCCTTTAAAAAAAAAAAAAGTTAAAGAGCCCCAATCCTGCAAACCCCTTTTCATAGCATTTACCTTGTGCTTACATACATAATCTGAAATGCTGTACAGAGATCACCATTCATACTAGACCTCATGGGGCTCACAATCTGTAGCTCCACTTCACACTACCAGACACACTAGGGCCCGTTCCAAATTAACCCCATCAGTGGGAGGAAACCAGAGAATGGAGAGAACATACAAATTCAAAGCAGATGTTGCTCCTGGTTGGCTTCAGTGCTGCCAGGTAATAGCGCTAATGACTGAGCCGCCGTGCACGGTCCACTGCAAGGACTGAACAGGTCTTCACAGTTTTTGATGTCATGTATATACCTTTTAAAAGCCAAATCGGGAAGTGAAGCCTAAGCGGTGGCATCAACTCCATCCAGCAGAAGCCATTTTGGACCAAAGTCCAGACCCCACTTTACATCAGACATGCGTCCCTTTATGTGGTTAATGTTAGAAATCATCTACTTATTTCACTCACTTATATATCGCTACTATATACCGCAGCTCTTTACAGTCATTGGCATCAACCTGTCCCCAATGGGGCTCACAATCTAAGTTCCCTATCAGTATGTCTGGACTGTGGGAGAAAAACGGAGAACCCAGAGGAAAGCCACGCAGACACGGGGAGAACATACAAACTCCATGCAGATGTTGGACAGATTCAAACCTAGGGGACACATTGTAGTTTAACATTTGTGTAGTTTTGGTCAATATTTAGTTTTATTATACAAAAATCTAGGATTTACGGAATAAAAAAAAAAATTTCAAAGGGCTCATACACAATTGTGATTGGTCCAGGGAACACGGTCTGTGTGTTGGCCGCTATTCCCCTAACACAAACGGAATATAGCATAGTAATATATCAGTCTGATAGCAGGGCACTCGCATTATGTCAGTACACTGCAATAGCCCCACAATCAGATAGAGACTGACTATGATAATTTACTATAACAGTTCCGAAAATGTTGCACAAAACACGAAACGCGTTTCCCGGGCTGATCACAGTGGTGTGTATGAGCCCGAAGACAGATGTTCATACTTCACAGAAAAGTTAAAGGGCATCTGTCAGCAGATTTGTACCTATGACACTGGCTGACCTGTTACATGTGCGCTTGGCAGCTGAAGGCATCTGTGTTGGTCCCATGTTCAGATGTGCCCGCAGTGCTGAGAAATATGGTGTTTTATTATATAAAGCCAGTGTCCTAGCTACAAATCTGCTGAAAGATTCCCTATAATTAACATTTACCATATGTCCACGTTATGGCGGCATCATTTTCAAATGTACTTTTACTTTTTGGAGATGTTAGCAGGTTTATAAGTTCTGCAGCATTTCTTAAAATTTTCAAAACTCATTGTTTTTTGCCGACAAACTCTGTTCTAAAATCGCCTACATATTAGAAAACCCCCATATATCACCACATTTTAAAAACGTCCCCCTGTGCTCAAAGCATTACAGAAGTTTAGTTTCTGAAATCTAAAGGGTTAAAGGGGTTGTGTCCCTAATGTATCCTGCCCTACAGATGGTTTTATCACTTTCCCCAAATGCCACCGTTTATAAAAACTGCTTTATTCTAAGGTTATTAGCTGCCCTGGCATGCTGTGGTAAATCTCTCGATATTCCGCTGGTGTAGGTTACATCCTGTACTGGAGTCTTGTAATGCACAAGAGTCATTGGTAAGAAGGAGGGGCGTGATTGGTTTCACATCATCTGCTGATGTCAGGACATCACTGCGCTAAAGCAGTAGGATTCAAGCATGGGGGATAAGAGAAAACTGCAAATGAGGTACATTTATTTGAAAAATCTCAAGGAGGAATGGGAGCTAGCGTCATTGATGAAAATAAACTTTAGGGTGAAAAGTAGTTTATGGCACAACCCCTTTAACACAAAATGGAGGTGAAATGTAACCACTTCGGGGGTCATTTATCAAACTGGTGTAAAGTAGAACTGGCTTGGTCGTCTACAGCAACCAGATTCCCCCTTTCATTTTCCAAAGGACCTGTCCAAAACGAAAGGTAGAATCTGATTGGTTGCTATGGGCAACTAAGCAAGTTCTACTTTACACCAGTTTGATAAAGGACCCCCTTTATTTTTGCAGTTTTTCAGTGATGAATGACATGAGACTCGCCATTCGACAAGGATTCTGCAGTTTTTAGAAAAATCCCATATGTGGTCCCAGTATGCTACTTTATGCACCCACCGGCCTCAAATGCCTTGTGGATTTTGGGTTCTCCATGTTAGGATGTTTTTCAGGCACAATTTCAGGTTTGCAGAGGCCTTGATGGGCTAAAACATAATATCCCCAAAAGCCCTCATTTTAGCAACTACACCCCACAAGTCATTTGTTTTGGGTGTAAGGGCGTTTCCAATAATCTGTATCTTTAGCTCAATGTTTTTCATTTTCACAAGGTGTAAAAGCACCCCATAAACTGTTAGACAATTTCGCCTGAGGATAGAGAAATGTGGTCATAAAATGGACTGGCTTTAGTTTTTATTGCCATTATATTGGGGTACATGGCTTTTTAATCACTTTATTCCATATTTTGAGGGGCAAGTTGTGCAAATAGCTATTCTGCCAGTGTTTTTTGGGGGTGCACCATGTTTGGTAAATAACTATTCTGCCAGTTGATATTATACAATACACATTTGGAATCGCCTATGTTTACTACCTTTGCATTACAAAAGTCATGTCAAAAATCATTTATATTTTGCATCTCTATATTCTAAGACCTTTTTTATTTTTCCATTAGGAAGGAGTGTTTTTTGCAGGACCAGTTGAAGTTTCCATTGGTGCTATTTTAGGGTACATGCGATATTTTGCTTACTTTCTAGTCAACTTTTCTGAGGCAGGGTGGCCAAATACCAATCCTGTCCATATTTAAGGGGGTTCACCTTTTAGGGTAAATAACATTCTGTTGATTGATACAATTACACCTTTATATGTATTTTTTTGCATTTTACTACTTTTGCATAATAAAATCCCTTTTATAAAGAAATAATTTGCAGTTGGCATCACCATATTCTAATTACTGGAGCACATATGATTATTTGATCTCTTTATACCAATTTTAGGCAGTAAGGTGATCAAAGAATTTTTCTTACTTGAAGTTTTCTTTTTTTTATATATATTTTGAAGACTTGTATCAGTGATTAGTGCAGTGCAGGTTTAATACACTGCAATAATTATCAATTATCTATTGCAGTGTGTTATACCTGTCAGTTTTACACTATCAGCAAGACCATTAAACCCTGCCTGTGGCCTGAGTAACTGGCTTCCAAAGGTGGCATACCCAGAGGCTACTGTTTGGCCTCCTGTCACCGGGACCTCACAATCACATTGCTGGATGCTGAAGGCTAGACAGAGGGAGCCCTTTTCCTCTATCAACCACTGAGATGCCATGGTTACTACTGAACGCAGCATCTAAGAGGTTTAAGCTGCCAGGATCAGCGCTAACACCAATCGTGGCATTTACAGCAAGGTATCAGCTGTATGTCATCAGTTGCAATCTGTCACATACATACTGTTTTCTCGGTCCAGTTTTAATATAGTGCAGGGACAGGGATGTTAAACATTTTTAAAATGTATCGTATTAGGGTAAGATGTTTGGTTTGTACAAGGAAACAGGACGTAAAGAACGTTCAGAGTTTTGCCAAGGATAGCTTGTCTTCAATCTTCAGTTCTACTGAGTGCTGAAGATGCCTGTGTGTACCTACCTCAGCCCCGGACTGTCTGTGCCCTAAATATCACTGCCCATCGCCCCCAGCCTATCTGACTTCATAGGCACATAGGCGTCACTTTCCTAGTACAAAGGAACATCTTTCCATTAAACAGTATATTGCAAAAAAGTTTAACACCATTGTCCTTACACTATGAACTGAAACATTTAAACTTTAAAGAAGCACTCCCACAACGTTTTTATTCTCTGAACTGTTTCCCTCCCTTCTGATCCGCTGAGTCCTCTCCCACTCGGTACCAGTCTGGCAATAAGTTAGTCATGTTTTTTGTACTTTTTTGCCATCATATTATGTATGTAAACCACTTCATATGTAGAGCATTATACAACTAAAATCTATAGTGTACACGCAAAATGTCACTGCTGCAGCTAGGGATGAGCGAAAAGACTTCGGATAAAACATCCGAAGTCAATTCGCATGAAACTTAGTTTCAATACTGTACAGAGCAAGCGCTCCGTACACTATTATAATGCATGAGCCAAAGTTATTACATCGCGAAGTCTCGCAAACTCTGGTTCGGTTCCAAGGTACCACTCCTTACAGTATTGAAACTAAGTTTTATGCGAATCAAATTTGGATATTTCATGCGAAGTCGATTCGCTCATTCTTAGCTGCAGCATTGATTACACCAGCTTTTCTGAAGAACAAAGCGCCACTCACCTTGCCGCCTCCTTGATAACATTCTGCAGGAAGATGAGACGTGTTTGCAGACTTCCCTGTACTTCTCTTAACATTGCAAAAATGGTCTCATACTCTACAAGAAACAGATACCACATATATTACTACAGGAGAGAAAGGAAATACCATGTTCTTCCACCCATATCAAGATAGGTCATTAATATATTGGTGGAGGTCTTACTCTAGGCATCGCTAATCTGCATCCCTACGGATTTGGTATTGACGACAGGTTATTGATATTTAAAAGGGGTTGTCCAACCTTTAACTAATGGCCTATCCTCAGGAAAGACCATCACTAGCTGATCGGTGGTAGGGTCATACACCCCACATCCCTTCCAATCAGCTGTTTTGGTGTAGCTCCATTCGTGGAAGTCAACACCAGAACTACCTAGCACCGTTAACCTTGTAGTGGAGGGAACAATTAGTACAGCTCTGCTCCCGTTGACCTCAATGAAATCAGCGCTGCTTCCAGGTACCACTAAAACTGAAATTGAGCAATTCAGCTTGTAAATTGGCACCACTTCTACCCTATGGAACTATACCGAATTTTTCATCTATGCATAATGTGCACATCAGTTATACAGGAAAGTTCTGTTGGAGTTGCGCATTACAGATATGGCCTTAGCAAGATATTGTTTTCCTGGATATGGACATCTGAGACATCCCAAAACGGTATCCATTGCAAAAAGGACGACTCGTTTAGTGGAAAACCTCTAATGCAACCTAAAAGGTGGTTTACATGTTTTAATATAGTCCACCATAAAGGGGACCTCAGGATGTACCATATGTACACTTACTTCTTCCAGGCTTCCTGATCTCTTTCATTATTCGACTTTTCAACTCTACATTGACCTCCTCATGGCTCCGACATGGCCGCAACCTCCTGATCTTGAGTGAAAAAGCAGCAGTGTCATTTCCAAAGCAATTTTCCATATCTCCAGGTGCCTTTAAATTTCCAATAAATATATCGGAGTTATTAGAACCCAAGCTGTCGGTGTCCCCATCTTCTGTGGAATCGTCAGCACTTTCTAGAGAGTTTAGGGAAATCTGGGACAAAGTCTCATACTGGTCTGAACTATCCATGAACACATCTGTGGAGAGCTGGTCTTCTACGTGGTTTTCTGTATTTTCTGTTGGCAACATATTGTCATGCAAGCCAGGATCTTAAAGAGAGAGAAAAAAAAAAGTGGGTAAGTATCGAATATTAACCTAAAAAAGTCCTGAATTCTTTAAACTGTTTAAAAGTTATGTTTTCTTGATAAACAGCTTCAAACCCTTGCACAGACAAGTTAAAGACGACCTGTCATGTGTTCCCAACAAGGCGGCCACCATTACCTTGCTGTACCTGCCGCTGCACACATTCTGGTGCTCTTTTTCTTCCTAGGCTCCCTCCACACACAATCCCAAGCAAGATATTGCCAGTGGTTTTACCTCCCAACATGCTATTCAGGCCATGCACTGGCAAGGGAGTACAATTCGAGGAGCGAACCAGAGCTCCTACACAGTCGTCAAAGCCATGCCCATACTGTAAACGTCTTGCATACATTTCAATCCCCTGAAGAAACCATAACGATGTACGCTGAACGTTTGATTATGGTGGGATCTTTAACCAGGAGTAGAATTGTTACACCATAGAGGTTTCCATTTGATTATCTTTGCGTCTATATGCTGCTAACGAATGCGAGCAGAGCTGCCATTACACAATGGACGGAGAACTTTATCAGTGTATAGTTTTCAGTACCGGTCACTACACAACACAGCTTATCTGAGAAGGTGCGGGTGTCAGATCCCTACTGATCTGAAATAGATGACCCATCATTAGGTCATCAATATCCAAATCCCAGAATACACTTGAGTTTCATGCATCATCTTTTCACGTTCACCTCTGGTTTTGGATATTAGATTTGGTGAGGTTTCTGCTTATGTGATTCTTTGCTTTCAAGAACGCAGGTCATCAAAATCAGATTGGTGGAGATCATACTCCTAACACTTCTGCTGATCAGCTGTTTTCAATACCTGCGGTGCCCGAAGTGCACAGCTCGGCACACTGGAACGGTCATTCACTTTAATAGGTGCGGTGCTGCAGTAACCAGACACGGCCATTACGGTGTGCCGTTCTGATATCTGGTTCTGGCTCCAGAGCATGCGAAAACAACTAATCTGCAGAGATGCCTGAAGTGGGGCTTCTGGTCGTGGCCGGGTACGGTATGTGTGGAGATCCTGCCTTTACTAAACCTCAATAAGTAAAACAGCCCTGTAATTAAAATCTTCAGTGCCTGTCTACAAAAGAAAGCCTATCTTGCATGCTTCAAGTGGCCAGCAGAAAACTAGAGTCTTGAATAGGTTGTTCGGACTAATTAAAGAGACAATGGTAGGCAGCAGTGAAAAAACAAAATACTCACTCGCTTTGCAAAATGCCCTTCTTTCCAGAGCAGCGACACCTGACGAGCTCGGAACGACAGGGACCCGTTCTTGATCACGGGAGGGCTGCAAACAATCAATAGCCTCACTGCTCGGGTACGCAAGAGCCGAGTCTCAGCAGTGATGTGCCGTTCTTGCACATGTCATTGTTGAGGACAGCGAGTACCTGAGGTGGTCTTATGACCTTAACTGGTTCCTGTCACTTCCAGGCCAGTGGGGACTGCAGCACTGGAACAATGGGCAATTTGAAAGATTAGTTTTTTTGTATTTTAACACGCTGCTTCCAGTCTTTTTTTAATTAAGCTGAGCAACACTTTTTGTAAATTGACAAGCATAAGGGTACTTTCACACTTGCGTTGGTGCGGATCCGTCTGTTTATTTGCACAGACGGATCCGCACCTATAATGCAAACGTTTGTATCTGTTCAAAACCGATCCGTTAGGCTCCGCCTCTTCAGACGGATACCAAAATGCTGCATGCTGCGTTTTGGTGTCTGCCTCCAAAACCGAATAGAAGCGTAACGGAGCCGAACTGATGCATTCTGAACGGATCCTTATCCATTCAGAATGCATTGGGGCTTAACTGATCCGTTTTGGACCGTTTGTGAGATCCCTGAAACGGATCTCACAAACGGAATCAAAAACACTAGTGTGAAAGTACCCTAAGAAAGAAATGAGCTAAAAATAAGTACACTAAAAACCCGAATTAAACGTGTAACTTTCTGATTATACATTCGCCACAATTATGGGGCTACTATTACTTATGTAGATATAGGCAACTACAGTTTAATAATTGTTTAATACACCATTTTGCCAAAGTGGTACATATTCCACTAGTAATATTCTTAAAAGTTACGACACCCAAGGAGAGACCTTTAAATATGCTTTTCTGGAGCCGATACTTTAAAGGGGCTGTCTCACCTCAAATTGCATTTATCATGTAGACAAAATTAAAACAAGCCACTTCCTAAAGTATTGTTATTATCCATATTTCTTCCGTTGCTGGCTAGACTCATTTTTCCATCAAATTATACACTTCTTGTTCCCATGGTTACGACCACCCTCCAATCCCGCATCAGTGGCCGTGCTTGCACACTATAGGAAAATGCGCCGGCCTATATGAGCTCCCATGGTCCTGGCCACCAGAAAAGCCAGAGCTCTTTTCTATAGTGTGCAAGCACGGCCACTGATGGTGGATTGCAGGGTGGTCATAACTCACAACCATGGAAACCAAAAGGAGTCCAGCCAGTAAAGGAAGCAACAAGGATAATAAAATTACATTAGTAAGTGCCTTGTATTAACTTTCGCTACATAATAAATGCCATTTGCTGAAGTAAGACGACCCCTTTAAGCTCGACACACAGTGATTATGTAAACAGGCTGTGAACCAGGATTGTATACATACATTTATTTATTGCGCCTGGTTTTTGCATGTCTGGTGAAGTCTGGGTTGCAGGAGATGGCGGACTTTTCCCTCCTATGTGGTTGTTTACAAGTGCAGACAGAGATTTGTTGGATAACAGTGGAGACATACACCGCCTCCTTTTTGGGATCCCCAGCATGTTAGGTTCGCCTGGTCGCTTGTGCTTGTTCTGATGACCTGACACAAACTCATCAGCTTCATCAATCATCATCCCCTGGAGACAAAATGAAAACAGCGTTCAAATATCCATTAGGTGGAGATTATCCGATGCATAAACAATTAGAAAAATGCAGAACGGGAATAAAAAAAAAAAAAAAAAAAAAAAGTGTATTGGAATTTATCAAGCCCAATGAAATGTAGATAATAAATCTTAAAATTCATCACTGACAAAAAAAATATATCTTTATACCATGTAAAAACATTCCTTGAACGCTTCAGTTTCAATTTAACACAACTACTTCTATCCTGAAATAAAACTTTCTGGACACCATCATCAAGATACAGAACAATGAGACGGAGACATCACTACCAGAAACCAACTGGCTGCACAGCTTCCACCCCAAACACATACAAAACTCCATCTACTGTATTGTAGATGAAGGGAAAGCTCTGCCTGTACTGAAACACTTTTGCAGCCATAACCACAACAGTACAGCGGGTACAAGCTCATGACGACCCTTGACACTCCGGTCAGGAATTAATCTGTCGCATGGATTTATGTCCTTCGTCAGGAATTAATCTGTCGCATGGATTTATGTCCTTCGTGGACTGTATAGATATCAGGACCTCATCTGTAACTGCTACAACAATTCAGTGCTACAGATGCTTGTTTCCCCCTCCACTCATGGTGACCCGCTTTACATCAGTTGTCTCCTCTACTTATGTATTTTTGGGAATAAATATGTGAATCTTCAGATACTGTCTTATAACATCCTGAGAAAGACCTGAGTAGTCTCAAAAGATTGCAATTTGGTCATTTTTTTCAGCTAACCACTGAGGAATCTAATTTTAATAATTCATCACTGATTCTTTTTCCAAGTCCTCAATAATCTAGACAGGTGTCTCTGATTCAACACAAATAACCACACCAGAGCAGCGTCTGTTACAGCAATAATCACCAATATACCGTATTTTTCGCCCCATAAGACGCAAAAATGGGGGGGGGGGGGGGAGATGAATGAAGCAGGCGGTGCAGGCACGTGACGTCAGTGAGTCACGCTGCCGCCCACCCGACCTGCGTTCTACAAAAAGCTGTTGTGAGTAGATGTACAAGTGATATACAAGTGAGGGGCAGCTTTAATGAACTTGATTTGAATAAAACATTTTTTGTTTCTATAGTCCGGCACTGGAGCGGCAGGGAGGATCTGTGGATGACATTTTTATTGGGGACATCTGTGGATGGCACTGTCAAGCGGTGGGTGGTTCTGTGGATGGCACCGTTATGGGGAGGGGGATCTGTGAATGCCATCCACAGATCCCGCCCCCATGACAGCGTGCCATCCACAGATCCCGCCCCCATGACAGCGTGCCATCCACAGATCCCGCCCCATGACAGCGTGCCATCCACAGATCCCGCCCCCATGACAGCGCGCCATCCACAGATGCCCCCATGACAGTGCACCATCCACAGATGCCCCCATGACAGTGCACCATCCACAGATGCCCCCATGACAGTGCACCATCCACAGATCCCCCATGACAGTGCACCATCCACAGATCCCCCCCATAACAGTGTGTCATCCACAGATCCCCCATAATAGTGCCATCCACAGACCACCATTAGTTCAAAACCCACCAAAAGCACACCTTTTGGGGGAAAAAAAAATTTTCTTCTTATTTTCCTCCCCAAAAACCTAGGTGCGTCTTATGGGTCGAAAAATACGGTAATTCTTTTTTAAATTTAATATCTGGATTGAAAATACCATAGCGTTGAAATTTTTACCTTTTTGTCCAGTTTAAAGGGATTTCCAAACGTATGCAGTCTCTTGGGCTGATCAGCATCCAGCTCTCTTAGTGGTGAAGGGATATTCTTTAGATATTCTTGGTAGTTTCCCATCTGGACTATAGGTATACTGTGTATCTGATCTGTGGAAGGATGAAGATGCATGTGTATACAGTACAAGCCAAGTATATAGTCAGGGCCAACAGAGAAAAAATGAGGCTACTTTTATTAGACATTTTTCTTAGTTTTACATATAAACTTCAAATAATTGATGGAAAATCTGATGTTGGATCCCATAGGAAAAAACAAAACCATGATGGGCTGATGAAGAGTTACACAGGTGACGTCTGTTTGCTTCTCATGGAAATAAAGAGGATCCATTATAGTTTGTTTGCACAAATCATTAGTTTATGTGAATACATGTAAATCTGTAACATGGGCCAGCAACATTCCCTTATCTTCCAGCAGCCTGAAGGCTCTAACTGTTCAGAATCTCTAGTACACAGCATGACACAATGGGGAAGCAAGCTTGGAGAGTAAACTGGAGCTGCAGAATTTTCTGCCCTCAGTATTTACATCCAGTATTTGCCAGAATGGATCTAAAAAGGCTTAAAGGGGTCGTCTCCCTTCAAGTGGCATTTATCATGTAGAGAAAATTTATGCAAGGCACTTACTAATGTATTGTGATTATCCATATTGCTTCCTTTGCTGGCTGGATTCATTTTTCCATCACATTTTACACGTCTCATTCCCATGGTTATGACCACCCTGCAATCCATCAGCAGTGGTCGTGCTTGCACACTATAGAAAAAAGTGCCAGCCTTTCTGGTGGTTGGGACTGTTTTCCCCCCCATAGTGTGCAAGCACGGCCACTGCTCTGGTCGTAACCATGGAAACGAGCGGTGTAAAATGTGATGGAAAAATTAATCCAGCCAGCAGAGGAGGCAATATGGACAATCACAATACATTAGTGAGTGCCTTGTATTACCTTTCTCTACATGATAAATCCTATTTGCTGAAGTGACAAAACCGCTTAAAAGGATTTCTGTCACCACAATTTTTGCTATTAAACAGGCTGACATTATACATGTGCAAATGTCACCTGAATTTAACTCTGCTTTTTTTTTTTAAGTATGCCCCCGTTTTTGTGCAATTATAACTTATTATATGCAAATTAGCCTCTAGGAGAAGGGAGGGCATTGCACCTGCTCCTAGAGGCTTCGTTCTCCCACCTCATTCCACACCCTTCTACTCTTGATTGACAGGGCAATGTTTGTCTCCTCCTGCGGGCCGTCTGCCGGGGAAATCTCGCTCCTGTGCCGTCCCGCTCAGTATTCGGCGCAGGCAGGAAGCCGGCGAGCGTCCTTCACTCACTATGCCTGCGCTGAATACTGAACAGGACGGCGCAGGCGCAAGATTTCTCCGGCAGACAGGAAGAGACCAACGTTGCCCTGGCAAAAGTGGAAGGGCGTGGAATGAGGTGAGCGAACGGAGCCTCTAGGAGCAGGCGCAGCGCTCTTCCTGCTCCTAGAGGCTAATTTGCATATAATAAAAGTTATAATTGCACAAACTGGGGCATACAAAGAAAAAAAAAGGAGAGTTAAATTCAGGCGACATTTGCACATGTAAAATGTCAGCCTGTTTAAATTGCGAAAATTGTGGTGACAGAAATCCTTTAAGTCTATAATGTTACCAATGTAATTCTACAACTGACCACTTAAAAAAAAAAAAAAAAAAAAAAAAAAGTTCTCATTAACACATTAAACCATCTCACCTTCATCTTGTCCACTGAAAAACCTGCGTGATGACTTAAGGAGATTTGCCCTCATTCGGGTGAGGTGATCCAAGAGATTCGTTCTAGAGATGTCATAGGCATTTCTAAATGTCTGTGGTTTTAGGTCCTGTATAAAGGAAAAAAAAAAAAAAAAAAACAACAAAACACACATGAGAACGTATATTGGATGCTAGAACGCACCACATCAGATAAACGTCAGAGAGACAGACCTTATGCAGCAGGGCTATCTGGAAGCCAGCAAACTCCTTCATGTTCAGTTCAATCATTCTCTGCGGCATTTCTCCTGTTATTTCCTGCAGTAACTGCTTAAAATCCTTCCTCACGGCCAGTGACGGTATATTTGTGCCATTTCTTACTTTAATACCCGTTTCCTGTGGACATTTTTTCCCAATGGAACCGATCACTCGATCAGATTCCATCTTCGCCTAAAGTAGAAAAGGGCCATTAGAAATATATCTATACACATTGTTTTTATGACAAGTATGAAACTTTTCCAAATCACATGCTGGATTTCAAAGTTCATTGTTGGCGGAATCGCTGAAATTCCAGCAAGTTTTTTGTTAGTTGGTTTGTTAGGCACCCGATCAGATTACTCGCCGTGTGTCAGCCAACTAGGTCATTACACAGTGGCATTCACTCTATAACATGGCGTCTGGCATTGTACTACTCCAGATCAGAAGTGACAGATACAGACAAGTTTATCACCCCGTACCTGCTGGCTGAGTTTTTTGAGGTAGGAGACAACACTATAACTCAGTCCGTACTCCATGTTTTCAGGTATAAGGTTTGGCGCACCCATCATCCTTAGTGCTTTCTTTAGAGGCTGGAAATGAAGAGAGGAAATTAACAGCACATTGAGGGAGGGCTACATGTAAAGCACAAAACACTGACGTGACACATACTCCAATGTAGTAAGGTGGCATGGTTTTCACATAGCTCTCAAAAAGTTGCCTCCACTTCAGAGAAGGTTTGGCCTTGTGGATTTTAAACAAGTCACCTGTAAGGAAATAAGAAGATGGTCTTAGGTTTACTTTCAGTTAAAGACTCAAACTCAAAACGGAAGTTGCGCATTAGAAACTGCATTTTTTAATAGTTCTCATAAAACTAATCTACCATTTTAAGTCTACAGCTCCTGGGCCGACAACTTCGAGGGTACAGACACAAATAAGCAGTCATTTTTCAATCTGTCATCTACTTCTTCCTAAAGCCGATCATACACATTACACCTCACACACACAACCGTATGTATTCTGCGGACCGCAAAATACAGATGTCCAGTTTTTTTTTTTTGCAGACCCATTGACTTCAATGGGTTCGAGAACTGCATTATGCAACCAAAAACGAGACATGTTTGTTTATCATTCCCACATTCGTATGCAAACCCATCGAAGTCAATGGGTCTGCAAAAGAACGAAGGCAACACAAGTCATCTGCAAAATACATATGGTCATGTGCATGAGGCCTTAGATAAAAGTTTGCTGATGATTGGACAGCAGTTGAACATCTGATGAACTTCATTTCGCAGACAACCTACACATTTTAGTCCATATTGGCCAATACAGTTGTTTAAAATGACCATACATGTTCCATAAAACCAGATGATGAATGAAAGATCTTTAGTCCGACCAGTGGAGAAAAACACGGTCAACTTCTCTTCAGACAATAATAGTTTATCATTGAGCGGCTAAAACAATCATTTATTGGTAAATTTCACTGAAACCAACGTTTATTGAAACCGTTCATTTCTATCAACTTTAGACTAATGAGTATGGCAGCTTCACACAAGCATAAGTATGTAGAAGGGAGTAGGACTGCAGGATCATATTATGCAGGAGCTGTTTGTAGCTCTGCTATACAGCTGCAGATACACACTGACTGGAGATGTGCAAGACTTTGGCAAAGTTAATCTTAGATGTTAGACTCCTTGGAATTGTTCCCTCTAAGCCAGGCATGTCCAAACTCCGGCCCTCCAGATGTTGCAAAACTACAACTCCCATCATTCCTGGACAACCTACAGCTATCAACCTACAGAAGAGCATGATGGGAGTTGTAGTTCTGCAACACCTGGAGGGCCAGAGTTTGGACATGCCTGCTCTAAGCGATCGAGCAGTGCAGCTCAGAAGCCGTTCCTGATCAGGGAAAGTCTGCTGCAGACTTCCTAAGCTACCCGCCTCATGATTAAGCAGAACCCTGTTGGATCACTGATTAATCATAGAGAGAACTGTGCAGCTGCACAATCCTCTCAATCACCAAGTTGAACTATCAGTGTTGCAGCAGACAACCAGGGTGCCTGGATGAGTGGCTAACCATCTGCACAATTATTAAGTCATCATTAACCCCCTTCCTTGCCCACCAGGGATACTGACACCAACGCATTCACTGCCCTAAACCACCCCCAAGACAGAAAGGGGGAATTTATCATGAGGGTAATATTTAAAGACAGTTTTCTTTGGGTCTGCGTTGGCATACTTTGCACTAAATTTCTCAAATGGCACATTATTCAATTTGGCTCATCTTTACAGCTGACACTTTTCTCTACAAATTCTAATGCAGTTTTCTGCACCACCTCCTACGGGAGGTTTTTTGTTATGTCCCAGTCAAATATGGAGAGAAACGCATTAACTTAGCCAAACTGCATGCACTTTTCCACCTGCTTTGCGACATTTTGAAGACAGAATTCTGGATAGTAGGGCATGAATTATTCCCTCATAGGCTTCAATGCCTTAAACCTGGATGCAGTTTTATACTACTTGCCTGGATACTATGTGGCCCTATGTGTCTGGCTTTAGAGCCAATTATTAGGGCTCTGTACTTTAATATTTATTTGATGAAGTTCTGTGCTGCCTACTTCAGAGAACAATGTCCTGGTCCCCAACTACTCCACTCATTAGCTACAAAGGCTTAGAAGGAACATGGATTGAAACAACAAAATGGAGCACATCACCTTTTTCTGAACCCCAACCCAGTCTTCTTCATGCCCCAATTATTGTGCAAGGTTACAGTGTGGTGTTCACATACATTTATATGGAAAAAGGTGGGATGAATACAACAATCCTCTGCTCTTTTAAGGCTAGTTTAACACTAGCGGCAAGGAGATCCAGCGGATGAACAGCCTGCCAGATCCATGCTGCCGCTCGTGCACACGTGGGGCCGGAGGTCCGCTCAGTCCCCATTGACGATAATTGGGGGGGCGGGGGGGAGTTCCGGCAGCAGCGCGGCAAACATGGCCGGAATAAAACTGACATGTTCACCCGCTGGAACAGCCTGCCGGAGCTCCTGGGTCCAGTCTTATGACAACTGTAAAAACAAAAAAGCCATTGTCTTAATTATTCGACCCTCTACATAAAGTTGCAGGTCAAAAACCTTGTTTAAAAAATGCTTTCTGCAGCTGAACACCTAAAAAATTATTATAATATTTTTCTGCTGAGTGAGTTGACAACAATGAACAGAACCATTTATATAGGGATAGTGTGACAGCAAACACTTACCTAATAAAGGAAGGAGTACAGGGTAGTTATAAGGCATCACAAAGAGGTTTACACAATTTAGGGCAGTGCTGGCTTTTAAGTAACCAAATGGATGGCCGAGCTCACTGTACTTCGCGCTGTTTACCACAAACACCTCGAAATAAAAAGATACAAAATGCAAATAGTTAATAGATTATCTAATATAAGGCTATATGGTTATGCTCACTTGAACTACACACTGCTTACTCTAGTTACAGGGGTGTTTTGAACCAACAGATTCCCTTAAAGTAAATCGTGTAAGTGACGCCGAGTCCAGTTAGGAAACTTCTGAGCATGAATATAACTACGTAACCGGACCACTTACTCTAGTTTAAGGGGGGGGGGGGGAGTTTGGAGCGGGCAGATTCCTTTTAAACAGCTCGTCGTATTAGACACTTAGACTACATGCACACGACAGTGAAAAATGGCCGTGTGACGGCCGTCTAAGTAATGGCCGTCACACGCCATTTTTAGCACCAGTGAAAGTCTATGGGACTATTCACATGGCCGTTCTTTTAACGGCCAGTGAATAGCATCCGACCAAAAATAGGACATGTCCTATTTTTGGCCGTTTCCACGGCCATGCGGACCCCATTGAAATCAATGGGACCGAAAATGTCCCCCATGGTTTTAAATATTGCTCCCATAGTGCCCCGCAGCCAAAAAAAAAAAAAAAAACACCTTATCCACTTGCTTGCGGTGTGGCAGTCTCTTCATTGAGCAGGACCTACGATGTGTGTAGTGACGTAACCACGTGGGAGCGCGCAGTGACGTCATCGCGCACATCACAGGTCATGTTCGGTGAAGATAGAAGAGACTGCTGCAGCGCGAGCAAGTGGATGAGGGGAGTTTTTGTTTTTTGGCTAGGGGGCACTAAACAAAAACAGCGGTGGGCCATTATGGGGGCATTTTTTAGATGGAGGCATTATTAAAGATGGAGACAGTAAAAAAATTCCTACAGTAAAAAAGCTTCCTTAAAGCTGGGATCCTACCTGGGGGCATTATTAAAGCTGGGGGCACTATAAAAATATTTACACTGTGGGAGACATTATGTTAGCTGGGGACAAAATAGGGTGCATTATTAAAGCTAGGACAGTAAAAAATTCTACCCTATGGGGGACATTATTTTAGCTGGGGGCCTACCTCCTGTGGGTGTTCTCAGAAAGGTGGTTCTAGAAATAACTGCCAAACAAATTCATCAATTTTTCTTGTCAGTTTTTAATGGACATGAAAAACGGATGCAAAACGACATTAAAAACGGACATGGACAGAAAATGGATGCACACACTGACGCAAAATGCCATGAAAAACTGACAGTGTGTCCGTTTTTAACTGACGTTTTTTTTCACTGTCATGTGCATGTAGCCTTAGATATAACTATAGAAAGTAGCGGTTACATGTAGTAACTGCTTCAAACCTAAAGGTCATAATAAATAAAATGTACACATACATATTACTGTAAATCAAGACCATATACACTTCTGGAAAATTACTGAAATACCACAAGAATGTGTAGTAGGACTCTGCAAAGGTGTTTTCACTGATAAGTGGCGTTTTTTAACTCTGATAAATTGTTTCTATATTTCTATTATTCATAGCTAATATTGGATTAGCCCAATGTAATTAATGAGTTCCTGTGAATCCAATCTGGGATTTGCGTAATCTAACTGTCCAGTACGTTTTGTATGTGCACCAAACAGGGAACAGTCAGATTATGGAAAAAATTAATGGGGTTTTCTGAGATTTTATTTTAACTAGATAGGTCATCGGTATCTGATCGGTGGGGGTCTGACACCCAGGACTCCTGCCGATCAGCTGTTTGAGAATGCTGCGGCGCTCCTGTCAGCACCACGTCCTTCTAACAGCTTTTCCTAGGCCAGTTAAGACCGTTTAATCAATCACGTGGCCTAGGAGCAGCTCAGCCCCATAGAAGTGAATAGGGATGAGTGCGACAGCAAGCACAGCCTCTAAACAATGTAAGGCGCTGTGCTTGGTGAGCAAAGAGAAGGCAGCGTCACTCACAGGAGCACTGATACCTTCTCAAAATGGCAGTATAAAAATCTCAGAAAACCCTTTCAAGCCTGCCTAAGGCCTCGTACCGATTCCTTTTGCTCACTGATGGGTGCTGTCTGCAATCTTCAAGGTCAGTACATGTACCCATTGATTTTAATGTGTCTGTTCACATAGTATTTTTTACTCACCGTGCGTCAGTGCAAAAAATAAAAATAAAAATACACTACTTTAGTCCATTATAATTTATGGATCTTTGAAAAACAGCAGACACAACATGAATGGCATCCATGTTTGGTCCGTTTTTTTACTGATCGGAGATACTTTGGGAATTCATTTTTGGCTGAGCACCGTGCATAGAGTACTGATGGCACACGGAGGGCAAAAAAAGACAGTTCACCGATAAAACTGATTTTGTCATGAACATCAAGCAGACATGAAAATGTGACCGAGGCCTAAAGAGGTATTTTTAAGGCACATTTAAAACTAAGGAAGTTGGGAATTGACCTGTTCAAGGTAATGAATCAATTCCCAGGGAACTGGTGCAGCTCATAAAAAAAAAAAGGGATTAGTTTCTAATCATTTATTTTACGCACTTTTACCAATCGAAGTTCCCCATCAGTATGTCTTCGGGGTGTGGGAAGAAACCATAGAACGCGGAGGAAGCCCACACAAACACGGGGAGAACCTACAAACTCCATGCAGATGTTGTCCTTGGTCGGATTCAAATCCAGGACCCCAGCGCTGCAGGGCACCAGTGCTAACCACTGAGCCACATCTATGTCCATCAGGGCCCCGCTGTGATAAACTCATTCACTGAGATGTGACTTATTTTCTATTTCTTAATTTTTACAGGTTTCATTTTAAGGAATATGATTGATCTTTACCTGCACACAATGCTATTGCTTGGAGATTTACAGGACACAGAGAGCCCTGTGATTCATTAGGACTCAGATTGTTGAGAAATAAAAGTCAGTGTCACCTATTGGTATTAACTTACAGGCCAGCAAGTATGTGGGGATTTCCTCTCCAGAATATACTGCGTCAGTGGTGATGGCTCCAATTCATACTTGTCAAATGGCAGCTTGTCAATAACCATTGGCTCAGAGTTGGTGCAAGAAAACTTCACAACGGGATGAGCAGTTCGAGGGGGCTGTTAGAAGAAAAGAAAATGTGTTCAAACACCAGAAGATTAATCTGCTGCTCATAACATCTATCCTCACTTGTATCTCGTTTTCTCAACATTCACACCTAACCAGTTGAAGAAAGGTGATCCGCAAAATTATAAGTCATGTCATATGTTAAAGCCCATTTGCGATGTGATTACTTTCTGCACTGCAATGTTATTCACAAGTTCTTCTAAACTTACTAGGGTCGGAGAATTCTGATCTGGCCAAAACGATTCTGGTATCGGCCAGTGGCCGAGCGGTACACCTGTTTTCGGATTCGGCCTCACGTAGATTAACTTCCGACAGCTGTGCCAAGGCTGAGGTCCGACTGGTTTGATGGTTTCAGTAATTCCATCTAAAACAGAAACACGTTAGAAAGGGAGAAAGCTTATGTGGACTCTGCAGTATGCAGACAGCGCACAGCAAGACAAGCCATGATTAGGAAAAACTAGTGCAGATGCCCGACGAGCTAAACCAGAGTAAGACGGAATTAAACCCAATCTATCCAGATAGAAAAGGAAAAAACTTGAAGGTTTATGGGCAGTCATGCAGGGAGAATCTCCATTATCGGTTATGCAAGAGAACTCAATGGTGGTTACAGAGAACACAGAAATCCACACGTACAAATCAGCACCGATCATCTATTGTTTTAGGGCTTTTTCATACGAGCGAGTTTCCCGTCCGGATGAGATGCATGTAGCAAACGCATTGCATCTGGACTGAATCCTGACTCATTTCAATGGGTCTGTGCATGTTCTTTACGCATCATCTTTGCATTCAGGAAAAATTGCAGCATGTTCTATATGTGTGTTTGTCAAGCAGCTCTGATTCCATAGAAGTTAATGGGGCTTGTGTGAAAAATGGAAGACATCCAAATGCAATGAGAGGGTTGCCGGGAGATGTAGACGGTTATTCTTCACGTACATGAAAAACGCCTTGCATCCGGATACAAAAAACAAACACTGAACGCAATAGGAGAAAAAAAACTGAATAAACTTGAGTGCAAAACCATCAGTTTTGCCCTAAACAGATCCTGACATTCCCTATCGCTTGTGTGAAAGAGGCTTATGGTAACTATTTCAGTACCATGGGATGGTTCGGCCGCATGAACCTTCACTAAAAACAAGCTGGCCTGGCAATCGGCTGATTGCATCCTGGTGGAAAAACCCCATTCAGGAAATAAGTTAATATATAGTCACGTCTTATGTTGGTATACATAAAATGGTAAATGTATTATCTATTCTAGACAGTGTGAAAAGTTTGTTCAATTCTTTTCAATGCACTGCTTCGGTAAAGGACAGATAGTTGAACATACCCTTCAAAATAGGATCTCAAAGATAAAGACTACAGCAGTGAGACACCTTGTGACGAGACCAATCTCGCCACATTGCATTGGAGAAACCTGGTTGCTCGCCTGCTGCCTTTGGACTATGGCCCCCTGTTAAAAGACATCTTTTTTACCTGCAGAAAAGCTTCATTCGTGCTTTTCTGCCTGGGGTTCGGTAGTTTTGGTTGAATGTGTTATACCCCAGATAGGAATCCCATGGAGCCCATTCGTATGAAACTGACTGTAAAGACTTTGGCTCCATGGCGATTAAACTGTATTCGTGTGGTCTGAGCGCCATTCACTTAATAATGTGCGCTCAGACCTGAGCTATCTGGGGATATGTTAAATGTATAGTTTTAATGTAATGTGTCTTACCTGGTGTATTTTATCAGTAATGCTTGTTCTGTGTCCCCATGTGCATAATGGAGTCTTGTCTCTGAAATGTCTGTGTGTATTGTAAAGGGTGGGACATTGTGTATTGAATAGTGATGTCTGTCCTATTGTCCCCACATGTGTATTGGCAATTTCCCTTTGTCCTGAGAGATAATTGAATGACTCCTCAATTGTCTCCAGGACAGAAGACATTGTGTATTCGTCTGCCTGTGATGATTGCATTACCCATGTAGGGTGATGGTATCACAGGCAGAGGGGAGGGATATGCTGGGGGTGTCTGTATTGTCCCAATGTGTGTGATTGGCTGCTGTATCCCGTGTCGCAGTCTTCCTTCTGGTCCCCTAGGGAGTGTCCACCAGGTGGGAGACCTGGATAAATACCAGGCAGGTAGCCGTTAATAAATGTGAGAATTCCTGTTTACCCTCAATACGGAGCCTCGTCTCGTTCTTGGGGGGATTCACTGTATGCTGTTAGAGACTGATTGCCAGGAGTGTAAGCTGATTGTCTGCTTTTCCTGTTCGTCTGCTAGCAGCTATTTGGGAGGTTCCAGTACGGGAGTTGGAGTGCTATTTTGTATCCAGTTCGGGAGTTTGGTGTTCTGCAGTAGCTGTGCCTATATCTCTGTAAAGGGGGCCGATCGCCTAAACGGTTTTTACCCCTTGTCTGCAGAAACGGTCCGTTACAATTGGTGGCAGCGGTGGGATAAGCAAGTGGCCCTGCGGCTGCCCTTTCTGGGAGAGCAGCCCCTGGATGAATGGGTGAAGGAACTAGAGCACCGGGTATGGCAGGAGCTATGGCTGGAGAATGCCTACCAGGCGCTCTGGTGGTATATGGCACAGTATATACCCTGGACAGCCGAGCATGACAAGCCAGAGGGAGAGGAGTTTGATGGTTCTGGCTTGTTATGGGAGTCCTTTGCAGAGCCTGACTTCGGGAGTCCTGCGCAGAACAGACTTCAGGACATTTTCTACGAGAGGGAGGCTAGGCATGACGGGGATGACCCCCATGAGGTAGAGCAAGACCTGGCTCACCTAGCAACCCTGGAGTGGGAACTGGAGCAGGACTACCGAGATCTCTTCCACTCCATTGGGAAGGCTCAGCAGGACAGCAAGGTGACAGATCCAGTTCCAGACCCATTCCGCTGGGAAGACATTATTGAAATTTACTGGGAGGAACCCCAGGCGGCAGGTGGAGATGGGACCGAGGTCTCTCCACCGGTATTGCAGGGAATTGGGAGCCTGAGCTCCATTCCCCAGCGGGAGATAGTGCAGGGAATTGGGAGCCTGAGCTCCATTCCCCAGCGGGAGATATTGCAGGGAATTGGGAGCCTGAGCTCCATTCCCCAGCGGGAGATATTACAGGGAATTGGGAGCCTGAGCTCCATTCCCCAGCGGGAGATATTACAGGGAATTGGGAGCCTGAGCTCCATTCCCAGCGGCAGGCTGAGCTACAGGGGCAGAGGTAGTTGTTCCTGCCCCACAGCAGCAGCGTGATTTTCTGGGAATTGGGAGCCCGGTCTCCATTCCCCAGTGGCAGTATTATTTGTTGGGAATTGGGAGCCCGGTCTCCAGTCCCCAGCGGCAGAGTAACCAGCAGGGAACAGAGAGCCCAGTCTCCTTTCTCCAGCAGCAGGACTCTGTATTGGGAGGAGAGACAGTCGGTCTCCCTCCACTGAGGAGGAAGGGAATGTCTTACCTTTAAAATGTCCTACACCGCCACTGTGGGCCATATGGCTCCGATACTCGCTGTGCTTGTAGCGTCATATGCTGTCCATCTTTTCTTCTGCAGCCAATCGCAGGAGGGGTCACCGAAAAGATGAACGGCACAAGACCGCTACAGGCACAGCAGAGCCCAGTGGTTGTGCAGAACAGTCGGTTTTTTTTTTTTGCCAAACATTGTCCCCTGCCAAACTTTACAAAATCATGAAGAACACCTTTAAACTATTTGTATTTCAAAAGGAGGTGGTGACATTTGAGAAGTAGCAGCACTGTCAGCGTGCAACAGCAGATAACTGCAATGCACATAAGCTGTCAGTGACAGGAAGGTTCCCTGGAAGACTGGCAGTTCTTGCCAATATGTAAGGTACAAAGTGCAGGGCATCCGCCGACTGTAGCAGAGGAAGTGAAGCGATCCAAAAGACCAAGTATGAGACGCTCCCTCCCCATAAAAAATATTGAACGTCCTCTGCCCCTCAGATTCCAGTCAAGTATCGTAGTGACTCCCCACCAGCTGGCCTGACAACACAGCACGGGAATCGCCACTTTTTAAAACCCAGATTTTAAAAAGCTCTCTTGCCAATATAAATCATTGATCACAGGCCGGGGAACTATTCTTTGAGGCTTATAAAGAGTGCTCAATCACCATGGTAACTTATTGGCAGGAAAGCACCACTGCAGCAGATCTGTATGCAGCCTTCCAGGGCACAAGATGTGTAACAGGATCTGAATGGTAGCAATGGGAGCCTGCTAATTTGGCACCGTACAACACAGGCTTAGGCAGAGCAATATAAAACCCATAACAACTCAATCTGCCCTTGCTGTGGTGTATTGCTGCAATGCGAGCATCAGCAAAACGGAGATCCTTGAATAAATGCTTGCTTAACTAGCTAAATATAGTACTCTAGGGTTTTGCTACATAGATGAAGATGTGCGGTGGCACTGTACGTGATATACCGTATTTTTCACCTTATAAGACGCATAAGTGGGGTGCATACTAATGAGCGCTTCCATTATGGAAACACTCATTAGTACCGGAGGACTTGGAAGCTGTGAATGCAGCGCTCCTCAGACTCTACTCATCGCTTTGTGGTCCTCGGCCGCTCACTGTGCAGTGACTGCGCACAGCGTGAGGACATCAGGACGCTGTGCACGTCGGGTCACCGCACAGCAGGCTGAACTAGAAGAGTGTGGATGTGGGGAGCAGCAGCGGTAGTGTCCAGAGCAGGAGAGGAAAGTTATTGTTTTTTTTTTATGTCTGCCCTGAGCCTAGGGGGTCATTCACATCAGGTTCTGATCTGAAGTCTGCTTGGGGTGGGTGGGGGAGCGGGTCATTCACATTGTGGGTCTGATCTGAGGTCTGCTTGGGGGTGGGGGTCATTTACATCTAGTGTCTGAATGGAGGGTTCTTATTCACATTGGAGCTGTGATCTGAGGTCTAATTGGGGGTCCTGTGAACATTGGGGGTCTGAGCTGAGGACTGATTAATATTGGAGGTCTGATTGCGTTTCTGAGGTGATGTCTGATGAAATTTTTTTTTCTTATTTTCCTTCAAAACCTAGGTGCGTCTTATAGAGCAAAAAATACAGTACGTTATAGGGCAGTGATGGGGAACCTTTAATAGAATGAGTGCCCAAACTGCAAATCAGAACCCACTTATTTATCACAAAATGTCAACACAGCAATTTAAAGGGGTTCTGCAGTCATTTTAAACTGATGATCTATCCTATGGATAAGATCAGAATCTGATCGGCGGGAGCCTGACACCCGGGACCCCCGTCGATCAGCTGTTTGTGAAGGCAGCAGCACTGGCAGTAGCGCTGCAGCCTTCTCGCAACTAGTATGACTGGCCTGGGTGGGCCTGGGCCTAAGCTCCGTTCACTTGAATGAAGCTTAGCCCCGCCCAGGCCAGTCATACTAGTTGTGACGTCACTGGGCCTGAGGTAAAACGCGAGAAGGCCGCAGGGCTACTGCCAGTACCACTGCCTTCACAAACAGCTGATTGGCAGGGTCCCAGGTGTCTGACGCCTGCTGATCAGATGCTGATGATCTATCCAGAGGATAGATCATCAGTTTAAAATTACTGCAGAACCCTTTTAACCTGAATACCAGTATAGTATACCTTCCATGTACTCCATGTATCATTTAGCTATAATATCCGGCCTACATTCAGTGCGCTGCCTGTGCTGTTCATAGCGCTGATGAATGGCAGGAAAAGTATAAGGCCTATTGGTACACCGTAGACTGTTTACAGGGTGATCGCGCTAATCTGGTTCTAGAGATTGGTGGGAGACTTAGCGCTCATACCGCCAAATATCAAAACTTTTGATTAACATATAAAGTTTAAAGTGTGTGTCACCAATTCTGGTGCACAGATGGCATGGGATGCTCAACAATTAAGATGTGTGTGCCTCTTAATAGTGGATCATCTGACACTAGTGGACCACAGGTTAAGACCTTCGTCTAAAACATCGTTCTTAATGAATTCCACAAAATAATGTATAAATTGACTTTTTTTAAATCATTCCCTCTAAAAACAAAATCACATTGAAATAACGGTATTTCAAGATCTGCAAACTACCTATTACGTCAAGGGGTTAAACTCCCCTTATATAAAATCTGAAAACCTCTTCTGGAAGTGACATGATCCTTCAGATGCTCTATTACAGAGACATCGCGTTCAGAGAAGAAAAGTCTACAAGGAGTCACCATGCCGAGGCTCGCAGTGTGACTCCGGTCTGTAGCACAGTCGCGGGACCTCTAGACAGGCTCCGCAGTGTGCATGGCGCCTAAAGTCCGTGCCACACGACAATATAAAGTTGCCAAGGTGACAATGTGACTCATTGCTAGTGACAGGTCAATTACAGGCAGCAGCAAGAGTAATCAGGTAACCCAGGTCTAACAGTGCTCATAGGCAATCGTGCCGGTCACCATCAGGCTCTGTTCTGATGAGGACAAGCTGGAGTATTTCGTCAGATTTCATGGGAGCGTACAGCTGTTGGTGAAGAGCATAGCACCAAGTACAGAAAGTCATACAAAATTCACTGCTGAATAACCAAGGCAGAAGAAGAACACAAATATACGTGCTAACCTTCAGAAAGAGGGGGATCAGGTCCAGATTTTTCAAAATTGATGACAACCCCACTTTGAATCTTTTGCACCAATGACTCCAGGCACTGGTTTAATGTCCGCTGTGAGAAAACACAATAGGAACGACCTGGCAAAGAAAAGTAAGTAGTTAAAGGGGTTGTCTCATCATGGACAATGGGGGCATATCGCTAGGATATGCCCCCATTGTCTTATAGGTGCGGGTCCCAGCGGTGGTACTATATCGAGTATGGACCCCCACAAGGTGGTGGTTGGAGGATTCTGGTCCAGCCACCAGCAAGCCGGCTCCCCATAGAAGTGAATGGGAGCGTACTGCACATGCATGGCCCCCGTTTTAATTCATTTCTATGGGGCCGATGGACATAGCCTCGGCCATTTTCGCCGGACCCATAGAAAATTAACCGAGTGCGGCTGCACTTGCGGGGCTCCATTCTCGATATAGGTGCGGGTCCCAGCCGTGGGACCCCCCACCTATAAGACAATGGGGGACATATCCTACACTGACTTTCCTACACTGCTAGTCATCAAAGCGCAATGTGGCTACAAAAACAGCAAAGTCAAACACCTTGTCCTGTTAAAACCACAGCAAACCTAAAAGCGGAAGAACTGAATATTTATTTTGGGAAAAAAAAAAAAGTATACCACTTTAGCACAAAAACAAAACCTAACTTGACTGGTTGCCTCATGCTGAAACGTCACATTTCATAATCTCGTTTATTCCCAATAAATTAAAGAACACTTTAATTATGTAAAAGTGTGACTGAATAATGCACTAAGGATTCGTTCAAGGGAATCCTTCACCAGGTTTATGCAGCATGAAGTAGTGATAGACACCCTGATCAGAGTCATTTACGTAGCGGTGTTCATAAAATCTGTTTATTACGTGTAGCCTGAGTTCTCAAAGTAAGGCGACATGCACACAACCGTATGTGTTTTGAAAAAAAAAATAAAAATAATGACATCCGGATGCCATTTTTTTTTTTTGAGGATCCAATGCCTAAAAGGACAATAGGACATGTTATATTTTTTTGCGGGGCTACGGAACGGACATGCGGACAGCATACGGTGTGCTATCCACATTTTTTGAGGACCCATTGAAATGAATGGGTCTGCATCCTATCCGCAAAGAAAACGGAATGGACATGGAAACAAAATACGTTCGTGTGTGCATGAGACCTAACAGGGAGTCCTTTATATTCCTGAGCAGCTGGCATTATTCTGCACTTGTGTTTTTTGTTAGTGGTGTTTTTCAGGCCTTAGCTGAAAGTCTATGGGAAATATGAAACGTAGCAAACACGAGTTTGTTTTTGTTGCTACTGAAGTTATTATTGTCTTCATGTAGCATGCTGTAGATCTTGCTCTTTTTACATTAAGGGGGGGGGGAATGCAGTAGGCAAAAAAGTTGGTTATTTTTAGAGTTTAAAAAAAAAAAAATAATAATATGACAGTGCAAATGTGCGTGTGGGGACCCTACTAGGCATCTCACGAAAGCAAGCCACACAACACCAGATACCTGATTTTACGAAAACCACTGCAAGCGAGACAAGAAACCGGGAGATTTCGCAGTTGGAGAAGCCACAGTCTAATCTGTGCTGCCAGTGCCATACAGTACAGGGGCAAGAGTGGAACAGACACAGATGTGTAAATATGGTCTTACGTCTGTATTATAGCAGTAATGATAGGACCTCTTGGACTTTACTGAACTGGACATAGCCTGTGACACTTACCACCTGTGACATCGCACATCGGCGTGATGGGGGACTCATCGACTTGAACGGTATTCATCTGGTCCTGCTCAACAGACGTTGCGCCCGGAAGGCGGAGAACTAAAGCAAATAGTCTCTGATCCCAACGAAAAGGCTCCTTTGTCAACTCACTTCCGGGCAATGGAGAGTTTAAAGGTAAGTGGAGCTGAGTAGAAAATACACAGTACGGGGCATACCATTACAGACAGGTTGAGAAACTTCAAAAAGAGTCAAAAACATGGAGTTATGAAACCAGCTACAAGAGTAAAGAGGTGCAGCGGCCCATCACGCTACGCCAGGCATGTCCAAACTGCGGCCCTCCAGCTGTTGCAAAACTACAACTCCCAGCATGCCTGGATAGCCTACAGCTATTAGGGAATGCTGGGAGTTGTAGTTTTGCAACAGCTGGAGGGCCACAGTTTGGACATGCCTGCCATACGCAGTTATATTCCCACTTGCCTATTCTAGAAGCCCTTTGTGGTAGCAGCCCATGATTTTGCAGCTTTCCTTTACACTTTCCAGCTCCATCGGATTTAAAGGGAATGGGGCACTGAATGTTTTTTTTCTGCCAGGTAAAACCAGACAGGGACAACAGGTTAATTTTCATTGGTGGCGCAGTGCGCCCTCCCCTCCTCCGCCCCTCTCTCTCTCCTCATTGGCAGCTGCGGCACAGGGAGAGAGTGACTCCTTCTCCCCTGTGCTGCTAGGGGAACATGGCGCGCGCTGACGGCAGCGCACTCCATGTTCTCTGATACTGGGCTGCGCAGTAGCGCAGCCTAGTATCGATAAGAGGGCAAATCCCGATACCGGGAGAAAAAGTATTGATTGGGTATCGATATTTCCATACCCAAAACAACCCTAGTCTGAACAGTGCAAAAGATGCAGGATTTATTTTATATATATTTTTTTTAAATATAGACAAGGACATTTAAAAATATCCAAAACTTCTTTAAAAATCTGTTGAATAAACATGTTTAAACAAGGTTGTTTTCTGATGACACATTCCATTTAATAAAACTACCTATAACTTTTTGGCCACAGGATAGAAGCCATGAATAAGGAAAACAGGATGCATTACAAAATACTCCCCGACACAGTAATATCTCATGCACACACAGTATTGTCACTCTACAAGCTTCATGTATAAAAGTGCATGAGGCAATACTGTACCGCCATATGCTGTATTCCATCCATATGTTACACCTGACATCATTTTATGGAGATTTTCCTGCATAATATTGTAGCATCTAAGGGACAATACCTCTAATGTGGTGCTATAAGGCACCATACCGGACTGTAGGGACTGACCGTACAGGCCCCCCACACACAGAGCTTTGTACATGAGACATAGCACAAGTTACTCACTTCTTCCTGCACGCCACTAGTTGATGTCAATTTACTTCCATCAGTTATTGCTACGATAATGGCAGGCTCCAAGAAAAATGGATTCCTTCCCTGTAGAAAGTTTTAAAAAAAATTTAAACTTTATCAAATACCTCTCCAGATTCAAAGGCTGAAAGATAAAGAGGTGAGAGATGTTAACCCCTTAGTCGCCAGCCTGTTTTGTGCCTAAATCACCAAGCGTTTTCCAAGAGCTATAACTTTTTTATTTTTCCATCTATGTAGCTGTATGAGGGCTTTTTTTGTGGGACAAGATATTTTTGAAGGCTCCAATTTAGGGTACACAGCTTTTTTAATAACTCTTTCTGGGAAGGAGGTGGCAACAAAAAAAAAAACAACACTTCCAATGAGTTTTTACCTTATAACTTGTGGTGTTCATTTTTCAGCATAAATCAAGAGATATATTTTTTCTGTGGGTCAGTACGATTACAGCGATACTAAATACAAATTTTTTTATGTTTTACCACTTTTGTGCAATAAAACCTTTTGTTTATTTTTAAAAAAAAAAAAGAAAAGGATTTTGCGTCGCTGAATCCCAAGATCCATAACTTTTTTTTTCTTTCTATGGAATTGTGTGAGGGCTCGATTTTGACAGGACGACTTCATCTAGTTTCATGAAAAGGAGGCAGCCCAGCTTAAGGCCCCTTAGTGACCGCTGCAAAAAGGCGTATTGGTGGTCACTAATGGGTTAAGGCGTTCATCTCATCCATGAATAAAAAATGTAAATCAGACATCATACAGTACAAGACAGTTTTTCTAAAATTTAGAACCAGCCCTGTACCTCACATGGATCCAGAAATCTCCCAACTCATTGCTACATTTGCTCTGCTAGATTCATTTCAGACTGGCAGCTCAGAGGGGCGTGTCCTTTCTAAGGGGCTTGATCCCTTCTACTGAAGCTGGTGGCAGTTAAAGAATGGAACAGAGCATGTGCTTCCATCTCAAGAACAAACAGCAGGTGGCGCTATACAGATAAATGTCAGTGAATAACTCAGTGGCTGTACTAAATTTTTAATTACATGCAGTTACAAAAGTATTCAGATCCAGGTGCTGGTTTGGAAAATGGAGAATATTTTTCATGGGACAACCCTTCTAAAATGTTCATACGGTCAGTATTTGTACGCCAAGACACACCTAGATCCATTATACTTCTCTGTAGGTTCCCTCCCGGTATTGGTTGACAAATACCGACCGCATGAAAGGTTCCTTGAGCAACGTTGCCCAGTTGGGTACTGTCCACGCATAGCACGGACAGCACACAAACTGAAGACTGACCCACTCAACTGAACGGATATATGTGACTTTCCTTCCACAGGAACCATCAGTCTCCGCAGAGAAAGTGGCAGCATGTTCTAGCTTTGTTTTTCCCCACAAGACTCACTCATGTAAATGAATTGGGGGTCCATCTGTGTGTGGTGCGTTTAAAAACTAGTCCGGTGCTTTCAGCCGAAATACAGGCAAGTTTACCATCGCCCAAGAGGCCTGAACCTTGAATTATCTCATGACCTGATGCATTTGAGGAGGGGAGACATGGTGGGGGGTTATAAGGAGGGCACAGTTACAAGATCTACACTATGGCATCACATAGGAGAGACGTCGGAGGAGTAACTTGTGCTGGCAATGGTTTCGCTACAGTGTCTTCACAGCAGGGACAACATTCGCTCAGGAATTCTCCAGACGTCTTGTAAGACAGTCTGCCTGGATTTTTAACGTGATGTCACGGCCGATATTCTGTACAGGGAAGATGCAATTGTTGCAGTCATTTATAGCTGTTCCTTGTAAGAAGAAAATAAAGTTGCACAGCAAACATGATTTTACTGGAACCGTCAGTGGGAGCAATCTGTCTGAAATATTCTTAAAAATAGCTTATGGCAAAGTGGAAAAACATGCATAGCTTATGGTTAAATTGCCCAAACTGCACATGTGCTCATGAATGTTCCTGTTCCTAGCCTGGAGGCAATTGCATTTATTACAGCAGTTTGCTCTCCGGAGCTGCCCTTCCTACTGTAGCTGGGGAGAGGAGGGTTAAAACCAGAGTAAGCCCCTTGTGTGGGGGCTATGGACACGCGCTTCGGTCATCGGGAATACATAAAAGTATACTAAATCACGTCCTGTTCTCACTCGTGTGCCTTCTCAGCTTAGTAAAGAGGACAAGCTTAAATACATGCTAGGAGTGCTTGTTGCAGGCGAGTCAATAGAAACAAGAGAATCAATTCACAAGCTGCAACTGAGTACAGAAAAGTCACCGGTAATATTCTGCCATCAGCAGATCCTGTTCTGAACAAGCAGACAGCAGAGTACACTTAGGGACCGCCAATATGCCTTTATAGAATGGTCACTAACGGGCCTTAGGTCTTAACGACAGCCTAGTCAAAGCATTGCAGGGGTCTCCCGTACAGTAGAGAGCAGGGGCTTGGCTCCTGCGCTAAGGGACCAGATTGGAAGAAGCACTGCTCAGGGTTGTTTAAGCACTTACATGCCACGGTCAATAGTGACCGCAGAATCATAGTCGGGGGATCAGCAACCTCTGGCACTCCAGCTGTTTTAAAACTACAACTCCCAGAATCCTCCTTTCACTTCCTATGGAAGTTACAAGAACAATCGTTCAAATGTGCATACTGGGAGTTGTAGTTTCACGGCAGCTGGAGTGCCTAAGGTTGCTGATCCCTGATCCAAGTAGTTTAGCGGGAGGAGCTCCCTTTTCCTCCCATCTGCACTTTGAATGAGATTTACATGGTTGCCTGGGGACTAACGAATGCCCTAGCCCTGCCTGCAGTGTATGCCCATCAGGCTGCGCCTCTGGCACACCTTGCTGGTGCTCGTCAGTACAGCACTGACAGTATAATGCATTGTATTGCATAAGGAGTACAGTGTATCATAAATGCAATCAAAAGATCACTTGTTAAAGTCCCTTTGTGAGACTAGTAAATGGTTAAAATAGTTAACGTCTTATTAAATGTACCTGCAGCATCAGGCACCTTTGGAGATCTGGCCACAAAACTGGGGACCTTCACATGTGGTGCTGTTTTGTGTATAATATATATATATATATATATATCCATCCAGTCTCCTTTGTCAGTATTTCTTTTTTGTAAATTGTTATTTTGGCCCCTATACTTTTACCCATATGCACCCGTTGAGGAGCCCTAGGTTGGGGGAAATGCGTCTGGGTAAAAGCGTATAACCTTAATGATTAGGGCCTACTAGGGCGAACTAGCATAGGTACGAGGACGGAGAGGCTCCACCATCAGGAGTTGTCTCCGGGCTATCTCCGGGCTTAGGGAAAACTAACCTACTGGAAAACCTCCCATTCTCCTCAACCCTTCCTCTTTTTACACTAGCCACAGTTTTTTTTTTCTCTTCTGTATTTTTCTTTCTTTATTAGGTATCTACCTACTGATTAGGGCTGTAATAACTATTAGTGTGACCTATTGGGTCTACTCTTAAATGATTCAAATAAAATGATGATTTTAGGGTCTTTGATACTTTGTGGGTTTAGTCTTTAGGCATATGGGACCTGTTGATATCATTTCATACTCCTTTTTTGCTACTGAATAAGTTATACGTACCCCACAATAGTGCCTTTAAACACTACAACTTCTCCTGCAAAAAAGTTAAAAAGCCTTCATGCGCCTAAATAGATGGAAAAATAAAGGTTTTAACTCTTGGAAGGTGATGAAAAAAAATTGCTTGGTCACCAAGGTCCAAAATAGGCTGGTCACTAAAGGTTAGTGGGTTTGTCCACTTTACCGTATCTAAATTACCGTATGTGAATCTCAAAAGGGCGACATTAAAAACTACAACTTGTCTTGCAAAAAAAAAAAAAAAAAAAAAAAAGCCGTCATATGGCTGCACCCGTTTGTCCAGCATTTAATATTTCCCAGACTTCCATGCAACATCCGGAGCTGGTGTTTTTTTTTACTGAAACCTGTGTGTTACCAGTCTTACTAAACGCTCACTTAATCTGGGAGCCCTCTCTATATTGTCCCTGGACTACAATATACAGTATCCGGCAGCACTGTAATGTGATCGTGCCGACAAGTAACCCTTCGCTGTCTCACATGAAGACACAAAGCTGCATTTTCACAGAATGCTCCTTGGGCTGCATTGGATCAGGTCTAACACAGATAAAACCAAATTGCTGTCTAATGGGTGGACTATCGTGGGGAGATCAGTGCTATAAATCCTGTGGGTTTTTTCACTACTTCACACAGAATAAGGAGTCCACATTAAAGGATAAAAAAATAAAAAACATGGTTCCAGCCCGGACTCATGTCCTCTGAACGCGCTGAACAAAGCTTGCTTCCAGAGAATCAGAAAAGCTTTACAAAAAAGAAACCTTGTGGTTAGAAGCTGCAGCTGTACAAATTATCGATGAGTCACCACCCAACAGGAAGTAAAAGTTACACAGCGGCCATCTTGGATGAGGGCAAAGATTTAACCCTACAGTGCTATATAAAGCACCACTACACTTCAGACCCTTCAATCACACACTGGTACTGTATACAGTACTGTTGAAGGTAAATCTGAATCTTTTGGACTGGAATATTGGGGCCAATGCAGATTGAACTTAGTGAAGGGCTGATTTCACATTTTTCTTAGCAAGATACAAGCCGTACTTTTCTGTGAACCGTTTAACAAATAGGCTTGGCTTATGGTTTTTATTTCTCCAAATACAGCATGCTCCGAATATGGCATTTTTCCTAGAGGCTCATCTATAGGACTAGAAAAATGTCAATTAAAATTACAATAGAAAAACCAAAGAAAAAAAAAAAAAAGGTAAAAAAAATTGTGTGTAAAACAGCCCCATTGGCGTGTGTATGCAGGGACGCTCCTCACCACATGAACTCTGCACTTTAGGGATTAGGAATCCTTCCCTGCATGGCTCACACCGATAGGTGCGCAGGTCGGACTTTGTCATTTTTCTAATGGGTGCTCTTGTAATTTTTGGCAATTTGCAGTAAGATACGCTGCATGGGAATGTGCACGTGTGATTTTGTGTGACAACCTTTTCAGCCCAGGATTGCAGCCACGAGCTTGTCTTATGTCACTGTGGTAACACGACATGGCCCAATTCAGGAGCAGTATCTGGACAAGTCCCTTTGTTATCACCATTAAAAAAAAAGGTTTATACTGCGAATTAAAAAGCACGATTTTAGAAATAAGTGTGTATGGCGGGGGTATCTAAATGTGACTGGTAGAGGGAGATGTTTGTGATTGGTCTTCAGGCTGGTTCATGTAAGACCATTCATTTACCCCCTTCCTGATGGGCACGATTTCATTTTTTAATACAAGCCATTAAAAGCTAACAAAGTTATTTAAATAATTTTTGCATTTTTTTCTCTAATACACTGGGCTTTATTTTTATTTTAGTATGTTCTCTTTTTTTATACCAGCCGTCAAAAACGTCCTTGCAGAGATAAGCACAGACCAATACTGAAGTGAACAGTCCCTTACTTCTCATGATCTGTGCTTGTTCCAGAGATCAGACCCCAACTATCCTAGACGACCTCATAAAAGGATAGGCTACTATATTTTGCAAACTGTGTTGGAAACCGCACGTAAAACAGCTTTCTAACAAAGTATGTAGAACGTTTGCATTCAGTTCCTTGCTTTGAAATCAGCAACCCGATGGTTTGCACAGGTCTGCATCCCTGGCTGTGTAGCATTCAGGTTCTAAAATGACCACTGAGAAAAGGTCCATCAGTGGAATCCACTGGACTGCACATATCAAGGAAATCTAGCACATGAGCAGCGCTGAGCACAGTCCAGTTCAATGGAGGCCACTATCATATGAGCAGCGCCGAGCACAGTCCAGTTCAATGGAGGCCACTATCACATGAGCAGCGCCGAGCACAGTCCAGTTCAATGGAGGCCACTATCAAATGAGCAGCGCCGAGCACAGTCCAGTTCAATGGAGGCCACTATCAAATGAGCAGCGCCGAGCACAGTCCAGTTCAATGGAGGCCACTATCACATGAGCAGCACGAGCACAGTCCAGTTCAATGGAGGCCACTATCATAATGAGCAGCGCCGAAAGCACAGTCCAGTTCAATGGAGGCCACTATCAAATGAGCAGCGCCGAGCACAGTCCAGTTCGATGGAGGCCACTAATACATGAGCAGCGCCGAGCACAGACCAGTTCAATAGAGGCCACTATCACATGAGCAGCACCGAGCACAGTCCAGTTCAATGGAGGCCACTATCACATGAGCAGCGCCGAGCACAGTCCAGTTCAATGGAGGCCACTATCAAATGAGCAGCGCCGAGCACAGTCCAGTTCAATGGAGGCCACTATCAAATGAGCAGCGCCGAGCACAGTCCAGTTCAATGGAGGCCACTAACACATGAGCAGCGCCGAGCACAGACCAGTTCAATGGAGGCCACTATCACATGAGCAGCGCCGAGCACAGTCCAGTTCAATGGAGGCCACTATCAAATGAGCAGCACCGAGCACAGTCCAGTTCAATGGAGGCCACTGATCGATGGATCGGATGGCAAGAACCTTCATCAGGGGCCACCTTGAGACCTGAATGCTGCACAGCCAGGGATGCAGTCCTGTGTAAAGTATTAGTATTTTAAATGCATCGGTAATGTCTGCATTTTAGAACATAGTTATATACTGGTATATGAAAGATGGAAATGTTTTTGGAGGGGCTTAAACAAAAACCAGATAAACCTTCCATAGTTGGTTTAAATATAAAAGAAGATCTGATTGGTGGATATTGGCAAAACCGACATTTCACGCACGAGTTGAGTCCTAAAACTAATAGACACAGCGGTTTTAAGCACTTACAGTCACTACATTTGTAGGTTTAGGTTTTTCTTGCTATAGGATATTTACCTCAATTTAGGTTCGCAGGAATGGCACATCAGTTTCGTGTGTTTGAACATTTGAGGATTGAAAGACAATCATGAATGAAGGAAAGCATTTTCCTTCCCATGCCCCCACCTACCTGTCCATAGTTGTCTATGCCAGTTACTAATCTATTTAAATTTAACAAATCAAAGGACGTCCTTAGCGCTTGACCAAGACCGGTGAGTCCAACTGCTTGAAGATTTTTTAACTCATTCATAAAAGTAGCGTGGTTTTCCTTCCATCCGGCCTGTGAAGAAAGTAAAGGACAGTGTCTTCAAACCAAGTGCTGCAGCTCGTAGCCCTACATTTAGCCAGGTTCACACCGTGGTTCTTTGCAGTGTGCTTTTCTTAGCTCTGCAATAGATGTCAATTTGTTGATTAGTTTCAAGGTTTTCATGCGGCAGCACCCTGAACGGGCGGCACTGCAGCCCCAAGTTCTCAGCTCGTGGCTATTATGCAGGTCCGACCACCACTGATCAGAAAGTGATGGTGTATCCCGGACATATACCATCGCTTTGTTAGGGCTCATGCACACGGCCGTTGTATGGGTCCACACCCGAGCCAAATTTTTTTGCAGCTCGGATGTGCACCCATTCACTTCAATGGGGCCGCATCTGTTGCTCCGTTTCGTGGCCCCGTTTTGCGGACAAGAATAGGCATTTCTGTAACGGGCTGCCTGTTCCGTTCCACAAGTTGCAAAATGCACATGGGCGGCAACTATGTTTTGCGAAAATGCAATTTGCGGACCACAGAACACAGCACAGTCGTGTGCATTTCGCCTAAGATTGAGTACACCCAATAAAAATGTTACATCCCATGTGGAACATATATCGATCAATGCCGGTGTGAGCAGAACCCTAGTGGTGATTTCTTTAGTTTAGAGGAAATTGCTCCAAAGTTGGCCATATATTAGATACTAAACACCTGAAAATGCAGATTTAGACCATTTTCTGCCAACCATTGGCACTTTTTTGACCAACGAGCAACAAGTCAACACAGGGCAGGTATCTGTAAAAAAGTGGATCTGCAATGGGAAATGGTCAGGACCTGAAGTTTAGAAGTGGAGAATTGTAAAGAACGCATCTGAATCTCACGAATGGAAGACCAAACCACGGATCATGGCGGAGATCGATCGATGGACCGTCATTTTAACTTATGGTATTATCATCTGAAAACCGTCATAGGACCAATCATGAACGACAAGCCACTTAGACAATGGTCGCCTGCCATCCCCAATACACGGCCAGCTTTAGTTCTGGCCGCATCCTTCACCGTGTAAATGAGCTGATCCTGGAATGGGATTGGTCTGAATCACATATTGCAGATTTGAAAGTCATGTTTACACCTTACATTACCCAAGACATTACAAAACTTTGCAACTTTAGGTTACAAAACTTTTTCAAGGGACTGAATGGCCCTTATTAAAGTGTGTGAATTTTTTTAACTTGCTAATGTGGACTTTTCCCAATTCCAGGACAGACAATTTACTGATTTCTATAGGTGCTGGAATAACTTTTTTTTACTGTATATATCTCCATATTTTAGGCATGTGATGGCTAACCTCCAGCTGTGGTAAAACCACGACGTCCACTTGCTCGGCTGTTCTCAGAGCTCCATAGAAATAAATGAAGCATGCTGGGAGTTGTAGTTTCACCACAGCTGGAGTGCCAGAGGTTAGCCATCACTGTCTTAAGCCTTAAAGGGTATATATTATGAAGCGAGGTAGCATTTGTAATAAAATAATACCATTTAAATCCTCTGACCCCACTGCAGCCAATCACTGGCCTCAGTGCTATATCGCACGTGACCACTGAGGTCAGCGATTGGCTGCAGTGGGGTCTGGAGTCTAGGGGGACATCACACAGCAAAGCAGGGAGATGGGAGCAGCAGGGGATAAAGATAGGTGAGGATAGGTTATTCTATTTCATCACTAAGGGTCCATTCACACATCCGCATTCAGTGTCCGCACCAGTTCCGCAACTATGCCGGACGGGTGCGGACCCATTCATTCTGAATGAGGACGGAATGGATGTGGAGAGCACAATGTGTGCTCTCCGCATCCGCATTCCCGGAGCGCACCGCTGAACTTCTGGTCAGTGGCTCCGGAAAAAAAATAGATCATGTCCTATTCTTGTCCGCAGCTGCGGACAAGAATAAGCTGCTCTATGGGGGTGCCGGCCGGGTGTGTTGCGCACACACCACGGTCGTGTGAATGGACCCTAACGCTGCCGTGCTCAAGTTTTGTTTTTTTAATAACTCAGACAACCCCTTTAATGCCAAAAGGATGAGCATATTGGCCATGTATTGGGTATTCTGAGGCTGAAATAAATGTTTGAAAATATAATTCATTTTCACAAATAATCAGGTAAGCTTGCCATTTTCGCCGTGTGGGTACTGGATACGTTCTCGAGCTCTTTCACAGAACGACATGCGCGGCCAAAGCCATTTGTATCGTGTTTTGCAGACATTTCTAGGACATTACTTCACAGTTTTGCTGCCACCGTCACAATATGGTGCCATTTTAAAAAATGTGATATGACCACAACATATGAATATATCCTAAATATTTCTGACTCCCCCACTGGGGTTCTGGCCAACCTACAGGCAGGAGACTGGCCCAACATCTGCATGAAGAGCCAAGTAAGGCCTCTTTCACACTAGAGTTGTTTCTTTCCATCCTAGAGATCCGTCGTCGGGGCTCTAGGACGGAAAGAAATTGATCAGGATAATCCCAATGCATCCTGAATGGAGAGAAATCCGTTCAGGATGTCTTCCGTTCAGTATGTGAACGTTTTTTGGACGTTGACAAAAGCGCAGCATGCTGCAGATTTGTCTCCGTCCAAAAAGCCGGAAGACATGCCGCAATGCCGGATCCGGAATTAATGCCCATTGAAGAGCATCATTCTGGATCCGGCATTAAGCTAAACGTCGATTCGGCGCATGCGCAGCAGCCGTTCCGATCGGCGCCCCAGTGTAAGCTGGGGCTCGATCGGTTACCATAACGGCAGGACCCTACTGGAGTCCTGGCTGCCATCATAGTACCTAACGCAGCAATGTACTTACCTGCGCTGCGCCGCTCCGTATGACATCACAGGTCGGGCGGCGCGTTGATCTATGATCATTGATCAATGCGCTGCCGGACCTGTGACGTCGTGGGGCGCCAGCGGCCCGCAGCGCAGGCAAGTACACTGCTGCTGAGTACCATAGCAGCCAGGACTCCAGTAGCGTCCTGGCTGCCATGGCAACAGTGAAAGAATATTGAAGACTGATCAGGAAACTGATCAGTCTTCAAATGCTGTCAGTCCACTTGCGTTCTGACGGATCCGGCGGGACGGAAGTGCCCGCCGGATCCTCAGAACGCAAGTGTGAAAGAGCCCTAACATGTAATCCAGTATCCAGTATAGGTGTAAGCAGAAGCAACTGATTCACAGTTTTACAACCCAGGGCACATACCCCAAGTGGTCCGTGTTCACACCAGTATCATGGTTTCCATTTACTATACAGACTGTGGCACCGTGCCGGATCTGTCACATGACTGACACCTACAAAACCCACTCACTTCGCCTCTTTCAGAAGTCAGCGAATCAGGGACGAACCCATTGATTTTAATGTGTTTACTTACAGATCACTGATTATTCACTGACCAGAGACGTGCAATAGTTTGGTCTCTGATGCAGACCAAACCCGCCCATTGAAGTCTATGGGTCTGTGAAAACCACGGACACCACATGGATGGCATCCGTGTTCTGTCAGTAATTCTCACGGACCATAGGTAGGAGATGCTCTGGAAACGTTCAGCCAAGCAGGGCATGTGGAATACGGAAGACACACGGGGCAAAAAACAGACACATGGACTGAACACAGATTCTTAAAGGGGTTTTCCCAGCCTTTAACTGATGACCTATCTTCTGGATACTATGCGGAAAGAAGACCGGCACTCGCTGTAGATTTGCAGAATAGGATTTATTCCAGTCACTTATTGAGTCATAGTGACGCGTTTCAGCACTAACATGTGCTTTCTTCAGACTACACATGTTAGTGCTGAAACGCGTCACTATGACTCAATAAGTGACTGGAATAAATCTATTCTGCAAATCTACAGCGAGTGCCGGTCTTCTTTCCGCATATTGTTCGTTGGGATGCCCGCCCGCTGACACGCGCACCGCCATCATCCAACGCAGTGCCGGCCATTATTTACAATACAACTATCTTCTGGATACGTGATCAGAAGGGGTCCGACACCGGGACCCCGCCGATCAGCTACCGAGCACAGCACCGTACATTGTATATGCTCAGTATTGCATTCACTTCTATGGGGCTGAGCTGCGCCTAGGTCATGTGACTGATAACCATGATGTCACCGGCCTAGGGATAGCGGTGGCGCTCACAGGAGCGCTGCTGCCTCTCAAACAGCCGATTGTCGGGGTCCCAGGTGTCAGACCCCCACAGATCAGATACTGATGACCTACCCAGAGATTAGGTCATCAGTTAAGGTCTCGGAAAACCCCTTTAACAAGTGAACCACCGACCATCTCGGACTTGCAAAAGATGCCTTAAAAAGAGGTCTGCCGGCCCCCCTGAGGTGTCTCGTCACTTTATAATAAAAACAAAAACATCCGTGCTTGCAGTGGATTAGCAAGGGATGGCAAAGCTGCCTAAACTTTAGACAGTGACAAGAGGTCACGGTGGGGGTCCCAACCTGAAGTGCCAGCCCGGCCATCCTGAAACTACAACTCCCAGAATCCTCCTTTCACTTCTATGGGAGTTACTAGAACAGCCAAGTGTGCCTGCTGGGAGTTGTAGTTTCTCAGCAGCTGGGCTAAACCCAAGACAAGCCCCTCCAGGGCTGGAGAACACAGATTTGGGGATCTGTGGGGGCTCTGGTAACCCCAAGTTTGTTAAGGTGGAAGCAGATCAGAAAGCAGAGGGCCTGACAGGTCACAGCAACACTTTGTCACAGTGTACCAGCCTCACCCTACGGTGGATACATAGGGAGCAGCCCCTCCCCGGGAATAACAGGTTATTAGGGTCGGGGAGGGGGTAAACATTCTCAGGCACTCCTGCCTAATATGTGCTCTTCGTGCTGCAGGGCCCCAGGGGGGCCCCTGTAACCAGGACTCCAGGGCCCGCACCGAGCACCGCAAACTCCCCTCGGGAATGTCACTTAGAACTTGTCTCCACGCCTCCCACAATGCCTTGCGGCTGATCTGCCCGGGCGGGGGGGGATGTCGGCCATGTTCCTGTCAGCTCCTGTGTGTAGCAGTGCTGTGTGTGTGAGTGCCGGCACTGACCCGGGCACAGCAGGGCGCACACACAGTGGGGGGTGAGGGGTGCAGCAGGGCGAGCTCGTTACCTTGATCCCATAAGGAGGCTCCTCCAGTGTGACCAGCATGTACCTGTCTCCTCTGCTGGCAGGATCCCGAGATCTGAGCTGGGAAACAGAGAGATGGGGATGAGTTACATGGAGGACACAGCAGCGGGCAGCACTGGGAGAGGAGAGCATCCCCCCTGAGGGTGACACGAGGTGGGGGAGCCGCTGCCCTCTCGCCTGCCTGCAGGGGGCGCTGCTCACTGACAGGGTTACTATACCTTCATGAAAGTCTCTACAGCGCCTTTTGCTATGTCCAGGTATGTGGTGCCCAGGTAGGTGCGCTGGTTCATGGAGGCGGACGTATCTAGCAGGAAAAGTAAAATGGGCATAGTGCTGCTGCTACATGGGCAGTCCCATCCACTGATGGAGAGAGAAGCGGCTGCTGGAGGTGGGGAACCTCCCTGACACTACGCAGTGTGTCTCCTCCACAGCAGCCCCATCCCCTTCTCTTTGTGTGGCAGCCTGTGGCCCCCCAGGCTCCTAGGAGAGGCTGCCCAGAAGAGAAGGTATTGATAATGGTGGGCTCTTATACTTCTGACGGTCACCCCTTCCCCCGTATCGTCGCGTGGTGTTTGGGGGGGCTGCTGCTGCACTGGCCGGTTTATGCCCCCCTTTTAGATGTGACAGAAGTTTGAATGAGTTCAGCACTACTTCCCCTCTCGCAGCCTCTGTCTCCCTCTACTGAGCGCTTCCTTTCGCACTCGCGGCTTTTAAAGCGAGCGGGAGGGGTCTTGGAGATTCTAGTATGGCGACGTCACGGGCCCACGTGACGGGGCACGGGCGCCCGCCATTGGCTGCCTCCCCTGCGCCTGCTTAGCATTATTCATGAGGCCCGTCGCGAGCGCGCTCGGCGGTTTAACCCTTCTCCCCGGCCGCGCGTGCGCCTGGCCGCCAGGCGAAGGCTTTGCCACCCTCCCGGCGCTAAAGTGTTAAAAAAAGCGAACGCGCGAAGGAGGAGCTCCGAATGGGCGGGAAGATGAGGGGAAGTCGCGGGAGCGCGCCTCGATAACGGGCGTCGTCGTTAGTGATTTTACCTCAGTCGTCAGCAGAAGAGCGGTGGTGGCAGTTGGGTTGCTGTTCGCTCTTCTCCGAAGCTATTATATAAAGGCTTCTGTACTTCTTTTTTTTTTTTCTTCCCCCTCCCCTCCACAGCTTTACAGGTAGAGGAGGTTATCTGAGGCAGAATAATGCGAAGGGCGAGCTTCTTTGTGGTGTCCTTGACTCTGCCCTCCCAGGGCCACGTTTTCTATCCTTAGTTACCTCATGTCTGTCAGTAATGGAGTTTGAGGTCCACATAGAGGACTATTACTTATTTTGTTGCTGGCAGCTTGAGGTATTGAGGACAGAAACATTTACCCCAGAAGCAACATTTGTGTCAAAGCGAAAAATACTAAAAACCGTTTGTGTTGCGCCAGTGGGGAATTTCCCTGACGTTAAAAGCTGTAGTAGCGCCAACTTGAAGGCGCCTCTGATAAACTGTGTTAAGGGGGGCTCGATCGGTGGGCAGCATCGGTGTGAATGCGCAGATTAACTCCATTTTTAGGATGTATATTTCCAGTTTAATACAGTGAGACCCCTTTTAGATGACCACCTAAAAGTGAGGGATGCTATGTAGAGGAGCTGAGGATCTGTCACAGGAAATCTGGCCTGATCATAATTTTATAATAAATCTGTGCAGTATTCTCGAATATCAGCCCGTTGCGAGGCGTCTGCCTTCGGAGGGGGGGAAGCTATCAGATAACATATAAACAAGGGCCACGCTGTAAGTCATGCCCTTCGAGAGGTGTGAGAATTGATGGGTAGGCACCCGTCTGCCCGTCACATGCCCTCATCCGCACTTATAAAGTAACAGAATGAGACCCTGATCTTCCCCGTGTGGGACTACAAGTCCTAGCATGCTCGCTGACTTGCTAGTATTAGACAAAGGTTACACAGAAGCATAAAGGAAGATTCATCTGCTGGGTTTAGGTGCCACGCTTCCAGACATGTGTTGCTTGTCTGTGATATCACGAAGGCTCAGGGATTCAAGGAAATAACTTCCATGGCCCTTAGTATTTTGGTATGTTCTTCAGGGACGGAGATTTAGTGAGGGGTGCTCGCCGCAGCCGAGCTCATATATTAGCTGCACTTTTCTTTGTGCTGTATTATTAGAGTGCAAGTGAATGCTGAATAGGCAGTGACACCAGAAATGGGAGTATAGAGAACATCAGACCCCACCCAAGTGTGAGGTCATGTTTACTAAGGAACTTTAATAGTCCTGTATCCGCCTGAATACAAATGTTTTTGCCATGATCATGTATCTAGATTGTGATTGATCTCTGTGCTGTATTTCAGCATGGTCATTAAACACATCTGATCCCCCCCCAGATAAGGCTTAGCAAGTACATGGGTAGCGTCATTTAACTTTATTCTGATATGAGGTTGAAGAATCTAGGCTGCCATTATGCTTTTGCAGATTCTATTAATAGATTTAAAGGGGTTGTCCACCTCAGGTTTGATATAATAATATTCATATTGCGCCACTGTATTCTGCAGCGCTTTACAACTTCAGAGGGTTCATGTACAAAGCAAAAGACATCACAATGTAACTAGCTAATATACAACTGAAACACTAGGAGTGCGGGCCATGCTCGCAAGAGCTTACAATCTATGAATCAGTGGGAGTAGCGCTGCAGTGACTGAGCTCAGTCCACTACAAAGTAGACAGAGGTCTTGGCTTCTTGCTCCGGGGCTATTGCCGAACGGCTGATCAACAGGTGTTGGACCTCTGCCGATCAGCTTTTGAATGGGCCATCTTGACGATAGGCCATCACTTAAAGGGCTATTCTGGTTACATCAAGTTATTCCTTATCCACAGGATAGGGGATAACTATTAGATCTGTGCGGGCTCTACAGTTGGCACCCCCACTGATCAGGAGAACAAGCGCCTGTACACCCTGAAATGAACAGAGTGGCTGGTCCGGCATGTGTGCGGCCACTTCATTTTTTCTATGGGAGTTCCGGAGATAGCGAAGTACATCGTAGGGGTGGGACGATATGGCGATATAGACGATATGCGATATGAATTTGTGCCACGATATCGATTTTGTCTATATCGCCATATCGCGGTAGAACATGGTATGCACCGCTCTCGGCACATACCATGTTCTCCTGAGCCGGCACAGTGGAGAAGGAGGGAGTCCCTCCCTCCCCACTGAGAGCCGCCAATGAGAGAGGAGGAGGGGAGGGACTGTAGCCACTGCTACCAATGAGAGCGGAGGAGGGGAGGGACTGTGGCCTGTGGCAGAACGTCACAGGCAGGGGAGAAGGAACGCCCAGGAGAGAAGCTGATGTCTCCTCCCTGGTGTTCCCACCATGTGATGGGGGCCAGAGCGGCGAACGGAGCCCCGCACATACATACAGTAAGTGTCCCCTAATTAAAGGTCCTATTTGCCTGAGATGTGCCGGCCATATATCATACCTGCTTCTATGACTGCCTGCTGCGATCCGTCGCAATTAACCCCTCAGAACCTGAGGGGTTAATTGCGGTGAATCGCAGAGTGCAGTCACAGAGGCCCAGTATGGTATATGGCCGGCACATGCAGGCTACGTTTCTATTCACTCATTGGTGGCACAGTGGCCCCCCCATCATTGGTGGCAGTGGCAGTTAGGATCAGAGCCCCAGCAGTGTAATCCTGGGGCTCCGATCGGTTACCATGGCAGCCAGGACACTACTGATGTCCTGGCTGCTATGGTCAGCTCCCTGCTGCTGTGTGCACAGGGCAGCAGGGACAGTGTCAAGTCCTATTTACCCTAATAGAGATCTATCAGGGTGAATAGCACAAGAGTCCTAGCCCCTAAAGGAGGCTAAATAGTTATTAAATAAAAAGTTGAAGGAAAAAAAAAAAAAAAGTTTAACAACCCCCCCTCCAATATAGAAAATTTATATCACAATATATATCGCATATCGCACATGCTTCATATTATATCGCAATATAAATTTTAGGCCATATCGCCCACCCCTAGTACATCGTTCAACTTCCTCCAGGGGCTGCTGAGGGTAAGGGGCCCCCGTTCTTGGGATTGGTGGGGGTCCCATAACTAGTACCCCCCACAGATCTAATAGTTATCCCCTATCCTGATGTAACCAGAATACCCTTTTAATAAAAGGTGGACAAACCCTTTGAGGTAGCAAAATGCTTGTTTGGCTGACTGATTATTCCTTATGGCCTCCTTCTTACACATGCACTTTTGGGAGTGTGCATGTATTCTCAATAGGGGGAGGGGAATCAGCCGCTACCAACACATCTGGCAATTTCCCTTTAAAACAAAAGGATCAGACATGTTGAAATCAAACGTGTCCAACCTTTCTTTCTCTAATATCTGCAATTGGAAAGTGGGCAGGTCAATGGGGGACAGATCCATTTTCTATTGTGTCAGGAAAACGGATCCCCATTGACTTACATTGTGTGTCAGGACGGATCTATCTTGCTCCGCACCACATCGCGAACAGAAAAATGCTGCTTGCGATGGGGACACAACCAAACAGAATGGAATGCATTCTGGTGCAGTCTGTTTCATCCAGTTCAGTTTTGTCGCCATTGACAATGAATGGGGACAAAACGGAAGCGTTTTCCCCCGCTATTGAGATCCTATGACGGATCCCAATAGCGGAAAGGGAAAGCACAAGTGTGAAAGTAGCCTTAGGCCTTATTCACACGTCCGCATGTATTCTGCAATTCTGCGGAATACATGCGGACCCATTGACTGTAAATGGGGCACGGAACGATGCGGAGAGCACACACTGTGCTCTCTGCATCAGTTTTTGCGGAGCGCGCCGCCGATCTTACGGCCGCAACTCCGCAAAAAAGTAGAGCATGTCCTATTCTTGCCCGCAATTGCGGACAAGAATAGACATTTCTATGGGGCTGCCGGCCGGGTGTGTTTATGGATCCGCAATTTGCGGATCCATAAACACTACGGACGTGTGAAATAGGCCCTAGATTGGAGAGAGACAGCAATAATGAGGGAGTAGCTGGAGGTTCCACTTGGATTGCCCAATAACCCCTTAGTGACCAGCCTTTTTGATCGCTTGGCAACTAAGAATAAATTAGCAATTCTGTTCTTTTTTTTTTTTTTTACGGCGTTCACCGTAGGGGATACTTTACCTGATATTTATGTAGTCTGGGTCGTAATGGACGCAGCAATACCAAACATATAAGGAAGATTTTTTTTTTGCAATTTTTTTTATTGAAAAGCTTATTTTGAATGGAAAAAAAAGCTTAATTTTTTATGTTTTTTTTTTATTGAATAAATAAGTTTTTTTTAAACTTTTTTTTACCACTTAATAGTCCCACAAGGGGACTATAACACACAGCTTTTTTATTGCGCAGCCTGCTGGACATTACTCAGGGCTGGTCTGGGGCCTACATCAAACCCCAGGCAATCCGTTCCCTCTGTCAGCACTTTACATGCGGCGGTCCCCTCTGCACAGTAGACCCGTGCAGCGCTTAGATTGGGCCGCCGTAAAAAAGTGGCGGCCCAGCCTAAGGCCCATTAGTAACCGCTGTAAAAAGGCGCATGAGCGGTCACTAAGGGCTTAACCCAAAATAATGTACATGTATGTCACTTGAGAGTGGGGAATATATAGATCGGGCTTACAATCTGAGCTTGCTTACACACATGAGTGCCAGCTATGTAATACACCTGGCCGCAGTGATCATGATCGGATATTTTGATCATTTAATTCTAGATCAGTTGCGACTGCAACATCTATGTGATTAAACATGGGGAGGAGGCTTCCTCTGTCCTTCAGTCAGGGCGTCTGCAGTGAAATTGTGGAGTTCCAATCTGTTGCTATGGCATCCTTGGGTTTTGTCAAGGCTCCCAAGCCTGTGGTCTTGAAAGGTAGGCAGTAAAAATCCCACAGACTGCAATAGTATATTGTTGTAGTCTATGGTAATCCCTTAAGGGGACTAAAAATTACAGTAAAATGTAATTTTTAAAACTGTTAAAAAACGCAAAAAATAAAAAAATCAAATCACTTCCTATCATTGTAGTAAATCTAAAACGTAAACCATAAACAAACATAATTGGTGCCTATGTATCCAAAAATGTCTGAACTATTAAAATATAGTGAATGCTGTAATGTCATTTAAAAAAAATCTAAATGTGTGATATGCTTTTTTTGATCACTTGACCACCCTGCTTCCCCCAAAAAAGTGAGAAAACAATAATTGCTTACCGGTAATTGTTTTTCTCGATACCCATGATGGCACCCATGCGAGTAGGACCTCCCATCCAAGACAGGAAACCTGAGGATATAAAAAAGGATCACACCCCCACCACACCTCAGTGCTTATGATTGCCGGTTCAGGATGTGCCATCACACCAAGAAAATAGGAAAAAAGGATATCTCTCTTCTTTTTTTTTTATAAGGGAGGGAATTTTGCGGGGTGCCGTCATTGGTATCGAGAAAAACAATTACCGGTAAGCAATTATTGTTTTCCCCTCCCCCATGACGGCACCCATGCGAGAGTAAAATATAAATCAAAATTTAGGGAGGGACAACGGCCTGAAGAACTTTCCTCCCAAAGGCCGCGTCTTCATTCAGATTAAGTCTGTAATGTCTAAAGAAAGTATAAGGGGTGCTCCAAGTCGCAGCCCCACAAATCTGACTCAAAGAGGCATCCGCTCTTTCTGCCCATGAGGTGGCAACTGCCCTTGTGGAGTGCGCTCCAAACCTCTCTGGAAGAGGCAGACCTAGAGAAGAGTAGGACAAAAGAATGGCTTTCTTGACCCATCTTGCTAGGATCCCCCTGGAAACCTTCCGGCCCTTGCTTTGCCCCTGATATTGAATAAAAAGGTTTTCATCTACCCTCCACGGGGAGGTAGCTTCCAGGTAGAAAACAAGGCATCTTCTAACATCGAGGCAATGTAATTTTTTCTCTAACTGGTTAGAAGGTTTGGAACAGAAGGAGGGGAGCACAACATCCTGATTCATATGAAACTGGGAGACTACCTTAGGGCGGAAGGACGGAATGGGTCTAATAATTATTCTATCCTCCAGGATATTAGTGTAAGGTTGGAAGGCTGAAAAATTCTGGATCTCTGAGACCCTTCTAGCAGAGGTGATTGCTACTAGGAAGGCTAGTTTACAGGATAAGGTTTCCAGAGAAAGATCCTGCAAGGGTTCAAAGGGATGTTGAGATAAGGCCGTAAGGACCGTATTAGGATCCCAAGGCGGGGTCAGTGGGCGGACTCTAGATACAGCATTCACAAATCTCTTGATCCACGAGTGTTCAGCCAACCTAAAATCAAAAAAATAGCTCAGGGCTGCAATCTGAACCTTTGAGATTTTTTTCTAGACCTGCCTGTAAAAATTCAAGAATTTTGGGGATTTCTGTTTTTTTCAGTGGGTCAGGGGGAACCCCTAGTAAGCTAGAAAAAACCCTCCAGACTCTTAAATATTTGTTGGCTGTGGATTCCTTTCTGCTCTTAAGAAGGGTGGAGACTACTTTGTCAGAGAGACCTCTGTTTACCCAGATGCTCCGCTCAACTTCCATGCTGTTAACCTCAGAACCCCCGGATTGGGATGGAATAGAGGACCCTGAAAAAGAAGGTCTTCCCTCAAGGGTATTGGGAAGGGGGGCTGACGGCCAGTCTCTGGAGATTTGAAAACCATGCCCGCTTGGGCCAAAAGGAGGCCACTAGTATGATCGAGGCTTTCTCACGGACGACTTTGCACAACACCTGCGGGATGAGACAGAAGGGCGGAAAGGCACAGCCCTCCTCCTGACTCCAGTTCTGCGCTAGAGCATCTATCCCTGTTGGGTCGTCCCGCTGATTGAGGGAATAAAACCTCTGTTTTCTTGTTGGAACGGGACGCAAAAAGATCTATGGAAGGAACTCCAAGGGTCTGGACTATCTGTAAAAAAGAGTCTTGATTCAGGCACCAGTCTCCCTGTTTGAGCTGAGTTCTGCTTAGGAAATCTGCTACCGAATTGTCTTTCCCCTTCAAGTGGACCGCTGCTAGGGACAGTCTCCGTGCTTCTGCTAACCTGAAAATGTCCTGGCAGAGATGTAGGAGAGACGGGACTCTTGTGCCCCCCTGCATGTTTATGTAGGAAACTGTGGTTGAGTTGTCTGAATAAACTAAAATATTTTGATCTCTTAGATGGGGCAGGGCTCTGGACAGGGCCATCTGGACTGCCTTCAGCTCCTTGAAGTTTGGGTTCTGGTTGCTAGGTCCCATCTCCCCTGCCAGCCTCTGTTGTCTGAGTGCACTCCCCAACCCCAGGGACTGGCATCCGTCGTTATTTTGGTCTGAGCCTGGAAAGACCATGAGTTCCCTGCTGAGAGGTGGTCTGAGGACATCCACCACCTTAATGACATCCTTGCCTGGGATGATAGATGGAACGTTAAGTCCAGAGCTTCCCGAGACCCGTCCCATTTGTGCAATACTTCCTCCTGCAGTACTCGAGAATGGGACTGTGGGGATTGCTGGGATCGTAGCCGTCATTTGACCCAACACCCTCATGGCCTCTCGAATAGAGCAATGGTAGGACAGAAACAAATTTTGCACCCCTTCTATAGATTTGGTTATTTTTTCCAAAGGAAGGAAGCACTTCTGAAGTCTGGAGTTCAGCTGAATTCCTAGGAAGACACAAGTTTGGGAGGGAGACAGGTTCGACTTCTTCAAATTTATCTTCCACCCTAGGGACTGCAAGGTGTCGCATACTACAGCCATGTCTCTGATTAGTTGGTTCTTGGACTGGGAAAAAATTAGGAAGTCGTCTAGGTAGGGTATTAGGGAGATGTTCTTTAGCCTCAGAAATGCCGCCACTTCTGCTACAATTTTGGTAAAAACCCTTGGGGCCTGGGATATTCCAAAGGGGAGAGCCCTGTGTTGTACGTGAAGCCATTTCCCTTTTACAAAGACAGCTGTCCGAAGAAATCTTTGGGAACTTGCATGGATTGGGACATGGTAGTAAGCATCCTCCAAATCCAAGGTCGCCATCCAACATCCTGGAGAAAGGAGGTTCACTGTGGTCCTCAGAGTTTCCATTCTGAATCTCTTGTAACGCAGAGATCTGTTTAGATACTTGAGATTCAGGATGACCCTGAAGGAGCCATTGGGCTTTCTGACAAGGAACAAGGGGGAATAAAATCCCTTGCCCCTCTCTGAACGGGGAACTGCAGTTACCACTCCTTTCTCCAGGAGGGAGAGGGCTTCTGATTCCAGCGCTTCCCTTTTGTCTATGCATACCAGACATGGGGTCTGAACAATTTTTTTTTCGTGAACTGAAAGAAATTCTAGGCGAAATCCGCTTCTTATAGTACTTAATATCCAGGGATTTTTGGTGATGTCACACCAACTTGCCAGAAAGGAAGAAAGTCTTCCTCCCACCTGGCCTCTGGCATCAATGAGACTTATCTTTAGACTGTTTGTCATTGTATTTAAACAAAAATCCCCCTGATTTCCTCGGAAACCTATCCCTCTCACCTCTGGGACGCTGTCTGCATTTCTGACTCCTGAAGCCTGACTGACGGCCACGAAAGGGGTTTCCCTTTCGTGGCCGGCTCCATCAATGCTGCAGCCAAGACAGTATGTCACTGCGGTCTGAGGAAGAGTACAGAGATTGGAGGAAGTGCTGAGAGTTAAAGGGGTTGTCTCACTTCAGCAAATAGCATTTGTTATGTAGAAGTTAATACAAGGCACTTACTAATGTATTGTGATTATCCATATTGCTTCCTTTGCTGGCTGGATTAATTTTTCTATCACATTATACACTGCTCGTTGTCCATGGTTATGATCAACCCGCAATCCAGCAGCGTGGCAGTGCTTGCATACTATAAAAAAAAAGCACTGTCCCATGTGTGTTCCCACAGTCCCGGTCACCAGAAAGGCCGAATTTTTTTTCCCCTATATTGTGTAAGCACGAGCACCACTGATGGATTGAGGGGTGGTCGTAACCATGGAAACGAGCAGTATATAATTTGATGGGAAAATTAATCAAGCCAGCAAAGGAAGCAATATGGGTAACAACAGTACATTAGTAAGCACCTTGTATTAACTTTCTCTACATTATAAATGCCACTTGCTGAAGTGAGACAACCCTTTAAGTTTAAATGTTTTTATTATTTTACTATGATCCGTGCAGTTTGATAGGAATAATAAAAAAAACTGCTCAGAAAACAATTTTAGGGGTTGCTCACATGGTGGTTTTTACAGCTGAGTTTGGTGTGGAGTCCGTGCCAAAAAGTGATGGGCTGACGCATGGAAACCATCCTCACTTGTCCTACCTTTGCGCAGTCACGGTAGTGAACTGTGCCAAATTCAGTTGTCATAAATGCCATATGAACGGCACATTAAATTGCTTGTAGTGAGGTACCTGCATGGAAGCAAATCTACTGTTCATGACTGGTTCATGCTGTTTAACATCATTTACCATGCTTTGCATGAAAGTGTCTAGGGTGGGCACCGGTGGCACTCCAACTGTTGTGAAACTACAACATTAAGTGGCACTAGACAGATACATTTTACTGAATCACTCAGTGGCTATACAAAATTTTTAATTACATGCAATTGCAAAAGTATTCAAATCCAGGTGCTGGTTTGAAAACTGTAGAATATTTTTCATTGGACAACCCCTTTAAGTAGTAAACATAAAAAGTGTTCAACCAGAATATGTTTTAAAGTTTAGATTTTTCAAGGTAGGCCCCTTTTGCTTTGATAGCTTGGCACACTCTTTGCATTATTTCAGCCAGCTAAGTCACCCGGAATGCTTTTCGAACGGTCTTGAAGGAGTTTCCAGAGGTGCTGAGTACTTGGCTGCATTTTCTTTACCTTGTAATCCAACTCATTCCTAACCATCTCAACTGGGTTATGGTCGGGTGATTGTGGAGGCCATGTCATCTGACGCAGCACTCCGTCACTCTTCTTGGTCAAATAACCCTTAGGTAGCCTGGAGGTGTGTTTGGTATTATTGTCCTGTAAACAAATGATGGTCCCACTAAGAACAAACCAGATGGGATGTAATTTGTGGTAGTCATGCTGGTTAAGTGTGCCTTTAATTTTTAATAAATCACCAACAGTGTCAAGTACAAAGCACCCCCACACCATTACACCTCCTCTTCCATAACGGAGCAAAATTCCAGCACGTAGGCCACGGGTAAATTCCAAATCCTTTATTAAATTTCTTTGAAAATTCCATAGGCTGACCGGAATAGGTTGCAGGCTACTCGGTTCGACAAGGTTTCTTAATCATGACTATAGTATGTTACCAAACTTACTGATTTAAAAATCCTCCCCCACTTCAGGTACACCCCCTTCTCTATGTGTTAAATAATCATTGAATCAGGAGCAACAGAGTGTTAAGTGGCATAATAAAATACAAATAAACTGCATATCGTTACAACACAATAAAGCAAGGAACCTGAATCAATATTCGAAAAATAAGATTATGTCTATAATTTATGCCTTTAGGAATTCTAGTATTCAAGGAAAAAATCCAAAATTATTTCCTATTAAAAAGCAATCTATTAACATCACCTCCCCTAGTCGGTTTAAAAACCCTCCCAAATCTGTTGTATTCCCCTTATGTAAATCCCTAAAATGTCCGTATAACATGGAGACATTTACTATTTCTAAATTTGAGATATCCGAGAGGTGTTTCCTAAGCCTCACTTTTAAACTGTTAGAGGTGGAGATGAGGATCTGGTGGGATGCAAAAACGCTAAGATCCTGCCTGGAAAAATCCATGATTCCCAGAGGTTTGAGGCTGAAAAATCCCAACATATATTTATTCAACAGAATTTGTGCAGTATTGGGATGATTATCAGAATGCTCACTGAAACTCATCAATCTACCGTAATTGTGGAACAGGAAGATAATATCCTGGAAGTGACCTGTTCACAAATCAGGACAATACAAGATTCTTTGTTATTGTTTAATGAAAAGGAGGATTTCATTGTGATGGATAATATTTGAAAGAAAAAATGATTGCTCTGGAGAAAAAAATTATTAATACAAAGGAAACTAAGTTCAAAAGAGATCTTCAGGACTATTCTTCAGTTACGGTCTATACATGGAGACAGAAATCCTGAGATTTATTACCGAAATCCATCTTGAGACATAAAAGACATGGGAAGTGTTCTTAACATAGAATTAGCTTCTCGAGTACTGAACACTCATTAGATTCAACTGTTTCTACGCTGGAAGGGGACAGTCCAGTGGATGTTACCCCTAAGCAACCACAGAAAAATAATCGGAATAAAAATAATGATTGGATATAAGAAGTCTCAAGATAAGCACCCAAGCCCCACTGAACAGTCTGCGAACAAGTAAAAAAAACGAACAAGGAGAGAGGGGCAAAGCACCAGATATCCAAGGAGGGCAGTAGTGAAACAGAAATAGAAGATGAAGTTTTGAGTCTATCAAGTTATATATTATCTGGCCCCGAATTAAGTCTCTTGAGAAAGACTTTTATTTGGATTTATTTAGTTCATTATTAGATGTGAACAGATTTGCACCTAACCTTACAGTTAAAAGACATTTAAATTTGTTGGGGGACTCTTCTAAAAAGAAATGACACTACTATGATGGGGAAATGTGATGATATGTTTAATGTTATACCAATAAATTTAGTGGAACAACGTTGTAATCGTATCTTGTCCTCCGTACAATATGAATCAGGGCTTGTCACAGATAACTGGGGGAACGACTTCAAGGTTCCTAATCTGGATTTCTACCCAGTGAATTCTAGAGTGCCGGCCTTGGATACGTTTCAGGAGTTGATTGAAAAGGACCTTGTACTTTTAAATCGTAAAGTGAAAGGTCTGAAGCAAGGTAATTTATTAAAGAACAATCTTACTAAACAGGAGAGACGGGCACTCAGTAATTTAGGCGTTAATGGAGATCTGGTCAGAAAATCTGATAAAGGTGGTTGCATTGTTGTGTTGAATGCAAGTTTATATAAAAAATGCAATGAAGATTTACTGAGGGATACATCCACATACAGGGTATTTAGATCAGATCCCACTACGGAGTTTGTTTTGGCCTTAACCAAATTGTTGGATGAGGGAGTTTCATAAGGAGGTTTTGAGATTATCTCCTAGTGAAGTAGCCAGTAGTACCGGTTTTCCTCTCACTCCCTAAAGTACACAAGAAGATTTAATGCCACACTGCCAGCCTGATGGAGGTAAGTATATGTGTTTATTTATTTTTATATGGTACAGTACAGGAGAGGAGCGCTATGGGGGCACTTCTTACTGGCACATGAATGGGGGGGCACTTACTGGCACATGATTGGGTGCATCTATGGGGGGGCACTTCTTACTGGCACATGATTGGGGGCATCTATGGGCGGCACTTCTTACTGGCACATTATTGGGGGGCATCTACTGAAGCCACAAAGAAGGGGTATTTTATATGGGGGAAGGGGTGAGAGGAACACTATGGGGGCATCTACTGAGGCCACAAAGAAGGGGTATTTGATATGGGGTGCTCTGTATAGGGGCATTTTATATTGGGACACATTATGGTGGTTACTATGGCGAAAGGGGAGAGGAGTACTATGGGATCATCTACGGGGGCACTAAGAAGGTGTATTTTATACTTGCAAATTATGGGGGGCACTATATAGGGGCATTTCATACTGGTACATTATGGGGGGCACTATGAGGACATTAACTCAACTGAGGGTTATAAAAAGGGGTATTTTTTGCACTGGTGCTCATTATAAGGGGGCATTTTGTACTGTCATATTATGAGGTGAATTATTACTACTGGGGGCATTATGGTGGGCTTTATTACTAAAGGGGGTCTATGGTGAACATGATTACTAGTATGGGCACTATGGGAGCATTATTACTTTTGGGGCACAGTGGGGACAAGTTGGGAGCACTGTAGGGCAGTATTACTACCATGTGTGCTCTAGCAGAGAATTATTACTATTGGTGGGACATTTGGGAGCACTGTTACTATGGGGGCACCTTAGCACAGTATCAGCTTATTACAGTTATTTTTAGGGGACGTTATGTTTATACTATTAGTGTCAGGGGCACTATTTTCTGGGCGCAGTTATTTTAGGACACTGCGGGCCAATAATTATTAAAGGACACTATCTGCATGGTACTAGTATTATCAGGGGGTTTATCTGTTTATGCACTATAGTATTGGGGAGAACAGCGGCACAGTATTGGGGTGGTAGGATGATTTGTCCAGAAGATGGGAGGATGATGGAAAAGTAATAAGCTAAGATTTTTTTTTGTCAAACTGCAGAGACGAGAAATGACTGAAAAATTGTGGTCTGGTCTGAAAGGAGGTGAGGAAAGAGAACAACTACAACAGAGGAAACGTTACTGGATTAAGAGGTATGTGGCGCTGTATTAGCCTGTATGTTCTGTAGTGATATACATAATGTTAGGACGGTAAGGGATTAGGTTGAGAATTTGGCATAGGTTGGGGGGGGTGCTTTTTCAATTTTCGCCTCAGAAAATTGAATTTTCGCCTCTGGCAGCAGAAAGGTCATCTACAACCTCTTGTGCAACGTATTCCAAGTTACTTGAAGGATACAAAACATGTATTGGAGTTAATCAGTAATCTGGAATGGAAAGAGGGATTTAGGTGGGGGACATGTGATGTTGCTGCTCTTTATCGCTCAATCCCACGTCATTTAGACTTAGCTAGTTTGAAAAGGCACTTAGATCTTCACAGTAAATACAGCGCAGCCCTAAAATAATTCCTATACATGTCCGTGGAGTTCCTACTTAGGCACAATTATTTTTCCTTTAATGTGACTTTTTCTTTGCAGACGAGGGGAGCATCATTGGATGACAAGTTCTCCCCCTCGTTTGCAAATATATATATATGTCCCATTGGGAGGAATTCTACCTTATAACCAAGGACAATATTTTTTGCCCTCGATTGTATGGTATGGGAGGTTCATAGACGATATCATCATGGTTTGGAACTCCAAGGAAGAGGATCTTTGTTAATTGTGTGAGGTACATGAATAAAAATGACATGAATCTCCAGTTCACTTATACATTATCAGTTAAGGACATTCCCTTCTTAGATGTTAAACTTTCTAATAGACAGAAGATGGTTAGCAGTAATTACAGAAAAGATACTAGTGGGAATACTATACTATTGGCTTCCTCGTGTCACCCAAAGCATGTGATTAATGGCATTCCTTATGGCGAGACCATTAGAGTCCACTGTAACTGTTTAGAGGATTCTGTGTTTAAACTAGAGAATGCATCACTATGTAAAAGATTTAGGTCAAGAGGTTATGGAGAGTGTATTCTTAAACAGACAGAGGAGAGGGTGAGGCTTGTGGATAGAAAAAAGTTGATTACCCCCCCAAAAAAAGGAAAGAAGAACAAGACGGATGAGCAGAAACAACTACGAGTAGTCACTACCTTTAGTCAGTTTTGAAAATGTCATGATAATATTATTAGGTGAATTAATATTTGTATAAAGGCAGGCACACAACATATGGAATCACATGGATCAAAGGATATCTCTGTAACGCCCAAAATGTATTTGTAAAAATAAACAATATGTACAATATTTGAAATAATAAAGTTAAAAAATAGGGTTAAAATATGAATAAAACATCCAGTGGCGTCAGTAAGTGTCCCTATAATCAACGTAACTGGAGAAATTATCACCACCTCAACTTATAGTACTAGATCACCACAATCACCCACACGGACACGCCGACCAGGATCACCAACAACACACCAGTACAATCTGAGATACAGACACACCAGTCAAGAACAGGGAACCAAGGTACAACACCAACACAGAGCACCACACAGAGGCACCATCATATGACACACATATACGAAGGAGGAAGACGAAATTACGGAGGGGAGGGAGAAATAAGAACACCACACAACAAATAGCAATGAATGAACATGTAAAAGATTCTATGGTAAATTTAAGTACTATCACACTCACTGATGCATTTTGCACGCGCGTGAGAAAAAACTGAATGTGGTACCCAGTCCCGAACTTTGGGTTAGTTGTAGTGTAGATTTTATTATTTTCCCTTATAAGATGGTTATAAGGGAAAATAATGGCATTCTTTAATTCAGAATGCTTAGTAGAAGGTCAATTGAGGGTTAGAAAATAAAAAAAAATGAACTCGCCTCCTCTAATTGATCGCGTAGCTGCCGGTCTCCTGTTCTTTCTTCAGGACCTGTCAAAGGACCGGTGGTGACTTCACTGAGTTCATCACATGGACCATGTGATTTAGAATAGATGAGACTGCACTCCAATGGTAAATGCTTGTTATGTTTTATTTAGCCGGACATGGTGGTGCAAATAAAGCAACGTTTCGGGCAAACAATGTGCCCTTCATCAGGCTCTTGTACACAATAAACAGAGGGCAAGTATATTACATAGTTGCCAGTTATCAAAGCATTTGTACATTCATTTTCATATACATAAATACAAATATGTCCTTATAGCGGGCATTAAAACACGTATTGTACAGCAGGTTACCACCATGTGGTTCAAGAGGGAGATGAGGGGACAGAGGGGAGAGGGAAAAGAGGGGGGGACAGTGGGAGATAAGGATGGTAGATATCTATAAATGATGGATGCTGATACTGATGTTAATAGTGGTGATGGGTGTGGATAACGGACGAGGCTGAAGGATCAGGAGCTGCATCCATGGGGCATGGTGTGGCTGAAGTGGGTATCAATAGGGTAAAATGTAACTAGAAAGGATATAACCCACAATAAGGTCTGGGATAAACATGCGTGTGGCGTAAGGGTATATATAATGGGTGGGACAGGGGGTGCCCCAACATGGAAGGAAGGAAGTGAAGGATCCAGCAAAATAGGAGAGTGAAGCAGCAGTGTAGGTAAACTTATAAAGAAGCCCAGCTAAAGGGCGGTATGTCCCAGGGCAAGGGCGCTACATCGCAACATGGTGCAGTTTACAAGAGTGAAGGACTGCACTCGAAGTGCACATGTCCCCAAGTCATGGCGCTACAATGTAAGTGGCACAAAATCAGCAGTGGTGGAGAACTTACCGAGTAATTCGCACATATAAGAAGTGCAAGGCCGGCGTGTGTGATGCGCGTCGGCGCCATGTTTAAATAAGAGATGCCGGAGTATGTGGATGGCGTGTTCCCGTTGTTTCTCGCGGGATTTGGAGTGTGATGGGGAGGAGCGCATGCGCCGCTGACGTCAGCGGCCGCGCGGCCATTTTGGAGTGGGGCAAGGTGGGCATATTGGCTTGGGGGGGGGGGGCAATGAGGGGGTGGCCGGGATGGTAGGCAAGGGAGGACAGTATATGAAGTTAATTATATAACGGACGGTATATTTAAGGGTAGTCTATGCAAGAGGGCCATGTAAAGGCTGTTCAGGTCAGTGGAGGAGCGGCTATGTTGGATCCTTCACACATGAAGGTAGGTAAGGATGGAATCATCAGTAAGGAACTGGTAATGACCATTATGGTCATTACCAGTTCCTTACTGATGATTATGGTCATTACCAGTTCCTTACTGATGATTCCATCCTTACCTACCTTCATGTGTACCTATGGGTCCTCACGTCATCAGCCCCTATTACCAGACAAGATGTACCTTAAGTGCCCCTTATTGTTGGGACCATTTCCCCCCCCCCACTGCCACCACCATACCTGGGTCTGGCACCATTATGCCCATTCTGCCCTAATCCAACATGGCCGCTCCTCCACTGACCTAAACAGCCTTTACATGGCCCTCTTGCATAGACTACTCTTAAATATACCGTCCGTTATATAATTAACTTCATATACTGTCCTCCCTTGCCTACCATCCCAGCCACCCCCTCATTGCCCCCCCCCCAAGCCAATATGCCCACCTTGCCCCACTCCAAAATGGCCGCGCGGCCGCTGACGTCAGCGGCGCATGCGCTCCTCCCCATCACACTCCAAATCCCGCGAGAAACAACGGGAACACGCCATCCACATACTCCGGCGTCTCCTATTTAAACATGGCGCCGACGCGCACCACACACGCTGGCCTTGCACTTCTTACATGTGCAAATTACTCGGTAAGTTCTCCACCACTGCTGATTTTGTGCCACTTACATTGTAGCGCCATGACTTGGGGACATGTGCACTTCGAGTGCAGTCCTTCACTCTTGTAAACTGCACCATGTTGCGATGTAGCGCCCTTGCCCTGGGACATACTGCCCTTTAGCTGGGCTTCTTTATAAGTTTACCTACACTGCTGCTTCACTCTCCTATTTTGCTGGATCCTTCCCTTCCTTCCTTCCTTCCATGTTGGGGTACCCCCTGTCCCACCCATTATATATGCCCTTACGCCACACGCATGTTTATCCCAGACCTTATTGTGGGTTATATCCTTTCTAGTTACATTTTACCCTATTGATACCCACTTCAGCCACACCATACCCCATGGATGCAGCTCCTGATCCTTCAGCCTCGTCCGTTATCCACACCCATCACCACTATTAACATCAGTATCAGCATCCATCATTTATAGATATCTACCATCCTTATCTCCCACTGTCCTTCTCCCCCCCCCCCTCTTTTTCCCTCTCCCCTCTGTCCCCTCATCTCCCTCTTGAACCACATGGTGGTAACCTGCTGTACAATACGTGTTTTAATGCCCGCTATACGGACATATTTGTATTTATGTATATGAAAATGAATGTACATATGCTTTGATAACTGGCAACTATGTAATCTACTTGCCCTCTGTTTATTTTGTACAACAGCCTGATGAAGGGCACATTGTTTACCCGAAACGTTGCTTTATTTGCACCACCATGTCCGGCTAAATAAAACATAACAAGCATTTACCATTGGAGTGCAGTCTCATCTATTCTAAAGTTCAAGTAGTTCCAACCGGTGGAGTAGGAACTCAACGTGACTTGCACCCAATATTGGTCAAAAGTGTGACCGAGTGCTGTGGTCCCTTGAAGAATTGTATACTATGGACCATGTGATGTTACGTCACCACAGGTCCTTTAGCTGCCAGCTCATGTTTAAAAGGGTTGTCCACTTTCTGTTGACCAGTGGGTTTGTGAGAGGATTATATGGCACTTACTAATATAGTCTCTCTTGTAATTCTGCACCATTTTCTATATTTTATCAGGTATGTCCCTTGTTTACAAAGTCTTTTGTGCTGTCCACACAGAGGTTCTGTCCATAAGATGGCGACTAATGGAGGGTCGTGTGACCAGGCAGATCACCTCCATGTGATGCCTCCTCCATTTAAATACACTGCACTAAACTCCCAACAGAACAAGAGAGTGGCAAGTGTATTTGAGTGGAGGAAACGTCACATGGAGGTGATCTGCCTGGACAGCACAAAAGACTGTAAACAAGGGGCCATATTTTATAAAATATAGAAAATGGTGCAGACTATATTAGTAAGTGCCATATAATCATCCCGTAAACATACTGGTCAACAGTAACCTGAAAGTGGACAACCCTTTAAAGAAGAAAGAAGAGATCAGCAACTACGTGATCAAGTGGATAAGGTGAGTTAATTTTTTCTTATTTTTAACCCCTCAATCCACATTTTACTAAGCATTCTGTATTGAGAATGCTATTATTTTCGCTTATAACCATATTATAAGGCAAAAAATAAAGATCGGGTCCTCATCCCGATAGTCTCCTAGCAACCATGCGTGAAAATCGCACCGCATCCGCACTTGCTTGCGGATGCTTGCTATTTTCACTCAGCCTCATTCATTTCTATGGGGCCTGCATTGCATGAAAAATGCAGAATATAGAGCATGCTGCGATTTTCAAACAACGCACAAGTAGATGCGGGAAAATCACCGCTCATCTGCACAGCCCCATTGAAATGAATGGGTCCGGATTCAGTGCAGGTGCAATGCGTCAACATCACGCATTGCACCTGCGCGGATTACTCGCCCGTGTGAAAGGAGCCTAAAAGTGAGGTTTAGGAAACACCTCTCGGATATCTCAAATTTAAAAGTAATAAATGTTATCCTGACATTTTAGGGATTCACATAAGGGGAATACAACAGATTTGGAGATCATGGGTATTGAGAGGGTTTTTAAACCGACTAGGGGAGGTGATGTTAATAGATTGCTTTTTATTGGGAATCATTTTGGATTTTTTCCTTGATTACTAGAATTCCTAAAGGCATGAATTATAGACATGAACTTATTTCCGAATATTGATTCAGGTTCCTTGCTTTATTGTGTTGTAATGATATGCAGTTTTTTTTAAACTCGTTTTATTGAAAAAGAGTAACAAGGTAAAAATGCAGTACATTCAGGTAAACATAGTACAGTCATATGCAACACACAAAATCGCTTCACATTGACTACAATAAGATAAGAAGGATTAATACGGCAAGATGAGACATAAATACTTCACATGAGTAACAGAGAGGCAACCTACCAAGTACAGACAGTATCACCATAAATGGATTACTCATGTCCATTGGACAGACAATTAGATAACACATGATCGGGTACCGAGGTCAGAGGCGAAGCACATCATAGACCCCAAACCTTCTGAAATTTATTAGGGCATTTCCTGTGTATGAATATTACATTTTCAAAGGGTATAACCTGGTTTACCAGCCGTTTCCATATCCCTACTGTAGGCAAATCATCTGCCATCCATTTAAGAGCGATGGTCTTCCGAGCGAGGAATAAGGTTTCACTTAAAAATATCTTATTGTAATGAGACCATCTGTCATTGTCTAGAATACCCAACAAGCATATCTTAGGGCACATCGGTATGGGAATGATATGCAGTTTATTTGTATTTTATTATGCCACTTGACACGCTCTCGCTCCTGATTCAATGATTATTTAACACATAGAGAAGGGGGTTTACCTGAAGTGGAGGAGGATTGTTAAGTCAGTAGGTTTGGTAACACACAATAGTCATGATTAAGAAACTTTGTCAAAATGCGTAAACCACAACCTATTCTTGTAAGCCTATAGAATTTTAAAAGGAATATAATAAAGGGTTTGAGTTTTACCTGTGGCCTACGTGTTGGAATTTTGCTCCTTCTGTTATGGATTGTTTCCGTGGTCCGGTGTTTCTGTGCACGGCTGTGGAGTGGAGTGGGTGAGCTGAAACATATTACTATTTTTCACCTCCTCTTCTGTGTTTCGTGGTGGGAACCACACATGTAGAAACCATCCGCTCAATTTTTTTGCATCTCAAAAAGCCATGTCAGTTGGGAAAAAAAAACTTTTAAATTATGATTCATCAGACCAAAGTACAGATTTCCACTTGTGTAATGTCCATTCTTTGTGTTTCTTGGCCCAAGTAATTTTCTTCTTGTTCTTTAGTAGTTGCTTTTTTGCAGCGATTTGACCATGAAAGCCTGGTTTTCGCACTTTTCTCTGAGCAGTTGATGTTGAGATATGTCTGGTACTCGATCTCTCTAAAGCATTTATATAGGCTCTGATTTGAAAGCCTAATGACCGATACAGAGGAACCTGTAAGCTCTACTCGCCGCTTACCAAGCACAGCGCCGTACTTTGTATAGTGGCTGTGCATGGTATTGCAGCAGTCCCATACACATGAATGAGACTAAGCTGCGCCTAGGCCTTGTGATCGATGAACGTGTCATCACTAGCTCACGGAAAGCAGCGGTGCTCACAGGAACATCGATGCTTTCTCAAACAGCTAATCAGCATGGGTCCCAGGTGTCAGACCCCCAACGATCAGATACTGATGACCTATCCAGGGAAAGCCTTGGGAAAACCTTTTAATACAAGCTGCTTACTAATGTAATGTGATTGTCCATATTGCATCCTTAGCTGGCTTGATTATTTTTTCCATCACGTTATACACTGCTTGTATCCAGGGGTTATGGCCACTGCTACAGATACGAGGAGTCTGGGAAGGGAGCTGTCGAGCATGTGTGCTCCCGGGGTCCTGACCACCAGAGAGGCCAGCACTTTTTCTTATTATCTGCAGGCACAGCCACTGCTGCTGGATTACAGGGTGATCGTAACCCCTAAAAATGAGCAGTGTATAATGTGATGGGAAAATGAATCCAGGCAGCAGTAGGAGGCAATATGGACTAGGGCTGCACGATATAGGAATTTTGTGCGATTGCGACTAGGGGCCTAAAAATTGCGATAACGATATGCGATGCAATATTTTAAGGGAATTGTGCTAGAGGTCTATTTGCTTGGATTTTCAAGGCAAAAGCATCCACAAATTACTGATAATGCTGAAATGTAGTTATGCTTAACTCAAGAACTGAAATGCACAGTGTTTTTCAAAATAAAACATCTTTTACTAAATTAAATAACATATTTGCATTACTGCAAAAGTACAAAATACAAAACTTGCCATTTTCCTAATAGCGCTGCACAGAACAGATAAATAAAATAGATATAAGAACATGTGTTCATTAAAATAAGGACTTTCCACCAGCCCCTCCTCCCTCCTCCGCACTGTAACTGATGTATCGCTGGCCGAGCTGTGCAGCATAGCGGCTGGCGATACATCAGTGTCAGCCACCTAAGAAGTCAACCATCGCTTTATAAGATGCACTGCCATCCCCCCCCCCCCACACACACACTTTTGGGGTGAAAAAGTGCATCTTATAAAGTGAAAAATGCGGTAATATAATTGCAGCATTTTTGGGTCGGCCAATTGGCGATTGCGATATGGCGATTTATCGCGATACCGATTGCTTTGGCGATATATTGTGCAGGCCTAATATGGACAATCACAATTCATTGGTAAGTGGCTTGTATTAACCTTCTCTACGTGATAAATGTCATTTACTAAAGTGAGACAACCCCATATTCCATAAGTGTTCATCGTTTTCATGAATCTACTGTGGGGATTCGCTCCGGTAGATAGACTTGCGGACGCAGTAAAGAGGCAACGACAATGTCTCCAACTTAAACAGTTCTGTGTTTATTCACACAGCAGACGAAAACATAATGTAAACAGACACTTGTACGGAAAACAGTCACCTTGTGGTCGGTGTTAGTTCACACCAGGCAGTAGTGCAGCTTTTACCTCTTGGTGCTTGTGACAAACTGCCATTTATCCCTGGTCATTGGAGAGGCATGCTTGTCAGCCTCTTACCCTGCGACTATGGCCCCAATGACAGTTGGCATTCACAATGGACATTGCTGTGACCTAATCAACATCCACAATGGACATTGCCTGTGACCTAATCAGCATCCACAATGGACATTGCCTGTGACCTAATCAACATCCACAATGGACATTGCCTGTGACCTAATCAACATCCACAATGGACATTGCCTGTGACCTAATCAACATCCACAATGGACATTGCCTGTGACCTAATCAACATCCACAATGGACATTACCTGTGACCTAATCAACATCCACAATGGACATTACCTGTGACCTAATCAATATTCACAATGGACATTACCTGTGACCTAATCAACATCCACAATGGACATTGCCTGTGACCTAATTAGCAAGCACAATGGACCATGCATGTGGGGTTGGGATATATCTGGCTGTATGTTGATTGGTCGCTGTATTTTGTGTGCCTGTCCTCAATCAGGTCCCCGGAGGAGTAGCCCTGGCTGGAAGACTTGCATAAAAGGCCAAGCTTTGCCATCCAATAGAGAGTTCCTGCTTGACCCTCAAAACGAAGTGTCGTCTCGTTATTGGGGGATTTATTGTATGCTGTTCCAGTTTGACTGCTAGGAGTGTAAACCTCTTCGTATGGTTTTTCCTATTCGGCTGTTTACCGCATTCATATGCTTCTCCGATTTGGTGGTTGTGGTGTCGGCTAGAGCGCTTGGAATCCTCAAGAAGCGCTAGGAGCATCTTTCAACGGAGGTACCCAGTCGGGGTGCCCGTCGATCCGTTACATTGGTGGCAAGCGGTGGGATGGCGTCCTAGTGCGAGTAAAGCAGCTCGGAGACACCGTTCGTGGAATTACAAATTGAGGGCAACGCTAGCACTCATACCCAACTTCAGGAGAACAAGCATGGCACCCAGCTACACGCAGGAGGAATTTGACAGAGAGCTGAGATCACGGCTGATTTTCTTCGGACCCAACCCCGGAGAAATCTGTGCAGTTCGTGAGGAGGTTAACAGCAGAGTACCTGCAGTTCATGGCAGATGGTATCGTCCGCCCTCCCCAGCGGCTGAGTGCGTTCGGAGAGCTGAAGGTGCCGTCCTTCCTCCCCAGCGGCAGTGTGTACCCCAGGGAGCTGAAGGTGTCGTCCTTCCTCCCAGCGGCAGTGTGTACCCCAGGGAGCTGAAGGTGCTTCCCTTCCTCCCCAGCGGCAGTGTGTACCCCGGGAGCTGAAGGTGTTGTCCTTCCTCCCCAGCGGCAGTGTGTACCCCAGGGAGCTGAAGGTGTCGCCCTTCCTCCCCAGCGACAGTGTGTACCCCAGGGAGCCGAAGGTGTCGTCCTTCCTCCCCAGCGGCAGTGTGAGTTACAGAGGGCCGAAGGTGTCGTCCTTCCCCCAGCGGCAGTGTGAGTTACAGAGGGCCGAAGGTGTCGTCCTTCCCCCCAGCGGCAGTGTGAGTTACAGAGGGCCGAAGGTGTCGCCCCCCAGTGGCAGTGTGAGTTGCAGGGAGCTGAAGGTGCCGTCCTTCCTCCCCAGCGGCCGTGTGAGTTACAGAGGGCCGAAGGTGTCGTCCTTCCCCCAGCGGCAGTGTGAGCTACAGAGGGCCGAAGGTGTCGTCCTTCCCCCCCAGCGGCAGTGTGAAGTCCAGGGGGCCGAAGATGTCGTCCTTCCTCCCCAGCGGCCGTGTGAGTTACAGAGGGCCGAAGGTGTCGTCCTTCCCCCCCAGCGGCAGTGTGAAGTCCAGGGGGCCGAAGGTGTCGTCCTTTCCCCCCAGCAGCAGTGTGTCCTACAGGGAGCAGAGACAGTTGGTCTCTCTCTCCAGCAGCAGGACAATGTTACGGGAGTGGAGACAGGCGGTCTCCCACTCCAGTGGCAGCCTGTGTTTCAGGGAGAGGAACACAGCACCCCGTCTCCCCAGCGGCAGCTTACCTAACAAGGGAGACACCAATCTCCCAGACGGCGCAGATGGGACCGTGGTCTCTGTGCCTGACCTACAGGGATGCTGGACAGCCTGTCCAGATCCCCAACTACCCGCACCGGGACAACAGGAGGAGGGGTAAGTATAAACTCTCCTCCCCAGCTAACACCTAACTTGGCCCCAGGGTTAACAGAGGCGATGTTAACCCCCACTGGCGCCCATGTTCCCCTGGCTACTGAGCCGGACTATGTTCCCAGCCCCCCAGCAGAAGAGCTGGCATCTGGGCAGAGTGCAGTCGGCCTCTGTCCTCCCTCAAGTCCCCACAGCATGTTGCCTCAGCACCCCAGAGGAATATCCGGGTGCAGTAACTGCTTCTTGTGGGTGGGTCACTCTTGTACCTGTTTGTTGTGGGTGGGCTACTCTGGCATTTGTCTATTGTGGGTTGGTGGATCGACTAACGTAGGCACTGACCGACAGGAGGTCAGGTGCCTGGTTAGTCTTCCCCCAAAAGGGGAGATATGTGACAAACTGCCATTTATCCCTGGTCATTGGAGAGGCATGCTTGCTAGCCTCTTACCCTGCGACTATGGCCCCAATGACAGTTGGCATTCACAATGGACATTGCTGTGACCTAATCAACATCCACAATGGACATTGCCTGTGACCTAATCAGCATCCACAATGGACATTGCCTGTGACCTAATCAACATCCACAATGGACATTGCCTGTGACCTAATCAACATCCACAATGGACCATGCATGTGGGGTTGGGATATATCTGGCTGTATGTTGATTGGTCGCTGTATTTTGTGTGCCTGTCCTCTATCAGGTCCCCGGGGGAGTAGCCCTGGCTGGAAGACTTGCATAAAAGGCCAAGCTTTGCCATCCAATAGAGAGTTCCTGCTTGACCCTCAAAACGAAGTGTCGTCTCGTTATTGGGGGGATTTATTGTATGCTGTTCCAGTTTGACTGCTAGGAGTGTAAACCTCTTCGTATGGTTTTTCCTATTCGGCTGTTTACCGCATTCATATGCTTCTCCGATTTAGTGGTTGTGGTGTCGGCTAGAGCGCTTGGAATCCTCAAGAAGCGCTAGGAGCATCTTTCAACGGAGGTACCCAGTCGGGGTGCCCGTCGATACGTTACAGTGCTTCCTCCAGCCCCAAGGCTGTGCAGCCAATTCCCTTGGGGAGGTGGGCTCTCTAGTCCGCCTGACTGGGACCCCGCGACCCGAGCCTTGGCGTCGCTCTGTGCCCCCCAAGTCCATACAGACAGAGCCAGTCCCAGGCCTCTGTCTTGCAACCTTTCTGGTACCCTTTGCCAGGTCCCCACTCTCTTTGCTGACAGCCACAGGGAGGGGCTTTATGAGCTCCTGATCATCTCTTTCTGGTCTCACCTGAGGTGGAATAGGGGTGTGGACCCTGCTATCCACCCTTTCCCTACCTCTGACCAGCGTGAGAATCGTCACTTTCTCACACTACAATGTAGAAAAGAAAAAGAAAAAACATACTTTTGCTGCTGCCGATTCTATCTACATCAGAAGAATAGCTTGCAGGGGCCAGATGGTGTGAAGAGATATGGAACTTCCCTACTTGTGGTGTAGCCGTTAATTACAAAGATGTATCCATAAATCCTTTACTCAAGACAGTAGCCTTCTTTTATAATTGAGCATTATTTATTAGCATTGTGTTGCTTGCCATAGTGAATACAGTACAAATGAATTAATTATGAATCTATTATTGTTGACATAAGAAGCAATAGCAAAGTATCTAAGTGTGATGAACAGACAGAACTTTGTGGAATCTTGAAGAAGAATCCATTGAACTCAAAAAATGTCAGTATGTTAACTAGAATCCTATGTATTTTGTAGCTTTTATAAACAAAGGCCAAAACGCGGTCCAATAGATAAATTGAAGACAACTAAAACCTATATTAGACGGAGTAAGTATCGTACCGAGTGTCGTTAATGCAAACAAAATTGAATGAGCCTCGCTAGTTGTAATAAGTATGAGCGATTAAATGACGAGTGAGGAATCGCTAGTTTCTCGCCAATCATTCCTTGTTCTCAGATCACATAGTGCCTACCTTCATGAGCAAGAATCTTTACATCATCTTTATATGTAATATACAGTGACAACTTTGTAGTGAGCGATTAACGAGCGAAGTACGAACAAATGTCGCTCCATGTAAATTTTTAGTCGCCAACAAGTCTAAAAATCTTTAGTCTATAATTGTTATATACCAGTCATCTGCTGGTCTAATATAAGCCTAAGGGCTCTATAAGATTATTCAATCTAGCAGGCGATTTGTCGGGAGAAAAATGTTCCCGCCTGGCAATCGCCTGCTCGCTAATGGAGGAGACTGCTGCTATTTCATGCAGCGATCTCCTCTACAGCATGGAGAGTGGCGAATCGATCACTATGCTATCACTCGTCTCCATGTTGTCTAGTTGTTTGCCGGCAGCAGATAGTAATTAGACAGCACGATCTGCCCCGGCATACAATGATTTCTAAGCAAGCATAAAAATCTGGATTGCTTGATGAACAACGGCAGTATTAGACTGTCAGATCATGGCTAAGAAGCGTTCCTGCGACCAACAGATTATGTGACAGATTTTCTGACCAATCATTCATTAGATGGCCGTATACACACAAAGATCTCTTGTTATACACATCCACTATTTGTCTGATTGGACAGAAATTGGTCAGATAAGGCCTTAAAGTGGATTTGGACGAACCAATAATTGGGCAGATTATCGGGAACGACTGTGCTTTCCTGTGCTTTCATAATGAGACCAGACACGCAAGTTGGTTTCATGGAAGAATCTTCTCCTCCCTAAGCAAGAGAGTTTTATTCAAGTTACATTCACTTAAATACCAGACATGACATCACAAAAGGGGTGTTCCTTAAGAAGAGACTATTGGCTTTTTAACTTGATAGGAGTGTGTCTGTGAAGGTTCTCATTTATCCAGGTCATGGTATATCTGTAAAGAATAAATCAAGGCAACTTGAAAACGTTTCACTAGTTTTTCCAGCGAGCTTTCTCAATTCTGAGTGACTTGTACAAGAATTCTCTGGGAATAAATATGTCACTAAATCAACATCTGGTAATTAGGTCATTATACCCAGCATGGGGTCAAAGGTGTTGATTCCATAGTCCTAATTGGAGTCAGTAGGTGATAATGACCTCCCAGAAAAAGGTGTCAAGACAGCATTGTAAGTGGCAGACAATAGATGTCTTACCCCCCCACCTCTATTCAAGCTTGATAGGACTGGTTTCATCAACTTCAACTCTGAGTTCATAGGTAGATTTGAAGTCTGCAACCTAATCCCCCTCGCCCCCTCCCCTATTGACCTTAAGACAAAAGAAATGCACACATGGCTCATACATCCAGTTTGCTGTCATCTAGTGGACAAAACTGTGTACTACAGAATTTTTACAATATATATAGAGAAATAAAACTTTTCTCTCACACCTGCCAACGCTCTGGCCATCTAAATGTGCCTCCGATCACCGGATGAACGGGCAAAACGCTTGTTCACCGTGTGATTCTGTCGTTCGTGCAGGCACACCAATCATTATTTCTGGGCAGCAGATCATGCTGTCTAAACATCAATTTGCTGCCCAGAAACAATGATTCTATAGCAGAGTGCGTCACAGCCAGAGAGAAAAATCAGCTCACCCTCTCCCTGGGTGTGACGCGCTCTGCTGCAATTGGGCAGCTCACAGCCAGGGAGAAGGTGACGGCCCTTGAGAAAAGCTGGCGTTTCTTCCTCCCTGTCTGATGCTATTAATCAGCATTAAAAAAAATTGCGCACAGAAATCTACTAATCATGCTCTACAGTGCTAGGTAATATTGTAATGTCAGGACCAGTGAAAGGTGCTCTTTAAGATTCACGGCCCGTGTAAAGTGCCCTTTAGACACTAGAAGATCATTATCAGTAATTATGGAAAATCACCACTTCCAGTAGCTTGAGGAGGCATTACTCTTCAGACCTCAGAAACTAATTGAGGTTACACTTTGCATTCACATTAAAACTGAGTTTTTAACAATTCCTGACAGCTAATCCTAGTACACAGTCACTCTCTAAGGTCAGTTCGGATCACTACTATAGTACAAGAATGTGAAATGTGGGAATAATACTAGAGACAATGATTTATTTCAGCTGTTATTTCTTTCATCACATTCCCAGTGGCTCAGAAGTTTACATATACCAAGTTGATGCAGTTGAAGGGGTTTTCCAAGATATTTTTACTGGTGACCTATCCTCTGGACACCTGCCGATCAGCTGTTTGGGAAGGCATCGGCACCCGCAATACTGCCGCGGCCTTCTCAAAGCTTTCCCTAGGTCATGTGACGTCACATTAATTGGTCACTTGGCCTAGGCGCAGCTTGACCCTATTGAATGGATGGGGTTGAGCTGCGTTATCAAGCACAGCCACTGTACAGTGTACGGCGCTGTGCTTGGTGAGCTGAGAGAAGGCCACGGTGCTATATGATGCGTTTCTAAAGCAACCCTCTTAAACATATTAACTATTTTATGATGTACAATGTGCCTTCTTACGGTGACCATTAAAGCTCCCGCCGTCCTGTCAGATAAGAAGGAAATGTCTCAGGAAGCTGGGAGCACGGCATTTGAGAGCAGTATGAGCATAGACTTTGTAAGATCACTAGGAACACCTTGAGCTTGTCTTGAAAAGTTTCAGAAACTCTGCTGTATATAACCCATGTGGAAAACAAAAAACTACAGGAGGTATTAAAATGACCCAACTCCGAGCCAGTAGAGACTGGGATGCAGAAGAAAGCAGAATACAATAGGTTTATAGGATAACTGTCATCTCCAAAACAACCCACTAGCTAGAGTAGGTGGTGTATAGTGTAAGTGATGCCGAGTCTGATTATGTACTGTATTTTTTGCTTTATAAGACGCACTTTTTTAGCAAGAAAAAATTCTTGCTAAAAAATGCCTGTGACTTATAAATGGCACTCAAGGAGATCCAGCATGGCCAGACCCCCTGACTGCTGTCTTAATGATTTGTCAGAGCGCACATTCAGCCTATTGCCCAATCAGTGAGAGAGCTCTGCATCTGCAGACACCTCTCTCTCTCTCCTGCTGACACCGATCTGTGTAATCAGCAGCAGCAGGAAAGCACATGGTGAGGAAGATCCTATGTTGTACTGAAAAGAAAATCAAAACTCCAAGTACAATTTAAGGCTCTATGATGATGTCATCAATGGGAGGAGTCAGAGCCGGAAAATTATACAGCTAGCACTAGTCTAGGGAAATGGGAGTTTTCTATTAACCCCTTAAGGACGCATATCTTTAAAAGTACATTGCGGCACTGCAGGGGTTAATCGGAACAGGATGCCTGCTGAAATCATACAGCAGGCATCCTGTCACAAAACTGTGATCGCAACAAACCGCAGGTCAATTCAGACCTGCATTTTGCAGCGCTTTCTGCGATCTCTGCCCAAAGTGGTAAATTATACCCCCCCTCCCCCTGCAGCCCGCAATCATATTGTGCAGGTGGGGGGGGTTTCCACTGGTGGTCTAGTGGGTATATAGCAGAGTGTCAGCACATCTGTGCTGTGATGTCAGCCATTTAACCCCTTCCATGCCGCGGTCCATACGGACCACTGTATGGAAGGGGTTAACAGGGAGGGAGCTTCCTCCCTCTCCCATCGGGGGCTGCTGTGCCCTTGCAGCCCCCGATTCTTAATGGGAGCACAAGGGAGGGGGCTCCCCTCCCTCCCCATCACCCGCTGCTCTGTTTCTGGCAGCAGGTGATGGTTACCATGGCAGCAGGACGCTTTCAGAGGTGTCCTGCTTGCCATGGTAATGTAAGTCTGATCTAACTTCTGCTAAAGCAGAAGTTTGATCAGACTATGTAAAGTAAAACAAAATACAGTACAGTACACTATATAGTGTACTGTACTGTATTATACTGACATCAGACCTACTGGATCTTCAAGAACCAAGTGGATCTGGGTAAAAAAAAAAGTAAAAAAAAAAAAACATCACTGAATAAAAATAAAATAAAAAATACACTACACATATTAGGTATCGCCGTGTCCGTAAAAACCTGCTTTATAAAAATATTACATGACCTAACCCCTCAAGTAAATACTATAAAAAAAAAATGGTGTAAAAAGCAATTTTTTGTCACCTTACATCACAAAAAGTGTATTACCAAGCGATCAAAAAGGCATTTGCCTCCCAAAATAGTACCACTCAAACCACCATCTCATCCCGAAAAAATGAGCCCCTACATAGGACAATCGCCCAAAAAAATAAAAAAATATGGCTCTCAGACTATGGAGACACTAAAACATTTTTTTTTCTAAAATGCTGTTGTTGTGTTAAAGTAAAATAAATAAAAAAACAGTATACATATTAGGTATCGCCGCATCCGTAAAAACCTTCTCTATAAAAATATCACATGATCTAACCCCTCAGGTAAATACCGTAAGAAAAAATATAAAAACCATGTAAAAGAAAAAATGTGTCACCTCACATTACAAAAACTGTAATAGCAAGCGATCAAAAAGTTTTATGCACTCAAAAATAGTGCCAATCAAACCGCCATCTCATTGCCGCAGAAAATGATACCCCACATAGGACAATCTCCCAAAAAAATAAAAAAATATGGCTCTCAGACTATGGAGACATTAAAACATGATTTTTTTGTTTCAAAAATGATATTATTGTGTAAAACTTAAATAAATAAATAAAAAGTATACATATTTAGTATCGCTGTGTCCGTAACAACCTGCTCTATAAAACTAACACATGATCTAACCCTGAGATGTACACAGCAAAAAAAATAATATAAATACCGTATCAAAGGCCATTTTTGTCACCTTACATCACAAAAAGTGTAATAGCAAGCGACCAAAATGTCATATGTACCCCAAGATAGTGCCAATCAAACCGTCATCTCATCCTGCAAAAAATGAGCCCCTACATAAGACAGTCGCCCCAAAAATAAAAATAAATATGGCTTTCAGACACACAAAAAAAATCCTTTTTTCAAAAATGCTTTGTTATGAAAAACTGAAATAAAAAAAAAAACATATTTGATATTGTCGCGTCCGTAACAACCTGCTCTATAGAAATAGCACTTGATCTTACCTGTCAGATCAACTATGCAAATAACAAAAATAAAAATGGTCCAAAACGGCTATTTGTTTGCAAATTTTCCATTTTCCAGTAACAAAGCAAGGGTTAACAGCCAAACAAAACTCAATATTTATTGCCCTAATTCTGTAGTTTGCATAAAACACCCCATATGTGGTTGTAAACTGCTGTATGGCCAAATGGCAGGGCATAGAAGGAAGGGAACGCCATATGGTTTTGGAGTCACTTTATGGAGTTTCTACTTTAGGGTGCATCGGGGGCTTCAAATGGGACATGGTGTAAAACCAGTCCAACAAAATCCGCCTTCCAAAAACCATATGGCGTTCCCTTCAATCTGTGCCCTGCCGTTTGGCCATACAGCAGTTTACGACCACATATGGGGTGTTTTATGCAAACTACAGAATTAGGGCAATAAATATTGAGTTTTGTTTGGCTGTTAACCCTTGTTTTGTTACTGGAAAAATGGATTGAAATGGAAATTTTCCCAAAAAAATCAAAATTATGAAATTTTATCTCCATTTGCCATTCACTCTTGTGGAAAACCTAAATGGTAAACATTGTTTGTAAAATTAGTTTTGAATACCTTGAGGGTGTAGTTTCTAAAATGGGGTCATTTTTGGGTGGTTTTTATTATGTAGTGGTCCCTAAAAACTGGGTTTTCGAAAATTTATGAAAAATTTCAAGATTTCCTTCTAAACTTCAAAGCCTTGTAACGTCCCCAAGAAATGAAATGGCATTCCCAAAATGATCGATACATAAAATAGACATATGGGGAATGTAAAGCAATAACTTTTTTTGGCGGTATTACTATGTATTATAGAAGTAGAGAAATTGAAACTTGGAAAAGTGCTAATTTTTCCAAATTTGTAGATTTAAAAAAAAAAATTATAAATAAAAATGAAATTTTTCAACATCATTTTACCACTGTCACGAAGTACAATATGTGACGAAAAACAATCTCAGAATGGCCTGGATAAGAAAAAGCGTTTAAAAGTTATCACTGGTCAGATTTGCAAAAAATGGCCGAGTCCCTAAGGTGAAATAGGGCTGAGTCCTTAAGGGGTTAAAGTTGAACTCCCGGCAAAATGTTTATTCTCTGACCTGTTAGAAAGTGATGTCATGTGACCAACTCCTGATCTCCAACGGACACAGGACAGGAAGTCAGTGATGTCTCTATTCATTCCTATGAAACTGTGAGTAAGGCTCCCATAGGAATACATAGAGAAACTGACTTCCTGTCCACACATAAGATGCTGTGTCAGTTGGAAAGTCTGATTGCTGGTCACATGACACAGGTGAGAAGCAGAAGGGAGGTTATACCTCACAAATACAGTCACCAGTGAGAAGATTACCTTCACTACAGTTCACATCATAAACCTTTCTAACAGGTCAGAGAATTTTTTTTTTGGTGGGAGTTCTTAAAGATGAAAAGTGTGTGTGTGTAGCAGTGCTGTATGTGTGTAACAGAACTGTATGTGTAGAAGGGCTGTATGTGTGTAACAGAACTGTATATGTGTAGAAGGGCTGTATGTGTGTAACAGAACTGTATATGTGTAGCAGTGCTGTATGTGTGTAACAGAACTGTATATGTGTAGAAGGGCTGTATGTGTGTAACAGAACTGTATATGTGTAGCAGTGCTGTATATGTGTAACAGAACTGTATATGTGTAGAAGGGCTGTATGTGTGTAACAGAACTGTATATGTGTAGCAGTGCTGTATATGTGTAGCAGTGCTGTATATGTGTAACAGAACTATATATGTGTAGAAGGGCTGTATGTGTGTAACAGAACTGTATATGTGTAGAAGGGCTGTATGTGTGTAACAGAACTGTATATGTGTAGCAGTGCTGTATGTGTGTAACAGAACTGTATATGTGTAGCAGTGCTGTATGTGTGTAACAGAACTGTATATGTGTAGTAGAGCTGTATACTTCATACTCACTTGCATTCCAACGCTATGCTCCAACAAGTTGTTGGAGCATAGCGTTAGAACTGCAAGTGAGTATGAAGATAAAATTACATAACCGGACTCCGCACCACTTACACTATATGTCCACATCTACAGACCAGGAGTTTGAAAGGTCGTCTCAATGAGTAATGATAGTGGAAACAGATGACTGTTGGAGCCCCAACCATGAGGCAGGTTTGGAACACTTAGATTAAAGTCCTTCAGGGCAGGGATGGGCAAACTGCAGCTCTCAAGCTGTTAAAAACTACAATTCCCACCCTGCCCTGCTGTAGATTGATAGCTGTAGGCAGTCTAGGTATGCTGGGAGTTGTAGTTTTGCAATAGCTGGAGAGCAGCAGTTTGCCCATCCCTGCTTTAGGGTATGACGCTCAGTGCTGGCATTACTAATGAGTTGCAGAGGGACCCAGTAGATCAGCCAGAGAAGGAAAGGCATTTATCAGCAGGATCAACTATATTAAACCAATTATAATGCCAGGTACAGCTGACCCTGCTGATTAAAACCATGCCTTTCTTACCTTGATCTGTTGCTGCATTTAGAAGAAATAAGTGGTTTTAAAAATATGCAGGGTCAGGCATCCAGGTGAAGGGGAATGCCCAGGAAAGCAGAGGAGCCACAGTGCACAGAGTTGCTCGGGCCAACCTTGGTGAACTTAAGCCTTAACTTGCATATTTTTAAAAACACATTTCTCCTACACAACAGTAGATTGGGTAAAGAATTGTCTTTTTAAGCAGGGTGAGGATTATCAAGCTTTATGGCTAGTTTTATAGGGTTGATCCTGCTGACAGATGCCCTTGAAGTCGAAAAAGTGAAGGGTTCAGTTGGATCCCAGCTCTTTATAAGGAGCCTTAAGGACTGAAAATGTAGTGTAGGATTTACAGCTCCTTTGTAGTCCCTGCCTGGCCCTCTTTGATAAAGCAGTCTTTTATGCCCAAAGTAAAGGGCAAATTTATAACCAGTAAAGCAGTCAGTGAAGGCTTCTCTAGTGCTTCCAGCCACACTCCTCCACACAGTGGTGCATTTACACTGCCCAATTGTTCCTACAATGCTCGTTCTGGATAATCTGCCAGTGTAAAGGTGCCGGAGATCACCCGGTGAATGAGAAAAATGCTCCTTCATCAGGTGAAATGATCTTTCATGCAGACAATCAATCATCATTTCTGGGAAGCAGATTGTACTGTATGAACAATGATTTGCTGCGCAGAAACAATGAATCTGTATAAGGATGAGCGATTGCAGTAGTGATCACCAGCGCGGACTGGGAACGTAACGTGGCCCTGGAAAAAACTAAAACTGGCCCCATTTTGTAGTGGGTCCAAATTGACAGAAGGCACGGCCAGCAATATCATATGGCAGCACATTACACCACCCCAGCAGAGCCAAATACCACAGTGCATCTCAATATACTGCCCCAGCAGCACAAAATACATCCTTAAAGACTGCCACTGGTTGGCCAAAAGGAGGGCTTAGGCTCATCAGCCCACCGGAAGTTTCCTGTACAGTTTATGGTCAATCCGCCCCTGGCGATCGCGCATCCTCATACAGTGGAAGTGATCGCTAGATGTAAATGCAGCTCTTACCTCCTCTGGCGAGCAGGTAATTGTCGTGAAGGAAAGCAGTGTCAATGCGCCTTTACTCAGGTAGGACCACATACCCAGCCAGGATCTTGGTCATATCGGTACATTCAGATTCACCTATATCTGTAATGAGTTTTTGTATTTTTTATTGCGCATCTCTGATTTTATGTTTGGATAGATCTAGCTGACATACCACCACATTTGGTTATGTATGGTTTGTAGACTTAGAAAATCACAAATGTAATGATTCTCCTGTAGATACTAGGATTGAAATGAATGTTAGGCCTCTTTCACACGGGCGTCATGTTTGGCCTCAGATAAGAGGCGGGTGCGTGTATGCAGCGTTTTGCACGCGTGAGAAAAACGCCATGTTTGGTACCCAACCCGAAGCCAGTCTTCATCACTGAAGTCGGTTTCGGGTCTCCTGGAAAGTGATTATTTTCCCTTATAACATGGTTATAAGGGAAATAATAGCATTCTTAATAAAGAATGCATTGTAAAATGAAGTGGAAGGGGTTAAAAATAATAAAAGTTAACTTACCTTAGCCACTTGATCGCGTAGTCGCGATCTGTCCTCTCTTTCCTGCATCAGCTAAGATCTACAGGACCTGTGATGACGTCACATCACATGGTCCAATCACATGGTCCATCACCATGGTAAGATGGACCATGTGATTGGACCATGTGATGTGACGTCATCCAGGTCCTGTAGATTTAGCTGATACAGAAAGAGAGGTCTGGTCCCGTTGCTAAGCAACCATGAGGGAAAATCGCAACGCATCCGCACTTGCTTGCGGATGCTTGCGATTTTCCCGCAGCCCCATTCACTTCTATGGGGCCTGCGTTGCGTGAAAAACGCACAATATAGAGCATGCTGCAATTTTCACACAGCGCAGAAGTGATGCGTGAAATTCACCGCTCATGTGCACAGCCCCATAGAAATGAATGGGTCCGATTCAGTGCGGGTGCAATGCGTCCTCCTCACGCATTGCACCGCGAAACTCGCCCATGTGAAAGGGGCCTTAGAATTGCTTTGCTGTATGTGACTAATAGAGCTTCAAATATAGATTGCTATAAAAGGAATTTCCTAATATTTGTAGCTCATTGACAGAGTGTATACTTTCTGACAGTTATGACTCCTAAATTTATTTACACAAATCTGGTGGAGGGAGGTAGAGAACCCAGACCCACCAGCTTCTTAAGTGATCATTCAAAATACATATGCTTTCCTTCCTAATCATGCTCATACAGGACATAGGGAGCAGTGTACGCACCAGGTCCATAGAGGGTGCTGTATGAACATCTGTGTACACAGTCACACCAGAATCCTTTCAGTCACACAGTCCTTGACATCACTGGTTAGGAAAGGTCGTATGTTCCAAAAATCGCATAACAGCATTACATAACTGTTATTTACTAATTTTATAGAATTATTTTAGAATAAGGCTACTTTCACACGTGCGGCACTTGTATCCGGCAAGCAGTTCTGTTGTCTAAGCTGCTTGCCGGAGGCTGCCGTTTAGTGTCATCAACTGACAGCATTTGTAGACGGATCCGCTACCTCCAACAAAAGGTCATGCGCCGATTTATAACAAAAGTTCCTTTATTGATCAATCATTAAAACATTATACATAAAATCCATGATTACATAAAGATAAATAGACTATCAACAAGTGGAGGCGTACACCCCTGGTCAGTAAGGATCTCTCCTGCCTATATTAGCCAAAATTATAATACGTAAATTGTGAAAGGTATAATACCTAACGAATATATGGCTTTCCTCACTTACTCTGTTGCCCACTCTGAACAACAAACTGAGCCCATGGATATCGTCCGGGGTCCAAGTCAATCACATGGTACCCGGGAGGAATAAGACATATGCGCTCTGTTCAGAGAGGGAAAAGTCAGATGTACAAATACATGAGGAAAATAATCAACCACAACTAACTCTAAAGTGTACTTACGGGAGGATACAATACCGAACAGGGATGGAAGCCCCAACGCGCGTTTCGCTACCTGCTTTTTCACAGGGGCGTGATCTGTCTACAAATGCATTGCAAGAACAGATCCGTCCCTCCGCTTGTCATGCGGATGGACGGATCCGTCTTGCAGTCTTTTTCACAGTTTTCCCGGTCTGTGCATGCGCAGACCGGAAGGACAGATCCATCTTTCAGTTGTTTCCCAATGCCGGATCCGGCACTAATACAAGTCAATGTAAATTAATGCCGGATCCGGCATTCCGGCGACTGAACAGGCATTTTGGACGGACATAAAACCGCAGCTTGCTGCGGTATTATGTTCGGCCAAAACGCCTGACAGTGACTGAACAGAAGGCATACTGAGGCAACCTGAACGGATTTCTATCTATTCAAATTTCATGGGAATATGCCTGATCAGTTCTTTTCCGGCATAGAGCCCTTTTGACAGAACTCTATGCCGGAAAAGAATAACGCAAGTGTGAAAGTACCCTTATATATAATTGGAAGCACCTCACTAAAAACGGAAGAAAAATTGGGGAAAAATTATTAAAGGGGCTTTCTGGGCCTGTATCTAAAATTGCTCATTCCACTAACCTGTGGAGAAAAGGCACTTTGAGCTGTACTTAACCCTTCCTTTGCTCTGCCTTTTCCACGATCCCTGCCGGGATCACGTGACTCCCACCTGTCTGCGGTCTCTTCTTCTGACGTCATAAACGGATTTGCTCCTCTTTCTTCCTGTTTGGCTGCATAACACAGATGTAGCTGAACAGGAAGAAAATGGGGCACATCCTGTCACAACGTCAGCATGAGAGCTTGCAGCCAATGGAGTGGTCACATGATCAATTACAGCAGCTGTAGAAGGAGCAGTAAAGCGGAACTTTTATTTATTACTCTTAAAATAATCACGACAGTATATACATGGGGTTTGGTATAGTAGGTAGTTTTGCTGGGTGTCGGATAAACATTCCCTTATCTAAGCACAAGTGCTTAACGCTGGATACTGCCCTACCACTGGCAAAGCAGAATGCCGACCCCAGCCAGTCCTTGTACCTAAACCCTAACCTGACAACAGCCTAACTCTAGAAACACCATATGCGCTCTTCCTCTGATGTGTTTTGCCAGGAATTGGCTCATCAGGAGTTACCAAAAGCATGGTGTGTGAATCAGGACCTCAGAGAGGCAGTGGCCTGGCTAGGCTCGCCCAGTCCTAATGGCAATTACTCTTGCCAGTGGTAGGGCAGTACCCCTGAGATTAGGGAATGTTTCGCCGACCCCAGCAAAAGTAACTAATATACCAAACCCATGTATACACTTTCGTTTAGTTGATGATTATTTTAAAAGTAACAAATAAAAGTTAGGTTTAACTAATCCTCCTACACCTGCTGTAATTAGACATTTGGGAATGGTCCTCCACCTGTGACTATCATCTGAGTCTAGGAGTAAGCAGTCACATAGCCGGGAGCTTGGAGCGAAGAAAGGGAAAGTACTACTCAAAGTGACTTCTCCACAAGATAGCTGAAAGAGGCATTTTAGGTACAGGCCCGGAGAACCCCTTTCATTCTGGCAGACCCGCAGAACACTGGCATAATTACACTGAGAAATTTGCCTTATCATGTCTTGTAGGTCTCTTTTCACCATATATGATAAGCATACATCCAGGTACCAAACAAACATACAGTGTACATATGTACAATACAGTGTAACATATGACTTTTTGCATTGATGACGTCCTCAGGATAGGTCATCAATATCAGAGTGTCGGACCCCGCCGATCTGATATTGATGACCTATCCTGAGGATAGGTCATCAATAAATATAACTTGGAGTTTATTTTGTAGGATTATTTTATGGCATTCACTGTGTAATTTAAATAACATGGTAACTTTATTCTGTGAGTCAGTAAGATTATGATAATGCCAAATGTATGTAGTTTTGTATTATATTATACTACTTGCACAATAAAAGCACTTGTTTTTACAAAATAATCTGTTTTTGTGTCGCTGCATTTCAAGACCCAAAACATTTTATTATTCAGACAAGGGTTAATATATTACATTCCTCTCTAGTGAAAATCATTATCGCTGTTATTGTAGCATGTAACGGGTATCATTAGAGAAGTGGCCTGCCTATTGTGTGGTAAAGATAAGGTATGAACTGGTTGAACAGTGTAAGCCTAGTTTCACACTCCGGTGTGATCAGCCGGATCCCATTATACTTTATGGAGTGTAGGGGGATCTACATCATCCAGGGTCCTTCTGTGGGTATTGTAGTGCACTGCATCCAGATAATGACAGGACGACCATAGAGTGTCTATAAGTTTCTTAGGGTTAATATCATGTAGGCTTCTGATGAGAATTTGCAACAGTGAAAGAGAGAAGGTTGTGTATAGAAAGTGTTAGAGGAGAGTTAGTAAAGTCAGAAACCAAGCACAGCGGAAGAAGACAACATCAAGTGTATTAGCGTCTTTATGCGTCTAAGAATTAGAAAGTTGTCAAAGGCCAAAAGAGGAGGTTAGAGACAAATTGGGGGGCAGGGCTGTCTACAGGGATGTGTAAGTTACCCAAATGAGAGTTGGTAATTCACATAACCGAAAATGTGGAAGTCATGCAGAAAAGTTATCTAGGAGCTGGGTGGGTAAGCCAGATGGGTGGTAGACAGGTGGGAATGTGGGTGATGGTACTGGGGGAATAACCTGGAAGGTGCAATGTGGAGAAAGAAGTTTGTCGACTCTACCACAATGGGGTTCTGGGAGTATAGAAAATGTAAGCCACCATAAAATTGACCTGCGTGGGGAAGCGGTGTCAGATTGTTGAATTCAAGTTTTATTGAGGGCCAGCAGTACGGTGTTCATTTTAGGACATGGTCAGATATCAGAGTCAACTATCAAAATAATGCCAATGTGACACCTGACACCTGACTCCTGACACCTGACTCCTGACACCTGACTCCTGACTCCTGACACCTGACTCCTGACACCTGACACCTGACACCTGACTCCTGACTCCTGACACCTGACTCCTGACACCTGACACCTGACACCTGACTCCTGACTCCTGACTCCTGACACCTGACACCTGACACCTGACTCCTGACACCTGACTCCTGACACCTGACACCTGACTCCTGACTCCTGACTCCTGACACCTGACTCCTGACACCTGACTCCTGACACCTGACTCCTGACACCTGACTCCTGACACCTGACTCCTGACACCTGACTCCTGACACCTGACTCCTGACACCTGACTCCTGACTCCTGACACCTGACTCCTGACTCCTGACACCTGACTCCTGACACCTGACTCCTGACACCTGACTCCTGACACCTGACTCCTGACACCTGACTCCTGACACCTGACTCCTGACACCTGACACCTGACTCCTGACACCTGACTGAATTGAAGTTGTGTGTGACCGCTGATATCTGACTACTGACAAAGTCAGGTGTCAGGAGTCAGCCTCACTATTAACTATAGTTTCATCCTTCTTTTCATACACTGAAAGGCATAGATGAATAAAATGCCAAGTAAACCTTAACTGAACTTATAGCTCAGTGGTAGCACATCTGTCTTGTGATTAGAACCTTAGTGTTCAAATCCCCTTCCAGCCCTTAAAAAAATTTACTTTTATTAAACTGTAGATATGAGTCAAATTGAAGTCATGTGCGACCACTGATATCTGACTACTGACAAAGTCAGGTGTCAGGGGTCAGCCTCACTATTAACTTTAGTTTCATCCTTCTTTTCATACACTGAATGGCATAGATGAAGAAAATGCTAAGTAAACCTTAACTGAACCTATAGCTCAGTGGTAGCTCATCTGTCTTGTGAATAGAACCTTAGGGTTCAAATCCCCTTCCAGCCCTTAAAAAAATTACTTTTATTAAACTGTAGATATGTGGCAAATTGAAGTCATGTGCGACCGCTGATATCTGACTACTGACAAAGTCAGGTGTCAGGTGTCAGGGTCAGCCTCACCATTAACTTTAGTTTCATCCTTCTTTTCATACACTGAATGGCATAGATGAATAAAATGCCAAGTAAACCTTAACTGATCTTATAGCTAAGTGGTAGTTTGTATGTTTTGCGTCCAAAGACCATAGGTTCAAATCCCTTTGCTGTCTAAACCTGACTAAAATTATGAGCTTGGAATTTTCTTTTTTACATTAAACAGGTGACAAGGAGTACTGTAAGTAGTCCTTTTTATTTTATTAAAGATTAAATGGGCAGCACCATTGTAAAGTGGGCACTAATTTAATGAAGTATTAAAGGGATTTGAACCTATGGTCTTTGGACACAAAACATACAAACTACCACTGAGCTATAAGATCAATTAAGGTTTACTTGGCTTTTTATTCATCTATGCCATTCAGTGTATGAAAAGAAGGATGAAACTAAAGTTAATGGTGAGGCTGACCCCTGACACCCGACTTTGTCAGTAGTCAGATATCAGCGGTCGCACATGACTTCAATTTGCCACATATCTACAGTTTAATAAAAGTAAATTTTTTAAGGGCTGGAAAGGGATTTGAACCCTAAGGTTCTAATCACAAGACAGATCCACTACCACTGAGCTATAAGATCAGTTAAGGTTTCCTTGGCATTTTATTCATCTATGCCATTCAGTGTATGAAAAGAAGGATGAAACTAAAGTTAATAGTGAGGCTGACCCTGACACCTGACTTTGTCAGTAGTCAGATATCAGCGGTCGCACATGACTTCAATTTGACTCATATCTACAGTTTAATAAAAGTAAATTTTTTAAGGGCTGGAAGGGGATTTGAACTCTAAGGTTCTAATCATGAAACAGATGCATTACAACTGAGCTATAAGATCAGTTAAGGTTTACTTGGCATTTTATTCATCTATGCCATTCAGTGTATGAAAAGAAGGATGAAACTAAAGTTAATAGTGAGGCTGACCCCTGACACCTGACTTTGTCAGTAGTCAGATATCAGCGGTCACACATAACTTCAATTCAGTCAGGTGTCAGGTGTCAGGAGTCAGGAGTCAGGTGTCAGGAGTCAGGTGTCAGGTGTCAGGTGTCAGGAGTCAGGAGTCAGGTGTCAGGTGTCACATTGGCATTATTTTGATAGTTGACTCTGATATCTGACCATGTCCTAAAATGAACACCGTACAGCAGGTTAAGAGAACTTGAAAGAAAAGTCATGAATATTGGGGAGTTTGTTGCACATTGACATGAGTTGTAGAGTGCAGAGTTAGAAAAGGGAATAGAAAACACACAACAAATATCAATCAGATTATGCACGGTTTCTATGATTGTGAAGGGGTTATATTAGCAGACAAAGGTGGACCAGGGTTAGGAGAGATGTCCCCTCAAGTTAAAAGTAAAAGAATAGAGAGAAACAGCAAGTACTGTAGTTCAGTGATTTGTAAAAGTGTTTTCTGTGCTGTACGCCGGGCGTGATGGATTATGTTGTGTCAATGTTCCCTCTTCAGCGGACAGCTCTGCCCAACGTGTAGGGAAGCCAGCTGGAGATTATTCCCAGCTCTCTATATAAGTCTGGATCCTGTGGGTGCAGGTACCGGTGAATTTCTGTTCCTCTTGCTCCCCCTGCTGTTCCTTGGTGGTATTGCGTTTACTTTGGCTGTGACTTCTGGATCTTGTATTGTGGCTATGTTTTCTGAATGTTGACGATTTGGTCTCGTATTGCTCTCCAGATTTTTTTACTTCTGGCTCTCTCTTTGCTTCTGGCATTCTTGGCATTTCATTGACTGACTGGTGTTTTTGACCTGGTACCACACAACTACTCTTATTGTGTCTGTTTTTTCACTGTTTGTCGCTTCCTCGCACACGTAGTATAGGGACTGTTGACTGTGGGTCAATGTATAGGGTGACCGTGCAAGAAGGCAGGGATAGTGGGTCTGGGGAGTTTTAGGGCTACACTATGCCTGTGTGTGCGTGCTAAATTGCCAACATATTGTCACGCTTCGGTGTGGAAGGGAACATAGGAGGGAAGAGGAGAACTAGGGAAGGAAAATAGACACCTCCTAGTGAAAACCCTAAGCCAAATCCTGACTGTCTACCAATATGAACAGACCCCAAAGGTAGGTGAGTTCATACGCAGGAATACCTAGAGTCCTATCAAGCCTTATAGGACCCTGGTACTAATGGCAGGGGACAAGACTACCTGTTCCTCCAAAAGGAAGGACGAACAGGAGTCTCCTTCAGGCCTAATACAAACAATAGGGAAAAGCAACACACAGAACCCAAACAAAAGGGAAAGCAAAGACTTAACTTCAAAGGAGCAATGGAAGCATCAGGAACTCAGCCGACAACCACAATCTATCCAAAGGTCCAAACAGAAGCTATAAACCGCACAGCATTGTGGGAGAAGAAACTATAAATAGAGAAGTTTAAATGACCCTAATAGCCACACCTGGGGAAAGAAGGCGTGGCAAGCCCCAGAAACAACACAGACGTAATTTGATCCAAACGGAAAACATGTCAGATCAAACCACATGTTGCTAGTCTCACCGATTTCCTGCATCCTGTCGCGGGAACGTCTGTGACACATATTCTGACATGTTGATTCAAGAAGGTGAATAATGCATGTGAGCTGTGCATGGGTGAGGGAAGGAGAGAGGGGATGATGTTGAGATAATGCAATGGAGTGGTAAATGCACAGTAAGTTTAAAGCAACATAGCACATAATAAAATGGACATATATACAATGAACATAGTTAGTGACATGTTAGCAAATGTGTTTGAGTACCTCTTATAGCATACCTGTCTCTTGCCTGGTCTAACTGCCATGTTTAACCTCAGGACACTTTGCCAACCATGAATTTAGCCAAAGACAACTTTTGTGTCAGAGGAAGTTTCTGCCCTAGTCCAGAAAAGGAGTGTAATTTAAAGTGAAGGGGGCCTGGCTTCAAAGAAAAGGGTCATAGCATAAGATGCACCATTTTGCACCAAACATTTACGCACAATTCTGGCAATAAATTCTGTCTCCAACTAATCCAACCAATTGTTGGTATAAAACTGTCTCAACCAAGCACCCGAGCCATAATCCAGCATTAGCTACTGTCATAAACCTGGTGTATGTTTAGGCGGCCTAAGTTTACATCATCTACAGCAGTGTTCCTCAGCTTCAGTCCTCAGGACCCACCTGTCGATGATGTTTCAGGATTTCCTTAATATTGAGCAGGTGATATAATTAGTCTCAATACACCAGGACTTACCACAGATATTTATTTTATGGAATATTTTCAAATCCTAACTGGCAGGTGGGTCCTGAAGACTGGACTTAAGGAACACTGATCCACAGGGTTAATAAATCTGCCCTAGTGCATCTATAGATCCTTATGGATTCTCTCACATATTCATTAGCTCTCCATCAGAGAACAGCATGCTGGAGCTCTCTGGATCCGGCGCTGGCTATTACTGCAATGCCCGCCGGCCCTATTTACTATAATGGCATCTAGTGGAGATCCAGCTGCTACTCGGCAAATATACCAGGATTTGCCCGGACATAAACCTCTGCGCGCAACGTTTTTGTGCAGCCAAATCCCAGCATATTTGCCGGGTAGCAGCTGGATGTCCATCAGATCCAATTATAGCCTGCTACAAAGCTGTAACGCTAGTGCAGCACAGTGCCGTACTGAACTATGAAAATGCTGGGCTCACTGCTACTGAACTCACTGCTTCTTGGTGCTGCTGATCTGTGCCTTCAGTTGTAGCTGAGTTCAAGTAAAAACTGAACCGGGATTTTACTGCAAGGTCTACTGAATCCTAAAGAAGAAAAAAGAGAAAATATATTACTTCTCTGACTTAGTTTTCATCCTGAAGGGTAGGGTATTTTATAGACTGTTAAAACAGTTTTACTACATTACCTTTTCCGAGTAAGTAAAGCAGGGTAATTCTGTTGCATAACCTTCCACTGCTGCTCAGGATTTACGGCAGATGTCTGGAAAAGGAAATGAGAATATGAAATTGTAAACCATGCTTCAGAAAAGACAGATTACAGGTTAGTAAGGTACATGCTGATGTTGAATCATTTGGATCCTTTAGGAACAACTTTGTAGTTAAGATAAATACTTAGCGGGGCACTCCAGCATATTGTTTTTATTTTTTGGCACATTATTACATTTTTGATCACTGCTCCTCCTTCTGTCACGTGATCACGTGACTAATGTTTTGGAGAACCCTTTCCTATGTAAACCAGAGGTCACTTTCTGTTACAGACTCTATCTAAAGAAGGCTACACAATGTCATCATCAGCTTCACAATCCTTCCCAGACTCTGCCCACATAGTTTCTTACTATATAATGATATAGAAAAGAATCTGAAACAAGGCCTACCTTGATGGTGGATCCCTCTATGGATGGCAACAGCTTTGGAGCCAGTGGGCAATCATTGATATGAGTAGGACCAAATTGTGGTAGAAAAATCCAAAACTGAATTTGTAGTCAATCAAGCAGAAACTCAGCACTAGCAGAGTTCATACAAAACCAAAAATCCCAGCAGAAGGTCAAAGACAACCAGCAATCTAAATACAGAGATGAACAAATCAACCTGGTTGCTCAGGCATATAGCAGGTGGAGAGGAGAGTTATTAGCCATAGAGTTCAGTACTGAAAGCGTGTTTAGTTGCTGAACTGGGCATGGTCAGGTGACATAGCATAGTCATTGGGCACAGCTAGCAGAGTTAAATTTAATGCTGCTATGTTAGTAGCAAATGGAAATAGCGGGTAGAGAGCGTTGACAGAGTTCTCTTATTAGTGACATGATGTACGTACTATACTGTTGATCTGTTTTAGAAATTTCTTTCTAGGTGCCTTGCTTATCCGTGGTCAAATCTATGTAGACTTCCATAGCTATGGCTTTGGCTAACCATATTCACTGTCAGCAGTGGGTAAACTGATATCAGTAAATTGGCAGAATACAGAGAAAGCTGTTAAATTCCGTATGTAAAACTGACCATTAACCATGAGACGTCTCACCGATAAACATCTACCTATTCTTAGAACCACAAACAGTGGTGTGGGCAACTTTAAAAGAGGTATAGAGTTTCACGTCCTAAAAGATTTACTAGATTTACGCCTGACTAGGATATTTAAAAGTAAAAATAAGGGGCACATTTATTTAGACCGGCATTTTAGATGCCGGTCTTAATAAGCCCCATAGCTGGCTGTGAATCCGCTGGAGTTTTGAAGAGGCACAGGCCTCTACATAACTTTGGCGGATCCACCGCTGCTTCTAAATGTAAGACAGCCTCCTAGCTCTCTTATATATTTTTTTAATAGTGTTTATTTATAGAAAAATTTTAGATGTTAAATAACATCACATCCCCAAAGGGAAACAGACAAGACAATTGGACAACAAGTCCAAAGTTAAGTACTCTTACAAAATTCCCAGGTCAGGAGAAACAGCAGTGTAAAAACAATAAGATAATAGTACCTTTCCAGTAAACAGTCCCGTAGTCCTACAAGGTATAATAATGAGTACAGGAAGACAACCATCCACACACACAGTCGAGTCATACTACCTGGAGTTCTGGACCCCGCCGCCAAAATCATGCAGTACCCTGCGCACTTAGCCACAATCCCCAAACTTGGTCAAATCTATCAGGAGTCCTCCTCACTGCATACGTGAGCTTGTACATCTGCAGATCAGAATTAATCAACTGAGTCCACGCCCTCAGAGTAGGTTTCTTTGGAGGTTTCCAATTCAGGAGGATAACTTTCCTCGCATAAAACATAAGTAAGCGGAGAAGCTTACTCCCATATTTGGTAGGTACGACATCCGATACTAATCCCAACAAGCAAACTATAGGGAGAGTATCCCCGGGAGTCCCAACTTTGAAGAGACAAACCCACAAATCTCACTCCAGAATCTCTGCACCACAGAGCAAGACCATACCATATGATACAGGGATCCTCTCAGCTCTCCACACCTAGTACACGAGGGGTCCGGGAGCCTACGAATATGATGCAGACGAACTGGAGTGAGGTAGACCCTGTGCAACCACTTAAGTTGTATAAGCTGATCACGAGTGCCTATCACCGTGTTCCTCCAGACCAAGCTCAGTACCTACAGATGAGAGGCCTCCAAATCCGGGACATCAGCCCTCCAACGCTCAAAGGAGTGACAGAGTGGAGAGTCCTGCAGTTGTTTCAACCGAGCCACTGACTCAATGGGGCCACATTCCAGACTCAATGACAGAGATTTATATTGAGTCTCACAGGCGTGTCTCAGCTGGAGGTACCTATAGAAACACGTACGAGGTAATGAATATTCCCTGCGAAGATTCTCAAACGAGCAAAAGACCCCATCCACGTATAATTGAGTAAGGTACTTCACCCCCTTCTGAGGCCAAAATTTATAGTCAGATAAATGCAATAATTCTTGCAACTTCTGGTTACACCACAAAGGTACATATGGGGACCAAGTGTCACCACCCTCTCCTTCATCATGTGTCACCACAAATTGTTTCCAAGCCATCACCACCACAGCCATCGCTTCAGTATAGTGTAAGGCTGCGTACCCTCCCCCCCTATACACCAGATTGGCCAGCGCCTCATAAGAACCCACCAACGCCGCCTCCAAGACCACTGCAGGATTATTGGCATCCGCCCTAATCCACCAGGAGGCATAAACCAGCTGGGCAGCAATGTAATATACATACATGTCCTGCAGTCTCTGTCCCCCCTGCTTATACAGGGCTTTCAAAGTTTTTTTTAGCAATACGAGGGGATTGGTGGTTCCACAGAAACGGGGAGAGAATCTTGTCTAAAGATTCAAAGTGTGAGCGGGGGATTTTTACGGGAGTCGCTCTGTACATATAAAGAAGTTTTGGCAGTAAAACCATTTTTATCAGATTTGTTCTGCCTATTAATGTAAGGGGCAAATTCACCCATGCTTCCAGTTTACGAGAAATATATTCCATGGTGGACACTACATTAAGCCGATAGAACTGTTTGGGGTCCCTGTGTACCCTAATCCCTAAATAGACGAAGCAGTCCACGACTTTTAGACACGACAGGGGCGTTATATCAAGAGGGTCTATCTCGTCAATGAGACAAAGATTGGATTTACCCCAATTGACCTTGGGACCCGAATATCTCCCAAAGCCATTTATTGTGTCTAAAAGCGCTTCCAAGGATGGGCCTGCATCTGCCAAGTACACCAGTAGGTCATCGGCATAGAGTGAGATTTTTTCCTGTATTCCCGCAATAGACCATCCTTCAATAAGAGCTGATCTATTGACCAATCGAGTGAGGGGTTCCATAACTAAGCAAATAACAGGGGTGATAAGGGACACCCCTGTCTAGTACCTCTATGCAAGGAACGGGACATGTACCCACTAACCCTGACCCATGCCGTAGGCGCCCGATATAATAATTGCACCCACCTTATAAAAGATTGAGGGAATCCCAGATTGTGCAGCGTCTCCCACATAAAGGACTATTCAACCGAGTCGAAGGCCTTTTTATTATCAAAGGATGCAATAACTCAGGAAATTGGTAAATAATCTTCTGAGGTTAAAATCAGTTGTCTTGCCCGGCATAAAACCCGATCGGGCTCAATTACAGACAATATCACTTCCTAAAACGTCTAGCAAGGATTTTAGCTAGGATTTTCGCATCAAAATAGCAATATCATGTATAAGAGTTCCACGCTGCACCGCTTTAAAGGCTTCCCATTTAACCGTTGGATTTGCCGACCCCCTTTAACAGCCCAGTACTCCGCTGCCTCTTCAAGTAGCTGCGCAAGCCACAGGTAAGACCTCCAACCACCTAGCATTGAGCCGCCACTGTCTATCCGGCGGCGCCAATGGCAACTTTAGAACTATCATTAACGGGGCGTGATCGGATATACCCTCGGGAGATATTCAACCTTAGACGCCACGCCACAGCTCCCTGTTAACAAACACTAGATCAATGCTGGACAAGGTATTGAATGAAGCCTAATGACAGGAATACTGATGGTCACTTGGGTAAAGAAACCTCCAGCCCTCAGTCATACCATGCACATCAGCCCAGTCAGCGAGCGACCTGTTGTGTGAGGCCTGAGGACGCAGCCGATCCACAATCAGATCCAGCACCGCATTATAGTTTCCCGCCATAATCAAAGGGTCAGTCGGCAACGTTGATACCTTCCCCATAATCTCGTCCAGTATTCCTCTCTGAAAAGGAGGGGGGATGTATCGCCCACCACTATATAGTCCCTACCCCATATAGCTGCATGTAGAATAACATAAACGTCCAGACAGATCTGTCTGCACGGAATGGAACTGAAAAGGGATCGATTTTGACACCAGGACCGATACCCCTCTAGCGTAATTACTATATACAGCGTGGAAGGAGGATCCCACCCATGGCCGTTTCAATGCCACCAACTTCTGACCCCTATTTCTTCAGATAATTGAACACAAGAGATCTTTTCACTTTGTGATTAAGCTCCCTGACATTCCAGGAGATGAATTTACAAGTACCAATCATGTCACAAAACCTACCACGTATGCCACTGGAGATCACCGAACTTCCAGGCCATACCCAACCACACTCATACAACAGGACAACACTTGAAAACACATAGTAAACAGGTGAATCAAAATCCGTGAATAACCCCCCCACCCCGCCCAGACCACCCAACCTATCTGAGCCCAGTACCCCAAACTAAAACTAATAGCTTTCCAGCCAATGAAGGGAAGCAGGAACACCTAACAATTCCAACTATAAACTGATAATCATACAGCGCAGGGACAAAGAAAGACCAGAGCTGCTTCAGCCCTTGCAGATACAATGGTCATCCGTGGAACATGGAAGGAGTTTACATTTTGGGGGCCCTTTATCTTCAGCCTCTCCCATCAAGCCAGTCAGAGGCCTCCTCCGGAGTGGAAAAAATCTAGAAGTCTTACCATCTTAAACACGGAGGCGTGCTGGGTACAACATAGCGTATCGGATGTTCTTCTCTCGTAGTCGAGTCCTCACCGTGGTGAATTGGCGTCTCTGCCTTTGTACTTCCGAGGAGAAATCCGGATAAAATGAGATTCTGTAGTTTTCAAACTTTATCTCCTATAGCTGCCTGGCTGCCGCCAAAATTGCATCTCTATCAGTCCTCTCCTATCCCTGTAATTCAGGACTTTTAAGATAAACGGGTGAGGTGGCGACCCGGAGGTAGAGGTTTAGTAGGTATTCTATGGGCGAGCTCCACCACAAAGGTGGAGGAAAGACTGATGGGACCAAGCATTTTTAATAAATTGCTCAACAAAAAGCTCAGGCGCCGAGCCCTCTGCTCTCTCCGGGAGACCCATAATACGCACATTGTTTCTTCTATTTCGGTTTTCAGCGTTGTCAACCTTTGCCTGTAGAGACTTAACTTGCTGCTGTAGGGTCCGGATCAGACCACTGCTGGAATGTGTCACACATTCACCTCTCCCAGTCACCTCTCCACTTCAGCGGTCCTGTCACGAATTTTATCTATGTCATGTCGGAGACAGGTGAGGTCAGATTGAAGATGATCAATTTTGACCGTAGCGTAGCTTGGCACTGCATTATGGCTGACATTATTTTACTCAGATCCACGCTCTCCAACTCAGAGGGTTCGTTGACCCCCTTATCCTCTGTCTGGCTCATAGCGTCAGCAAGCATTTTAGATGAGGACTGGCCACAAACACCGCCCGTTTTGCGGCCCATGAATAGGGAGTTGAGGGAGGAAGAGACCCTCTCTGGAGGATTCTGCCCAGTATACAGTCGCGGGCAGACAGCGTTTTCAGCAGGAGCAGTCCCAAATCCCAGGGACAGTTACACCCAGCAATATAGTCCCCCGGAAGGCATTCCACCTAGCCCTAGAGTGGCCTAGTGAGTGACGTAGGCCTTATTGTGAGACCAGCACCAGCCCAGTACTTTTAGGAGGGATCAAATCAGGCCCGCTAGGGAAGTTCAGAAGGCAAATGGTTACCTGCTTAGGCCGCACTTCAGACTGGAGGCGCAGGCAGTCAAGCAGCTCACAAACCACAGGGGAGGCTCAGGATTCAGGCCAGCTTAGAAGATGAGCTCAATGGGCACCGTTATGGTGTGCACCCTGGGACCAGCAGAGCAGGAAGCAGGGGGTTCGCCAGACAGAAGCGCCGGGAGGCGGGTAACGCAGGCCCAGCAAGTGTCACTCCCTCGTCTGCATGTGCGTCTTCAGCCGCGGCAAGCGCCGACAATCCAGAGGGCCACAGGAGAACCGAGGGGGAGCCGATATCTGTCAGGGCTCCCTCCTGCAAGATTCAGCTGGGCGACTCACCACCAGCCAACGTCGGGAGCTGCGATGCAGGGGAGGCTTCCAAGATGTCCGCCGGCCACCGATCCAGGAGCAGGCCACAGGTCAGTAGTGGCCGCCAGAGGCAGATTTGGGGTCCCCAGATCCTCCAGTAGTGGACAGGACACCCACAGAACCGCACAGCTGTGAAAGTGGATCAAAATAGCCACGGACGGCCAGGATACAATCAGGATGTTGTAGGAGCTGCAAGCAAAGGCGACCTCACTCCATGCTTGCTCGGCCATGCCCCAGCTCTCTTACATTTAGACCATTTTCTACGCCTAAAACAGACATAGAAAATGGTAAATGAGACAGGCCTGCTGCCACCCCCCTTCCCTGCCTGCCACACACCCACTTTTTTAAACCTGGTATGAGCAGGTAGAAGTCGCAGATTGCGGTGCAAAAAACCCTCTCTGTAGCTCTGTAGACAAGGGTCAGTTTGAGACAATGAGACTTGAATAGTCAGCCCAAACTGGGCTTGACTATGTCTCCCCACACATGCTCGACGCATTTCTATGGCGGTTTGTAACCCTGCTTTTAATCAGGAGCCTTGTTGTAGGAGATAATGGTATTAGTAATTCATTCAGCGGCATCCACAACTGATGGTATGCGGTGGGCTATTGAGTGGCACTGTGGCCTCAAAAGTTTGGGCATCCCTGATCAAAAATACTGTTGCTGTCAACAGTTTAGCAAGTTGAAGATGAATTGATCTCTAAAAGGCATAAAGTTAAAAATGAAACACACTTTTCAACATTTTAAGCAATATCAATGTATTATTTTGGTTTTGTACAATTTTATAGTGAAAAAATGAAAGGAATACTCTGCAAAAGTATAGGAACCCAAGGAGATGTGACCGCTCAGATAACTTTGACCGAGGTCTCAGACCTTAAATAGCCTATTAGGGTTAAGGCTTGTTCACAATCATTACGACAGGTCACGTGATGAAAATGTCAAATCTCTATGAATAACCAGACTCCTCTAACCTCTTCCCAAAAAACAACAGCAGTGGTTTCTTCTATGCAGCTGCCTAACACGGCCCACAAAGCAGGAGATATTGAGATATTTCCTCAAAATTAATTAAGAAATGGCAGGTAACAGGAACAGTGGAGATCAAGAGAAGTTCTGGAAGACTAAGAAAAATTTCAGATATAGCTGCTCGTAGGATTGCTAGAAATGCAAATAAGAAGCCCCGCTTGACTGCAAAAGACCTTCAGGAGTTGTGGTGCCTTCATGGAGGAGTCATGAGAAGAACAACTCTCCTGCTTCTCCACCACAAAATTCAGCATCAGAAGTTTGCAAAAGAACTAATAAATCTACAACAGTCCTGTTGACTGATGAGGCTAAAATAGCACTCTTGGGCCACCATGAGCAAAGAGCATGTCTTGAAAAGAACACCTCTTCAACTATTAAGCATGGGGTTGGATCAATCATATTTTGAGGTTTTAGTTGGACCTATCCTCTGGACACCTGCCGATCAGCTGTTTGGGAAGGATCGGCACCCGCCCAGCGGCCTTCTCAAAGCTTTCCTAGGTCATGTGGCGTCACATTAATTGGTCACTTGGCCTAGGCGCAGCTTGACCCTATTGAATGGATGGGGTGAGCTGCGTTATCAACACAGCCACTGTCACAGTGGCGGCGCTGTGCTTGGTGAGCTGAGAGAAGGCCACGGTGCTATATGATGCGTTTCTAAAGCAACCCTCTTAAACATATTAACTATTTTATGATGTACAATGTGCCTTCTTACGGTGACCATTAAAGCTCCCGCCAGTCCTGTCAGATAAGAAGGAAATGTCTCAGGAAGCTGGGAGCACGGCACTTTGAGAGCAGTATGAGCATAGACTTTGTAAGATCACTAGGAACACCTTGAGCTTGTCTGTGAAGAGTTTCAGAAACTCTGCTGTATATAACTCCATGTGAGAACAAAAAACTACAGGAGGTATTAAAATGACCCAACTCCGAGCCAAGTAGAGACTGGGATGCAGAAGAAAGCAGAATACATATAGGTTTATAGGATAACTGTCATCTCCAAAACAACCCACTAGCCTTAGAGTAGGTGGTGTATAGTGTAAGTGATGCCGAGTCTGATTATGTACTGTATTTTTGCTTTATAAGACGCACTTTTTAGCAAGAAAAATTCTTGCTAAAAATGCCTGTGATTCGTAAATGGCACTCAAGGAGATCCAGCATGGCCAGACCCCTGACTGCTGTCTTAATGATTTGTCAGAGCGCACATTCAGCCTATTGCCCAATCAGTGAGAGAGCTCTGCATCTGCAGACACCTCTCTCTCTCTCCTGCTGACACCGATCTGCAGTAATCAGCAGCAGCAGGAAAGCACATGGTGAGGAAGATCCTATGTTGTACTGAAAAAGAAAATCAAAACTCCAAGTACAATTTAAGGCTCTATGATGATGTCATCAATGGGAGGAGTCAGAGCCGGAAAATTATACAGCTAGCACTAGTCTAGGAAATGGGAGTTTCTATTAACCCTTATAGGACGCATATCTTTAAAAAGTACATTGCGGCACTGCAGGGGTTAGTCGGAACAGGATGCCTGCTGAAATCATACAGCAGGCATCCTGTCCTAAACTGTGATCGTAACAAACACTCAGGTCAATTCAGACCTGCATTTTGCAGCGCTTTCTGCGATCTCTGCCCAAAGTGGTAAATTATACCCCCCCTCCCCCTGCAGCCCGCAATCATATTGTGCAGGTGGGGGGGGTTTCCACTGGTGGTCTAGTGGGTATATAGCAGAGTGTCAGCACATCTGTGCTGTGATGTCAGCCATTTAACCCCTTCCATGCCGCGGTCCATACGGACCACTGTATGGAAGGGGTTAACAGAGGGAGCTTCCTCCCTCTCCCATCGGGGGCTGCTGTGCCCTTGCAGCCCCCGATTCTTAATGGGAGCACAAGGGAGGGGCTCCCTCCTCCCCATCACCCGCTGCTCTGTTTCTGGCAGCAGGTGATGGTTACCATGGCAGCAGAGACGGCTTTCAGAGGTGTCCTGCTTGCCATGTGATGTAAGTCTGATCTAACTTCTGCTAAAGCAGAAGTTTGATCAGAACTATGTAAAGTAAAAACAAAATACAGTACAGTACACTATATAGTGTACTGTACTGTATTATCTGACATCAGACCTACTGGATCTTCAGAACCAAGTGGATCTGGGTCAAAAAAAAGTAAAAAAAAACATCACTGAATAAAAATAAAATAAAAATACACTACACATATTAGGTATCGCCGTGTCCGTAAAAAACCTGCTTTATAAAAATATTACATGACCTAACCCCTCAAGTAAATACTATAAAAAAAAATGGTGTAAAGCAATTTTTGTCACCTTACATCACAAAAAGTGTATTACTAAGCGATCAAAAGGCATTTGCCTCCCAAAATAGTACCACTCAAACCACCATCTCATCCCGAAAAAATGAGCCCCTACATAGGACAATCGCCCAAAAATAAATAAAAAAATATGGCTCTCAGACTATGGAGACACTAAAACATTTTTTTTCTAAAATGCTGTTGTTGTGTTAAAGTAAAATAAATAAAAAAACAGTATACATATTAGGTATCGCCGCATCCGTAAAAACCTTCTCTATAAAAATATCACATGATCTAACCCCTCAGGTAAATACCGTAAGAAAAAAATATAAAAACCATGTAAAAAGAAAAAAATGTGTCACCTCACATTACAAAAACTGTAATAGCAAGCGATCAAAAAGTTTTATGCACTCAAAAATAGTGCCAATCAAACCGCCATCTCATTGCCGCAGAAAATGATACCCCACATAGGACAATCTCCCAAAAAAATAAAAAAATATGGCTCTCAGACTATGGAGACATTAAAACATGATTTTTTTTTGTTTCAAAAATGATATTATTGTGTAAAACTTAAATAAATAAATAAAAAGTATAAATATTTGTATCACTGCGTCCGTAACAACCTGCTCTATAAAACTAACACATGATCTAACCCTGAGATGTACACAGCAAAAAAAATAATATAAATACCGTATCAAAAGCCATTTTCGTCACTTTACATCACAAAAAGTGTAATAGCAAGCGACCAAAATGTCATATGCACCCCAAGATAGTGCCAATCAAACCGTCATCTCATCCCGCAAAAAATGAGCCCCTACATAAGACAGTCGCCCAAAAAATAAAAATAAATATGGCTTTCAGACACACAAAAAAAATCCTTTTTTCAAAAATGCTTTGTTATGAAAAACTGAAATAAAAAAAAAAACATATTTGATATTGTCGCGTCCGTAACAACCTGCTCTATAGAAATAGCACTTGATCTTACCTGTCAGATCAACTATGCAAATAACAAAAAATAAAAATGGTCCAAAAACGGCTATTTGTTTGCAAATTTTCCATTTTTCCAGTAACAAAGCAAGGGTTAACAGCCAAACAAAACTCAATATTTATTGCCCTAATTCTGTAGTTTGCATAAAACACCCCATATGTGGTTGTAAACTGCTGTATGGCCAAATGGCAGGGCATAGAAGGAAGGGAACGCCATATGGTTTTTGGAGTCACTTTTATGGAGTTTCTACTTTAGGGGTGCATCGGGGGGCTTCAAATGGGACATGGTGTAAAAAAACCAGTCCAACAAAATCCGCCTTCCAAAAACCATATGGCGTTCCCTTCAATCTGTGCCCTGCCGTTTGGCCATACAGCAGTTTACGACCACATATGGGGTGTTTTATGCAAACTACAGAATTAGGGCAATAAATATTGAGTTTTGTTTGGCTGTTAACCCTTGTTTTGTTACTGGAAAAAATGGATTGAAATGGAAATTTTCCCAAAAAAAATCAAAATTATGAAATTTTATCTCCATTTGCCATTCACTCTTGTGGAAAACCTAAATGGTAAACATTGTTTGTAAAATTAGTTTTGAATACCTTGAGGGGTGTAGTTTCTAAAATGGGGTCATTTTTGGGTGGTTTTTATTATGTAGTGGTCCCTAAAAACTGGGTTTTCGAAAATTTATGAAAAATTTCAAGATTTCCTTCTAAACTTCAAAGCCTTGTAACGTCCCCAAGAAATGAAATGGCATTCCCAAAATGATCGATACATAAAATAGACATATGGGGAATGTAAAGCAATAACTTTTTTTGGCGGTATTACTATGTATTATAGAAGTAGAGAAATTGAAACTTGGAAAAGTGCTAATTTTTCCAAATTTGTAGATTTAAAAAAAAAAATTATAAATAAAAATGAAATTTTTCAACATCATTTTACCACTGTCACGAAGTACAATATGTGACGAAAAAACAATCTCAGAATGGCCTGGATAAGAAAAAGCGTTTAAAAGTTATCACTGGTCAGATTTGCAAAAAATGGCCGAGTCCCTAAGGTGAAATAGGGCTGAGTCCTTAAGGGGTTAAAGTTGAACTCCCGGCAAAATGTTTATTCTCTGACCTGTTAGAAAGTGATGTCATGTGACCAACTCCCTGATCTCCAACGGACACAGGACAGGAAGTCAGTGATGTCTCTATTCATTCCTATGAAACTGTGAGTAAGGCTCCCATAGGAATACATAGAGAAACTGACTTCCTGTCCACACATAAGATGCTGTGTCAGTTGGAAAGTCTGATTGCTGGTCACATGACACAGGTGAGAAGCAGAAGGGAGGTTATACCTCACAAATACAGTCACCAGTGAGAAGATTACCTTCACTACAGTTCACATCATAAACCTTTCTAACAGGTCAGAGAATTTTTTTTTGGTGGGAGTTCTTAAAGATGAAAATGTGTGTGTGTAGCAGTGCTGTATGTGTGTAACAGAACTGTATGTGTAGAAGGGCTGTATGTGTGTAACAGAACTGTATATGTGTAGAAGGGCTGTATGTGTGTAACAGAACTGTATATGTGTAGCAGTGCTGTATGTGTGTAACAGAACTGTATATGTGTAGAAGGGCTGTATGTGTGTAACAGAACTGTATATGTGTAGCAGTGCTGTATATGTGTAACAGAACTGTATATGTGTAGAAGGGCTGTATGTGTGTAACAGAACTGTATATGTGTAGCAGTGCTGTATATGTGTAGCAGTGCTGTATATGTGTAACAGAACTATATATGTGTAGAAGGGCTGTATGTGTGTAACAGAACTGTATATGTGTAGAAGGGCTGTATGTGTGTAACAGAACTGTATATGTGTAGCAGTGCTGTATGTGTGTAACAGAACTGTATATGTGTAGCAGTGCTGTATGTGTGTAACAGAACTGTATATGTGTAGTAGAGCTGTATACTTCATACTCACTTGCATTCCAACGCTATGCTCCAACAAGTTGTTGGAGCATAGCGTTGGAATGCAAGTGAGTATGAAGATAACAATTACATAACCGGACTCCGCACCACTTACACTATATGTCCACATCTACAGACCAGGAGTTTGAAAGGTCGTCTCAATGAGTAATGATAGTGGAAACAGATGACTGTTGGAGCCCCAACCATGAGGCAGGTTTGGAACACTTAGATTAAAGTCCTTCAGGGCAGGGATGGGCAAACTGCAGCTCTCAAGCTGTTAAAAACTACAATTCCCACCCTGCCCTGCTGTAGATTGATAGCTGTAGGCAGTCTAGGTATGCTGGGAGTTGTAGTTTTGCAATAGCTGGAGAGCAGCAGTTTGCCCATCCCTGCTTTAGGGTATGACGCTCAGTGCTGGCATTACTAATGAGTTGCAGAGGGACCCAGTAGATCAGCCAGAGAAGGAAAGGCATTTATCAGCAGGATCAACTATATTAAACCAATTATAATGCCAGGTACAGCTGACCCTGCTGATTAAAACCATGCCTTTCTTACCTTGATCTGTTGCTGCATTTAGAAGAAATAAGTGGTTTTAAAAATATGCAGGGTCAGGCATCCAGGTGAAGGGGAATGCCCAGGAAAGCAGAGGAGCCACAGTGCACAGAGTTGCTCGGGCCAACCTTGGTGAACTTAAGCCTTAACTTGCATATTTTTAAAAACACATTTCTCCTACACAACAGTAGATTGGGTAAAGAATTGTCTTTTTTAAGCAGGGTGAGGATTATCAAGCTTTATGGCTAGTTTTATAGGGTTGATCCTGCTGACAGATGCCCTTGAAGTCGAAAAAGTGAAGGGTTCAGTTGGATCCCAGCTCTTTATAAGGAGCCTTAAGGACTGAAAATGTAGTGTAGGATTTACAGCTCCTTTGTAGTCCCTGCCTGGCCCTCTTTGATAAAGCAGTCTTTTATGCCCAAAGTAAAGGGCAAATTTATAACCAGTAAAGCAGTCAGTGAAGGCTTCTCTAGTGCTTCCAGCCACACTCCTCCACACAGTGGTGCATTTACACTGCCTAATTGTTCCTACAATGCTCGTTCTGGATAATCTGCCAGTGTAAAGGTGCCGGAGATCACCCGGTGAATGAGAAAAATGCTCCTTCATCAGGTGAAATGATCTTTCATGCAGACAATCAATCATCATTTCTGGGAAGCAGATTGTACTGTATGAACAATGATTTGCTGCGCAGAAACAATGAATCTGTATAAGGATGAGCGATTGCAGTAGTGATCACCAGCGCGGACTGGGAACGTAACGTGGCCCTGGAAAAAACTAAAACTGGCCCCATTTTGTAGTGGGTCCAAATTGACAGAAGGCACGGCCAGCAATATCATATGGCAGCACATTACACCACCCCAGCAGAGCCAAATACCACAGTGCATCTCAATATACTGCCCCAGCAGCACAAAATACATCCTTAAAGACTGCCACTGGTTGGCCAAAAGGAGGGCTTAGGCTCATCAGCCCACCGGGAAGTTTCCCTGTACAGTTTATGGTCAATCCGCCCCTGGCGATCGCGCATCCTCATACAGTGGAAGTGATCGCTAGATGTAAATGCAGCTCTTACCTCCTCTGACGAGCAGGTAATTGTCGTGAAGGAAAGCAGTGTCAATGCGCCTTTACTCAGGTAGGACCACATACCCAGCCAGGATCTTGGTCATATCGGTACATTCAGATTCACCTATATCTGTAATGAGTTTTTGTATTTTTTTTATTGCGCATCTCTGATTTTATGTTTGGATAGATCTAGCTGACATACCACCACATTTGGTTATGTATGGTTTGTAGACTTAGAAAATCACAAATGTAATGATTCTCCTGTAGATACTAGGATTGAAATGAATGTTAGGCCTCTTTCACACGGGCGTCATGTTTGACGCCCAGATAAGAGGCGGGTGCGTTGTAACGCGTTTTGCACGCGCGTGAGAAAAAACGCCATGTTTGGTACCCAACCCGAAGCCAGTCTTCATCACTGAAGTCCGGTTTCGGGTCTCCTGGAGAATTGATTATTTTCCCTTATAACATGGTTATAAGGGGAAATAATAGCATTCTTAATAAAGAATGCATTGTAAAATGAAGTGGAAGGGGTTAAAAATAATAAAAGTTAACTTACCTTAGCCACTTGATCGCGTAGTCGCGATCTGTCCCCTCTTTCCCTGCATCAGCTAAAATCTACAGGACCTGTGATGACGTCACATCACATGGTCCAATCACATGGTCCATCACCATGGTAAGATGGACCATGTGATTGGACCATGTGATGTGACGTCATCCAGGTCCTGTAGATCTAGCTGATACAGAAAGAGAGGTCTGGTCCCGTTGCTAAGCAACCATGAGGAAAATGCTACGCATCCGCACTTGCTGCGGATGCTTGCGATTTCTCGCAGCCCATTCACTTCTATGGGGCCTGCGTTGCGTGAAAACGCACAATATAGAGCATGCTGCAATTTTCACAACGCAGAAGTGATGCGTGAAATTCACCGCTCATGTGCACAGCCCCATAGAAATGAATGGGTCCGATTCAGTGCGGGTGCAATGCGTCCTCCTCACGCATTGCACCGCGAAACTCGCCCGTGTGAAAGGGGCCTTAGAATTGCTTTGCTGTATGTGACTAATAGAGCTTCAAATATAGATTGCTATAAAAGGAATTTCCTAATATTTGTAGCTCATTGACAGAGTGTATACTTTCTGACAGTTATGACTCCTAAATTTATTTACACAAATCTGGTGGAGGGAGGTAGAGAACCCAGACCCACCAGCTTCTTAAGTGATCATTCAAAATACATATGCTTTCCTTCCTAATCATGCTCATACAGGACATAGGGAGCAGTGTACGCACCAGGTCCATAGAGGGTGCTGTATGAACATCTGTGTACACAGTCACACCAGAATCCTTTCAGTCACACAGTCCTTGACATCACTGGTTAGGAAAGGTCGTATGTTCCAAAAATCGCATAACAGCATTACATAACTGTTATTTACTAATTTTATAGAATTATTTTAGAATAAGGCTACTTTCACACGTGCGGCACTTGTATCCGGCAAGCAGTTCTGTTGTCTAAGCTGCTTGCCGGAGGCTGCCGTTTAGTGTCATCAACTGACAGCATTTGTAGACGGATCCGCTACCTCCAACAAAAGGTCATGCGCCGATTTATAACAAAAGTTCCTTTATTGATCAATCATTAAAACATTATACATAAAATCCATGATTACATAAAGATAAATAGACTATCAACAAGTGGAGGCGTACACCCCTGGTCAGTAAGGATCTCTCCTGCCTATATTAGCCAAAATTATAATACGTAAATTGTGAAAGGTATAATACCTAACGAATATATGGCTTTCCTCACTTACTCTGTTGCCCCTCTGAACAACAAACTGAGCCCATGGATATCGTCCGGGGTCCAAGTCAATCACATGGTACCCGGGAGGAATAAGACATATGCGCTCTGTTCAGAGAGGAAAAGTCAGATGTACAAATACATGAGGAAAATAATCAACCACAACTAACTCTAAAGTGTACTTACGGGAGGATACAATACCGAACAGGGATGGAAGCCCCAGCAGCGTTTCGCTACCTGCTTTTCACAGGGCGTGATCTGTCTACAAATGCATTGCAAGAACAGATCCGTCCCTCCGCTTGTCATGCGGATGGGCCGGATCCGTCTTGCAGTCTTTCTCACAGTTTTCCCGGTCTGTGCATGCGCAGACCGGAAGGACAGATCCATCTTTCAGTTGTTTCCCAATGCCGGATCCGGCACTAATACAAGTCAATGTAAATTAATGCCGGATCCGGCATTCCGGCGAGCTGAACAGGCATTTTGGACGGACATAAAACCGCAGCTTGCTGCGGTATTATGTTCGGCCAAAACGCCTGACAGTGACTGAACAGAAGGCATACTGAGGCAACCTGAACGGATTTCTATCTATTCAAATTTCATGGGAATATGCCTGATCAGTTCTTTTCCGGCATAGAGCCCTTTGACAGAACTCTATGCCGGAAAAGAATAACGCAAGTGTGAAAGTACCCTTATATATAATTGGAAGCACCTCACTAAAAACGGAAGAAAATTGGGGAAAAATTATTAAAGGGGCTTTCTGGGCCTGTATCTAAAATTGCTCATTCCACTAACCTGTGGAGAAAAGGCACTTTGAGCTGTACTTAACCCTTCCTTTGCTCTGCCTTTTCCACGATCCCTGCCGGGATCACGTGACTCCCACCTGTCTGCGGTCTCTTCTTCTGACGTCATAAACGGATTTGCTCCTCTTTCTTCCTGTTTGGCTGCATAACACAGATGTAGCTGAACAGGAAGAAAATGGGGCACATCCTGTCACAACGTCAGCATGAGAGCTTGCAGCCAATGGAGTGGTCACATGATCAATTACAGCAGCTGTAGAAGGAGCAGTAAAGCGGAACTTTTATTTATTACTCTTAAAATAATCACGACAGTATATACATGGGGTTTGGTATAGTAGGTAGTTTTGCTGGGTGTCGGATAAACATTCCCTTATCTAAGCACAAGTGCTTAACGCTGGATACTGCCCTACCACTGGCAAAGCAGAATGCCGACCCCAGCCAGTCCTTGTACCTAAACCCTAACCTGACAACAGCCTAACTCTAGAAACACCATATGCGCTCTTCCTCTGATGTGTTTTGCCAGGAATTGGCTCATCAGGAGTTACCAAAAGCATGGTGTGTGAATCAGGACCTCAGAGAGGCAGTGGCCTGGCTAGGCTCGCCCAGTCCTAATGGCAATTACTCTTGCCAGTGGTAGGGCAGTACCCCTGAGATTAGGGAATGTTTCGCCGACCCCAGCAAAAGTAACTAATATACCAAACCCATGTATACACTTTCGTTTAGTTGATGATTATTTTAAAAGTAACAAATAAAAGTTAGGTTTAACTAATCCTCCTACACCTGCTGTAATTAGACATTTGGGAATGGTCCTCCACCTGTGACTATCATCTGAGTCTAGGAGTAAGCAGTCACATAGCCGGGAGCTTGGAGCGAAGAAAGGGAAAGTACTACTCAAAGTGACTTCTCCACAAGATAGCTGAAAGAGGCATTTTAGGTACAGGCCCGGAGAACCCCTTTCATTCTGGCAGACCCGCAGAACACTGGCATAATTACACTGAGAAATTTGCCTTATCATGTCTTGTAGGTCTCTTTTCACCATATATGATAAGCATACATCCAGGTACCAAACAAACATACAGTGTACATATGTACAATACAGTGTAACATATGACTTTTTGCATTGATGACGTCCTCAGGATAGGTCATCAATATCAGAGTGTCGGACCCCGCCGATCTGATATTGATGACCTATCCTGAGGATAGGTCATCAATAAATATAACTTGGAGTTTATTTTGTAGGATTATTTTATGGCATTCACTGTGTAATTTAAATAACATGGTAACTTTATTCTGTGAGTCAGTAAGATTATGATAATGCCAAATGTATGTAGTTTTGTATTATATTATACTACTTGCACAATAAAAGCACTTGTTTTTACAAAATAATCTGTTTTTGTGTCGCTGCATTTCAAGACCCAAAACATTTTATTATTCAGACAAGGGTTAATATATTACATTCCTCTCTAGTGAAAATCATTATCGCTGTTATTGTAGCATGTAACGGGTATCATTAGAGAAGTGGCCTGCCTATTGTGTGGTAAAGATAAGGTATGAACTGGTTGAACAGTGTAAGCCTAGTTTCACACTCCGGTGTGATCAGCCGGATCCCATTATACTTTATGGAGTGTAGGGGGATCTACATCATCCAGGGTCCTTCTGTGGGTATTGTAGTGCACTGCATCCAGATAATGACAGGACGACCATAGAGTGTCTATAAGTTTCTTAGGGTTAATATCATGTAGGCTTCTGATGAGAATTTGCAACAGTGAAAGAGAGAAGGTTGTGTATAGAAAGTGTTAGAGGAGAGTTAGTAAAGTCAGAAACCAAGCACAGCGGAAGAAGACAACATCAAGTGTATTAGCGTCTTTATGCGTCTAAGAATTAGAAAGTTGTCAAAGGCCAAAAGAGGAGGTTAGAGACAAATTGGGGGGCAGGGCTGTCTACAGGGATGTGTAAGTTACCCAAATGAGAGTTGGTAATTCACATAACCGAAAATGTGGAAGTCATGCAGAAAAGTTATCTAGGAGCTGGGTGGGTAAGCCAGATGGGTGGTAGACAGGTGGGAATGTGGGTGATGGTACTGGGGGAATAACCTGGAAGGTGCAATGTGGAGAAAGAAGTTTGTCGACTCTACCACAATGGGGTTCTGGGAGTATAGAAAATGTAAGCCACCATAAAATTGACCTGCGTGGGGAAGCGGTGTCAGATTGTTGAATTCAAGTTTTATTGAGGGCCAGCAGTACGGTGTTCATTTTAGGACATGGTCAGATATCAGAGTCAACTATCAAAATAATGCCAATGTGACACCTGACACCTGACTCCTGACACCTGACTCCTGACACCTGACTCCTGACTCCTGACACCTGACTCCTGACACCTGACACCTGACACCTGACTCCTGACTCCTGACACCTGACTCCTGACACCTGACACCCTGACACCTGACTCCTGACTCCTGACTCCTGACACCTGACACCTGACACCTGACTCCTGACACCTGACTCCTGACACCTGACACCTGACTCCTGACTCCTGACTCCTGACACCTGACTCCTGACACCTGACTCCTGACACCTGACTCCTGACACCTGACTCCTGACACCTGACTCCTGACACCTGACTCCTGACACCTGACTCCTGACACCTGACTCCTGACTCCTGACACCTGACTCCTGACTCCTGACACCTGACTCCTGACACCTGACTCCTGACACCTGACTCCTGACACCTGACTCCTGACACCTGACTCCTGACACCTGACTCCTGACACCTGACACCTGACTCCTGACACCTGACTGAATTGAAGTTGTGTGTGACCGCTGATATCTGACTACTGACAAAGTCAGGTGTCAGGAGTCAGCCTCACTATTAACTATAGTTTCATCCTTCTTTTCATACACTGAAAGGCATAGATGAATAAAATGCCAAGTAAACCTTAACTGAACTTATAGCTCAGTGGTAGCACATCTGTCTTGTGATTAGAACCTTAGTGTTCAAATCCCCTTCCAGCCCTTAAAAAATTTACTTTTATTAAACTGTAGATATGAGTCAAATTGAAGTCATGTGCGACCACTGATATCTGACTACTGACAAAGTCAGGTGTCAGGGTCAGCCTCACTATTAACTTTAGTTTCATCCTTCTTTTCATACACTGAATGGCATAGATGAAGAAAATGCCAAGTAAACCTTAACTGAACCTATAGCTCAGTGGTAGCTCATCTGTCTTGTGAATAGAACCTTAGGGTTCAAATCCCCTTCCAGCCTCTTAAAAAAATTACTTTTATTAAACTGTAGATATGTGGCAAATTGAAGTCATGTGCGACCGCTGATATCTGACTACTGACAAAGTCAGGTGTCAGGTGTCAGGGTCAGCCTCACCATTAACTTTAGTTTCATCCTTCTTTTCATACACTGAATGGCATAGATGAATAAAATGCCAAGTAAACCTTAACTGATCTTATAGCTAAGTGGTAGTTTGTATGTTTTGCGTCCAAAGACCATAGGTTCAAATCCCTTTGCTGTCTAAACCTGACTAAAATTATGAGCTTGGAATTTTCTTTTTTACATTAAACAGGTGACAAGGAGTACTGTAAGTAGTCCTTTTTATTTTATTAAAGATTAAATGGGCAGCACCATTGTAAAGTGGGCACTAATTTAATGAAGTATTAAAGGGATTTGAACCTATGGTCTTTGGACACAAAACATACAAACTACCACTGAGCTATAAGATCAATTAAGGTTTACTTGGCTTTTTATTCATCTATGCCATTCAGTGTATGAAAAGAAGGATGAAACTAAAGTTAATGGTGAGGCTGACCCCTGACACCCGACTTTGTCAGTAGTCAGATATCAGCGGTCGCACATGACTTCAATTTGCCACATATCTACAGTTTAATAAAAGTAAATTTTTTAAGGGCTGAAAGGGATTTGAACCCTAAGGTTCTAATCACAAGACAGATCCACTACCACTGAGCTATAAGATCAGTTAAGGTTTCCTTGGCATTTTATTCATCTATGCCATTCAGTGTATGAAAAGAAGGATGAAACTAAAGTTAATAGTGAGGCTGACCCTGACACCTGACTTTGTCAGTAGTCAGATATCAGCGGTCGCACATGACTTCAATTTGACTCATATCTACAGTTTAATAAAAGTAAATTTTTTAAGGGCTGGAAGGGGATTTGAACTCTAAGGTTCTAATCATGAAACAGATGCATTACAACTGAGCTATAAGATCAGTTAAGGTTTACTTGGCATTTTATTCATCTATGCCATTCAGTGTATGAAAAGAAGGATGAAACTAAAGTTAATAGTGAGGCTGACCCCTGACACCTGACTTTGTCAGTAGTCAGATATCAGCGGTCACACATAACTTCAATTCAGTCAGGTGTCAGGTGTCAGGAGTCAGGAGTCAGGTGTCAGGAGTCAGGTGTCAGGTGTCAGGTGTCAGGAGTCAGGAGTCAGGTGTCAGGTGTCACATTGGCATTATTTTGATAGTTGACTCTGATATCTGACCATGTCCTAAAATGAACACCGTACAGCAGGTTAAGAGAACTTGAAAGAAAAGTCATGAATATTGGGGAGTTTGTTGCACATTGACATGAGTTGTAGAGTGCAGAGTTAGAAAAGGGAATAGAAAACACACAACAAATATCAATCAGATTATGCACGGTTTCTATGATTGTGAAGGGGTTATATTAGCAGACAAAGGTGGACCAGGGTTAGGAGAGATGTCCCCTCAAGTTAAAAGTAAAAGAATAGAGAGAAACAGCAAGTACTGTAGTTCAGTGATTTGTAAAAGTGTTTTCTGTGCTGTACGCCGGGCGTGATGGATTATGTTGTGTCAATGTTCCCTCTTCAGCGGACAGCTCTGCCCAACGTGTAGGGAAGCCAGCTGGAGATTATTCCCAGCTCTCTATATAAGTCTGGATCCTGTGGGTGCAGGTACCGGTGAATTTCTGTTCCTCTTGCTCCCCCTGCTGTTCCTTGGTGGTATTGCGTTTACTTTGGCTGTGACTTCTGGATCTTGTATTGTGGCTATGTTTTCTGAATGTTGACGATTTGGTCTCGTATTGCTCTCCAGATTTTTTTACTTCTGGCTCTCTCTTTGCTTCTGGCATTCTTGGCATTTCATTGACTGACTGGTGTTTTTGACCTGGTACCACACAACTACTCTTATTGTGTCTGTTTTTTCACTGTTTGTCGCTTCCTCGCACACGTAGTATAGGGACTGTTGACTGTGGGTCAATGTATAGGGTGACCGTGCAAGAAGGCAGGGATAGTGGGTCTGGGGAGTTTTAGGGCTACACTATGCCTGTGTGTGCGTGCTAAATTGCCAACATATTGTCACGCTTCGGTGTGGAAGGGAACATAGGAGGGAAGAGGAGAACTAGGGAAGGAAAATAGACACCTCCTAGTGAAAACCCTAAGCCAAATCCTGACTGTCTACCAATATGAACAGACCCCAAAGGTAGGTGAGTTCATACGCAGGAATACCTAGAGTCCTATCAAGCCTTATAGGACCCTGGTACTAATGGCAGGGGACAAGACTACCTGTTCCTCCAAAAGGAAGGACGAACAGGAGTCTCCTTCAGGCCTAATACAAACAATAGGGAAAAGCAACACACAGAACCCAAACAAAAGGGAAAGCAAAGACTTAACTTCAAAGGAGCAATGGAAGCATCAGGAACTCAGCCGACAACCACAATCTATCCAAAGGTCCAAACAGAAGCTATAAACCGCACAGCATTGTGGGAGAAGAAACTATAAATAGAGAAGTTTAAATGACCCTAATAGCCACACCTGGGGAAAGAAGGCGTGGCAAGCCCCAGAAACAACACAGACGTAATTTGATCCAAACGGAAAACATGTCAGATCAAACCACATGTTGCTAGTCTCACCGATTTCCTGCATCCTGTCGCGGGAACGTCTGTGACACATATTCTGACATGTTGATTCAAGAAGGTGAATAATGCATGTGAGCTGTGCATGGGTGAGGGAAGGAGAGAGGGGATGATGTTGAGATAATGCAATGGAGTGGTAAATGCACAGTAAGTTTAAAGCAACATAGCACATAATAAAATGGACATATATACAATGAACATAGTTAGTGACATGTTAGCAAATGTGTTTGAGTACCTCTTATAGCATACCTGTCTCTTGCCTGGTCTAACTGCCATGTTTAACCTCAGGACACTTTGCCAACCATGAATTTAGCCAAAGACAACTTTTGTGTCAGAGGAAGTTTCTGCCCTAGTCCAGAAAAGGAGTGTAATTTAAAGTGAAGGGGGCCTGGCTTCAAAGAAAAGGGTCATAGCATAAGATGCACCATTTTGCACCAAACATTTACGCACAATTCTGGCAATAAATTCTGTCTCCAACTAATCCAACCAATTGTTGGTATAAAACTGTCTCAACCAAGCACCCGAGCCATAATCCAGCATTAGCTACTGTCATAAACCTGGTGTATGTTTAGGCGGCCTAAGTTTACATCATCTACAGCAGTGTTCCTCAGCTTCAGTCCTCAGGACCCACCTGTCGATGATGTTTCAGGATTTCCTTAATATTGAGCAGGTGATATAATTAGTCTCAATACACCAGGACTTACCACAGATATTTATTTTATGGAATATTTTCAAATCCTAACTGGCAGGTGGGTCCTGAAGACTGGACTTAAGGAACACTGATCCACAGGGTTAATAAATCTGCCCTAGTGCATCTATAGATCCTTATGGATTCTCTCACATATTCATTAGCTCTCCATCAGAGAACAGCATGCTGGAGCTCTCTGGATCCGGCGCTGGCTATTACTGCAATGCCCGCCGGCCCTATTTACTATAATGGCATCTAGTGGAGATCCAGCTGCTACTCGGCAAATATACCAGGATTTGCCCGGACATAAACCTCTGCGCGCAACGTTTTTGTGCAGCCAAATCCCAGCATATTTGCCGGGTAGCAGCTGGATGTCCATCAGATCCAATTATAGCCTGCTACAAAGCTGTAACGCTAGTGCAGCACAGTGCCGTACTGAACTATGAAAATGCTGGGCTCACTGCTACTGAACTCACTGCTTCTTGGTGCTGCTGATCTGTGCCTTCAGTTGTAGCTGAGTTCAAGTAAAAACTGAACCGGGATTTTACTGCAAGGTCTACTGAATCCTAAAGAAGAAAAAAGAGAAAATATATTACTTCTCTGACTTAGTTTTCATCCTGAAGGGTAGGGTATTTTATAGACTGTTAAAACAGTTTTACTACATTACCTTTTCCGAGTAAGTAAAGCAGGGTAATTCTGTTGCATAACCTTCCACTGCTGCTCAGGATTTACGGCAGATGTCTGGAAAAGGAAATGAGAATATGAAATTGTAAACCATGCTTCAGAAAAGACAGATTACAGGTTAGTAAGGTACATGCTGATGTTGAATCATTTGGATCCTTTAGGAACAACTTTGTAGTTAAGATAAATACTTAGCGGGGCACTCCAGCATATTGTTTTTATTTTTTGGCACATTATTACATTTTTGATCACTGCTCCTCCTTCTGTCACGTGATCACGTGACTAATGTTTTGGAGAACCCTTTCCTATGTAAACCAGAGGTCACTTTCTGTTACAGACTCTATCTAAAGAAGGCTACACAATGTCATCATCAGCTTCACAATCCTTCCCAGACTCTGCCCACATAGTTTCTTACTATATAATGATATAGAAAAGAATCTGAAACAAGGCCTACCTTGATGGTGGATCCCTCTATGGATGGCAACAGCTTTGGAGCCAGTGGGCAATCATTGATATGAGTAGGACCAAATTGTGGTAGAAAAATCCAAAACTGAATTTGTAGTCAATCAAGCAGAAACTCAGCACTAGCAGAGTTCATACAAAACCAAAAATCCCAGCAGAAGGTCAAAGACAACCAGCAATCTAAATACAGAGATGAACAAATCAACCTGGTTGCTCAGGCATATAGCAGGTGGAGAGGAGAGTTATTAGCCATAGAGTTCAGTACTGAAAGCGTGTTTAGTTGCTGAACTGGGCATGGTCAGGTGACATAGCATAGTCATTGGGCACAGCTAGCAGAGTTAAATTTAATGCTGCTATGTTAGTAGCAAATGGAAATAGCGGGTAGAGAGCGTTGACAGAGTTCTCTTATTAGTGACATGATGTACGTACTATACTGTTGATCTGTTTTAGAAATTTCTTTCTAGGTGCCTTGCTTATCCGTGGTCAAATCTATGTAGACTTCCATAGCTATGGCTTTGGCTAACCATATTCACTGTCAGCAGTGGGTAAACTGATATCAGTAAATTGGCAGAATACAGAGAAAGCTGTTAAATTCCGTATGTAAAACTGACCATTAACCATGAGACGTCTCACCGATAAACATCTACCTATTCTTAGAACCACAAACAGTGGTGTGGGCAACTTTAAAAGAGGTATAGAGTTTCACGTCCTAAAAGATTTACTAGATTTACGCCTGACTAGGATATTTAAAAGTAAAAATAAGGGGCACATTTATTTAGACCGGCATTTTAGATGCCGGTCTTAATAAGCCCCATAGCTGGCTGTGAATCCGCTGGAGTTTTGAAGAGGCACAGGCCTCTACATAACTTTGGCGGATCCACCGCTGCTTCTAAATGTAAGACAGCCTCCTAGCTCTCTTATATATTTTTTTAATAGTGTTTATTTATAGAAAAATTTTAGATGTTAAATAACATCACATCCCCAAAGGGAAACAGACAAGACAATTGGACAACAAGTCCAAAGTTAAGTACTCTTACAAAATTCCCAGGTCAGGAGAAACAGCAGTGTAAAAACAATAAGATAATAGTACCTTTCCAGTAAACAGTCCCGTAGTCCTACAAGGTATAATAATGAGTACAGGAAGACAACCATCCACACACACAGTCGAGTCATACTACCTGGAGTTCTGGACCCCGCCGCCAAAATCATGCAGTACCCTGCGCACTTAGCCACAATCCCCAAACTTGGTCAAATCTATCAGGAGTCCTCCTCACTGCATACGTGAGCTTGTACATCTGCAGATCAGAATTAATCAACTGAGTCCACGCCCTCAGAGTAGGTTTCTTTGGAGGTTTCCAATTCAGGAGGATAACTTTCCTCGCATAAAACATAAGTAAGCGGAGAAGCTTACTCCCATATTTGGTAGGTACGACATCCGATACTAATCCCAACAAGCAAACTATAGGGAGAGTATCCCCGGGAGTCCCAACTTTGAAGAGACAAACCCACAAATCTCACTCCAGAATCTCTGCACCACAGAGCAAGACCATACCATATGATACAGGGATCCTCTCAGCTCTCCACACCTAGTACACGAGGGGTCCGGGAGCCTACGAATATGATGCAGACGAACTGGAGTGAGGTAGACCCTGTGCAACCACTTAAGTTGTATAAGCTGATCACGAGTGCCTATCACCGTGTTCCTCCAGACCAAGCTCAGTACCTACAGATGAGAGGCCTCCAAATCCGGGACATCAGCCCTCCAACGCTCAAAGGAGTGACAGAGTGGAGAGTCCTGCAGTTGTTTCAACCGAGCCACTGACTCAATGGGGCCACATTCCAGACTCAATGACAGAGATTTATATTGAGTCTCACAGGCGTGTCTCAGCTGGAGGTACCTATAGAAACACGTACGAGGTAAGGAATATTCCCTGCGAAGATTCTCAAACGAGCAAAAGACCCCATCCACGTATAATTGAGTAAGGTACTTCACCCCCTTCTGAGGCCAAAATTTATAGTCAGATAAATGCAATAATTCTTGCAACTTCTGGTTACACCACAAAGGTACATATGGGGACCAAGTGTCACCACCCTCTCCTTCATCATGTGTCACCACAAATTGTTTCCAAGCCATCACCACCACAGCCATCGCTTCAGTATAGTGTAAGGCTGCACTCTCCTCCCTATACACCAGATTGGCCAGCGCCTCATAAGAACCCACCAACGCCGCCTCCAAGACCACTGCAGGATTATTGGCATCCGCCCCTAATCCACCAGGAGGCATAAACCAGCTGGGCAGCAATGTAATATACATACATGTCCTGCAGTCTCTGTCCCCCTGCTTATACAGGGCTTTCAAAGTTTTTTTAGCAATACGAGGGGATTGGTGGTTCCACAGAAACGGGAGAGAATCTTGTCTAAAGATTCAAAGTGTGAGCGGGGGATTTTTACGGAGTCGCTCTGTACATATAAAGAAGTTTTGGCAGTAAAACCATTTTTATCAGATTTGTTCTGCCTATTAACGTAAGGGGCAAATTCACCCATGCTTCCAGTTTACGAGAAATATATTCCATGGTGGACACTACATTAAGCCGATAGAACTGTTTGGGGTCCCTGTGTACCCTAATCCCTAAATAGACGAAGCAGTCCACGACTTTTAGACACGACAGGGCGTTATATCAAGAGGGTCTATCTCGTCAATGAGACAAAGATTGGATTTACCCCAATTGACCTTGGGACCCGAATATCTCCCAAAGCCATTTATTGTGTCTAAAAGCGCTTCCAAGGATGGGCCTGCATCTGCCAAGTACACCAGTAGGTCATCGGCATAGAGTGAGATTTTTTCCTGTATTCCCGCAATAGACCATCCTTCAATAAGAGCTGATCTATTGACCAATCGAGTGAGGGGTTCCATAACTAAGCAAATAACAGGGGTGATAAGGGACACCCCTGTCTAGTACCTCTATGCAAGGAACGGGACATGTACCCACTAACCCTGACCCATGCCGTAGGCGCCCGATATAATAATTGCACCCACCTTATAAAAGATTGAGGGAATCCCAGATTGTGCAGCGTCTCCCACATAAAGGACTATTCAACCGAGTCGAAGGCCTTTTTATTATCAAAGGATGCAATAACTCAGGAAATTGGTAAATAATCTTCTGAGGTTAAAATCAGTTGTCTTGCCCGGCATAAAACCCGATCGGGCTCAATTACAGACAATATCACTTCCTAAAACGTCTAGCAAGGATTTTAGCTAGGATTTTCGCATCAAAATAGCAATATCATGTATAAGAGTTCCACGCTGCACCGCTTTAAAGGCTTCCCATTTAACCGTTGGATTTGCCGACCCCCTTTAACAGCCCAGTACTCCGCTGCCTCTTCAAGTAGCTGCGCAAGCCACAGGTAAGACCTCCAACCACCTAGCATTGAGCCGCCACTGTCTATCCGGCGGCGCCAATGGCAACTTTAGAACTATCATTAACGGGGCGTGATCGGATATACCCTCGGGAGATATTCAACCTTAGACGCCACGCCACAGCTCCCTGTTAACAAACACTAGATCAATGCTGGACAAGGTATTGAATGAAGCCTAATGACAGGAATACTGATGGTCACTTGGGTAAAGAAACCTCCAGCCCTCAGTCATACCATGCACATCAGCCCAGTCAGCGAGCGACCTGTTGTGTGAGGCCTGAGGACGCAGCCGATCCACAATCAGATCCAGCACCGCATTATAGTTTCCCGCCATAATCAAAGGGTCAGTCGGCAACGTTGATACCTTCCCCATAATCTCGTCCAGTATTCCTCTCTGAAAAGGAGGGGGGGGGATGTATACGTCCACCACTATATAGTCCCTACCCCATATAGCTGCATGTAGAATAACATAAAGTCCAGACAGATCTGTCTGCACGGAATGGAACTGAAAAGGGATCGATTTTGACACCAGGACCGATACCCCTCTAGCGTAATTACTATATACAGCGTGGAAGGAGGATCCCACCCATGGCCGTTTCAATGCCACCAACTTCTGACCCCCTATTTCTTCAGATAATTGAACACAAGAGATCTTTTCACTTTGTGATTAAGCCCCCTGACATTCCAGGAGATGAATTTACAAGTACCAATCATGTCACAAAACCTACCACGTATGCCACGGAGATCACCGAACTTCCAGGCCATACCCAACCACACTCATACAACAGGACAACACTTGAAAACACATAGTAAACAGGTGAATCAAAATCCGTGAATAACCCCCCCCCTCCCCGCCCAGACCACCCAACCTATCTGAGCCCAGTACCCCAAACTAAAACTAATAGCTTTCCAGCCAATGAAGGGAAGCAGGAACACCTAACATACAGTCATACAGCGCAGGGACAAAGAAAGACCAGAGCTGCTTCAGCCCTTGCAGATACAATGGTCATCCGTGGAACATGGAAGGAGTTTACATTTTGGGGGCCCCTTTATCTTCAGCCTCTCCCATCAAGCCAGTCAGAGGCCTCCTCCGGAGTGGAAAAAAATCTAGAAGTCTCACCATCTTAAACACGGAGGCGTGCTGGGTACAACATAGCGTATCGGATGTTCTTCTCTCGTAGTCGAGTCCTCACCGTGGTGAATTGGCGTCTCTGCCTTTGTACTTCCGAGGAGAAATCCGGATAAAATGAGATTCTGGAGTTTTCAAACTTTATCTCCTATAGCTGCCTGGCCGCCGCCAAAATTGCATCTCTATCAGTCCTCTCCTATCCCTGTAATTCAGGACTTTTAAGATAAACGGGCGAGTTGGCGACCCCGGAGGTAGAGGTTTAGTAGGTATTCTATGGGCGAGCTCCACCACAAAGGTGGAGGAAAGACTGATGGGACCAAGCATTTTTTAATAAATTGCTCAACAAAAAGCTCAGGCGCCGAGCCCTCTGCTCTCTCCGGGAGACCCATAATACGCACATTGTTTCTTCTATTTCGGTTTTCAGCGTTGTCAACCTTTGCCTGTAGAGACTTAACTTGCTGCTGTAGGGTCCGGATCAGACCACTGCTGGAATGTGTCACACATTCACCTCTCCCAGTCACCTCTCCACTTCAGCGGTCCTGTCACGAATTTTATCTATGTCATGTCGGAGACAGGTGAGGTCAGATTGAAGATGATCAATTTTGACCGTAAGCGTAGCTTGGCACTGCATTATGGCTGACATTATTTTACTCAGATCCACGCTCTCCAACTCAGAGGGTTCGTTGACCCCCTTATCCTCTGTCTGGCTCATAGCGTCAGCAAGCATTTTAGATGAGGACTGGCCACCAACACCGCCCGTTTGCGGCCCATGAATAGGGAGTTGAGGGAGGAAGAGACCCTCTCTGGAGGATTCTGCCCAGTATACAGTCGCGGGCAGACAGCGTTTTCAGCAGGAGCAGTCCCAAATCCCAGGGACAGTTACACCCAGCAATATAGTCCCCCGGAAGGCATTCCACCTAGCCCTAGAGTGGCCCAGTGAGTGACGTAGGCCTTATTGTGAGACCAGCACCAGCCCAGTACTTTTAGGAGGGATCAAATCAGGCCCGCTAGGGAAGTTCAGAAGGCAAATGGTTACCTGCTTAGGCCGCACTTCAGACTGGAGGCGCAGGCAGTCAAGCAGCTCACAAACCACAGGGGAGGCTCAGGATTCAGGCCAGCTTAGAAGATGAGCTCAATGGGCACCGTTATGGTGTGCACCCTGGGACCAGCAGAGCAGGAAGCAGGGGGTTCGCCAGACAGAAGCGCCGGGAGGCGGGTAAAGCAGGCCCAGCAAGTGTCACTCCCTCGTCTGCATGTGCATCTTCAGCCGCGGCAAGCGCCGACAATCCAGAGCGCCACAGGAGAACCGAGGGGGAGCCGATATCTGTCAGGGCTCCCCCCTGCAAGATTCAGCTGGGCGACTCACCACCAGCCAACGTCGGGAGCTGCGATGCAGGGGAGGCTTCCAAGATGTCCGCCGGCCACCGATCCAGGAGCAGGCCACAGGTCAGTAGTGGCGGCCAGAGGCAGATTTGGGGTCCCCAGATCCTCCAGTAGTGGACAGGACACCCACAGAACCGCACAGCTGTGAAAGTGGATCAAAATAGCCACGGACGGCCAGGATACAATCAGGATGTTGTAGGAGCTGCAAGCAAAGGCGACCTCACTCCATGCTTGCTCGGCCATGCCCCAGCTCTCTTACATTTAGACCATTTTCTACGCCTAAAACAGACATAGAAAATGGTAAATGAGACAGAGCCTGCTGCCACCCCCTTCCCTGCCTGCCACACACCCACTTTTTAAACCTGGTATGAGCAGGTAGAAGTCGCAGATTGCGGTGCAAAAACCCTCTCTGTAGCTCTGTAGACAAGGGTCAGTTTGAGACAATGAGACTTGAATAGTCAGCCCAAACTGGGCTTGACTATGTCTCCCACACATGCTCGACGCATTTCTATGGCGGTTTGTAACCCTGCTTTTAATCAGGAGCCTTGTTGTAGGAGATAATGGTATTAGTAATTCATTCAGCGGCATCCACAACTGATGGTATGCGGTGGGCTATTGAGTGGCACTGTGGCCTCAAAAGTTTGGGCATCCCTGATCAAAAATACTGTTGCTGTCAACAGTTTAGCAAGTTGAAGATGAATTGATCTCTAAAAGGCATAAAGTTAAAAATGAAACACACTTTTCAACATTTTAAGCAATATCAATGTATTATTTTGGTTTTGTACAATTTTATAGTGAAAAAATGAAAGGAATACTCTGCAAAAGTATAGGAACCCAAGGAGATGTGACCGCTCAGATAACTTTGACCGAGGTCTCAGACCTTAAATAGCCTATTAGGGTTAAGGCTTGTTCACAATCATTACGACAGGTCACGTGATGAAAATGTCAAATCTCTATGAATAACCAGACTCCTCTAACCTCTTCCCAAAAAACAACAGCAGTGGTTTCTTCTATGCAGCTGCCTAACACGGCCCACAAAGCAGGAGATATTGAGATATTTCCTCAAAATTAATTAAGAAATGGCAGGTAACAGGAACAGTGGAGATCAAGAGAAGTTCTGGAAGACTAAGAAAAATTTCAGATATAGCTGCTCGTAGGATTGCTAGAAATACAAATAAGAAGCCCCGCTTGACTGCAAAAGACCTTCAGGAGTTGTGGTGCCTTCATGGAGGAGTCATGAGAAGAACAACTCTCCTGCTTCTCCACCACAAAATTCAGCATCAGAAGTTTGCAAAAGAACTAATAAATCTACAACAGTCCTGTTGACTGATGAGGCTAAAATAGCACTCTTGGGCCACCATGAGCAAAGAGCATGTCTTGAAAAGAACACCTCTTCAACTATTAAGCATGGGGTTGGATCAATCATATTTTGAGGTTTTGTTGCAGCCAATGGCATATGGAACATGTAACAGCAGCTGCTGTGCGCCGCTGTTCTCCTGCTTACCGCCGTGGTCCTGGGCGCCGTGTTCAGTGGTGATCTGCTGCCTGTGCCTCCCCATTCACCGCTGCAGTCCTGGACTCTGAACTTACAGGTACTTTTTGTACTGGGATCCACTCCACAGTTTCCTTTCAGCCCTGGCCACAGCATGCTTGCTGCTACTTTCCTGCAGCACTTCCTTAACCGCCTGCCGACCGCCTAACGCAGGGATGCGTCCAGGCGGTGGCAGGTTTGTTCCTCCTGACGCTTAGGCGCGTCATCTCGCGAGAGGCGAGATTTGCTGTGAACGCGCGCGCGTTCACAGCAGATCGCGGCTCGGCAGTTATACTGCAGCCTGCCAGCGATGATCAATCGCTGGCAGGCTGTAGTTGTAAAATAAAAAGCATCAAAGAGGTATATCAGACGCTGTTTTGTTAACAGCGTCTGATATACCTGCTACCTGGTCTGTGCCAATAGAAATGAATGGGTCCACAATTCCTTTCCGCAAACGGAATTGCGGACGTGTGAATGGGGCATAGGGGTCCCTTATCACCGCCAGTTAGTTAGCTACTTGTTAGGTAGTTAGCGCCCAGCCCACCGCACCACAGTCACTGATTTTGGCAGTGATTTTTTCTTCCACATTGATCGATGCGAATGAAAAAATCTGTGCCGTTCATTTTTTTTTTTTTTTCAGCCCAGAGGCTGAACGGAAAAAAATCTCATTACCCGTATGCTCAATATAAGGAGAATAGCATAAACTCCTAATGCTGGCCATACGTGTAATGATTGCGGAGACCCTCAAATGCCAGGGCAGTACAAACACCTCACATGTGACCCCATTTTAGAAAGAAGACACCCCAAGGTATTCCGTGAGGGGTATGGTGAGTTCATGTAAAATTTTATTTTTTGTCACAAGTTAGTGAAATATGAGACTTTGTAAAAAAAAAAACACTTGTGCCCAAAAAATTTTTTTTCTGTGAACTCGCCATGCCCCTCACGGAATACCTGGGGTGTCTTCTTTCCAAAATGGGGTCACATGTGGGGTATTTATACTGCCCTGGCATTTTAGGGGCCCTAAAGCGTGAGAAGAAAAATGCGTAAAAATAGATAGATAATAGATAGATAGATTTCTGACATAATGTAATTCCATATATAGATATAACTTTTAAACAAAGTGAGATAGATTCTGGTAGTCGTTTAAATGATATCCTTCAAGTCCATGAGGTATCCCGTGAGGGTAAAGCCTTAGGGGTCCTAAAGCGTGAGAATCCAAATGTGTAAAAATGCTCTGTGAAATCCTAAAGGTACTCATTGGAATTTGGGCCCCTTTGCGCATCTTAGCTGCAAAAAAGTGTCACACATGTGGTATCAGGAGAAGTAGGGCAATGAGTTTTGGGGTGTATTTTTACACATTTTTAAAAAGTTGTCATTTACAGAGATATTTCTCACACACAGTATGGGTATATACTTCGGCGATACCACATGTGTGACACTTTTTTGCAGCCAAGATGCGCAAAGGGGCCCAAATTCCAATGAGTACCTTTAGGATTTCACAGGGCATTTTTACGCATTTGGATTCTCACGCTTTAGGGCCCCTAAAATGCCAAGGCAGTATATATACCCCACAAGTGACCCCATTTTGGAAAGAAGACACCCCAAGGTATTCCGTGAGGGGCATGTCGAGTTTACCGAAATTTATTTTTTGGCACAAGTTAGCGGAAATTGATATTTTATTTTATTTCTTTTTTGTTTTTTACAAAGTCTCATATTCCACTAACTTGTGACAAAAAATAAAATTTTACATGAACTCACCATACCCCTCACGGAATATCTTGGGGTGTCTTCTTTCTAAAATGGGGTCACTTGTGGGGTATTTATGCTGTCCTGGCATTTTAGGGGTCTCTAAAGTGTGAGAAGAAGTCTGGAATCTAAATGCGTAAAAATGCCCTGTGAAATCCTAAAGGTACTCATTGGAATTTGGGCCCCTTTGCGCACCCAGACTGCAAAAAAGTGTCACACATGTGGTATGGCCGTACTCAGGAGAAGTAGGGCAATGTGTTTTGGGGTGTATTTTTACATATACCCATGCTGGGTGTGAGAAATATCTCTGTAAAAGACAACTTTTTAAAAAAATTTAAAAGTTGTCAGTTTACAGAGATATTTCTCTCACCCAACATGGGTATATGTAAAAATACACCCCAAAACACATTGCCCTACTTCTCCTGAGTACGGCGATAACACATGAGTGACACTTTTTTGCAGCCTGGGTGCGCAAAGGGGCCCAAATTCCAACGAGTACCTTTAGGTTTTACAGAGCTGCTCACAATTTAGCCCCACCCAAAATGCCAGAACAGTAAACACACCCCACAAATGACCCCATTTCGAAGTAGACACCCCAAGGTATTCACTGAGGGGCATAGTGAGTCCGTGGGAGATTTTTTTTTTTGCCAGAAGTTAGCAGAAATGGAAACTTATTTTTTTTTCTCAGAAAGTGTCATTTTCCGCTAACTTGTGGAAAAAAATGAAATGATACATGAACTCACCATGCCCCTCCGTGAATACTTTGGGGTGTCTTCCTTCTAAAATGGTGTCATTTGGGGGGTATTTATACTATCCTGTCATTCTAGCACCTGAAGAAACATGACAGGTGCTCAGAAAGTCAGAGCTGCTTCAAAATGCGGAAATTCACTTTTTTTAAACGCTATAACTTTTACCCAAACCAATAAATATACACTTATTGGATTTTTTTTTATCAAAGACATGTAGAACAATACATTTATAGAAAAATTTATATAGAAATGTAGTTTTTAAAAAAAAAAAATTACAACAGAAAGTGAAAAATGTCTTTTTTTTGCAAAAATTTCTGTAATTTTTGATTAATAGCAAAAAAAGTAAAAATGTCAGCAGCAAAGAAATACCACCAAATGAAAGCTCTATTCGTGAGAAGAAAGGGAGGTAAAATTCATTTGGGTGGTAAGTTGCATGACGGAGCAATAAACGGTGAAAGTAGTGTAGTGCAGAATTGTAAAAAGTGGCCTGGTCATTAAGGGTGTTTAAGCTAGGGGGGCTGAAGTGGTTAAGGGCCGGGGCACGTCACTTCCTGTGCTTTATGAGTTAGATCATGTGACCTCGCTAACCAATCCTAGCCCTCCTGCATGTATATAAGTGGCTCAGCCCCCTTCCCAGATGCCTGAGTGTCCTTGTTCCTGCAAAGGTTGCTGATTTCTCTGCTTGTGTTCCTGTGTACCTGACCCGTACTTGTACTTCTGGACTCCACTACCCATTTGATCCCTGCCTGCTTGCCTTGACTCTCCTGTTGCCGAGCCCGGACTGCCTGATTTGTACCTGTGCCGCCTGCCCTGACCTATTGCTTGTTTGACTTTGCCTCTGCCTCATCCTTTTGTCCTGCACTGTTGCTCCCGGTTACGACTCGGCCTGCTGACTACGTCTGTACCTCTGGTACCTCCTGGTCTGCCTGGACCAACTGCCTCCTGTGCCAATACTTTCTTAAGAGGTAGCGACCTGGTGTTCCTCTTGGGAAAGCCAACGCCCTTAGAGGAGGTAGGACGCGTGGCACAGTGGGTTCACATCCGCTGGTTCGTGACAGAACATTTCACGTTCGTGACAGAACATTTCATGGGTAGAGGGAAGAATGTACTTAATAAAATTCCAGCAAATTCTCTACCAACTGTAAAAAAGAAGACCTTAAAAAAAAAGTTCAATGATAAATGATCCTAAACACATCTCAAAAGGCGCTCAGAGTCCCCTGATCTGAACATGATTCAAAATCTGTGGATAGACCTCAAAAAAGCAATGCATTCAAGGCGGCCCAGGAATCTCACAGAAATTGAAGACTTTTGCAAGGAAAAATGCATGAAAATCCCTCAAACAAGAATTGAAAGACTCTTGGCTGGCTACAATAAACCTTTACAAGCTGTGATACTTGCCAAAATGGGTGCTACTAGGTACTAATCATGCAGGATGCCCAAAGTTTTGCTTCAGCTCCTTTTCCTTTTTTGTTATTTTGAGAATGTAAGATTAAATAAAATATGCTTAAAATACAGATGGGAATGTGTCATCTTTAACGTTATGCCTTTTGGAGATCATTTCATCTTCATCTTGCTTAACTGTTCACAATAACAGTAATTTTGAGCAGGGGTGTCCAAACATTTGCATGCCACTGCATGGCGGCAGCACAGACAGGTACTCACTTATCCTCCTGCACAGTTCAGTAAAGGGCTTAGCCCATAAACAACATATTTCACCTATTTACAAAAAAAGCTATAAATGTATGATAAATGGTGTCTGACCAATGGGATCTCCACCAATCATAAGAACAGGGTTCCAGAATCCCCTGTTTGAATGGAGTATGGAGTGGTGGTCATGCCCCTAGCAAACTTATATTTTTCACCTCTCCCACAGCTAGGCGATAAAGTTGTTTGTCAGCCAACCCCTTTAATGGCCAAGATTTTTTTTAGCATAAAGATCAAAAGTAGGAGCTGATTCACACTAATGCTATGTGATAAGAACCTGGACTATGACAAATGGATTCCTTAAAGGGGTTGTCTGGGATTTTTCTATTGATGACCTATCCTCAGGATAGGTCATCAATATCAGATCGGTGGGGGTATGACAACTGGCACCCCTGACAATCAGCTGTTTGAGGAAACGGTGCAGTGCGCACGTGCCGTCTCCATTCTCTCTTCCTGTCTGCTGCTGCTGTCCCATGGACATACAGAAGCGAGCAGGAAGAGAGAAGGGAGACGGCACAAGCTCCTGAGGAGAGGTCATCAATACAAAAAGCCCAGACAACCTCTTTAAGAGTCTGTGTTGTTGTAAGGTGGCCCTGTGACATGTAATACAACTATGTAGCATCATGTTGCACTTTTTTTCTTATCAATTTACAAAAAATTGTGAGAAGTAACCTCAATGTACCTCCATATAAAAACTAACGCACACAAAGGTACACTATAGATCCCTAAGAAGCTATGGGTGTTGTATGTACAGGATGTGTGCATTACCCAGATCCATGAAATGGATTAGTGCATAACAACTAGAAGAAAAGAGTTCTTGGAGCATGACAAATATGCTTGAACACTTCCTTCAAAGGAACCATAATATGATGCATGTCCATAATGGAATCCGTTGACAAGGTGATCAGTGAGTTATCCATAAAGAATCCGTGTTTGGTCCGTGTGTCCGTTTTTTTGCTCTCTGTGTGTCATGCGTATTCCATGGACACTGCTCAGCTCAATACTAAATTCCAGAGCATATTCTAGCAACGAACTCAGGACCAGGATGGCATCTGTGTTGTGTCCGGGATTTTCACGGACCCATAGATTATAATGTGCGTGAGGGATCCGTAATCACGGACAAAAATAATGCATGCTTGTGTGGAGTCACCACGGACCCACAGTTAGTGAAAAACCACTGATGTGTGAATGCACACATTAAAGTCAATGGATTCACGAGATGTCCGTGGTCTGCATGACTCGCTGGGGGACATTTATCAAACTGATGTAAAGTAGAACTGGCTTAGGCTACTTTCAAATTTGCGTTCAGGGGCATAACGATCGCGGTTGCAGAGGGTGCGACAGTGTCCGGCGAGGCGGGGAGATGGAGGCCCGCAATCCTCCCTATAAGTGCGTCTGCGCTGCGGAATGTAAATTATTAATCAACCAGGTCAGTAGGGGTGGATGGCGGCTCGTAGGGGGGGGGGCCCAATTGTAAGTTTGCTCTGGGGCCCATAGAACTCTAGTTATGCCACTGCTTGCGTTGTTAATTCCAGTATTGAGATCCTGCACAGAGTTGTGTTGTCCCTGTTCTTCGTGGCCTTCAGTTGTCACAGTGAAATCTGCCACCTAGTGGTTGTAAGTTTTATTATCCATTTTATCATCATCAAAGCTATTACTGTAACGCATACAAAATTCAAGTAAGAGCCAATAAATAATCCTTCCAATTAACCGGAGTCTGTATACCTGGGAAAAACTGATTTTATACTACCTGACAATATGGTGCATCTATTGCAGAACATGAAAAGAAACAATAAAAAATACTAAGGGGCTACATGCACACAGCAGTGTATTTTGTGCACATTTTCCTATAGTGTTCGCTGCGTGTCTGCACCAGATATGCTCCAAAATCTGCATGTGTTACTGTGTCTTGGATCTTGACACGGATTTGCCCCAAAACTCACCCTTTGCAAGTCTACACCTAGAACTTGCACAAACAATTGCCATGCTGTGGATTTCAATATCTGCACCACAGGTCACTTTTTGCACTGTGTACATGACTTTTTGAAAATCTCAACTACTTTATTTTGTACTTTATTATGCTGCGGATTTTCCAAAAATTCACGGGAGATACAGACCATGTGCCTATACCCTAAGGGCTCTTTCACACTTGCGTATTTCTTTTCCGGCATAGATTTCCGTCGTCGGGTCTCTATGCCGGAAAAATCCTGATCAGGATTATCCCCATGCATTCTGAATGGAGAGAAATCCGTTCAGGATGCATCAGGATGTCTTCAGTTCAGGACCGAACGTTTTTTGGCCGGAGAAAATACCGCAGCATGCTGCGCTTTTTCCTCCGGCCAAAAATCCTGAACAATTGCCGCAAGGCCGGATCCGGAATTAATGCCCATTGAAAGGCATTAATCTGGATCCGGCCTTAAGCTAAACGTCAAAAAACAAAGAAGGAAAAAAACTCGAGCTCAAAGACTTCCAAGTATGGAAAAATATATCAAACTTTATCATCACATAATACATAATAATATACCATTGTTAAAAAAAGGGAAAATAGGGAGCAAAGAACACCATCCCAGCGCCACAGGTGACTGACTCAGGTGCATACATTCAGCAAACACATATACATGCAATGAGTTGTCATTTATGTATAGTAGTACAATGTATCCTGTCAGTACATTGTGCAAAGCATAAGTTCCAACAAAACATATGCATATAGGGAAAGACACATATTGCGAATATTGCAGGGGCTGCCAAGAAATGGAGCTGCAACTAGTGTAACCTGCCCCAGCATCAGCAGTCCCTCACACTTATAAGTATTCCAAAATGGTCTAACACAAAGTTATCTGCTCGTAGTGTTGCACACCTGTATGGGTGTGCAGGGAACTTACCCAAATGTAGGGTCTCAGCTACATTTGGGTAAGTTCCCTGCACACTATATAACTTTTTGATCACTTTTTATAACATTTTTTTGGGAGGTAAAGAAATGGCAAATCGGCCATTTTGATTTTTTCCCCATTACGGCTTTCACCGTACAGGGGGTGATTTGAATTTTTATATATTTAAAAAAATTTTTTTTTTTTTTACTCATCCTAGGTGGCTATAACAGGCAGTCATTAAATTACTTCTCCAATACATTGCAATGGATTTGCTATGTTCTTATTGAGCCCGGCCACCTATAGCCTTATATAACACCTTAGAAAAAAGCCTTGGTTTCTTCAGAGAGACCAGAACTTTTATATAGAAGCAACAGCTTCCCTGATCTTGACACAGGGAAGCTGTTGAACTCCTGAAAGCCGCTTTTGATGCCATGATCACAATTGACCACAAGGGTTAAATGTTTAAAACAGCAGACTCCCAGACCAGAGACCTGCAGGTCCCGAAAAGGGTTAATTGATTTTCATAGTGATGGCCTAACCTCAGGATAGGTCATCAACAAATGATCGGTGGGGGTCAGACTCATGAGACCCCCACTGATTAGCTATTTGAGGAGAAGGTGGCCCCCTTACAATTTACCAAACCAAGCACAGCGCTATCCATTTGATAGTGGCTGCACTTGGTATTGCAACCTCCGGCACTCCAGCTGTTGTGAAACTACAACTCCCAGCATGCATCCTTACTCTGCTATTCTCTGAACTCCTGTAGAAATGAATGGAGCACGCTGGGAATTGTAGTTTCACAACAGCTGGAGTGCCGAAGGTTGCTGATGCCTGGCCTAGACCATGTGACCAATGAAGGTAAAATAACACGGTCTAGAAAGAGGCTGAAGTGCTCACAGAGCGCCACGGCCTCCATGTACAGCTGATCGTGGGGGTGTTGGGAGTCAGACCCCTGAAGATCTCATACTGATAATCTATCCTGAGGATAGGCCATTAATTATTAAATCCCAGAAAATCCCTTTAGGGGATAAAGATACCAGCGTAGACCGATACCACACGACAGACATGTTAGGTCCTCTTTAAATATAAAAATTGGAAGAACTGGATTTTGTATGAGCTTGGTTTGCTCTGATTTTGAGGTTTTTTTTTCTTCCTGGGGTAGGTAGTATGAATGTTTGTTTTCTATAGAGCATTTTTTTTCCTATTGAGTTCAATGGGAAAACACTACCACTAAAGCGTGACAACTGGAGCTTGTTGTAGCCTTTAAACAAACACTACATGCTCTGAATCTGCTGGTAAATAATGAAAAAATGGAAATTCCGCCTCATGTGGGTTTTGCTACAAGTCAATAAGAATGATTACTCTCTATGGTCTGTTTAATGGCATCTATCAGCAGGATCAACCCTATTAAACCAGCCATAATTCCTGGTAGGGCCGACCTTGCTGATAAAAAAACATACCCTTCTTCTAACAATCTGTTGCTGTTTTAGGAGAGATAAGTGTTTTTAAAAGATATGCAAAATAGGGGGTAAGTGCACAGGGAGGACCCCATAATAGAACAGTTCTGGAGCATCTTTCTTCTAACTCTGTGTTGTGCCATTCCTCTGTATTTCCTCATAGAAATGTATGAATAAATTGCCAGCTTGGTGTTGGCATTTCCACTGGCAAAAGGGTGCATCCCTACACCGTCTGACACTGGAAGCACTGACTGGACAGTGTGATTATGCAGTGACACACCTCCATCTGGTAACACCCAGTTGGCAATTTATTTATAAAGTAGGAATAACAGAGGAACAGAAAAACACAGTTTTCTTACAAAGGATGCCCTAGAAATGTTATAGTATGGGGAATATGTAACGCCCAAGAGGTGCATTACCACTTCTGCACCCTGCCACTATCTTCTATGGTTAACCACAAGTCATCCCATGTATTTATTTCCAGGGCCTGCAAAATGGGTAATCATATTTCTGATGTAACTGTTATGTTCATGTTACGTACCTCGTTCACCAGCAGATGGCGGCATACATGGCAGAGCTATTTGACCTAGAATGGAACCCTTTTTTTTATTCTAGCTCTCTCTTTAGAGAGGGAGGGACTAGCTAGTTAGAAGTCAGTCTGGAGTACCCCCTGCCAGGGGAAGGCTGTGTCCAAGCCAGCCAGAGCACCTTCAGCTCTTCTGGATATGAAGGCCAAAGCAAAGAGCCTCAAACGCCAGGAAGTAAGTTCCCTGGACAAAGATAGAGACAGACCAGATTACAGAGTTAAGTTACAGCATAAAGAGGAAGCTGAGTTCTATAGCCAGCCTGTCAGTACAGCAGAGCCAGAGAGCAAACAGAAAGGGGCAGGGCCGGTGCAAGGATTTTTGCTGCCCTAGGCAAAAGAAAAGTTTGCCGCCCCCCCATGTGACATTACAACGCCCCACCCATATGATCTACCATATTAAAGGGGTTCTGCAGTTTATTTAAACTGATGATCTATCCTCTGGATAGATCATGAGCATCTGATCAGCGGGGGTCTGACACCCGGGACCCCCGCCGATCAGCTGTTTGAGAAGGCAGTGGCGTCGGCAGTAGCGCCTCAGCCTTCTCGCTGTTTACCGCATTCGCAGTGACGTCACGACTAGTATCACTGGCCTGGGCGGGGCTAAGCTTCATTCAAGTGAACAGAGCTTAACCCCGCCAAGGCCAGTTATACTAGTCGTGACGTCACTGCGCCTGGCGTAAACAGCGAGAAGGCCGAGGCTCTACTGCTAGCGCCACTGCCTTCTCAAACAGCTGATCGGTGGGGGTCCCAGGTTCTCTCTCTCTCCCACTCTTGTCATTCTGTCCCTTCCCATGTCATTCTCTTCCCCCTCTTGTCATTCTCTCCCCCCCTCTTGTCATTCTCCCCCCCCCTGTCATTCTCTTTGACCCCCTTGTCATTCTCTTTGACCCTCTTGTCATTCTCTTTCCCCCATGTCATTCTCCCCCCCCCCCCCTTCTCATTATCTTTCCCACTCTTGTCATTCTCTTTCTGTTTGGAACAAAGTTTATTGAAGGTAAAGTTGCTGTTTAACTATACTGCTCTACTGCGGACGGCAAGGCCTGGGGTTTTAGCGTATCCAGGTAGGAGCACCGTGACACGTGCACAACACCTTAAAGGGACATTTAGGCCACCCTACACCACTGTGGCATTTCTACAACTGGGTACCACCATATCACTAAAAGAGGCCCTGTGCCCTTGTTGCTTCATTGCATCTGGCGTCACGACAAAAAAAACAACATCACTAAGAGAGGACCCTTGGCCGCAAGTCGGACACTACAAGTACATTTCTTTTTTTAACTAAAACAGACATATCAGGATTGGTGGTAGGTCTTTTATAAGGTGGGACATGAGATATTGAAGTACTATGATTGCACTATTAAAAACATATATACCACTATATGTAATATATATATTTATGTATGTTATTTTTAAAGGTTGCTGCACGCCTATTGGGGTCAGTGTCTTGAAAATACTGTTATCTGTAGGCCCGGCCTATATGACAACTTGGGGTCCTGCGAGTTACAAAAAAGTCAAAGAAATGCCTTGACCACCATATGACCACAATGGAACATGGCTTAATTTTTGTGACCATTGCAAAGCTGCTTGCAAATGCATTAGATCTTTTGGTAGATCTCATTGACTCAAAGCTGATTTAGACCAATAGGCGTTAGCACTGGGGCTTTCAAATGTAATTATAATAGCTATCTTAAAGGGGTTGCCTGGTTTCAGGCAATAAAGATTCGATTGTTTCTTACCTGACAGATCCTGCATTGGAGAGGCCAGTGATTGGCTGCAGCGGTCATATAATGTCAACAAAATGTCACCGATGAAGCCAGGTAAACAGAGCCCAGACTGGAGCGGTGGCGCTGGATCTGTAAGGTAAGTAGCGAGCTATCCTTTATGGCAGGGAGATTCTTTATTGAAACTGGACAAACTTTAAGTACAGATTTAACACAGTAGAGAAGTCACAACTAGGGATGAGCGAACTTGCTGTTTGCAAGTTTGGGTTCAGCATAAGGGGAGCCGGACAGATCCGTTATGCTGCCCATAGCTCTCTATTATGACAGAATCCTCTTAAAGGCTTCCGTGGTGCATAGAATTAAGTAATATTCCGTGATAACGGAATTCACCCAGAACCCGAACGCAAACAGCAAATTCGCTGCTCACCCCTAGTCACAACATTACAGAAACTTCACAAATTGTGCAATTGTCCCTTGTATTTGAGGGCATTCGCCATTTCAGAAGTGTATTCTGTTTCATTTCCTGCGTTTTAATTTTAGACCTAGCTCCTGTGAAAACAAGTCGACTCAGTGGCTCTGGGGAAAATGTTTTCTCCATTCAGATAATTACAAAGGACGCTAATAATTTTGATTATCCACCCTTGTTAGCATTCTTACGCATTTACTGATGGTGTCATACTGTTTCATGTGTAATGTGAAGTCCTGATGACATAGAAAGCGACCAGCGGATGGCGTGGTGATCGTCTTTCAGCATTGTGCTATGTCTCATTGGGGCTCATCAGGAATACAGAATTCATAAATAAATTTGAGCTCTGTATGTCACTGACTGCGCATGTTAGGGTACGTCCACATGTGACTACAAACACAGCAGAAAAATCTGCTGCAGTTTTTGCTGCATTTCCACAGCAAAAACCATGACAAAACAGCATGTTTTACAAAAAAGCCAGAGGAGTCCCCTTCTCCATTGAAAAGGATGAAATTTGCTGAAGAGATCCGCAGTATAAATTGATATGTTGCGGATTTCAAAACAGCAGTGCTGCACATTTTGCCGCTGCACTTGCTCTACGCAATGTGCAGATTTGAATTCAGAAATTCTCATCCACTTTGGTGGCACTGTTCAACGCTGCAAATTTGCAGCACGAAAATCCGCAACAGCAAATCTGCGGATAATCAGTCACGTGTGAACCTGGCCTTAGGGCTCATGCACGTAGTTTCTGTCCACATCTGATCAGTATTTTTTGCAGATCGGATGCAGACCCATTCATTTTGATGGGGCTGCAAAAGATGTGGACAGCACACTGCATGCTATCTGCGTCTGCACGTTCTGTCTGCGGCCACACAACAAAGATAGAACATGTCCTATTCTTGTGCGTTTTGCGGACGAGGTAAGGACAGTTCTAAAGGAGTGCGGGAAAGAAAATGGCAACATGCACTTGGCTGGTATCCGTGTTTTGCGGATCCGCGATTTGCAGACCACAAAACTGAGTTAGCTGTGTCAATAAGCCCTTATTCACATGTTAAGGTTGAGCCTACACAGAGATGAGGTATAATGGAAAGATCCACTCTAGTTCTGTATTTAGACCTGCCCCTGGTTTGGGTTTACAGTCACTGATGGAAAACACTGACCAAACACACGAGCGAGTTTGTCCGCACGGCATTCAGAGGCAATAACAGAGGCATTCTGTTATTCATTCTGTCATAATAGAAGTCTATGGCCTGCATAACGGATCCGTCCCGTTTCCATTATGTAGGAGAGGACTCTCCTGCATAATGGAAACTGGACGGATCCAGTTTTGTAGCCCATAGACTTCTATTATGACAGAATTCGCTCATCTCTAGTTGCTACACCTGGAATAATAAGGTCCAAGATCGAGAATGCAATAGTAATGAACTGTGAAAGTTTGCTTCCTTCCCCATTAGTTCTTCCGGTCACCCACGCCCCCCAGTGGCTTGTTTTAATGGCCCCTCAAATCCTCTGTATAGTACCATGTGGTATTAGTAAAAGAGTACATTAGAGTATTTATTTCCTCCTGGGACATACAGCAGCTGTTACCAGGAACTTTCTCCATCATTTGAAGAAACCTTTAGTTTTAGTGTGCTTCTTGCTTTCAACCTCAAGCTTCTCTAGATACATGTATTTTATCAGGTGTGTTATTACCTCAAGAGTAGACGGCATGCTAGGTGACAACCAGTGTTGTAGAAGGGCTCGTTTGGCCGCGGGTAGTGCTCTGTTTATCAGGGCTGGGAATTTTGCCTATCCCAGCTAGTGTCCATCCCGGCTAGTGTCCTCTAGTGAACTGTGGAGTGAAATAACAAGGGCGTTGGGGCCAACTGGATGGAGTTGTTCCACCAAGTCTGCAGGAGAGATATGATATCCTTCCAAAAGGACTGCACCTTATGACCTTGCCAGATGCAATGATACAGATCCGTCTTTTTGACATTATGGGCATTTAGTAATTCTTTCCGGCTAGAGGCTGGTGGAGGGAAAGTCAAAGACATATACGTTTGCATGTATAAATCTAAAGTGTGTTCCTCGCCATACCTCGCTGATTATGTGGTTTTGCACCAGATGCCAGCCATCCAGTAGGCACTCCGAAACCTCATTCCCCTGCAGCTTTATTTTTTTCATAAATCTCCTTTTATTAAATCATGTCAAGCATAATAAGTGTAACAATTACAAATGTAATCCGCTCGCAGGCAGTAGATTGAGAGATATATAGTAGAGAGGACCACAAATTCCTTTAATTAAAATGCTGACATTCACCGCGCACACAGTGTGCACATCTAGGTCCGACGCAAGTATAAAAGTCAGATCACATAACCTAAAATAACTCGAGCAAATAATGTGTAGCGCAAATGGTGAGTACCTCTCAATACATAAACAAAAATCTAAAAAAGAAAGAAGAAAAAAGATACGAAACAGGGGGTTGGAAAGAATCCCGGGGTAAATAGAGTTAGGATGAGGACACAGCCCAATGAATGTTCAGGTAAGAAAGCATGGACAAATATTATAGAGACATAGGTCTCACCAACGTGAAAAGTAGCGACCTTTTACGATTCCCTATCAGTTCGGGGTCATATCTATCACAAGTTACTAAAGACCTTCCAAGGGAGCCAGACATGCATAAATCTTTCATGTTTGCGTTCTATCCATGAGGTCAACTCTTCAGCTTTATTTTTAAGTAGGACAGGGATGGTTTAAAGAGAGTATAAGAGTTTGTAAAATCTCATCATTTTGATAAGAGGTACCCTTCCTGTTAAGTTTATCGGTAGCTTTTCCCATCTCTTCTGAAGGCGGGGCGGAGGTGGGACAGGGGTAGTTAAGAATATAGAAGGATTCAGAGGGTCCTACCTATCTTTATTCCCAAGTATGTAATTTGATTAGGAGCTATACCAATATCAGTGGCTGCTAGTTCCCCCCTCTCTGCAGGTGGGGTCTTTAATGCCACCAGTGCCCCCGCATCCTTCAGCGATAACCTGAGCTTTGCCCCATCCAGGACTATGAGCATCTTTCGGATGTTGCTCACTGCCACTCTTCCACTGACAACTCTCACCTGTGAAGGACCAATTAATGTTGATAAGGGACTGGCAGAAAATATGCATTTTCTCTTGTCTAGGGGTACACAATTTCAGAATCACAACCAATTTATTATAGGCCTTTTGGAGTATACACTCACACATAACTTCTTTCTGTTTAATGGGTCTTTCTACCACCAGCTCAGGGGGACAGTGTTGGGGAGCCCCTGTGCTCCGACGTACGCAAATCTCCTCCTGGGCTGGTGGGAAGATAAATTCATCTTCCCTGACCACGAAGTATGGTGGAACAACAACATCGTTTTTTGGACTAGATATATCGATTATATATTCTTGATATGGAATGGCAGCAGAGATGATTTTGGCAGGTTTATAAACACTCTTAATCATAATGATGTGGGGCTTGGATTTACTTATGACCAGGGGCGTAACTATAGGGGAAGCAGGGGAAGCGGCTGCTTTGGGACCCTGACCCAGAAGGGGCCCATCCAAGAGGAGGAGAAGTACTAAAAGATTTTGTCAGGGCCCCCTCAACAGTATTACACACTGAAATTATATACAGTGGCAGTATAGACAGTGTGGAAAACGGATGGAACAGCTGCCGGGCCTGGTCTGAGAGAGCGATCTTTGCTAGCCACAGGAAAGGGGGCGGCATGAAAGGAAGGGGTTGTGAAAAAATTACTGGGTAAGGGGGCCCCATTCAAAGATTTGCTGTGGGGCCCAGTCATTTGTAGTTACGCCACTGCTTATGACCTACAGCCAGTGTCTATCACATTTTTAGATGTGGAGGTTAAACAACAAGGCGGGAATCTCACTACCACTATCTTTAGAAAACCCACGGCCACAAACAACATCCTCCATTGGACTAGCCATCATCCTGCTGCTGTTAAGAGAGGGATCCCAAAGGGTCAGTATCTACGTATACGTAGGAACTGTTATAACAATGAGTTGTTTCACCATGAGTCCAGAAAGCTCCAAAATAGGCTCCTACAAAGAGGATATCCCCAACCGATCTTGAGAGATGCCTTTAAAGCAGCCGCACAAAAAAATAAAAATGATCTATTGGTACCTAGACAAAAAGAACCAAATGACAATTTTATCCGGATCATCTCAACTTACGATGCTGCCAATAAAGATATAAGAGCAACACTTAAGACCTACTGGCCTATCCTTATGATGGATGCTGATCTCTCTAAGTCCATATCTCCCTATCCCCTAATTACATACCGCAGAGGTATAGTCACTATACTGGCCCTCTGAAAGAAGGCACTTGGCTTGACAGAAAGCCGATGGGGATCTTTAAATGCGGAACCTGTAAGGCATGTAACTATATCCATACCACTAAGACAGTGATTTGTTCAGCCACGAACCATACTCATATAGTAAAAGACTTCATCAATTCTAAAACTAAGGGAGTAATCTATATAGGTCAGTGTACCTGTCCCAAAGATTACATCGGTAAGACCTTCAGGGAAATGAGATGGCGAGTGTGCGAACACATAAATGATATAGTTAAGCACAAGGGCACACCCATTGCTAATAACGTGAATGAGTATCATAATGCGGACCTAAAATCCATTGTTTTCTCTGCACTTGAGGTTGCTCCTTTACCTGTGAGGAGAGGCGACTGGGACCATAAACTACTGAAAAAAGAAACGCAATGGATATACTGTTTCCGATCCCAGTCGCAGAGTGGTCTCAATGAGAGACTAACCTACACTTGCTTCCTATGACCTTTTTCTTACCCGTAACTCTGCCTCTACCTCTTGTATTTAATAGAGACCAAAGTTGGACCTGGTGCGTGAAGCACCCCTTTTCTTTTGATGGCATATATTATCCATCATATATCTTTTGGCATTTGACCTGGCCGCCAACCATAATGTGGGCGGCCAGGCTCACTTTCTTCCCACTTGTAATAGCAGTATTGATCTCTGATTATGTTCTTTCACAAAAAATGAAAAATACTCGGCTAGTACCCGTTTAGATTAACTAAGGTGCGTCCTGACAGGAACGGTATTTGTTATTTATATATGGGCCTAATACGTGCACTTGAAATCTTGGAAGGCATGTATCTACCCTTGATCGCACCAATACAGCGACATATGCGCTCAAAATCCCGGATGTGATGTCACTATGCGTTTCTAATACCGGAAGTCACGTCACCTTGCGTTCCAAATACCAGAAGTGACGTTTTTTCGATCGTCGCATGATCCATTTTACTGGAAATGACATCGGGTAATTGTCTAGGGCGCCAGCCTTTAAATAAGAGGCGCAATTAGACAAACACTAGCCGTGTTAGCTCTCTCATCAGTTCGGCGTACGCTCTGTCCAAGTTCCCATCAGTAAGTAAATATCTTTACTATATGTTTATACAACAGCGAGTAGTACACTGTAGGTGATGTTTATTCAAAATTGTGACCATCAGTACATCTCCTTATGGTGTGGAAACTTCTATTTGGACCTAATCAATATATGGGAGCTAAGTATCTTTTTCTTCCTTTATTACTATGTATGTTGCACGATCTTACTATTACCCCCTGATGAGCCGCTGGTGCGGTAGAAACGCATCGGGGTTATGTGTTTGCATACATCATTACTATATCTTTAAATTCCAAAGTTTTATTGGGTTTTCTAGGAGAAAGGAAGAGCAATAACAAAATGTGGACGCAGCCACAGATATATAGGTACAATAACAGTATTGCTGCATGGCAGGGAGGAATTGCAAATATCGTCCGAACCAGGGCATCCGCGCGGATGCTGCCTACCTGGTAGGGGGTGCAGAGCAAATAGATGGCAAAAGTACAGCGAAACAGGTGGGTATGCAAACAGTCTGCATGGTGAAGGATCAAAATGAGCATATAACAATACATCAAACAGCATATGTCTATTTGAACAACAACAAGAGGCGGGTCAGCACCTCCGAAACAATTAAAGAACATATCAAAGAAGAAAGAGAGAAGTAGAGAAGTGAAGAAGGACAGAAGAGAGAAGGAGGGGAGGGAGTGAGCATCAAGGGCATTTGTCAAGCATCAAATAAAGACACGCACACATCAGATCAGATCAGATTAGAACTCCGTTGCCTACTGGAGCGTGGTAGAGCATCGCACAGGAGCAGCTCTCAGGGGACATATTCCGGACACGAGAGCCACAGACACCACGTAATATTTCTGGAGGATGGAGAAATAATTGTGGGGGGTAAAGTATGTTCATATGTGCAAGTGGAATTCACTTCCTGCACTACTTCAGGTCAGGCGACTTCCAGTGACGTGTGAGTATCAACTTGGCACTGAGAAGGATATGGCCCACAAGGTTACGGCTCATAGGAGAGAAGTCATGAATATGAAGGAACAAGAGAGCCAGAGCGGGAGAAGGGGTTACGGATTGCCCAGTGGGTTTTGAAATAAGTATAAAAACAGAGTTCCAGAAGGGGGAAATCTTTGAACAGGACCACAAGATATGAAGCAAAGAGCCTATGTTACCACAACCCCGCCAGCAATAGGGAGAAGTGGAGGGGTATATAGTATGACGCATTTGGGGGGTAAAGTACCAATGCAAAAGGGTTTTCAGCCCAGCTTCATAATGTGTGCCACATTTGAAGTTGGAAACAAGGAACTTGATGGCTGAGGCCCAAGCGTCCACTGGGAAGGACTTATTCAGTGCCGTTTCCCATTTCAAAATCGCTGTAGTTTTTACAAAGGTATCCTTATCTCCCATCAGATCATAAATATATCTTGTGGCATGTTTCTTGAAAAGGGAAGGAAATTGAAACAGCCGTACTACGTCCGAGTTAAGTGTTGGAGGGGAGTGTAAGGAGGAGTGAAGAAAGTGACGAAGCCTGAGATAATTATAGAACTCTGTCCGAGGAATCTCAAACTGTCGTTGGAGGGAATCAAAGGGGAGAAGTGAATGATTCGATGTAAGTTGCGAGATCTGTGTGATCCCTTTGTTTGTCCAAGCAGAGAGATTGAGGTCAGGAGTACATAATTCCACCACTCGGGTAGTGAGAAGTTGTAGAGGGTGAGTTTTTGAGTCGCCCTGTGTTTTGTGAATATGCATCCAAAGGGTATTCGCTGTTCGATCGTTAAAAAGGCATGTTTAGGCGTGGGTCGACGCCATAGGAGATATATCAAATGATCCCTTAGAGGAGTCTTACCCAATGCATGGGACTCAATGTGAAGCCAGGCTTTGTCATCAGTCGGGGACCACCAAGCCCGAGTAAGAGAAAGGCCGATCGCTGTGAAGAAGTCTTTGATATCAGGGAGACCAACTCCTCCAGCTTGCCGTTTCTTGACCATCAGTAACCGGGCAACTCTGGGCTTGGAAGATCCCCAAACATAGTTACCTAGGATAGCTTGAGCTTTTTTAAAGAACTTGGCAGGGACCGGAATCGGGAGGGTCCTGAAAATATAAATAACATTACTATATCTTTAGTATCCTTCCATGAGCATCCTTAGTGACTATCTTTACTGGTCCTGCCTATGGTATTGGATATAGGGCAACTTAGGGGAACAACAGATCTACAGTAGGTACGGGGACAGGGCACCCCCACCTTTAGGAGTCCCTGGGCTGAGTAAGCCATAGGGTCAGAATTAGGGACAGATTCTTAATCCCTTCTATATCAACTAACCCATGTATCCTTACCATTATTTTTCATATCTCCTCCCCTTCTGGATCCCTGGTGGAAAAAATTATATTTTTTTGTTTGTCTGTGAGAGTATCTGACACGGTATTCGTCTGTGTATATGATTCACGTTAGGGCTTTTCTTGGCCCTTGTAACCCATGTAAAAATTAAAGATATTTTTAATACAGCACGTTTAACCTAGATGTTTAATTACCTACGTGTGTAGCATTAATTATCATATGACATAGTTTTGTTACGTCTTTTTTTCCAATTAATGTTGGCAGCACATATGATATCTTCAGTGGCCACTTGTCTTTTGGTGCCATCCTGCCCTGTGTCTTTTGCATCCTGGTGGGTGAGGACCTATCCCTGCATGGGGAGGCCTCAGGGCCAGGGATCTGAATAATTGCAGCCAACTCCAATTCGTCCTCCAGCTGGTCAGTAAAGGACAGGGGTGTCCAGGAGGGATCAGTGAGTCGCTATTTTGCCGGAAAAGAACGGAGCAGATTTTCTTATATGCATTTCTTCTCTTGTTGACTTCCACTGAGTAATCTGCAAAAAAAAGCACGTGCCCTCCATCAATATCCAGTGGTTTGTCCAATTGGCGGAACGCCCTCAGTATGGCCTCTTTCTCAGAGTAATCCAAGTATTTGGCGATGGTCTGCCTAGGCCTTTCTGTGATGGATGCATCTTGCGAAGGCCTCCGTGGTCTGTCTGGCCCGCTCCACCTTGTACATGCTTTCAAGTCCCAGCAGGATAGGTAACAGAACCGATGTGCAGATGTGAGGGAGGGTGCTGGCAGCAACACTCTCCCGCAAGCTGACTAGCCTTAAATTGTTCTGGCGGGACCTGTTCTGCAGGTCATCAAGCTTGTCAGCCAGTCTGGCATTGTCATGTAAGAGTTCCCAAATATGTGTGTGGGTCTCCGCCATTTCATCCTCCGCGTTTGAGACACGCTGTTTGACTTCATCTAGCGGGTCATTATGGGAGGCCACTTCCTTCTGCAAGGCTTGCAGCACAGCATAGACCGTCGCCGACAAGGTATTTTGTATGTCGGGGCTGATTTTCTTTGCCACCTCGATCGCCAGCTTATAATTGATGTAGAGATGCTGTGAGTTGGCGTCAGATTCCCCCACATCGTCCTCCGAAAGCATCTTCCTTGTCCGACCGTGAGGTGGGCGACATCTCTATCTCGGGCGGTGTGCATGGTAGGATGATCTCCTCAGCCCCCGGACTGCAGCATGGGGCAGTCTGCGCCATGACAGGACTGATGTGAAGGTCGGGTGTAGTGCGAGTCACATGTCGGCACTGGACCCGGAAGTTGCTGTTTTATATTGTGGATGATCTACCGTAAGAGCACCACCGTGTAACGATATACAATCTTGTCCGTCCATCACATGGAGTAGTGGCATGAGGATTTTTTTTTTGCAGTAGTAGTCCCAGTCCTTTGATTTTGCATAATTCTGTAAAAGCAAGATCAATCACATACACACAGCATTATAAATCATTATAATGCCGTGCGCTCCTGTGAAGCGAGCAGTGTCCATAACGGGAAATCATGCTACCACATGGAGTGTGTTTTTCGCACTAGACATGCTCGTCTGACATGCACACGAACGTAATGGCTGCGTGCCGTGTGAATCCGGTATTGCGGTGTGGACCCATTGACTTAAATGGGTCACCGATCTGCAAAATATAGCAAAAGATAGGACGTACTATCTTTTACGATGCAGAAGCATGCACCTGATAGCCGACAGAAGTGCTCTGCTGCGCTAAAGATAGGACATGTCCTATCTCTCACCGTATCTTGCAGATCGTGGACCCATTTAAGTTAGTGGGTCCGCAATACGGACACTGAGCCCCTACGTTCATGTGCATGAGCCTGTTACAAGTCATTTGTCTTGCTGTTTAAAATCTCATATTGCTGATGAAGTGTATGTATATAATTAGTAAATTGAGACATACTACTTGATTATGTACATGAGAAAAGTATATTTAAAGGGGTTCTCCAGGAATTAAGAAAATGAAAATACGTAAATATTACTTTATCATAAATATATTCCCAAATACTTTTCATTAATTATAATGGCTCGTTTTGTCTAGGGAGCAATGATTGGGAGAAACAAAATAGCCGCTGTCCTATTAGTGCACACAAAACCTGTCCTAATCACACAGGAGGACAAGTTACTTCACTTCACTGAGATAAAGAGCTACCTCATCGTCCTCTCTGCTCTGCTTCTCAGGGATTATGGTCCTGAATACAGCTGATAAGATCTTTAGCTGAATCTCTGTGGGAATGGAGTTCAGGAGGAGACATGAAGTACAGAGAGGACAGACAGGATAGTATGTGGTAATGGAGACTGCATACGAGTGCTGCTGCTCATGAACTCCATTCCTACAGAGATTCAGCTAAAGTTTTTATCAGCTGTATTCAGGATCACAATCCTTGACAAGTAGAGCAGAGAGAAGGATAAGGCAGCTCTTTAGCTCAGTGTTGTGAAGTAACTTGTCCTTCTGTGTTATTAGGACAGGTTGTGTGTGTACTAATAGGACAGCGGTCATTTTGTTTCTCCTAATGATTGCTCCCCAGACAAAACGAGCAATTACCACTAATGTAAGGTATTTGGGAATATATTTGTAATGAAGTAATATTTAAGTATTTTCATTTTCTTAATTCTCGGAGAACTCCTTTAATGTATTGTTTCTTATATGATATTTTGTAGAACAGATCTAGCACTATAGTTTTATGTAAAAACATCAAAGAAAAAAGCAGTCGCCTACACCTAAATTACAATCTCCTATTTTATTTTTTCTGCCCGAAACCTCTCTTCATAAACAGGAGCAATACAGTAATTGGGGACAGCAGGGAAGCAATACCCCATGACTCCCATCCAGCCTGGCATTTTCAGGGCACTAATGAGGAGTCTGGATACTGGCTCCTGCTCTGTTATAGCACTGTGTGCTACCACTCAGAAGGAATTAGGAAAATGTTTTAAATCCAGTTTCCTTGAAAGCTTTAGTTATTTAAAATGTTTTTGTGCTTCTGAATGTGAACTATATCATGTAGTGAGTGCCTTTTCTCTGACCTCTGATACCCCAACTATCAGGAACCGTTGGCTGTGTATAAATTGCAAAACAGCTCCGTTCACTTGAGTTAGGCTGTGTTGCAATGTCTGAGTCAGCGTTGGTGCTGTTTCGAAAAAAAATGCTGAAGGTGTTGGTATGTCTTTGCTTCAGGCACTAGCCTAGAGGTCAAACCTCCACATTAAAGGGGTTGTCTGACTTATTAAAAAAATCTGCCCAGTGCCCTTAAATAGGATAAAATAGCAAAATATCGGGCAATCAACACTTAATTCCCTGCCGTTTCCATTCCTCATCTTTGGTCTGCATTTACTGGCTGTAGCGTTGATGTAGCTTATATGGCCCATGACCTCTGCAACTAATCACTGGCCTCATGTCACTGCTGAGGTCAGTCACTGGCTGCAGCGGTACACATGACCTCATGCGTGCAGGAACTATACATGTGGGGCCTAGAAGTGCAGTGAAGACGGTGGTGAGCAGGTAATTATAGCTCTCTTCACAGAGCCTGCTGTATTAAAAAAAAATTGGGATAATCTGTTTAAATCCCTTTTTCACCTGGTAGACTTTTGTCGCTTTCTGTTGGCGGGCAGCAGCTCATCACAGAAGCAATCATGCCCCTGCAGCTCCCAGGATGCCTTGCAATTAGCTCTTGTTAATCCCTTCCTCCTCAGCAAAGGAAATAGTCCCTCAGAGATACTTGTGGTATGTAATGTCCTCCCCTCAATTCCTTGCCCACTGTCTAGATCAGGGATCAGCAATATTCGGCACGCCAGGTGTTGTGAAACTACAACTCCCAGCATGCTCTTTTCACTTGTGTGGGAGTTTAGAGAGCAGCCAAGCAAGTGTACATGATGAGAGATGTAGTTTCACAACACCTGGAGTGCCGGAGGTTGCTGACCCCTGGTCTAGATAGATATGTAGCTATATACTTATGTGAGTTTGTAAGTAGGGATGAATGAATGAAAGGTGTCTGGACCACTTCACGATAAGATCACTACGCTGGCACTGAGGAGAGCGGAAGGAAGTTGGGAAGCTACTGAGCATGTCCGTCCACCACTGAATGCAACAGAAGATGGACCAGAATTTCATCCACAGAATAAACAGCAGGTGGCGCTATCAGAGAGGAAAATGTAGTGTAGTCAAAAAAAGACACACAATATTATTATTGCATTAATATTCCAGTAACACTTTATTTCCAATGCCATATTCATTGCAAAGGAATACTTTTCGCGGCAAAACCTCTTTAATATTAATTAAATAGCAGTATAACATAGACAGTGTAATGCACTGGTATTACATTACTCTATGAATGGAGCTATTATGCAGTCACTGTATGTTGGTATTATGATTATTTGTATACTTTTTGACAGTACACCATATGGAGACTACAGAAGGTACTATACAGGGCACTGACCAATGTAAAGTTGGGCCAAGTTGAGCCAGGCCTCCATTACTGAGGTCTTTTAAAACTAAACCATCCTGTGTCTGGTGAAATTTCTGCCCAAAACCCCCAGAATTGATGTTAAAACCCCCCAAAGCTTAGCATGTTTATGGAACAACAGTTCCCGTTTTGTGTGGCAGAAGATAGGACAGTGATGGCCAACCTTTCAGAGACCGAGTGCCCAAACTGCAACCCAAAACCAACTTATCGCAAAGCGCCCTGCGCTAATGAACGGCAGAAAGAGTCTAAGGCGTAATGGCACGCCTTAAACTTTTTCCAGGGCCTGGGTGCCCACCCGTGCCATAGGTTAGCCATCACTGAGATAGGACATGTCCTATCTTTTGGGATGCGGAGACACAGACCCGGAAGCACACAGAAACACACGGAGTGCTTCCGCATCTGTGTTTCCGTATGGCAAAAGATAGGACATAACCTATCTTTGGCCGCATCATGCACACCGCAGACTCGTTGAAGTCAATGGGTCTCCGCGATGCTAAGTGCCATGTTTTGAGAATCAGTGACTGGCAGTCCACAAAATGGGCAGGGCCATCCCACGATTGTGTGAATGCAGCCTTATCAGGAAGAAAAAAGAAGTGTTTCTGATACTGACATATGAGGGTGCATTTAGAGATAAGAATGACAGGCCTGCTCCATCTCTAACGGCACGGGAGAATAGGAGATATGGGAATCTGCGAGCTTCGCATTGTTTAATTCACCCCTTCTCAATTTCTTTTAATGAATTCCTCTTTCGCATCTCATCATAGTATTCGGACAGAGATGGGAGATCAGATTATAGGGCATTCCCCAGACACCTCTTTTCATTTCATTGTGAGACTCGTGCCACTAACTCTACAGTCAGCAGGTATTACATGCTGAAATCAGCACTGCCCTGAGAGGGCGTTTGGATAAAAGGGCTTCTGGGAACGAATGTTCAGCAAGGTTCGTTAATTACTCTCATTACTTTCAACAGAAATTACTTATAATGATATTTTGCCATGTAGGAGAAATGATGTATAGTAGGTGCAGGCTAAACTCATTGCGGCAAAGCAGCTGTATACTACAGCTATATACTACAGCACAGGGGAAATGTAAGGCCTGTAAGTTAAAGGGCATCTGTCAGCAGATTTGTACCTATGACGCTGACCTGTTACATGGGCACTTGGCAGCTGAAGGCATCTGTGTTGGTCCCATGTACATATGTGCCCGCATTGCTGAGAAAAATTATGTTTTATTATATGCAAGTTAGCCTTTAGGTGCAATGGGGGTGTTGCTGTTACACCTAGAGGCTCTGTTCTTTCTACAGCTGCCGCGCCTTCTCCATTTTGATTGATAGGACCAGGCAGCGACAACATCATCACACCTGGCCCTGTCAATCAAAGTGCAGAGGGCACAGCAGTGGCATAGAAAGCGGAGCCTCTAGGTGTAATGGTAACGCCCCCGTTGCTCCTAGAGGCTTATTTGCATATATTAAAACATCATATTTCTTAGCATGCGGGCACATATGAACATGGGGCCAACACAGATGCCTTCAGCTGCCAATTGCACATGTAACAGGTCAGCCAGTGTCATAGGTACAAATCTGCTGACAGATCCTCTTTACCCATGCTTTTGCAGTAGGATGTATGAATGAATGAAAGGGCATTCTGTGCCTCTGCTTTGTAGTGGTAGTAGACCCCAGTGCATTATGTTACGTCATGCTTCTTCAGACAGTACTGTCTCTGCAACCATAGATCATAACTTTTTGGACATTCAAAGAGGGATTCCCATGATTCACTGTGTGAAAGATCCCCTTAAGTGTTTGATCAGTGTGTGTGTGGTTTGGGGGGGGGGGTTCCAACCTCTGGGACCACCAGTGATCACAAGAATGTGGGTCTTCAAGTGCCGCCGAACTGCCCAATGAAAATGGTGCGGTGGTGAGCCGGTGTGTGCATTTGCTTCTACGGAACTGCTTTGAGCACTGTACTCGGCAGTCACATAGAAGTGAACATGCCCACCCCCACTCTGTTCTCATGGGGGAGTACGACGGCACTTGTGGATCCCCGGCAATCAAACGCTTATCCCCTATCCTGTGAACAGGGAATAAGTGTTATTAGTAGCACAACCCCTTTAATTCATATTTTTGAAGATCTTTTTCATATTCAGACAAACATTATCAGGGCTGTACCGCCAATTAGGCATTGTGATCGCCTCAGGTGGTGCAGCCCTGGAGATGAGTGGGGGGGAGCTCTCATCTCTCTATATTCAACTGTAACGCCGTCCTCAGGACAGTGATACAGTTGGATGCTGCAGCCTAGTGCCTGTAGCCTATCAGATGCCGGAGCAGGCAGCACGATGATGTCACCATCGTCACGCCGCTTGAGCCAGGCAGCGTACGGGAGAGGAGCAGCATGGGGTTTCTACTAGGGCACTATAAAGGGAAATTATATACTGGCACAAATTATGGGGGCATCATATACTGACACACATTAGTTCTCCTGGGAGAAAGAACAGATATTTACAGACTGTCCAGGATCACAAGGCCATGTGTGTTAGCAAAGTTTGCGCTCGTTTACTGCTGTTTATTAAGAGGGTACCATCAAGGGCACCCCATCCCAACTACCATCAGGTAGGAGCCCCAGAAAGTCAGTGAGCGCTCCAAAAGAGGAAAGGGTGTGCCCTCTATTCACTGCATAGCCCATGGAGAGCCAGAGTGATGATTGCCACCGTGCCTTTTCATAACTTCGGTCTATCCTCCACCAGCACAGGGGCTTATTAAGTCCGGAGTCTAAAACTCTGGTCTTAATAAATTACCCCCATAGTATATAATCTCGAAATCTAATATGTATTTGACTAGAGAGGAAGAATAGCTCTGCATGATTACATCACAGCGCAATTAGTATTGTCTTTGTGCCTACACAAAACCTGGGTACTCCTAGGTAGTATTGGGAGGTATGCCAGCAGTAGGTGACTGTTTCCAAATACAGTAGTACCTCTGCACCTCCTTTAGCGACACTATTGATGAGTATATTTTAGACAGCTTTTGTTGTGTTTCCATATAGATAGGTATTGCTAGTAAAGAAAGAGTAAGGCAGCTCTCACCAGCATAGAACACCCTCTGTGCACGGATGCCGCACCTGGATGCGGGAGCATGTAATCAAGCAAAAAGGAAAATCCAGCTCAGCTCGGGTGAATCTTTTTCTGTGACTTTATTCCAGCGGTTAAAAACTTCATACAAGATGTGAAAAACAGTAACGCGTTTCAGACCTCTCTAATATCTAGGTCCTTCGAAGAAGATATTAGAGAGGTCTGAAACGCGTTACTGTTTTTCACATCTTGTATGAAGTTTTTAACCGCCGGAATAAAGTCACAGAAAAAGATTCACCCGAGCTGAGCTGGATTTTCCTTTTAGATAGGTATTGCTGTCTGAGTATTTATATCTGAAGTTGTCTGACATATTCAGTTTTGTTTTATTGCTATGACAGTGTATGGTTAAGTGATACTGTAATTAGACCTCACGCGTGTTGATTACTATTGTAAGTTAAGTCATCTGCTTATTTTATGTCTGCTTATCCAAAGGCAAAATTATCTTACTATATAAGGCTACTTTCACACTAGCGGTAGCCTTCTCCGGCAGGCTGTTCTGGCGGACAATTAGCCTGCCGAATCCGCCGGAGATCCGCTCCGGCTCCTTTGACTATAATGGGGGCAGGCCGGAGTTCCGGTGGCAGCACGGCAAACATGCCGAGAGGCGGCCGGAATAAAACTACGACATGTTCACCTGCCGGAACAGCTTGCCGGAGAAGGCTGCCGCTAGTGTGAAAGTAGCTTAATTCTAAACCCGATGCATATTTTTAAAGGTATTTTGTCGCTAGTTTTATGTTCTCCTATCTGAGAGCAGCATGAACAGTTATGGCTAGTTTCACACCTGCGACTGTCCTCTCCAGCAGCCTGTTCCAGCACAGAATACCAGAAATTTACTGGACAAAAACCGTTGTCTCTGACCAATTCATGGAATACTTTACTAGCTGGATCTCTGACGGACCCCATTATAGTCAATAGGGTTCGGCAGGCGGCATTATCCGGCTGTGCCTGATCCGGAGAACTTCAGCAGTTTGTTCTATACCAGAACAGTCTGCCGAAGACGACAGCCACCAATGTGAAACATGCCTACCAAAGACAGTGAGCAAAGTGAGTTGTTTTGCTTAAATCTGTATCTGTATCCTGAAGTTCGATGGAGTCCTCCTAGTACACTGCATGTGACAGGGAGTCCTCCTATCAACAACCCTGGGGTGGAGAGCTGGGAACTCATGAATATGAGGACTCCCTACAATCCCTAGCCCTTAACCTGGCCATACACAGTCTCGAACCTCTTCAGAACGGCGGGATCAGCCAACACTCCAAGCTAATGTTTGTTGGGAGCTTCTGACTCTCTCCCAACAGATGATGTTAAGAAGAACCAGACAAAATTAATATTTTCGTCTGATCCTTTTGTTCTCCTGGTAGAAAAGCCTTCGCCAAAGGTGTCTGAAGCGGCTTTCTCCACTCTCTCCATAGAATACACATATACATTTGGCTGAACGTGTATGAAGAAGCCGTGGGGGAGTCGGGAGAGATAGCTGTCGGCCAAACAAAATCCAGCTATTGAATGTGTATGGGCGCTTTTTCAGTCATCAACTATTCTCTTCCCCCATGAGTAGAGGGAGGAGGAGCAAAAGGGAACCTTCACATAAATGTATGATTGGGACTATTTCATTCCATTCTTTATCCTTTATTATCAAAAAGATGAAAACATTTTTTGATAGTAAAGGATAAATAATGGAATGAAATAGTCCCAATCATACATTTATGTGATGGATTTATGCGGATGGTGGATATCCGAATGAATTGGGATAAAGACTAGCCGCATTAATGAGAAACCGTCCAGATACCACCAGTGTCACTTCTGTGTGCTACTGGGTCTGTACTGCTACACCACAAAAGATAACACATGTCCTATATTTGTCCACAACATGCGGATCACAGACCCATTTAAGTCAATGGGTCCACACCGCGATACAGGGTGTAAATAGCCAATATCACTGTTTTTTGGTCCACGGTTTGAGGTCCACGGAAATGGCCGTGTAGGTAAAAACTTTAGATTGTTGTTATTTTGATGTTGACAAGATCCATCAAAAATCCCTGTCCTCGGGGACAGTCTGACATTACCCTTTTTTCCCTCTTAGTGTAGTGCCACTTATTTACCTCCCCTATAGAATTCACTTGGCATTGCAAAACATATGTTAATGAGTTAGAAAGAGAAAATTGTTGCCAACAACCATCTTATATTTACAGCCAGAGAAAGCAGAGTGGAGAGCAGGTCCGAGCGGTCACTCTGGGTGATCCCGACTATACAGTATATGGCTGGATGTTCAGTTGAATGGCAGGAGAAATGTATGGCTGGCTGCAGCTTCCTCAGGCGAGAACAGCTGGACGACCCTTGTATGTTCATCTTGCATCTTGTCTTCGAACTTATAGGGTACTTGCACACTATGCAGAAAATCTGCACCAAAACCACATCAAAATGCTCATAAATCCACACTATTTATTACAGTTTTGGTTTGTTTTTTGTGCATTTCTTAGGTGTTTTTGATGCAGATTTTGGTGGATATTTTCTGTTTACGTTAACATTGAAGTCTATGGAGAAAACCATTCTACATAAGGTGTGGAATTCCACAAGCAGTTGACATGCTGTGAATTTCAAAATCCTCATGGCAGGTCAATTTCCACACGGAAGAAAAAGAATAAAGTTTACATGAGATTTGTCAATTCTTATTCACTTTGCTGGTACTGTATTACACTGCGCGGATTCACTTTGCAGGTACCCTTATAAGAGGCAGAACTCTTGCCGGCCAGCAGAATGCAGGTGCTGCAGAAACGCTCTGTACACAGGCATTATACAAACCATGGGGGTCATTTATTACTGGTAGTACGCCACTTTTTGGCGTAAATTTGTCGCAGAATTCGGTTGTAAAGGGATTTTGCGGCCAAATCTGCGGTATTTTCCCGGCTCACACCACTTTTCTGAGGTAGCAGAAAAAAGAGGCGTTGCGCGGGCGGAGAAGAGGACGAGCTTGCCGGCCCGTCTAATTCATCATTTTGCGTCAGTTTATGGAGTGGAAAATGGTCTTATGTCAAAGTGGCTGGTTTAAATCATGTCATACGGCCGCCTGCAACACGCGGCAAAGTTATGTAGAGGCCTGCTACTCTACATAACTTTGGCGCAGTCGGCACCAGCGCAGGGGGATTAAGACCGGCCGGTCTTAATAAATGACCCCCCCCTGTTTTTATCTTTGAATAATCTTTGGGTTTTTCATTTCAGCTTAGCTTGTTTCCTGACTGCATCCTTTTTTTGGCCGTCCATAGCATTTTTATGTCATGATTTTCCTTTTACATAAGTTCCTCCTGACCGTTCTTATTGTGCATACAGTCTTATTTGTTTGTGGCTTGTCTGTTTGACATCTGGTTTCCTTTAGTTGTTCCAGGCCTTTCTGAGAAAGCAGCTGAATCTTGGTGTCAGTATCTTAGGATGATTCAACTATTACAGCTGTTGCATGAAACTTAAAGCGGTATTCTTGCAATTAGAATTTTTTACCTATGTAACTATTGGATCCATGGGGGTCCTACTGCCAGGACCCCCAACGAATCACAAGAACAAGGGCCCTCTGAGATTACCCAAGCAGCAGGCCAAGCATGTTCACTGCTGTTCGCTGCATCTCCATGGGAAATAGGTAATAGCAGTCGCGTGCCACCCCCTGCACAAGTGGCACATAACACAGTAGCCTCACTGCGCTACATACAGTGTCGGACTGGGGTGCCTAAGGGCCCACAGGTGGAATTGTTTCTGGGGGCCCACCTTACAGCTACCATGAACGGCAATATTACTTGTTCATTTTTCAGGCACATGTACATGAAAGTTTGCATTTTAGCACACAATACAGTGTGCAAAACAGAACAGTATTGTGCAGCGCATTGTAAAAGCTCATGCACACAAACGTATTTTCTTTAATATTTTCTTTCTCTGTCCATTCCGTTTTTTTTTTTTTTTGCAGACCGTATGCGGAATCATTCATTTCAATGGGTCTACGTTTCCTTTCCGCAAATAAACATGTCCTATTGTTGTCCACCTTACTGACAAGGATAGTACTGATCTATTAGGGGCCAGCTGTTCCCCTTAGCAAAATACGGAATGCACACGGATGTCATCCATATTTTTTGCGGATCTGTTTTTTGGCTCATTAAATTTCCACATATGCACAAGTTGGAGGACATATTTATACAAAATGGATTCTCATCCCTTACACATGCAATTACAAAAGTAATCAGATCCAGGTGCTGGTTTGAAAACTGTAGAATATTTTTCATGGGAAAACCCCTTTAAGCAAGTTATCCTTTACACCAATGTTTTAAGAACCATTAACTTACTGTACTGTGTAGTGGAAATCTGGAAACAAAAATCAAAAGGGGGTGGAACTGGGATAAAATTCCATCATAGTTTTATGGGTTTTGTTTTTTCGGCGTTCCCTATGCGATAAAACTTACCTGTTCTCTTCATTCTCCAGGTCAGTATAAATACAGCGATACCACATTTATATAGTTTTATGGGTTTTGTTTTTACGGTGTTCCCTATGAGATAAAACTGACCTGCTCTCTTCATTCTCTGGGTCAGAACAATTACAGTGATACCAGATCTGTATGGTTTTTCTTGCCTTTTAATGCTTTAAAAAAGATATGAATAAAAGCTTTCCATCACTGTATTTTTTTGCATTTATGTCTATGAAGCTGTATGAGGGCTCATATTTTGAGGGGCGATGTGGGAAACTGGGGCTTCCTGCTACTGACATCATCTGTAACTAAGCAAGGGCCCACCGAAGATTTCACCGACTCCCCGGTGGGCCAGTCCGAGCCTGACTACATACATATATTCAATAAACAGTACCTCAACCAGCCGATGTTCATATAAAAAACTTGATAGATTATTAAAGAAACTACAATCAGAGCTGAGATGACTTCTAGGTATACGGTGGGCCTCCAAAATAAACTTAACTGGTGGGCCCAACACTGCCTGTATATGTCACCTCAGAGGCCACTGATTTTCTGGCAGAGCTGATGTGCATGCAGATGGCACATTACACCAGAAGTGGAGGAGAAAGGAGATTGGCAATGGGACTGAAGCGCCGTGACAGGTGATTTATTTATTATTTTTTAAACCTGCACCCTGCCCCATATGAATAAAAGGGTTCCTGGTCTCGGATAACCCCTATAAAAGAGTGTGATCTTATTAAGCAGAATTAAATGTAGTTCAGTTTTATAACACAATGCTCACTTTGTCTACAACCTCGCCCATTTCATTTCTAACTCTTCTAGTTTTACAGGTAGACCCGGAAAGCAGTGCCAACCAATTCTGCATCCAGAAAACCTACAAAAATACAGAATTTTACATTGCCAGTCGTATCCTGATTCTGTTAAATCACGTTAATAAATGACCATGCGGCCATCCTATATCTGGATTCGTCTCCTTTTGTTTATCAGCTGGAAATGTCACCAGATTTAATTAAACAGTGATTATTCCGAGAGAGTCAATAAAAAGCTTCCAGGACTTCATTGTGCTGATTTTCTCTGTTGATTTATAGACAGCCAGCAGTGCGGAGGTTTGCATGTAATAAGTAGCTGCATTTAGCTCTTTCGTATATGCACTGTGTTCAAGGCCTTGCATGAATGAGATGAATATCATACATAAAAGCTCTTGTTCCTAAGGCATGGTTTCACTTTTTTTTTTTTTACCCCTGCACCTACAGTACATAGCAAGATGTAATCTGAAAGACGAAGAAAAAAACGCCCTCCGTAATATTTATGGCTCTATTTATGTTCATTTCATTTACTTTTTTGTCCACTTTTTAGCATTTTATTTTCGATTGCCTGATTTCACTCTTCAGAATAATGTAGGAGACTATGTTGGCGCCTGGTCAATGGTACATTTAATATCCAATACTTTAGCAATCCCTAGAATCCTTGTTGGCCCCATGGTGTATTGATCCAGTGATAGTCCATGGTGGCTCAATGACTTCTCTGGTTATATAAAAGAGCGGCTCACAATCACAGGGCATAAACTGACCATTGCAAATGACCCTTGCAGTATGACTATAAGGGTCCATTCACATGTCCGTTGTTTTTCTATAATCCGAAAATAGAACCGTTTTTTGCGGATCCTATTTTCCAAGAATTATTTCCGTTTGTCATCCGTTTTTTGCGGATCCGCAAAAAAAAACGGATAGAAGAATAACAAAGTCTCTGGGGGCAGGACTTAATAAAAAACAGGAAGTTCTTTCATTTTTTTCGGATGACATACGGATTAGTTATCCGAATGTCTTCCAATATTTTTGCGGATCCATTGACTTTGCATTGCACAACAGACTGCAATTTTCGGATTAGAATAGGACATGTTTTATTTTTTTACGGACACTATGTACTGAGAAAAGTATGCGGATAGCACTCTTTGTGCTGTCCGCATATTTTATAGACCCATTTAAAATCAATGGGTCCGAATTCTGTCCGCAACTATTCTGTGACTAGTCCGAAAAATCGTGATCAGATGCGGAACTAAACAACGGACGTGTGAATGGACCCTTAAGGCTACTTTCACACTCACGTTTTGTGCGGATGCGTCATGGACGGATCAGTTCGCATAATACATCCATTTGTATTATCTTTAACATAGCCAAGACGGATCTGTCTTGAACACCATTGAAAGTCAATGGGGGACCGATCCGTTTTCTATTGTGCCAGACTGTGTCAGAGAAAACTTTGTTTGGCTCAATTTCGTCAGACGGACACCAAAACGGTGTCCGTCTCCAAAGCGGAATGGAGACTGAACTGATGCAAACTGATGCATTCTGAGCGGATCCTTTTCTATTCAGAATGCATTAGAATGCAAACTGATCCGTTTTGGACCGCTTCTGAGAGCCCTGAACGGATCTAACAAACGGAAAGCCAAAACGTGAGTCTGAAAGTAGACTAAGGCTATGTTCACATCTCTGCTACGATAATACAGTAGTCTTTTCCTGCTAAGGAACAGATTACCGGAATGACTTTACGAGACATCAAGGCGGAAAAAAAGGCAAAATAAAAAGGATTTGTCCCTTTAAGTGGCGCCACAGTTCCTCAATTCGAAATACATATGATATGTGATCTGTTATTCAGAACAAAGGGAGTTTTATCTCATGAGTATGAGCTTTATATGCATGGAATATTTTTGGAGTCTTTGGTATAAAAACATTAGCATAGGTTAAAACATATAAAAAATATGAATGAACTCACTTCACCCAGGAGGTTTCGGATGGGATAAGCACAAGACACCCACCGAAATACCTCCTGCGCCTGGGTAGCTTGTAGAGTCTCACGAAGTGACAGCAGTCCAACTCGTACTTCTTGTCAAAAACGTCTTTAATGAACCACAGGGTGGGGGTGAAGGTAATATCTCAACGCGTTTCGGGGCAAAGGTAGAACCCCTTCATCAGGAGAATATAACATTGGGTACATAGTGTGGGGTATAAATACACAAAAATGTTTGAAAAAAGCTCCAAAGAGGAGTGGGGGACGTCACTTTCGGTTTGCGCACCAGCGCGGAACGCACCGGAAAACGAACCGCTCCTCCTGGATTTATATTCCAAAATACTTCAATTTATACTAAAACATGTTTTATTCAGGGGCCTTAGTAGAACCTCTTCATCGGAGGCATATATCTTTATGTACAAGGCGTAAGGTATAAGTACACAAAGCTATTTTAATGTAACACCAAAACGGAGTGAGGGACGTCACTTACGGTTTCCGCTCCAGCGTGGAACGCATCGGAAGTGACGTACCGCTGCTCCAGAATCTGAAATCGGATCTTCACCAAAACACAGATATTAGATTGATTAATAGAGTGATCATTTGGGAATCTTTATCAGCAGACTGTTCGAGCTGTGATGATCCGTTATACGGGCTAAACGTGTTTGTCTAAAAATCTCCTTCCGGTCACAGAGACTCGGAAGTGAGGACACTTCCGGTCTTTGGGACGCAAAGGTGCCAGTCCTTTGGAACGCTCTTTTTTGCCTTGGATCTAAAGCAAGGGCCGGAAATATAGTAGTTTCTCACTACAGTTAATTTGGAAAGTAGATTGGATTGTGCAATCGCATTTGGATGATAATAATTATAATATAATAGAAAGTATTAAATAATATGTATATTTAAGTGTATATTCAAATATAGGTATATAGTGGTGATGGTTAAAATCACTCTAATGAACGCTCCAATAATAACTACAATAAAAAACTCCAACAAAAAAGCTCCAATAAAAAAGCTCCAGTGAAAAACCCAAAAATAACAAAGAAGATACATATATTAAGAGTAGTACATATATTAAATAATTAATACGCTGGAATGTATATAAGAAGAATATAAAAAAGATTGTTAATAAAAGATTGTTAATAAAAACCACTTGAAAATGTATAGACTAAAAAATGTGTGGATAGTTTTTCTGTATATATAAAAAAAATGTATAAACTAAGATACGTTTCAAGAGTATATATTGCAATATATGTGTAGAGTTTTACTTCTGTTGTCATCCTCTGTCGTCCTCCCTATGTGGGGAGTGGAAAAAATCACATGGGGAGTGTACTTTTACACTGGGTTCAGACCTGAGCGTTTTTTGGCAATAGTAAACGCGCGTTTTACGCGCGTTTGTGACTCTGGAGACTTTTTTTAATTGGTCTGGAGACCAATTAAAAAAGGGCATCTCTACACTTAACGCGCGTTAAACGCGCGTTAAACGCGCGTTCCCATTGAAGTCTATGGGAGGAAAAGCGCGACAAACGCCCAAAAAAACGCTCCTGAACGAGGCTTATGCATCGGGCGTTTACAGCGCGTTTTACGCGCTGTAAAGCGCAAGTGTGAACCACTCCCATAGGGATGCATTGGTTTTCATGTGTTGAGCGTTTTACAGCGCGTTTGAACGCGCTGTAAAACGCTCAGGTGTGAACCCAGGGTTAGTGTCTGAATGTGCTCCAAAATACGTATAGTGGTTGATGTCTATATATATCTAGATATAACTCTATACCTCTGAATGTGAACAGACGTTATATGGATAAGACGGTATTCCCATTCGGACTTATTACTAGGTAGCTTTAATTCTAAAAGGGGGGGGGGGGAGGGGATTGATAGTCTTCTAGGTTTTAGTGATACGGGAGCAGGGAATTATGAGTAGTTAGAATATTCGAGGGTCTCGTTTAGTCCAAATGGGGAAAGAGTGTTGAGGGTATGTATCCAATACATTTCTTTACGACACAGTTGCTGGTAGGTAGGTGTCTGTTCTATGGGAGAGACTCTTAAACTGGATGGATCACTGTTATGTGTCTCAAAGTAGTGTTTCGATACACTGTGTGTGAGGACACTACGCCTAATGTTCGAGCGATGCTCATTCATCCTCTCGAGACATCGCCACTAGAGATGAGCGAATTTCATATTTTGAAATTAGTTTGCGCTTCGTTTGGTGGTAATAGAAGAATTGCGTTACGGATTCTGTTACAATGGACCATAACGCAATTCTATGACGGAATGTATAGCGGAATGCTTTTAGAGACAAAAAGAAAAAAACAATACAACAGCACACTGCAAACCAAATAAAGTACAATAATGCCATAGTAATAGAAAATATTCTGGTGCTAATGCTATGCTTATTTTGTAAATTTGAGATTCTTGGCAAATACATTTTGTACAAAATTATTTGGGCCCGTCTGCCACACGTCAAGGCGATTTCTATCAGACGGGAACCTAACACTAAATGCTACTTGTTATGTGCCATAACGGCCACCATAAAATTCAGGGAATGCAGGTACCAAATGCATGCTGGGTCCACTCTGCTTTTTATCATTTTTGGTGCCAAAATGGCCTCCATTAAATTCAGGGAATGCAGGTACCAACATGCATGCTGAGTCGACTCTACACCTCTCCTGGTGCCAGACGGCATCCAATGTTGCAATAAGGCCTCCTTCACATGGGCGTCACGTTTGACGCCTGGATAAGAGGCGGGTGCGTTGTGGGAAAATGCACGATTTTTCCGCGCGAGTGCAAAGCGTTTTAATATAAAGCATGCTGCGATTTTCACGCAACGCAGAAGTGATGCGTGAAAATCGCCGCTCATGTGCATAGCCCCATAGAAATGAATGGGTCCGGATTCAGTGCGGGTGCAATGCGTTCACCTCACGCATTGCACCCGTGCGGAAATCACGCCCGCGTGAAAGGGGCCTAAGAGTCCACTCTATACCTTTTCTGGTGCCAAAAGGCTTCCAGTGAGTGCAGGTAGAGCAGGCTACAGCTTTAGGCCTCATGCACACGGCCATTGTTTTGGTCCGCGTCCGAGCCGCATATTTTTCAATGGGCCCGCAAAAGATGCAGACAGCACTCTGTGTGCTGTCCGCAACCGTTTCTCCGTTCCGTGTCCCCACATAAAAAATAGAGCATGTCCTATTCTTGTCCGTTTTGCTGACAAAAATAGGCATTTCTACAATGGCTGCGTTCCGTTCGGCAATTTGCGGAACGGAACACGGAGCAGCTTCTGTGTTTTCCGGATCCGCGGTTTGCGGACCGCAAAACACATACGGTCGTGTGCATAAGGCCTTATGCTTACACTAATTCAAATCAGCCTATGGAGCAGACAGGCTGGTCAGGGGTGCAAGACTAAATGGAGTCAGCCACACCTCCAGTACAAACTGCAAAGAAAAAGGGGGTCAGTCAGCACATCCCAGAATATTTTCTATTACTATGGCATTATTGTACTTTATTTGGTTTGAAGAGTGCTGTTGCATTGTGTTTTTTTTATTGTGTTTCTAGTCATGGCAGCGTGCTCCTCTGCATAGGGATGTGCTGACTGACCCCCTTTTTCTTTGCAGTTTTTACTAGAGTAGTGACTGACTCCATTTAGTCTTCCACCCCTGACCAGCCTGTCTGCCACATAGGCTGATTTTAATTAGGGCTCATACACACAAACATATTTTCTGTCCATGTCCGTTACCATTTTTTTGCGGACCGTATGCAGAACCATTCACTTCAATGGGTCCGCAAAAAAAAACAGAACTTACTCCGTGTGCATTTCGTTTCCGTATGTCCGTATTTCTGTTCTGCAAAAAAATAGAACATGTCCTATTATTGTCCGCATTACGGACAAGGATAGTACTGTTCTATGAAGGGCCAGCTGTTCCGTTCCGCAAAATACGGAATGCACACAGATGTCATCCCTATTTTTTGCGGATCCATTTTTTGCAGACCGGAAAGTACATACAGTCGTGTGCATGAGCCCTAAAGCTGTATCCTGCTCTCCCTGCACTCACTGGAAGCCTTTTGGCCCCAGAAGAGGTATAGAGTGGACTCAGCATGCATGTTGGTACCTGCATTCCCTGAATTTTATGGAGGCCGTTATGGCACATAACAGGTAGGATTTAGGCCCCTTTCACACGGGCGAGTTTTCCGCGCGGGTGCAATGTGTGAGGACTGGACGCATTGCACCCGCACTGAATCCTGACCCATTCAGTTCTATGGGGCTGTGCACATGAGCGGTGATTTTCACGCATCACTTTTGCGTTGCGTGAAAATCGCAGCATGTTCTATATTCTGCGATTTTCACGCAACGCAGGCCCCATAGAAGTGAATGGGGATGCGGAAAATCGCAGCATCCGCAATCATGTGCGGATGCGTTGCATTTTCCCGCATGGTTGCTAGGATACGATCGGGATGGGGACCCGATCGTTATTATTTCCTTTATAACATAGTTATAAGGAAAATAATCGCATTCTAATTACAGAATGCAATGTTCAGGCTTTAAAGGGTTAAAGTAATAAAGAGTTAACTTACCTTCTCCCATGTATGCAGCCTCAGAACGTCTTCTCTCTTGATAGTTTGGATGCTTGAGGACCTGTGGTGACGTCACAGGGTCACATGGTCCAATCATAGAAGCATTTGAGTGGACCATGTGACCCATGTGATCCTGTGACATCACGGCAGGTCCTTCATCGAACAACAGATGTTCGATGAAGGACCTGCCGTGATGTCACAGGATCACATGGGTCACATGGTCCACTCAAATGCTTCTATGATTGGACCATGTGACCCTGTGACGTCACCACAGGTCCTCAAGCATCCAAACTATCAAGAGAGAAGACGTTCTGGGGCTCTGCGCCTACAATGGGAGAAGGTAAGTTAACTCTTTATTATTTTTAACCCTTTAAAGCCCGGGGAACATTGCATTCTGTAATTAGAATGCGATTATTTTCCCTTATAACTATGTTATAAAGGAAAATAATTACACATACAGAATACTCATCCCGAAACCAGACTTCAGTGATGAAGTCTGACTTCGGGTCTGGGTACCAAGCATGCTGATTTTTTCACGCGCGTGCTCAACGCACTACAAACGTTAGCACACGCGTGGAAAAATCGCGGCGATTCCCGCAACGCACCCGCATCTTATCCGGGCATCAAACATGACGCCCGTGTGCAAGAGGCCTTAGTGTTAGGTTCCCGTCTGATAGAAATCGCCTTGACGTGTGGCAGATGGGCCCAAATAATTTTGTACAATGTATTTGCCAAGAATCTCAAATTTACAAAATAAGCGTAGCATTAGCACCAGAATGTTTTCTATTACTATGGCATTATTGTACTTTATTTGGTTTGCAGAGTGCTGTTGCATTGTTTTTTTTTCTTTGTGTTTCTAGCCATGGCAGCGCACACCTGCGCATTAGGATGTGCTAACTGGCCCTCTTTTTCTTTGCGGAATGCCTCTAAAGGCATTCCGTTATACATTCCGTCATAATAGAAGTCTATGGCCTGCATAACGGATCCGTTATGCAGGCCATAGACTTCTATTATGACGGAATGAATAATGGAATGCCTCTAAAGGCATTCCGTTATACATTCCGTCATAGAATTGCATTATGGTCCGTAATCATAACGCAATTCTTTTACCACCAAACGAAAATTCTGCTTTTACCACCAAACGAAGCGCAAACGAATTTCATAACATTAGTGTTATACAGAGATAATGCAACCCCATGATGTAATAATATTAAGGTTAAATCTTCAGACTAAAAATTTTACATGATCACCAATGACACTGCCTCTCCCAAAATCCTGTAGGTGTTGTGATGTTTTTTCCTTTGTGGCGTCCTGTCCTGGTTCCTTGTAATCTAATAGTCTATAGTACTGTATAACACTAATATTTTATGGCTACTTTGACATCTGCGTTTTCCTTTCCGGTTTTAAGATATGGCAGAGGATCTCAAAACAGGAGGAAAACGCTTCAGTTTTGTCCTCATTCATTGTCAATGAAGACAAAACTGAACAAACAGGAACGCCAGTGCACCAGAATGCATTCTGTTCCGGTTTTTTGCTTTCCCATGCCGGTATAACTATATACTGTAAACATATAGTTATATAATGTACATATAAAAATCACTATACTGTATAAAAGTAACACTTCTATTCACTGTGCACATAATACCCCAGTACACAAACATAAATCTCCATATACCGTGCGTATAAATAATTCCACTATACACTGCACAGATGACTAATGTCACCATACGCTGTATAATACGATATATATATATATATATATATATATATATTAGGGTTGTTTCGGGTATTGAACTTTCAATACCCAATCGATACTTTTCTCTGGTATCGAGCTCGATACCAGGATTAGTATTTTATCGATACTGGGCTGCGCTACTGCACAGCCCAGTATCAGAGAATGTGGCTGCGCTGCTCTCAGCGCGGCCATGTTCTCCTAGGCAGCACAGGGAGAAGGAGGCAGTCTCTCCCGCCCCCTGTGCTGCTTCCACCAATGAAGAGAGACGGGAGGAGGCACTGCGCCACCAATGGAGAGAGACGGGAGGAGGAGGCACTGCGCCACCAATGGAGAGAGACGGGAGGAGGAGGCACTGCGACACCAATGGAGAGAGACGGAAGGAGGAGGCGGGGTCACTGGCCACCACTGAGGAGTGTCTTTTACTATACAGATGCAGGCAGAAGAAGCTCATTGCCGGCACCTGCCTGTGACCGGGCGCTGCGATCCGCGGCAGTTAACCCCTCAGGTGTATACAGGGCAGCAGGGAGAGGGTTAAGTCCTATTTACCCTAATAGAGCTCTATCAGGGTGAATAGGATGAGAAGATCCCAGGTTCTAGCCCCTAAGGGGGAAATAGTTAATAAATAAACTGTAAAAAAAAAAAAAGTTAAAAAAGTACACCAAAATATTAAGTATAAATCACCCCCTTTCCCAATTTTACATATAAAATATATAAACAATAAATAAAATATTACATATCGCTACGTCTCAAGTCCAAACTATTAAAAAAATCCTCTTAAGCGGTGAACGCCCATAAAAGAAAAAAAAAGAAAAGAAAAACTGCACAATTCGCCATTTTATTTTAGTCGCCTTGTCCTCCCAAAAAATAGGATCGGACTGTTGTATTATTGGCCGGACGTTCCATAAAATGAGGAATGCACGCAGCTTTCAACAACTCTAGTGTATATATATATATTCTAGCACTGCAAAAAAAGGGGGTCAGTCAGCACATCCCAATGTGCAGGTGCACTCTGCCATGGAAACAGCACTCTGCAGACACAAATAAAGTACAACAATGCCATAATTATAGATAATTTTGGTGCTTATGCTATGCTGAATTTTATGGTGGCCATTTTTGCACATTACAGGTAGTATTTAGTGTTAGGTGCCCGTCTGATAGAGATCGCCTTGACATTTGGCAGACGGGCCCAGATAATTTTATACAAAATGTATTTGCCACGTACCTCTAATTTATAAGCGTAGCATAAGCATCACAATGTTTTCTATATTTATGGCATTGTTGTACTTTATTTGTGTCTGCAGAGTGCTGTTGCATTGTCTTTTTTTTTCTTTATATATATATAGCCATATTTTGTACATATAAATAATATTTTCATGTAATCTTCAAATAAATAGCATCCAACCAGAATACAACTACAGCGGTGACTCGGGTCAGAGTGGAGGGGCTGAGTAGCAGCTCAATACCGAGAACACACTGTAGTGGTATTCTGGTTGGATACTATAGATGTCACACAGAGGGGAAGAGCTGTGCAGCTCAATGCAGACAGCACTTCATAATGATGCTCCACCTCCTGGGCACTTGCAAGAGCAGACGGTGGCAGAATAAAACTTCATATTCACACTACTCCTGATAACAAAAGCGCTACAAAAGATATGTTTGTACTTGTCTCCCCGCCCCTACCTAGTGCTGTCAGAAGTTTAGCATAGTCAAAACTGCTGACAGACTCCCTCTAGGATGTGGAGCTTCATTGTGAAGTCCTCTTTGTATTGATCTGCTTCACAGCCCCTGCCTTCTTTTTGTGTGACAGCTGTAGTGGTCTCCTGGATGGATGCTATAGCTGTCACTCAGAGCAGAGGGGTGGAGCTGAGAGCAGCTCACTACTAAACTGCTGACAGACTCCCTTTAAGCTCCGTATTTAAAGGAGTCGTCCGAACCCCAAGCCAAAATGAATTGAGGGCTGGAATTTGTTTAAAATAAAGAAAGAAACCTACTCACTTGTTCACCAATGCTCTGTTCCACTGCTGACGGTTGTGTCTCCAATGCTTCAAGTCCCCTGTGGAACGGAAGTATGACTTCACATCAGTAATCACGTGCACCACTGCCGCCATTCACTGGCCTAAGTGGTGCGGTGTCCTTAAGTGGCAAGTGACCACTGAGCTTCTGCGCTTACTTGCTTCTTGGGGACAGGTAACTATTGAGGCCGGAGAATGGCTACAGTGGTGCATGTGACCATGGACAGAATGTCACACTTCACAGGGGAATGGAAGCAGTTGGGACTGAACAACATGACATCACGGTCATAATGTTAAAATAAGAGTGTCGGGCTGGCTTCACAGGTCGGTTTAACACGGACGTGAACTGTCCGTGGTATCCTGGGCTGGATTCCTGCTTAGAGCAGGAGCGCACGGCGTCATTGGTTGCTATGACGCTGAACGCTTCCTGCCACCGCCGCAGTACAGTAATACAGTCGTATTGATCATACCAGTGTATTACTGTACTGCAGGGGTGGCAGGAAGCGCACGGCGTCATAGCAACCAATGACACCGTGCGCTCCTGCTCTCAGCAGGAATCCAGGCCAGGATACCACAGACCATTCACGTCCGTGTTTAACGGACGTCTGCATTTGGCTTCAGGGTGAATTTTAAAAGTATCTGACACATGTCCTGACTGCTCTGTACACTTGCATTTTGTAAACGTACTCCAGCTAAAAATAATATCCCCCGTCATATGACAGGAGGAAGTACAGAGGTCCGGTCAGTGCTCCAACATTCTATACTAGGAACTGCAGTCACGTGACCCTCACCGCCTCCCTGCTGGGACATATCACGACGGGAGAACTTTTCCCAATAATAAAAAATGGTCCTGAAGTAAAATCAGTTGAAAACAGCATGAAAGCAGAAATGACTGGTACACAAATGGGCATCAAAGTGGGCATAAAAAGAGTAGCGAAATTGCAGAAGGCCTCAATGATAAGGTGTGTCTTTTTGCTGATGACTAGAGTTGAGCGAACTTCTGTTTTAAGTTCGGCGTCCAAAGTTCGGGTTCGGGTTATCCAAGAATCCCGTTATGGATTCAGCTACCACGGACCATAACGGCATTTGGAATCCATAAGGGGATTCTTCAATGAACCCAAACCTTAGACAACACGGAGGACCTGGGGTGACGTCACCGTCATGTGAATAGTGCAGGGGGCGTGGCTCAGTACTGGATTAGATAAGAGGTGGTAGCCTACGACCTCTTATCCAATCCAGTACTGAGCCACGCCCCCTGCACTGATCACATGACGGTGACGTCACCCCAGGTCCTTCACCCCGGATTCCTATTGCCGTTATGGTCCGTGAAAGCGGAATCCATAACGAGATGCTTGGATAACCCAAACCCGAACTTTGGACGCCGAACTTAAAACAGAAGTTCGCTCAACTCTACTGATGACACAAAGATTTGTAACAGGGTTGATGTTCCTGGGGGGTGGATACACCAAATGGAAAAGCATTTAGGAAAAGTACAGGGTGGGCAATTTATATGGATACACCTTAATAAAATGGGAATGGTTGGTGATATTAACTTCCTGTTTGTGGCACATTAGTTTATGTGAGGGGGGAAACTTTTCAAGATGGGTGGTGACCATGGCGGCCATTTTGAATAGGAAGAGGGTCATGTGACACATCAAACTTATTGGAAATTTCACAAGAAAAACAATGGTGTGATTGGTTTTAACGTAACTTTATTCTTTCATTAGTTATTTACAAGTTTCTGACCACTTATAAAATGTGTTCAATGTGCTGCCCATTGTGTTGGATTGTCAATGCAACCCTCTTCTCCCACTCTTCACACACTGATAGCAACACCGGAGGAGAAATGCTAGCACAGGCTTCCAGTATCCGTAGTTTCAGGTGCTGCACATCTCGTATCTTCACAGCATAGACAATTGCCTTCAGAAGACCCAAAAAATAAAAGTCTAAGGCCCCTTTCACACGGGCGAGTTTTCCGCACGGGTGCAATGCGTGAGGAGGACGCATTGCACCCGCACTGAATCCGGACCCATTCATTTCTATGGGGCTGTGCACATGAGCGGTGATTTTCACGCATCACTTCTGCGTTGCGTGAAAATCGCAGCATGCTCTATATGGTGCGTTTTTCATGCAACGCAGGCCCCATAGAAGTGAATGGGGCTGTGGGAAAATCGCAAGCATCCGCAAGCAAGTGCGGATGCAGTGCGATTTTCCCGCATGGTTGCTTAGCAACGGGACCAGATCTTCATTATTTTACCTTATAACATGGTTATAAGGGAAAATAATAGCATTCTTAATAAAGAATGCTTAGTAAAATGAAGATGAAGGGGTTAAAAATAATAAAACTTAACTTACCTTAGCCACTTGATCGCGTAGTTGGCGACCTGTCTTCTCTCTTCATGCTTTAACTAACAACTAAAGGACCTGTGATGACGTCACATCACATGGTCCAATCACATGGTCCATCTTACCACGGTGATGGACCATGTAATTGGACCATGTGATGTGAGGTCATCACAGGTCCTTTAGTTGTTAGCTTAAGCTTGAAGAGAGAAGACAGATCGCAACTACGCGATCAAGTGGCTAAGGTAAGTTAAGTTTTATTATTTTTATCCCCTTCATCTTCATTTTACTAAGCATTCTGTATTGAGAATGCTATTATTTTCCCTTATAACCATGTTATAAGGGAAAATAATAAATTCTACAGAATACTCTACTCGAAACCGGACTTTAGTGATGAAGTCCGGCTTCGGGTCGGGTACCAAACATGGCGATTTTTCACACGCCCGTGCAAAACGCATTACAAACGTTTGCACCCGCGCGGAAAAATCGCGCATATTCCCGCAACGCACCCGCCTCTTATCCAGGCGTCAAACATGACGCTCGTGTGAAAGAGGCCTAAGGGGGTCAGATCGGGAGACCTTGGGGGCCATTCAACTGGTCCACAACAACCAATCCACTTTCCAGTAAACTGTTCATCTAGGAACGCTTGGACCTGACACCCATAATGTGGTGGTGCACCATCTTGCTGGAAAAACTCAGGGAACGTGCCAGCTTCAGTGCATGAAGAGGGAAACACATCATCATGTAGCAATTTCGCATATCCAGTGGCCGTGAGGTTTCCATTGATGAAGAATGGCCCCACTATCTTTGTACCCCATATACCACACCATACCATCAGTTTTTTTGTTCCAACAGTCTTGGAGGGATCTATCCAATGTGGGTTAGTGTCAGACCAATAGCGGTGGTTTTGTTTGTTAACTTCACTATTCACATAAAAGTTTGCCTCATCACTGAACAAAATCTTCTGCGTAAACTGAGGGTCCTGTTCCAATTTTTGTTTTGCCCATTTTGCAAATTCAGTGCGCCGATCTGGGTCATCCTCGTTGAGATTCTGCAGTAGCTGGAGTTTGTAAGGGTGCCATTTGTGAGTAGCTAATATCCGCCGAAGGGATGTTCGACTAATGCCACTCTCCAGTGACATGCGGCGAGTGCTACGCTGTGGGCTCTTGCTGAATGAAGCTAGGACAGCCACTGATGTTTCTTCATTAGTGACAGATTTCATGCATCCACATTTTGGCAAATCCAACACTGAACCAGTTTCACGAAACATAGCAAGCAGTTTGCTAACTGTAGCATGGGAGATGGGTGGTCTCGTAGGGTGTCTTGCATTGAAATCTGCTGCAATGACCCGATTACTGCGTTCACCAGACATCAACAGAATTTCTATCCGCTCCTCACGTGTTAACCTCGGCGACATGTCAATGGCTGTAAACAAAGAGAAACTTGTAAATAACTCATGAAAGAATAAAGTTAAAACCAAGCACACCATTGTTTTTCTTGTGAAATTCCCAATAAGTTTGATGTGTCACATGACCCTCTTCCTATTGAAAAAACAAAAGTTGGATTCAAAATGGCCGACTTCAAAATGGCCGCCATGGTCACCACCCATCTCGAAAAGTTTCCCTCCTCACATATACTAATGTGCCACAAACAGGAAGTTAATATCACCAACCATTCCCATTTTATTAAGGTGTATCCATATAAATGGCCCACCCTGTAGAGGAATGGTAAAAAATCTGGCAACTAAAATTGAATGTTGATAAGTGCAGGATAATGCACCTGGGGCGTAAAAACCCAAGAGCAGAATATAAAACCAGTGATACAGTACTAACCTCAGTATCTGAGGAAAGGGATTTAGGGGTCATTATATCAGACGACCTAAAGGTGGGCAGACAATGTCATAGAGCAGCAGGTAATGCCAGCAGAATGCTTGGGTGTATAGGGAGAGGCATTAACAGTAGAAAGAGGGAGGTGCTCGTGCCGGTCTACAGAGCACTAGGGAGACCTCATTGGGAGTATTGTGTGCAGTACTGGAGACCATATCTGCAGAAGGATATTCAGAGAAGAGCTACTAAACTAGTACATGGATTGCAGGACAAAACGTACCAGGAAAGGTTAAAGGACCTTAACATGTATAGCTTGGAAGTAAGAAGAGACAGAGGGGATATGATAGAAACTTTTAAATACATAAAGGGAATCATCACGGTAAAAGAGGAGAGAATATTTAAAACAAGAAAAACTGCTACAAGAGGACATAGTTTTAAATTAGAGGGGCAAAGGTTTAAAAGTAATATCAGGAAGTATTACTTTAGGCTACATGCACACGAGAGTTGTTTTTTGCTGTCCGCAAATCGCGGATCTGTCTTCCTTTTTTTTTCACATCCACATCCGTTCCGTGTGTCCGCAAATTTTGTAGGTTGTGTTTCCGTGTGTCTTCCGTTTTTTTTGCGGATCCGCAAAAAAAACGGAAGGCTTGAACTAGTTTCTTAAAGTACATGTACAAGTGCCCTGGTTTCCAAGCAACCATCCGCAAAAAAAACGGATGCGGATGACAAACGGATGGCTTCCGTTGGTCATCCGCATTTTTTGCGGACCCCTTGACTTCTATGGGTCCGCAAACCGTTTTTTGTGGTCAAGAATAGGACATGCCATATTTTTTTGAGGAAGTGAATTGCGCACAGCGGACGCGGACAGGCAACGGAAGAGGCATCCGCATTTTTAACGGATCCATAGAAATGAATGGGAAACCATCGGAACCGCATAAAAAAACAGAACGGAGGCCGCAAAAAACCACTGCCGTGTGCATGTAGGCTAACTGAGAGAGTAGTGGACGCATGGAATAGCCTTCCTGCAGAAGTGGTAGCTGCAAATACAGTGAAGGAGTTTAAGCATGCATGGGATAGGCATAAGGCCATCCTTCATATAAGATAGGGCCTGGGGCTATTCATAGTATTCAGTATATTGGGCAGACTAGATGGGCCAAATGGTTCTTATCTGCCGACACATTCTATGTTTCTATGATTTAAAGGGTTAACTGACTTTGAGCCACTGATCTCACACTGCCAACATAGAAAGGGTAATCTGCATCATATTCATTATAGTTCAGCCTGGCCGAACAGGGTCTTAAAACTTCTTAGCATGAGACCTGGCATAAAAGTGGGCAAATGGCCACTTTTTAAAATATTTTAGTAACTAGTGTTTTTAAAAGGTTAAATGACTTTGGGCCACCAATCTCATACTGCCAACATAAAGAGGGTTGTGCCCCTCATCATATTCAGTTGAGTAAAGCCTGGCCTGAACATGTTCTGGGCACAAGAACTGGCATCAACGTGGGCAGATGGACGCATTTGGTTATGACAGCAAACTGTGCCCGCCAGGTGCCGTTCTGCTCGTCTCCTCTCCCACTTCTGTGCTCTGGCGACTTGGATACTTTGGCCTCCTCTCCCTTTTCTCGGCAGACCAGAGCAGCCTGGCTCTTCCTCGCAGGCTGCAGTCTGCCCCCTGATGGCACTGCCTCTTATTGCCTGTAGGGCGTGTATGCGTGCGTTCTCCGGCTCTTAAAGGGCCACTCTATGTGCACCCACATTTTCCCCAGCCAGGAGTACTTAAGGCTCCTTCCCTTGTGATTGGATGGCTGAACAATAAGTTCTAGTCCAATACTGTAGCGTCTGGTAATGATGTGCCGCTCTACGTTCATCTGTCTGTGTACTGACTTCAGCCTGCTTTCCAGATTTTAGCCTTCACTGCCTGATCTATGTTCTGATCCTGAGCTGCCTGCCCTGACCTTGGATTGCCCGTACTTTGCCTGCCCTGACTTCAGCCTGCAACCCTTTGCTGACAAATGCCCCTGTAGGGCATCTGAGACATTCTTTGAATGTATATGTCATATGTATACATTAAAGGGGTTATCCTGGAAATAATATTTATGACCTGTCTCCAGGATAGATCATGAATATCAGATCGGCAGGGGTCCAACTCCCGGAACACCACGGATCAGCTGTTAGGAGATGCTCTTCCTAGGCCATGTGATGTGACCGTACATCGGTCATATGGCCTAGTTGCAGTTCAGACCCATTAAAGTGAATGGGGCTGAGCTGCAATACCAAGCACAGCCACTATACAATGTACGGCGCTGTGCTTAGAAAGCTGCCGGGAGCATGCTGTGCTCACCAGAGGTGGCACCCTGGGACAGCTGATCGCCGGAAGGTGCTGGGACTCTGACCCCCGCCAATGTGATAAAAATGATCTATCCTGAAGATAGGTCATCATTATCAATTCCTGGTAAACTTTTTAAATGTGGGACATAAACCTGATGTGAACACAGTCTAAGATCAGTAGACCAAAGTCATGTAGATTGTAAGCTCTCGCAGGCAGGATCCTACCAGTCTGTTAATAGTTTCATCGTGCCTCCCAACCATGCTTGATCCGGCAGAACAGTCCCAGATTTCAGTGGCTGTCCCGCAGTCCCAGAACAGCTGTGGTAAGTCCCACTCTCAGCTGATTGTAATGGTGAAGCAGGGAGCCGTCCGCTGCCTGCTTTATCATTCACCTCAGTTAATGGGACTCCCCAGCTGGGAAGGGCCGGGAATCAGGTTAACTACTGTGAGGGGGCACATATCTGGGCATAACAATGGTGAGGGGGCACATATCTGGGCATAACAATGGTGAGGGGGCACATATCTGGGCATAACTATTGTGAGGGGGCACATATCTGGGCATAACAATGGTGAGGGGGCACATATCTGGGCATAACTATTGTGAGGGGGCACATATCTGGGCATAACAATGGTGAGGGGGTACATATCTGGGCATAACTATTGTGAGGGGGCACATATCTGGGCATAACAATGGTGAGGGGGCACATATCTGGGCATAACAATGGTGAGGGGGCACATATCTGGGCATAACTATTGTGAGGGGGCACATATCTGGGCATAACAATGGTGAGGGGGCACATATCTGGGCATAACTATTGTGAGGGGGCACATATCTGGGCATAACTACTGTGAGGGGGCACATCCTGGCATAACTACTCTGACGGGGGAACATATATGGGCATAACTATTGACAAAGGGCACATATCTGGGCATAATTATTGTGAAGGGGCACATATCTGGGCATAACTACTGACAGGGGGCAGATATCTTGGCATAACTATTGTGAGGGGGCATATATCTGGCCATAACTACTGTGAGGGAGCATATATCTGGCCATAACTACTGTGAGGGGGCACATATCTGGGCATAACTACTGACGGGCACTTATCTTGGCATAACTATTGTGAGGGGGCACATATCTGGGCATAACTATTGTGAGGGGGCACATATCTGGGAATAACTATTGTGAGGGGGCACATATCTGGGAATAACTATTGTGAGGGGGCACATCCTGGCATAACTACTGTAAAGTGGGTACATATCTGGGTATAACTACTGTGAGGGGGCACATGTAGGCATTACTCTTGTGTGGGGGCACAAAGGGGGATAATTACTATGTAGGGGCATTAAGAAGAATGGGTGTGTATAGTTATGCTTTGGGTGGAGACTGTGCGATGTGACAAATTGAAATGTGAGTGGCGGGCGATTTTTTTAGGGATACTTAAAGTACCAGTACCTGCCGTCCGCCAATAACCTCCGAAAAGGAGGACTTTCGGCCGCCTGCCCTGGCCTGCGGCCGGACGGAGGACCAGGAGTCTAAAAACCGGACGGTCCGGCCACCCTAGGTGGAGTTGGGGGCATGGCTTAGTATGAAAAAATTGCACATATTGTCCCTCTTTGCGATCTTCCAAAGTTGGGAGGCATGGTTTCATGTTTATGGTATTTTTTATGTTATGTATGTGTTAACCCTCTCTTGACACTTTCAAATAAATAATAATTTAACTCTTTTAAAACACCAGTTACTTGTTCAGATCAGTAAAACATGCCCATCTGCCCACTTTGATGCCAGTTCTTGTTCCCAGAACCTGTTGGGACCAGGCTCATCACTGCAATTTATTTTATTTTTGGGAAAAGTCGTCCTCATGATTCAGTACCAAAATACAAAACATGCAGAATTAGAAACTGAAGAATAGGAATCCATCTCCAGCTTTGTACAAGTTCACACGGTGTATATGTTGGTCACGTGACGTGTGTTTACCGTCCTGGCAGGGAGGTGGTACGGGTCACGTGACCGCTGTTCCTAGTGTATTGACATGCTCTCTGTCCTTCCTCCTGTCATATGACGGGCGATACCATTCCCACCCTGAGTACGTATACAAAGCGCAAGTGTACAGAGCAGTCAGGACATTTAAAATTCACCCTGACGCTCTTATTTTACCATTGACCATGATGTCCTTGCTGCTCCTCCACACATATCAATAAAGAGGAGTGAAAGGAACGAAAAAAAGAGAAAAAAAAACCCCAGATGAGGGGCGTGTCCTGAGTAGTGACGCGCCAGTCAGCTGACAGAAGCTCGGAGCGGAGGCTGGGAGGTTGTAGAGCTGCTGCCAGTCTGCACCCGGCTGCTGCAGCTAGAGTCGGGCACGTCACACCACCTTGGCACCAGGTAGAAGAGGATGGCGGCGGAGATCCACCCCACACCCCTCACCCGCAAACCCATACTAATGAACAAGGTGGAAGGATCCCAGGACGTGGTGAATATGGCAGTGATTGTGCCCAAGGAGGACGGGGTGATCAGTGTGTCGGAGGACAGGTACCTGCAGCGCGTGGCATGATGCCCCCGGAGCTCTGCTTCATTATTTACTGCCTGCAGCTTAGTTACTGAGCAGGGTGCTGGGTTACATGGGCTGCTTAATAATTCACTGCCAGCTGCAGAAGTGAGAGGCACAGGGGGTGTAGTGGCATTTGTGGGCACAGGAGAGGTGTAGTGGCATTTGTGGGCACAGGAGAGGTGTAGTGGCATTTGTGGGCACAGGTGAGGTGTAGTGGCATTTGTGGGCATAGGAGAGGTGTAGTGGCATTTGTGGGCATAGGAGAGGTGTAGTGGCATTTGTGGGCATAGGAGAGGTGTAGTGGCATTTGTGGGCATAGGAGAGGTGTAGTGGCATTTGTGGGCACAGGTGAGGTGTAGGGGCATTTGTGGGCACAGGTGAGGTGTAGTGGCATTTGTGGGCACAGGTGAGGTGTAGTGGCATTTGTGGGCACAGGAGAGGTGTAGTGGCATTTGTGGGCACAGGTGAGGTGTAGTGGCATTTGTAGGCACAGGTGAGGTGTATTGGCATTTGTGGGCACAGGGGGTGTAGTGTCATTTATGGGCACAGGTGAGATTTATTGGCATTTTTAGACACAGGTGTGTATTGGCATTTATGGGCACAGTGAGGTATACTGGCATTTGTGGACACGGGGAGTTTTGGCATTTGTGTGCACAGGGGGAGCATTGGCATTTGTGGACACAGGGGAAGTATTGGCGTTTATGGGCACAAGCGAGATGTATTGGCATTTGTTGACACGGGGCTGTATTGGCATTTGTGTGCACAGGGGGGACTATTGGCCTTTGTGGGCACAGGCAAGATTTATTGGCATTTGTCTGCACAGGGGGGACTATTGGCATTTGTGGGCACAGGCAAGATTTATTGGCATTTGTGGACACGGGGGAGTATTGGCATTGTGGGCACAGGGGAAGTATTGGCATTTATGGGCACATGAGAGAGTATTGGCATTTGTGGGCACAGGGGAAGTATTGGCATTTGTGGGCACAGGCGAGATTTATTGGCATTTGTGGGCAAAGGGGGAGTATTGGTATATGTGGGCACAGGGGGGTGTATTAATATTTTTGGGCACAGGGGGGTGTATTGGCACAGGGAGGTTTGGCAGCAGTAAAGTCCGTTATTCTTATACAGGTCAGTAATAAGACTAGTAATCTGCTCTTATGGGGGGGAGGCGGGCTGTGTCCTGATCACTTGGGACTGGCACATATTTAGGGCATCTGGTAGTTATTGCCGCTTGTCTGTCTGGCAGTAAACCTGATATAACTGCAGAGTTGTGCCGCCTGTCACGTGCCGCCCGATGGATCACGTTCCATTGTTTTGTTCCTGCTCTTTCGTGCTAATTACCACTCATGTAGCCAAAACATAGGTGTGACATTTCCCAGCGTACCTCTGAAAGACAGGGCACAGGGCACACAGATTACCATGTGGAAACCCCCCGGTGTAGTGCAGAGCCAGCAAAGTAAATGGGATCAGACGGATCTGATCGACACTTTGCTTTTTATCTCAGTGCGGAAATTCATCTGCTGTGATGTGGATTTAGAAATCAGCAGCGTCTCAATTGTTTGTGCGGATTTCACCCTTTTAAACTTTAAGGCGGCAAATCCGCCTTAAATCGGCACCAAAAACCGCAAGTAATACTCAGTATTTAGTGCTGACACGCACAGAAATCTGCATGGAAATTCTTGTAGTATTTTCTGTAAGACTCCTATGTGCTGGTAGCTTCAAGGGTTAGGTCCATCTCATACATTTGGGGCTAGTGATGAGCGACGCGAGCTTTGGATGCTACATCCTAAGTCGCTTTGTTCTTCGCTGGTCACTATTTGGGGCATATTTCTAGGACATATCTCTAGAATGGAGCCCGCAAAGTGAAGGAGAGCAGACCACGCATGTGCGGCCGCCCTACAGTCACTCCTGTGGGACTGCCGAAAAAAGCTGAGCACCATCCCATGGAAATAAATAGCAAGCGTGGCCATCGCTCTTTTCACTTCTATGGGGCTGACAGAGATACCGCTTTTTTGCAGACTCCTTACTAGAGAGAGGGGTGGCCCCCACCTCTGGGACCTGCACCTATCAGACATTGGGGGCATATCTTACTGATATGCCCCCGAGGTATGAGATGGGCCAACCCTTTTAATGGTATATCCACACTAGACTGAAATTACACAGGAAAAAAACACCAAAAAATGCTGTCTGTATTAGGTGATCCCTGCAGCCAATTACTGACCTTGGTGGTGATTCCGGCGGGTACAGCACAAGCACAGCACCGCTAAGGCAAGGGATATATGACTACACTCCAGCCCTCCTGTGAACGCTGGCAAACAGTAGTGCTCTGTCATTAAAGCAGGTTCTGCCTTGGTACTAATGATGGCACCATCAGAGTTCGGAGGAGGGCTGGAGAGCGCCTGCTGCCGCCATTCATCGTGCGTAGACACACAGGACCATTGCCATTAGCTGCCATGACTTCAGTTGGAGCAGTGACGAGTGCTGTCCACCACAATGTCGACTGTGCTGTGTAGCTCTGGCGCTGACTTCCCACTGATGGCGCTACATCGAAACTGCTGATCAGTGGGTATAGAGAGCGCTAGACTCCATAGGTGGGGTGCAGGGAAACATTGAAAAGGATGCAGCGCTGACATGAGCACCATAAGGCCCCTTTCACACGAGGCAGTTTTCCGCGCAGGTGCAATGCGTGACGTGAACGCATTGCATCCGCACTGAATCCTGACCCATTCATTTCAATGGGTCTGTGTACATGAGCGTTTTTTTCACGCATCAATTCTGCGTTGCGTGAAAATCTCAGCATGTTCTATATTCTGCGTTTTTCACGCAGCTCTGGCCCCATAGAAGTGAATGGGGCTGCGTGAAAAACGCATTGCATCTGCAAGCAAGTGCGGGTGCGATGCATTTTTCACTGATGGTTGCTAGGAGATGTTTGTAAACCATCAGTTTTTTTATCACGCACGTGAAAAACGCATCAAAACGCATTGCACCCGCGCGGAAAAAACTGAACGCAATTGCAGGCAAAGCTGAATGGCTTTGCCTGCGAAATCGCACAGTTTTCACTGAACGCATCCGCAACGCATCCGGACCTAATCCGGACACGATCGTGTGAAAGAGGCCTAAGCCCTTCAATCAGTGCTGATGCTGGGAGTCAGATCCCCACCAATCTTATATTGATGATCAATCCTGAGGCATTTGGGCCTAAAAATGGTTGCAAGAAACATTTTATAACTTTTTTTTTTTTTATGTCGCACAGACGTTTCAACACTTTGGAGTGTCGAGGTTGTGTCGAGGTCGGAACATTGGCCCCTGCAAATTTACTAACAGTTGTAAATGTTCTTAAAAAACGTTTTTCTGCCTGGCGCAAAGACTGCTGGAGGAGAATCTAACTTATAAGGAAGTGTCCTGTGGATAGGGGATGACTAACTGACCGGTGGGGGGGCATCTGCTTGGACCCCCACCGATCCCTAGACCGGAAGTCCCATTCATGCAGGAAGAGCATGTGCCATGCTGCTCCATTCATCCTCTATAGACGGAGCTGCCGGATATTGCAGAGCTCTGTACTCGACTACCTCCGGCAGGGCCCTGGAAAATGAATGGAGTTGTAGGGTGCATGCTGCTCCATCAGGTCAGGAGAATGGGACCCCTGTTCTCGGGTTCAGTGACGGTTCCAGTGGTCAGACCCCCAACAATCACTTAATTATAAACTTGGCACAACGCCTTTAAATGAAACCATATCGCACAATGGAGAACGGTTAAAGGGAACCCCTTTGGGGACAGGGAAGAATGGTCTGGGTACTTTTTTGAGGGTTGACTGACACATGATTGGATGGATATGGGCAGTTTGCATTTTTGGTTTTTCCGCCAATGCTCCTGTACAGACCTGTGTGTCTCAGTGCAGCAAACCGTGTGCGGCCTGATCCTGCAGTCGTGTTACCGTCTTTATCCACCCCCTTCTGATCCAACAAAATACAGTAGTTCATCTAAAAATACCAATTATTCATCTCTTGGCAAACAGGTCTTTTTTTTAGGTCATCATTACTTTAATGACATTTTTCATGTTGGGCCTTCATCTGTGTGCTGCACAGGATACGTCTGTGCCGATGCTGTCCGATGTACAGGATGAGCAGAGTGCGGCTCATACATGCTGAATGTGCAGCCCGAGTAACCTTTCTAGGGAAGGAAATGACTGGAGACATGTTCCTGTTAACGAGGTATTCAGACAACAGACTTTTTCAGCTTATTCATAGGCTAAGAACCTCTGGGAACCCAACCTTTTTGGAGAATGAGGTCCTCCTAAACCTTATTGTAAGATGGAAGTGTCCGAAGACTGGATTCTGTCCAGTTGGTGTTGCCTCATCCCTTTTCTTCCCTCCATTGAGAGAAAGCAGGCAGCCATAAGATGTCCCTTATTAGAATTGTATCACGGTTCTCCGTTCTGGCTCGTAAATCGGGACCCCGCTCTCTGAAACCATATGCCCTAACAGGAGTTTCTACATAGGGTTCACCACAGGGTTTACCAGACTTTTTTTCTCGGCAAGGGCATGTAAAGCATATAATGTGCTTGAGGCCTTATTCACACATCTGTGTCCATGAAGACAGGCAAAATGGTCAGTGGTTCATCCATAAAGATGTCTGTGAAGGATCCGTGTATGGTCAGTGTTTAGTTTTTTTGCCCTTCATGTGGCATCGACATTCGCTACTAGGCTGAAAAACCACTTAATTTTGTCAGTGGTTTTCGCCGACCCATAGACTTCAGTGGCCATATTTGATCCACATCACAGACCAAAGTAGAGAGTGTCTCCATGATTTTCTCTTGCAACTTCATGGCGGATTGTTTGGCAGCAATGTACACCCCATACGAGTGTACTCTAAGGCCTCTTTCACGTGTCAGTGAATCACGTATGTGTGCTTTCCGTGGTCTCCATCGTTCGTTCATGTAACCATTGACTTTAATGTGTGTATTCACACCAGGGCTATGGGTCTGTGGTGAGACCATGGAAGCATGCCCTATTTTGTCCATGATTACGGATCCCTCACGCACCTTATAGTGTCTGGGTCTAAAAACCAATCCATGTTTGGTCTGTAGTTTTCATGGACCATTGGTAGGAGATGGTCTGGAAATGAATTTTCGGCCTAGCAGTGTCTGTGGGAAAACAGGTGACTCGCGGAGGGAAAAAAAAGTGCTTGCCTATCCGCAGAAAGCCCGTTTCATGTTGCAGCCACCCATCTTACCAAGGGTAGCTGCGGCCAGCCAGAGAAATGTAGTGTATCCTGATGGTCATAACTAAGAGCGTATTGTGAATAGATTATCATAGAATTTTTTTCCATAATATTGTTTTGATGGTTGTCTACTAGAACTCTCAGCTGTTGGCCAACATGTACATGTGCATTTTTTTAATAGTATTTGTTCGTATTCTTTACATCCTTTACTTTCCATTTATGAGACGGTTAACTGCACAAACCACTTTGAAATTGGGTCACACTTGCCTGCAAGACATAACCTGCTATAATGTGCTGGAGCTCGTGTCTGCTCATCAGTGCTACAGGAAAAAAGTTTAAAAAGAATTGAGGAGCATTGTCGCTCTTTAATATTTAACCACTTCCAGACCGGGCCATTTGCCCCCTTCCTGACCAGGCCTAATTTAGCAAATCTGACATGTCACTTTATGTGATAACTTTGGAACGATTTTACTTATCCAAGCCATTCAGAGACTGTTCTCTCGTGACACATTGTACTTCATGTTAATGGTAAATTTGAGTCAATATGTTTTACCTTTATTTATAAAAACAATCCAAAAGTTAATGAAAATGTGAAAAATTCACTGTTTTCTTAATTTGAATCTCTCTGCTTTTAAGACAGATAGTGATGCCTCATAAAATATTTATTAATTAACATTCCCCATATGTCTACTTTATGTTGGCATCATTTTAGTAATGTAATTTTATTTTTTTAGGACGCTAGAAGGTTTAGAATTTTAGAAGCAACTTTTTAAATTTTTAAGAAAATTTCCAAACTCAACTTTTTTAAGGACCAGTTCAGTTCGGAAGTCACTTTGTGGGGCTTACATAATAGAACCAACCCATAAATGACCCTATTTTAGAAATGACACCCCTCAAACTATTCAAAACTGGTATTAGAAAGAGTTTTTAACTCTTTAGGTATTCCACAGGAATTAAAGCAAATTTTCCATTTTAATCAATTTTTTTCCTGGAACACATCAAGGGTTAACAACAAAACAAACCTCAATATTTATTACCTAGATTCTGCAGTTTGCAGAAACACCCCATATGTGGTTGTATACCACTGTTTGGGCACACGACAGGGCACAGAAGGCAAGGAGCGCCATATGGTTTTTTGGGGGGAGATTTTGCTGGAATAGTCTTTGGGCACCATGTTGCATTTGAAGAGGCCCTGAGGTAACCCCACAATGAAACCCCCCCCCCAAAAGTGACCACATTTTGTAAACTACACCACCCAAGGAATTAGTAAGGGGTGTAGTGAGCACTTCACTCAACAGCTGTTTCATAGAATTTATAATACTTGGGTGTGAAAGTGAAAAATTACATATATTTTTTTTTTTTACAACAAAGTGGAGCTTTTTCACAAAAGATAACAAGACAATATTCCCCCCAATTTGCTACCCACTTTCTCCTGAATGCACTAACATCCCAATTGTCGTCGTAAACTGTTATTTGGGGATACGCCAGGACACAGAAGGGAAGGAGCGGCATCTGGATTTTCTAACATGGAATTTTCTGTCAAGTATTATACATTTTCTGTTTTAAGAGCAATAACTTTTTTTTTATTTTTGGTTGAATGAGCTGCGTGAGGGCTTACTTTGTGCGAGACAAGCTGTAGTTTTTGGCGCCATTTTAGTGTACATTTGGCTTTCCGGTTGCTTTTTATCTCATTTTTTGGTGTAATTTTTCTATTTTTTTTTTTTTTTTTACACCATTCACTTGATGGGGTAGATCATGTGATATTTTTATAGATCCTGTGATTACGGACGCAACAATACCAAATATGTTTTTTACAATTTACACAATAAAAACATTTTTAGAAAGACAAATCATGTTTTTGTGTGGCCATATTTTTTTTTTTTTCATTTTTCTGGCTATAGTCTTGTGTGAGGGCTTGTTTTTTGCGGGACAAGATGACGTTTTTATTGCTACCATTTTGAGGTACATACGACTTTTTTAATCATTGAGCTTCATTTGGGGAGGTGAGCTCACTAAAAAATCTGTTTTGGCGCAGTTATTTTTTTTATTTTTTATGGCGTTATTTTTTTTCTTCTATTTTCTTTAATTTAACATTTTTTTAAATAACGGATTTGGGGGAATTTTTTTTATTTTCATGTGAAACTTTTTTTTTTTTTTTTTTCAAAACACTTAATTTTTTTAAAATTTTTATTTTTTTACACTTTGTGTCCCCCCCACAAGGTCATACAAGACATATTATTATTATTATTATTATTATTTTTTTAACTATTGATTTCTCTTGTAACTAGGGCTGTCATAGTAGCCCCAGTTACTTGGGAAATACACCCAAGAGAGGCTGTACAGCCCCAGTGCAGGGCTGATCGAGGTCTGTGGAAGACCCAACAGTTTCTGCACTCTCTCTGCCCCGTTGAGCGCTGTGTATACAGCGATCTAGAAGGCAGGGACACCGAGGAACGGTCCCTGCCTTCTCTCTGGGGTGCACTGCCTTCTCTCTGTAGTGTGCAGCTGCCATCTCTGAATGGACGTTCCAAAATGTCTATTCAGAGATAAAGGACGTTTATAGTCGATGGGCGGTCGGGAAGTGGTTAACCCCTTAAGGACTCGGCCCTATTTCACCTTAAGGACTCATTTTTTGCAAATCTGACCAGTGTCACTTTATGTGGTGATAACTTTAAAACGCTTTTTCTTATCCAGGCCATTCTGAGATTGTTTTTTCGTCACATATTGTACTTCATGACAGTGGTAAAATGAAGTCGAAAAATTTCATTTTTATTTCATTTAAAATTAGCAATTTTCCAGGTTTCAATTTTTCTACTTCTATAATACATAGTAATACCGCCCAAAAAAGTTATTGATTTATATTCCCCATATATCTACTTCATGTATCGATCATTTTGGGAAAGTAATTTTATTTTTTGGGGACATTACAAGGCTTAGAAGTTTAGAAGCAAATCTTGAAATTTATCAGAAATTTTCAAAAACCCACTTTTTATGGACCAGTTCAGGTCTGAAGTTACTTTGTGAGGCTTACATAATAGAAACCAACCAGAAATGACCCCATTCTAGAAACTACACCTCTCAAGGTATTCAAAACTGATTTTACAAACGTCATTAACCCTTTAGTTTTTCCTCAAGAGTTAATGGCAAATGGAGATAAAATTTCAGAATTTCGATTTTTTTTTTTGGGAAAATTTTCCGTTTGAATCCATTTTTTCCAGTAACAAAGCAAGGGTTAACAGCCAAACAAAACTCAATATTTATTGCCCCGATTCTGTAGTTTGCAGAAACACACCATATGTCGTCGTAAACTACTGTATGGCCAAACTGCAGGGCGCAGAAGGAAAGGAGCGCCGTGTGGTTTTTGGAAGGTGGATTTTGCTGGACTGGATTTTTGACACCATGTCCCATTTGAAGCCCCCAGATGCACCCCTAGAGTAGAAACTCCATAAAAGTGACTCCATCTAAGAAACTACACCCCTGAAGGTATTCAAAACTGATTTTACAAACTTTGTTAACCCTTTAGGTGTTCCACAAGAGTTATTGGCAAATGGAGATGAAATTTCAGAATTTCTATTTTTTGTTACCTTGCCTCAAAAAAAGTGTAATATAGAGCAACCAAAAATCATATTTACCCTGAAATAATACAAACAAAACTGCCACCTTATCCCGTACTTTCCAAAATGGGGTCACTTTTTTTGAGTTTCTACTGTAGGGGTGCATCAGGGGGGCTTCAAATGGGACATGGTGTCAAAAAACCAGTCCAGCAAAATCTGCCTTCCAAAAACCATATGGCGTTCCCTTCCTTCTACACCCTGCCGTTTGGCCATACAGCAGTTTACGACCACATATGGGGTGTTGCTGCAAACTACAGAATCAGGGCAATAAATATTGAGTTTTGTTTGGCTGTTAACTCTTGCTTTGTTACTGGAAAAATGGATTAAAATGGAAAATTTGCAAAAAAATAGCTATTTTCGGACCGTTTTTATTTTTTTGTTATTTACATCGTTGAACTGACAGGTTAGATTGTGTGCTATTTCTAAAGAGCAGGTTGCTACGGACGCGACAATACAAATATGGCTACTTTTTGGGGGGTTTTGTTTCAGCTTTACATAATGCAGCATTTTTGAAAAATATTATTTTTTAGTGTCTTCAGTTATTTCGGCCCCATTCTGAAAGCTATATTTTTTTATTTTTTTTTTGGGCGACTGTCTTATGTAGGGTCTCATTTTTTGCGGGATGAGATGTCGGTTTGATTGGAACTATCTTGGGGTGCATATGACATTTTGGTCGCTTGCTATTACACTTTTTGTGATGCAAGGTGACAAAAATGGCTTTTGACACCGTATTTATTATTATTTTTTTGTTGTGTTCATCTGAGGGTTTTGGTCATGTGTTATTTTTATAGAGCAGGTTGCGACGGATGCGCCGATACCAAATATGTATACTCTTTATTAATTTATTTATTTAAGTTTTACACAATATTATCATTTTTTTTTTTTTTTTTGTTTTATAGTAAATCTTTCTTTATTGATATTTCAAATACGTAATCACTATAGAGTGCACGTGTAATATTTGAGCTCGCAGGCTCAAGCACAGCTTTGCCAAAAATACAGATAGAAATAGAAATAAATGATATGGTCGCAGCCATGTAGGAGTGTCAAATAAGAGCCAATGCACACGAGCAAGATAAAAACGTGGAGATTACCCGCTATGACTCCAGGGCACCCGCTCGGATGCTGCCTACCTAGAGCCAAGCGAGCAACCACATGATAAGTCAAGATAACGACACATCGTCTGAATGTAGGTCCAGTCAGCAAGGACCAAGAGGACATAAACCAACATTAGAACAAAACAAAACAAAACACATCAAGCGGTGTTAGAGCGGAGACGGAGGAGAATCAGTTCAAGAGTTCCAGAGCAACACAGATTTGCTAATATATTAATATTATCATTTTTTAAAACAAAACAAATCATGTTTTAGTGTCTCCATAGTCTGAGAGCCATATTTTTTTTATTTTTTTGGGGTGATTGTCCTATGTGGGGTATCATTTTTTGCGGGATGAGATGATGGTTTGATTGGCACTATTTTTGGGTGCATATAACTTTTTGATCGCTTGCTATTACAGTTTTTGAGATGTGAGGTGACAAAAATGTTTTTTTTACATTGTTTTTATTTTTATTTTTTAACGGTATTTACCTGAGGGGTTAGATCATGTGATATTTTTATAGAGCAGGTTTTTACGGACGCGGCGATACCTAATATGTGTAGTGTATTTGATTTTTTTTTATTTTTATTCAGTGATATGTATTTTTCTTATTTATTATAATTTTTTTTTTGACCCAGACCCACTTGGTTTTTGTAGATCCAGTGGATCTGGTGTCTACATAATAACTGTATTTTTTTACTTTACAAAGTCTGAATAGGCTTTGCCTTTAGCAAAAGCCTATTCAGAGTTTTAGTGCCATGGAGAGCAGTACGCTTCCAACAGCGTCCTGCTCCCATGGCAACCATCACCCGCTGCCACAACAGAGCAGCGGGTGATGGATTGGGAGGGAGGGGAGCTGTCTTCTTCAAGCATTAGCTGCCATCTAAAGAACCTGTGGTGACGTCACATCACATGGTCCAATCACATGGTCCATCACCATGGTGATGGACCATGTGATGAGCTCAGTGACGTCATCAAAGGTCATTTAGCTGGCAGCTAATGCTTGAAGAAGACAGAAGAGATCGGCAACTATGCGATCAAGTGGATAAGGTGAGTTAATTATTTTTTTAACCCCTTAATCCACATTTTACAAAGCATTCTGTATTCAGAATGCTATTATTTTCCCTTATAACCATGTTATAAGGGAAAATAATAAAATCTACAGAATACTCAACCCAAACCCGAACTTCAGCATTATTTCCGGTCACGGTAATTAGCCGCAGGTCTCTGCTGTTTGAAACAGTAGAGATCTGCCGGCCATGGCGCCTGCTGCACCTGCGAGCGGGCATCATGTTTATACATCGCTCCAGTTCGCTGGTAGCGAAGGGGTTAATATCAAATAAAAAAGAAAAATTTGATTCCTCAGGGGTTGATACCTTTTAGTGGCTAACTGAAAAGATGATCACACAATTCAAAGCTTCCGAGGCTACTTGGGCCTCTGTCAGGCGTCTTTTAAGACAGTATCTGAAGATTCACATATTTATACCCCAAAGCACATAGGAATAATGAGGTAGATGAGACAAGTGATGTTAAGTAGATCAATATGAGTGGAGGAGAAAACAAACAGCTGTAGCAGTAATTTGTTGGAGCACTTACAGATAAGTTTATAGAAAGATTTCTTGTTTTATTTGTTTTATTGGGAAGAGGAATCACAAAAATAAACGTGGCCTAAATGGGTGGGACTGCTCCAGACCCCAAACACTGTGGCGTGTTTCTAACTGGGGGGGCAGTTCCTCCGCATGTGGTTCGCAGCGAACGGCTATCCCCAGCAAAAATTGCATACAATGGAGGATGCCGGCGCGAACCACAAGCACCACACAAACATCCTACACAAAATAAAACATGTGCGGATGAAAATATATAAACACATAACTCACAGAAAAAAGATGCACCACATGGATAAGCAACTGACAACACTGGCTAATCCCTCACTCTGGTGTTAAAAGCTGAGAGATTCGCCAATATTTCCAATCAGGAACATATCGGAGCCCCTTTAGGCACCACTACACGGTATCTCAGCATGACATGGGGTCCTACCAGTTGCTTATCCATGTGGTGCATCTTTTTTCTGTGAGTTATTGGGAAGAGGCCCAAGTAGCCTCCAAAACTTGCAAATGTGTTATCATCTTTTCAGTTAGCGATTAAAAGATATCAACCAATGAGGAATCTCAATCTTTTTTATCTTCTGTTTGCTGGTTAACATGGCACTAATATATTACTTTTAATATCAATTCTTTCATGTCTATGATATTGTGGTCATGGCTGCACAAGTGTGTCGGTACAGGCAGATCATCCCTTTCTTCTTTTATTGTTTGGCAATGAGAGTTCATTCTTGTTCTAAGCTTTTGACCAGTTTTACCCACATAGCCCCCCCCCCCCCCCCAGTAGGACATTTGGTGCATGCAATCAAATGGACCACACTTGGTGTGGCTCAGGTCAATGTACCTAGGATCCTGTGTATTAGGGATCTGTACCTGGTCAGTGGTCATTATGTATGGACAGGTCTTCATTTGGTCTGGTTGCACAGTAATGTTCTTGTTGTTGGCGAGGACCTAGAACTTCTGATAGTGATGTTCTTAAGATTGGGGGGGGGGTCTGGAAATATGGATAATTGGTTATTGCCAGCATAGCTATGAGCTTAGTGGTAAGAGCGTGGCTGTAATACATAGCCCTGCTCTGGAGGAACTGCCGGAAGTATTTTGTATTACTAGATGTAAGCCAAACGCAGGATAGTAGCCTACGCCTTTGGCGAGAATGAGGCCTATCGCCAAGTCACTGCATAAAGACCTAACCTGTTGCTTCTCCCGATCTGTCTGCCTTATTAAATGCATTTCCTATTAAATATAATTTCTGGAGCATATTTTCATGTCCATACACAATGCAGCAGCGCTCTACAAACACTGCATTGTGCTTGAGTTTGTATTTTCAGCCATGTTGACACACACCTGCGCATTAGAATGTGCTAACTAACTTTGGTTTTCATCTTTACATGTTGTGCCGTTCTTCTCTTACTCCTACTAGAAACTCCTAAATAAATTGAGAGCTATGTGCTACCAGTTGGAGGTATGTTCCTGGACAGTCTTGCTTTGTCCAGTCAGTGCTGACATTGTCACACTGCATTGCTACTCATCCTTATGACAAAGGGAAAATATTGTAAAATTATTATTGTTTCTTAATATTGTTAATATTGTTTCTCTGAGGAGAAACAGAGGTACGGCACAACACAGATATGAGAAAGGCTACTTCAGAATAATTTAATGGGGAATGCAAGTATTTATAAGGGTACGTTCACAGTTGCGTTTCTAAATCCAGCATGCTCTTCTGGTAGCCGGCTGTTGATCGGACAAAAACCGCTGCAAGCAACAGTATTTGTCTGTCCTAATCCTGGTATTTATACCGGAAAGTGGCCATATAACCACTAGATCCCTTTTACTGTAATGGGATCCAGTAGATTCCAGCAATGCCTGATCCAGTAAACTCCAGCAGGTTGTTCCCTGCCAGAACATCCTGCTGGATAAGGTTATCGGAGATGTGAACGAGCCCTTAAACTAGGAGAAGTGACAGGCTCATGCACACGACCGTATGTAGTTTTCGCTCCACAAAACACGGATCTGCAACAAATATAGATGACATCTGTGTGCGTTCCATATTTTGCGGAACCTAACAGCTGGCCCCTAATAGAACAGTCCTCTCCTTATCCATAATGTGGATAATATAAGGAAATGCTCTATTTTTTTGCGGAACAGACTGAAACTGAATGCACGGGGAGTCGTTTTTTGCGGCCCTACTGAAGTGAATGGTTCCGCATACGGTCCACAAAAAAAAAAAGAAAAAAAAAGCGGAATGGACACGGAAAGAAAGTACGTTTGTGTGCATAAGGCCTTAACCACTTCAGCCCCCCTAGCTTAAACACCCTTAATGACCAGGCCACTTTTTACAATTCTGCACTACACTACTTTACCCGTTTATTGCTCCGTCATGCAACTTACCACCCAAATGAATTTTACCTCCTTTTCTTCTCACTAATAGAGCTTTCATTTGGTGGTATTTCATTGTTGCTGACGTTTTTACTTTTTTTGCTATTAATCAAAAATTACCGAAATTTTTGCAAAAAAATGTCATTTTTCACTTTCTGTTGTAATTTTTTTTTTTAAAAACTACATTTCTATATAAATTTTTCGCAAAATTTATTGTTCTACATGTCTTTGATTAAAAAAAAATACAATAAGTGTATATTTATTGGTTTGGGTAAAAGTTATAGCGTTTACAAACTATGGTGCAAAAAGTGAATTTCTGCATTTTGAAGCAGCTCTGACTTTCTGAGCGCCTGTCATGTTTCTTCAGGTGCTAGAATGTCAGGATAGTATAAATACCCCCAAATCACACCATTTTAGAAAGAAGACACCCCAAAGTATTCATGGAGGGGCATGGTGAGTTCATGTATCATTTCATTTTTTTCACAAGTTAGCGGAAAATGACACTTTCTGAGGAAAAAAATAAAAATAATAAAGTTTCCATTTCTGCTAACTTCTGGCAAAAAAATTAAATCTCCCACGACTCACTATGCCCCTCAGTGAATACCTTGGGGTGTCTACTTTCGAAATGGGGTCACTTGTGAGGTGTGTTTACTGTTCTGGCATTTTGGGCGGGGCTAAATTGTGAGCAGCCATGTAAAGCTAAAGGTACTCGTTGGAATTTGGGCCTTTAGCACCCAGGCTACAAAAAGTGTCACTCATGTGGTATTGCCGTACTCAGGAGAAGTAGGGCAATGTGTTTTGGGGTGTATTTTTACATATACCCATGTTGAGTGAGAGAAATATCTCTGTAAACTGACAACTTTGTTTAAAAAAATTTAAAAAGTTGTCGATTACAGCGATATTTCTCACACAAAGTATGGGTATATATAAAAATACACCCCAAAACACATTGCCCTACTTCTCCTGAGTACGGCGATACCACATGAGTGACACTTTTGCAGCCTGGTGCACAAAGGCCCAAATTCCAATGAGTACCTTTAGGATTTCACAGGGCATTTTTACGCATTTGGATTCCAGACTTCTTCTCACGCTTTAGGGGCCCCTAAAATGCCAGGACAGTATAAATACCCCACATGTGACCCCATTTTAGAAAGAAGACACCCCAAGGTATTCTGTGAGGGGTATGGTGAGTTCATGTAAAATTTTATTTTTGTCACAAGTTAGTGAAATATGAGACTTTGTAAAAAAAAAAAAATCAATTTCCGCTAACTTGTGCCAAAAAAATAAATTTCTGTGAACTTGCCATGCCCCTCACAGAATACCTTGGGGTGTCTTCTTTCCACAATGGGGTCACTTGTGGGGTATTTATACTGCCCTGGCATTTTAGGGGCCCTAAAGCGTGAGAATCCAAAATGAGTAAAAATGCCCTGTGAAATCCTAAAGGTACTCATTGGAATTTGGGTCCCTTTGCGCATCTTGGCTGCAAAAAGTGTCACTCATGTGGTATCGCCGTACTCAGGAGAAGTAGGGCAATGTGCTTTAGGGTGTATTTTTACATATACCCATACTGGGTGTGAGAAATATCTCTGTAAATGACAACTTTTTAAAAAATTTATACAAAGTTGTCAATTTACAGAGATATTTCTCTCACCCAGTATGGGTATATGTAAAATACACCCCAAACACATTGCCCTACTTCTCCTGAGTACGCGATACCATGTGTGGCACTTTTTGCAGCCAAGATGTGCAAAGGCCTAAAACCAATGAGTACCTTTTAGGAGGGCATTTTTATGCATTTTTCTTCTCACGCTTTAGGTCCCCTAAATTGCCAGGGCAGTATAAATACCCACATGTGACCCCATTTTGAAAGAAGACACCCCAAGGTATTCCATGAGGGGCATGGCGAGTTCATAGAAGATTTTTTTGGCACAAGTTAGCGGAAATTGATTTTTATTGTTTTTCTCAAAAAGTCTCCCTTTCTGCTAACTTTTGACAAAAGTTACATTTTCATGGACTCACTATGCCCCTCAGCGAATACCTGGGGTGTCTTCTTCCAAAATGGGGTCACATGTGGGGTGTTTGTACTGTTCTGGCATTTTGGGCGGGGCTAAATTGTGAGCAGCCATGTAAAGCTAAAGGTACTCATTGGAATTTGGGCCCCTTTGCGCACCCAGGCTGCAAAAAGTGTCACTCATGTGGTATCGCCGTACTCAGGAGAAGTAGGGCAATGTGTTTTAGGGTGTATTTTTACATATACCCATACTTTGTGTGAGAAATATCGCTGTAAATTGACAACTTTGTATAAAAAATTTAAAAAGTTGTCATTTACAGAGATATTTCTCTCACCCAGCATGGGTATATGTAAAAATACACCCTAAACACATTGCCCTACTTCTCCTGAGTACGGCGATACCACATGTGTGCCACTTTTTGCAGCCAAGATGCGCAAAGGGCCCTAAACCAATGAGTACCTTTAGTATTTCACAGGGCATTTTTACGCATTTGGATTCTCACGCTTTAGGACCCCTAAAATGCCAGGGCAGTATAAATACCCCACAAGTGACCCCATTGTGGAAAGAAGACACCCCAAGGTATTCTGTGAGGGTATGGCGAGTTCACAGAAAAAAAAAATTTTGGCACAAGTTAGCGGAAATTGATTATTTTTTTTTTTTTTACAAAGTCTCATATTCCACTAACTTGTGACAAAAATAAAATTTTACATGAACTCCCCATACCCCTCACGGAATACCTTGGGGTGTCTTCTTTCCAAAATGGGGTCACATGTGAGGTTTTTGTACTGCCCTGGCATTTGAGGGTCTCCGTAATCATTACACGTATGGCCAGCATTAGGAGTTTCTGCGATTCTCCGTATATTGAGCATACGGGTAATGAGATTTTTCCGTTCAGCCTCTGGGCTGAAAAAAAAAAAAATGAACGGCACAGATTTTTCATTCGCATCGATCAATGTGGATGAAAAAATCTCTGCCAAAATCAGTGACTGCGGTGCGGTGGGCTGGGCGCTAGCTACCTAACAAGTAGCTAGCTAACTGGCGGTGATAAGGGACCCCTATGCCCCATTCACACGTCCGCAATTCTGTTTGCGGAGCGGAATTGCGGACCCATTCATTTCTATGGGGACAGACTTTGTCCCGCTCGGATCGGAATTGCGGATCCGCACTACGAGTCTGCATTTCCGTTCCGCAAAAATATAGAACATGCCCTTTTCTTGTCCGCAATTGCGGACAAGAAAAAGCATTTTCTATATAGTTCTGGCAATGTGCGGATCTGCAAAATGCGGAAAGCACATTGACGGTGTCCGTGTTTTGCGGATCCGCGCTGCGGATCCGTGGCACGGATCTGTGGATCCGCGGAACCGCAAAACACATATGGACATGTGAATAGAGCCTTACAGGGGGGGTGATCAGTGACAGGGGGGTGATCAGGGAGTCTATATGGGGTGATCAGGGGTTAACAAGGGGTTAATAGTGGTTATAAAGTGAGGGGGTGGGGGTGGGGTTAGTGTAGTGTTTGGTGCAACTTTACATTGTTACCTGGTCCTCTGGTGGTCGATCCCAGTAAATGGGACCACCAGAGGACCAGGTAGCAGGTATATCAGACGCTGTTAACAAAACAGCATCTGATATACCACTTTGATCTCATTTATTTTACATTTACAGTTTGTTCCTCCTGGACGCATCCGTGCGTCATCTCGCGAAGCCGAGATCTGCTGTGAGCAGCGCGCGCTGCGTTCACAGCAGGCGCGGCTCTGCAGTATGCTACAGCCTGCCAGCGATGATCAATCGCTGGCAGGCTGTAGCTAACTGCAGAGCCGCGCTCTGCTGTGAAGCGTGCGTGGCGTTCACAGCAGATCTCGGCTCTCGCGAGATGACGCACGGATGCGTCCAGGAGGAACAAACTTGCCGCCGCCTGGACGCATCCGTGCGTTCGGCGGTCGGGAAGCGGTTAAAGTGGAAATAATATTGATGCCCTATCCTCTGGATCGGTGGGGGTCCAGGAATCAGATGTTGGAAAAAGTCGCCGCGGTCTCTTCCTAAGCCATGTGATGTCCCCGTACATTGGTCACATGGTCTAGTTGCTGTCTCATTGAAGTGAATGGGGCCGAGCTGCAATACCAAGCACAGCCACTATACGATGTAGGGCGCTGTGCTTGGTGATCTGCCGGGAGTCCGCATCACTTACCAGTACTCTGAGTGTGGCGGCTCTTGCGATCGCTCGTCCCCATGCAGAATCATTATTACTGGGTAGCAGATCGATTGATAATGGATAACTTTAACCAAGCGGAATACCCCTTTAAAATAGAAAGGATTGTCAAGCTTTTTACAAGAGATGGCCTGTCCTCAGAGTAGGCCATCACTGATTGACGGGTCCGATGCCCCACATCCCTGCCGATCAGCTCTTTCAATGTAGCTCCTGGTGCTGGAACTAAACCGCCCTATCCAGTCTATAGCGGATGGAGGTGATCACTGCAGCGCTGCATAACCAGCTGCATACGATACAGAATGGACAGAGCTGTGCAGTTTCGGTGCTGACTTCCAGTGCTGGCGCTATTGCAGAACAGCTGATCAGTAGGGGTGCAGGGTGTCAGACCCCCGCCGATCAGATATTGATGGCCTATCCTTGTAAAAAGCTGGACAACCCCTTTAAATAAAGATATAAAGTATATTTATATTTAGTGTCCGTCCGCAAACCAAAAAAATAAGCCTTCATTCAGCTGCCACAATGAAAAAATGTCATATGACCTGGAATGCCAAGATGAAAAACATATGTTTCTGGTCCTTGAGACCAAAAGCGAGTCCTTAAAGAGTAGAACTGAATAGAACGTCTGACATGTCCCTGAGACCCCAGCTGATCGTTGAAATGAAGGGTCGGAAGCGTTCGGCTGAGGACTGGGCCTTTTTGGCTATGATAGCCTTTACTTGACAGTCATCGGAGCCATTCTGTGGTAAGACAGTCACCAATGTGTCTCCTTATGTCATCTCTTAGGCTACTTTCACACTAGCGTTAATATTTTCTGGTATTGAGATCCGTCATAGGGTTTCAATACCGTAAAAAAACGCTTCCGTTTTGTCCTCATTCATTGTCAATGGGGACAAAATGTATCTAAACAGAACGGAGTGCTCCAAAATGCTGCGGTTTGTTTTCCGTCCTGGGATGCGGCGCAAGACGGATCCGTGATGACCCACAATGCAAGTCAATGGGGACTGATTCGTTTTCTCTGACAGAATAGAACGGATCATGACGGATCCGTCTTGGCTATGTTAAAGATAATACAACCGGATCCATTCATAACGGATGCAGATGGTTGTATTATTAGTAATGGAAGAGTTTTTGCTGAACCCTGCCAGATCCAACAAAAACGCTAGAGTGAAAAAAGGTTCACGTTTTGAGGCATCCCTCGCACACAGTTAAAGCACATCTGTCAGCAGATCTGTACCTATGACACTGGCTGACCTGTTACATGTGCGCTTGGCAGCTGAAGGCATCTCTGTCGGTCCCATGGTGATATGTGCCCACATTACTGAGAAAAATAATGTTTTACTATATGCAAATGAGCCTCCAGGAGCAAAGAGGGCGTTGCCGTTACACCTAGAGGCTCTGCTCTCTCTGCAACTGCCGTTCCCTCTCCACCTTGACAGGACCAGGCAGTGTGATCACACAGAGAGCGCAGCAGTTACAGAGAGAGCAGAGCCTCTAGGAGTAATGGCAACACCCCTTTTGCACCTAGAGGCTCATTTGCATATATAAAAAAAAATTCTCAGCATTCTGGGCACATATGAACATGGGACCAACACAGACGCCTTCAGCTGCCAAGCGCACATGTAACAGGTCAGCCGGTGTCATAGGGACAAATCTGCTGACAGATGCCCTTTAGGCCTCATGCACACGACCGTATGAGTTTTTCGGTCCGCAAAAAAAACGGATGCCGTTCCGTATGGCATTCGTTTTTTTTGCGGATCCGTTATTTTTGAGGATCCATTGTAATAATGCCTATCCTTGTCCGCAAACTAGAAAAAATAGGACATGCTCTATTTTTTTGCGGAACGGAAAAGCGGACACACGGAAACAGAATGTACACGGAGTACCATCCGTTTTTTTTGCGGACCCATTGAAATGAATGGTTCTGCATATGGTCCGCAAAAAAAACGGAACGGACACGGAAAGAAAATACGTTTGTGTGCATGAGGCCTTAGGCCAGAAACACACTAGTGAATTCTATACAAGAAACTCGCAGCGTGTGTCAGTGAAAATTCCCCTTCTGACCTCCGCTCCTCTGACAGGATTGCACAGCATTAGGCCTCATGCACACGGCCGTTGGTGTTTTGCGGTCCGCAAACTGCGGATCCGCAAAACACGGAAGTTGCTCCGCATTCCGTTCCGCAATTTGAGGAACGGAACGCGGCCCATTATAGAGATGCCTATTCTTGTCCGCATAACGGACAAGAATAGGACATGCTCTATTTTTTTTGCGGGGGCACGGAACGGAGCAACGGATGCGGACAGCACACGGAGTGCTGTCCGCATCTTTTGCGGCCCCATTGAAGTGAATGGGTCCACGGCCGAGCCGCGAAATATGACATCCTTGTGCATTCCATATTTTGCGAAACTGAACAGGTTGCTCATAATAGAACAGCCCTATCCTTGTCCGTTATGCGGACAATAATAGAACATGTTTTATTTCTTTGTGGAATGGACATAGAGACATGGAATGCACACGGAGTCACACGCAAAAAAAAAACGGAACGGACACGGAAACAAAATATGTTCGTGTGCATAAGCCCTTACACTGACAGCATTATATCAGTGTAAGACTACATGCACACGACTGTTGGTGTTTTGCGGTCCGCAAACCGCGGATCCGCAAAACAGGGAAGCTGCTCTGCGTTCTGCGGAATGGAAAGCGGCCTATTATAGAAATGCCTATTCTTGTCCGCAAAACGGACAAGAATAGGACATGCTCTATTTTTTTTTGCGGGGGCATGGAACGGAGCAACGAAGTGAAGTGAATGGGTCTGCGCCCGAGCCGCAAAATATGCGGCTCGAACGCAGACCACAGCAACAGCCGTGTGCATGATCCCTAAATCAGTAGATTTCAGGACTCTCCTGCAGGCGATTGTCAGGCAGGAAGCGTTCCTTCGCTAGTACATGCAGTGATCTCCTCAGTATGGGGACGAGCAATCGATAATGCCATCGCTCGTCCCCATACTGAATCACTGTTTGCCTGTAGCAGATCGTGATTACACGGTACGATCTGCCGCTGACAAACGAGGTTTTTTTAAACCTGAGATTCCAATTACTCAATGAATGAGCATTTGCTCTTTCATCAGGTAATCAGTGGCAGTATTACACTGCCAGATCATCGCTAATGAGCCTTTATATGAATGCTTGTTAACGATGATCTTCATGATTATCTTCAGGTGTAATAGGGCCCTAAGGGTCACCCAGCATTATAAAGCATTGTAATGCTGTGAGATCGAGGAACAGAGGTCAGAAGGGGATCGCTGCAAGTTTCTCGCATTGAACTCGCTCCTGTGTGTCTAGCCTTAATGGCAGCTAGGGATGAGTAAATCGAGCTTCGGATCCAAGATCAACTTCGTCTCTACAGCATTAAAATGTATGGGCTCTAGCGAGGGAAATTCGTTATCCCCAAAGTCTTGTGGGACTTTGGAGAATAACTTCGGGATTTGACTTTTCCACTTGAAAACGCTTTTAAAACTAGAATCTGAAGTCGGCTTCGGTACCGAGGTACCAACTGGTGCTTAAGCCGACTTCGGATTCCTGTTTTAAAATGGTTTTCAATTTTAAAAATTATTCGCGGGACTTCGGTGATAAACTATTTCATCTCGCCAGAGCCCATACATTTGTATACTGTTTGGAGACGGATCTCCATACAGTATTCAAATGAAGTGTTGACTGAAGCGACTTCCAATCTAGCATCCGAAGCTCACTTCTCTCCACTACTGGCCACCATTCTTCATCACTGAAAATTTAAATTATATATATATTTTTTTACATTGAGGGAGATTGCAACCAATCACATTTTTGCTTTCATTTTCCTAATAGGCTGCCATGGGCAACTACTCCCATTCTCCTTTGTAGTAGTCTTATACATCTCCCGTACTGATTTGTATAATCCTTTTGTATTTTATTTCATTTTCTGCCGCTCCTTCCCGTAATGCAACTTGTTAATGTGACCCTCGCATCAAAAACTACTACTCCTAAATGAATTGTATATTATGCTGGCGTGGCATGATGGGACGTGTAGTGCCACAGCTGCTATAATGCCCTAGACTTCCTTCTGTGATCCAGAAAGGAAAATGTTTAACGCTGTGACTAGCGTGTTCCTCCCACACACATTCATTATTGCGGTTTTTCCGAGATGTTCTGGAAATGGTAATTGTTGCATAGATGTGGGTGAATGCTGTAGGTGCTTCTTACGTCGTCTTACTGGAGAGCCCTTAGATGTCACCTGCAGCTTTTAGACTCCATGTTACAGCTGGAAAGGCACAACTTTCCTCGACCACCTGCAGTGCACTGTAAAAGGTGAGATGCTCTGCTTCAGGAGGCTTCATAGACTGCAGGCACAGATGCCACAACTAGGTGGAGCAGGAGTGTAAGGCTCCATTCACACGTCCGTAAGTGTTTTGTGCAAAAAACGGACACCGGCAATGCGCCGGCACTATAATAGAAAATGCCTTTTCTTGTCTGCAACAGAAATGCGGATGCGGACAGCACATGGTGTTCGTTCCGGGTTCCTATGAAAATGAATGGGTCCGCAAAATTGTGGAACAGACCCAACTTACCGACGTGTGAATGCACCCTAAGGGTGCCTTTGCGCTGTCTGTTATACCTTATCACGGTGTAGCCTCCACTCTTAGTTTTGGCTCAAAATCCCTGACGAAAATCTCTGATCAAAACACCGATGTGTGAAAACGGCCTAGCTTGGCCAAATGTGCAGGATTGGCCATGATCTTTAGATCAGGGGTTGTGAAGATGTTCTAAAAAGCAGTGTCATCTTTTTGTCAGCCCTATTAAGCTTTTTTTTTTTTTTTTGGCATTCGTTGTCTATTATGCTGTTTTTATAATTTTATGATGACAGAGCTAAAGAAAGGAAGGCCTGAAGATTTATGACCTGATAAGACAGTTAATGACCCCCTTCTGCACTTAAATGCTTTCAGGATTCTAAAGGGGCAAGCAACCACCAACACAATGGGGAGATTTATCAAACTGGTGTAAAGTAGAACTGGCTTAGTTGCCCATAGCACCCAATCAGATTCCACCTTTCATTTTCCAAAGGAGCTGTCAAAAATGAAAGGCGAAATCTGTTTGGTTGCTATGGGCAACTAAGCCAGTTCTACTTTAGTTTGATAAATGACCCCCAATGTCTGTTAAAGAGTTTATCCCATCTCGCCGTTTCCGAGGCAAGGTGTCACTAAGCGCTTTCAACAGTGGTGTCCTTCTTGGTCATCTTCCATTAAGACTACTTTGGCTAAGACAATGACGTATGGTGCCATCTGACACTGATGTACCTTGACCTTGGAGTTCATCTCCAATCTCTTTGAAAGTTGTTCTGAGCTCTTTGGTTACCGTTTCTATTATCCATCTCTTCAATTTGTCATCAATTTTCCTCATGCGGCCAAATCCAGGGAGGTTGGCTACAGTCCCGTAGACATTATACTTCTGAATAATATGTGCACCTGTAATGGCAGGAACATCAAGCTGTGTGGAGATGGTCTTATAGCCTCTAGGGTTAACATGTTTGTCTACAATTTTCTTTCTAATCTCCTGAGACAACTCTCTCCTTAGCTTTCTTTGGTCCATGTTCAGTGGGGTACCCACCATGACACCAAACAGCACAGTGACTACTTTTCACCCTCTCAATAGACAGACTGATGGTTTACAAGTTTGAAGACACCTGTGATCGTAATTAACATGTCCCTATGGTCAAATTATTTTTAATCTTTTCTAGGTTTACCTTCATTTTTATCCAGACCAGTTTCTTTTATTTCTTTTAAATATAAAATATTACAATTCAAAAGCAATGTCTGATTTTCGTTGGTTGATTTTCAGTAATTTATTTATTATTACTTTTGTCACTTTCAAGTTTGGTGCCCAGGATCTGTGTTTAATATGTTATATTGGCACAAAAAATGTGTTGTTCCCCCAAATTTTTTTTTTTCATCAAAGAAAAACCATTTCCCTAAAGAATCATGTTCCATTTTGCATTCTTTTTTATTTATTTTTCTTATATGAAAGTGCATTGCTTTTTATCTGTGGCAGATTGTGCTGTTTCCTTGTGTGGTTATAGAGGATGCAGATGTCACACAGAAGGGCCTCCACCCGTCGTAATGGTTACACCCATAATAAAATTACGTTACAGCACTTCATGTGTTATCTATTATTATTTACCTGTTTTTAGATAAATTGCAATGTACTTGTTTAGTTCTTACTTCAAGGGGTTGTCCAAGATTTTATTACGGACGACCTATTCTTAGGATAGGCCATGAACATCAGATAGGTGGGGGGGTCTGCCTCTTGACACGTGGTGGCCGAGGTGCAGTGAGCGCTGCGGCTCCTTCTCATTTAGAGGGGTTATGCCAGATTTATTAAAATTACGTGAGGAGCAGTGTATAAAAAAAAAAAGAAAAAAAAAAGATGGTTGGATTTGTCTATAAAACAGCTGTGTGCACAGTGCTCTAGCAGGGTTACTGACTGTTGCGAGAAGACAGTGCAGCAGAGTTGCCGTAACGTCATGGGCATTATCACTAAATGCCCTGTTTCACCTGCACCTGCCATTGTCTCACGCCAAGTACAGGTAGTTAGCGATAAACAGCGTTCAGTCACAGTGACTTAAAGGGGTATTCTGGCTTTTATTTTTTTTAATTTATTTGATCATCTATTACGAAATTATATAGTTTTCAAATATACATTTATTAAAAAATTTGCTTTCATGCCTTTCTTATATCAGGTTGTTGACCCCTATCTGTACAGCAGAATGGTATAGCCCAGGGCTGGCCGACCTGTGGTTCTCCAGCTGTTGTAAAACTACAATTCCCACCATGCCCTGCTGTAGGCCATCTGGGCATGCTGGGAGTTGTAGTTTTGCAACAGCTGGAGAGCCGTAGGTTGGCCATCCCTGGTATAGCCCATGTATCGGTCAGTTCTGTGTAATACATCCATGGCCTAACCAAAACATGGCATCAGTCATGTGACATCCCACTGACATTCAGTAAGCAACAGTGTAACATGACATATATGTGCTGGGTCAGAATACAGGACACTTCCATGGAATAACTGCATAGGAGTAATGGTGGAAACCATTGTGGCTATATACAACAACTACTTCACTGTATTTGTGTTTACATGGCTGCCTGTTTCCAGGTGATATGTAATTTGGCAGCCTGTCTCTAGGAGATGTTGTCATGCAGTTAAATGACAAACACAACACATAGAGGGGAGAAAGGGAAAACAATTTTAGAAGTGCTTTTACACAGACCTGATGAGGTGCTGCTGCAGGCAGTAATGCTGTATATACTGTATACATATAAATGCCAGAGGTCACGTTACATGTTTGAGGGTCACATAACTATCTTTAGTCTTAATAGGATCTCCTGCAGATGCATTTTACAGGACTCGAATGTGCTGTAACATTCTCTTTCCTTAGAGAGAGGCTATTGTGCTAATATAATAAGTACTGTAATACATTTTAAATACATTTATATTAGAAAATGGTATATTCTGTAAACTAATACATGTAATAATTAAACCTGAAAAAGCTCTTTTAAGTTTTTTGTTTTTTTTCACTGTGCCTAAGTAACTGAAATGTATGCGTGACTCTTGTTGTTTGCCATTGTTTTAGGACTGTCCGTGTGTGGATGAAGAGGGACAGCGGTCAGTTCTGGCCCAGTATTTATCACGCTATGCCAGGTATGGTTGTGTTATTGATTGTCATTGATCATATTCACAAATGTCACACAATTACAGTACAAAGTAAAATGAACCGTATATATATATATATATATATATATATATATTTTATTTATTTTTTTCCCACTGTCATGTGAATGTGCCCTAATCAATAACTGCTCCAATGTCTGCCCATACACAACGTGGTCCAGCAGCGGGATCTGCATGTGAATCACTGCTAATCGTTGGGCCACAGCTGGACTTGGTGTTTGTTTCATATGGCATGTACCGCTGCGGCCCGGCAATTAGCTGCCAGACCACATAGTGTACCGGCAGCCTAACAGACCCGACTACGGGAAGAATGAGGGCATGGCTGATTTACTGGTGTCATGACTGTTTTCACATTCACTGCTGAACAATATTGAAGTCTGTAGACATAAGCTGTCCAATTTGACATGTTCTGAGAGGGCTACACCCATTGGGGGAGATTTATCACACTGGTGTAAAGTAGAACTGGCTTAGTTTCCCATAGCAACCAATCAGATTCCACCTTTCATTTTTCCCATACACCATTCTTGATCCCCTTTGCACCAGAGCGAGATGTGTCTATTTTATGAAGAGACAGATGACTCTTAATAAATTAGACGCATCTCTGGCCCTCCGTGCAACAGAGCCTCAAATCTATGTAAGGTAGGGGCTGGTGTAGACTTGAGCTTTAACTTACGCCAGTTTTTTGGCGTAAGCTTTAGTAAATCCGGTGGGCAGTGGGAAGCCCTGCCCCTTCCTTTTAAGCCCTGCTCCTTTAGCGTAAGTAACATGAAGCTTGGTAAGGGTACTTTCACACTTGCGTTGGTGCGGATCCGTCTGTTTATTTGCACGGACTGATCCGCACCTATAATGCAACCGTTTGTATCCGTTCAGAACGGATCCGTTTGCATTAGGTTTAAAGAAAAATTACAAAGTCAAAAACGGATCCGTTTTGAATTACATTGAAAGTCAATGGGGAACGGATCCGTTTTCAAATGCACCATATTGTGTCATTGAAAACAGATCCGTCCCCATTGACTTACATCGTAATTAAAAACTGATCCGTTAGGCTCCGCCTTTTCAGACGGACACCAAAATACAGCAAGCTGCGTTTTGGTGTCCGCCTCCAAAACAGAATAGAAGCGGAACGGAGCCGAACTGATGCATTCTGAGCGGATCCTTATCCATTCAGAATGCATTGGGCTTAACTGATCCGTTTTGGACCATTTGTGAGAGCCCTGAAACGGATCTCACAAACGGAATCCAAAACGCTAGTGTGAAAGTTCCCTTAGTCTCAAATCATTGCGCAAATATGCCGTACACCATAATTTGTGACTTTTTTTACGCCCTTAGATAAATATCTCCCACTACTCATAGCAAAGCCCTTTTTTGGGGCAGTTTTTCTTTTTCATTTCTGCAGTACCATGCCATTAAACATTTTATACAAAATCTTGTCCTTCTGTAGCAGCCAGCACACAGAGAGATAAAACTCCTATATAGATAGGAAATCCTTTGTCAGTTTACTGCTACTGTGAGAGGATTATGTTATCTGATGTGTAAACCTCATCATAATAGTAGTGGTAGAATTGGGATAACAGTATGACAGCTCTATTGTTTTCTTGATAGGCCTAGATAAAGATACCCACAGAAGTGATGGTCTGACTGAAAAGGTCAAGCAAGGCTGTTTACCGTGCTGAAAGTCCAAACAAGCCAGGACAGGAAGTAGAATACATAGATTGACTTAAAAAACGTGCATAGAAATCACATTTAGCAATAGCAATAGTTAGAAGTGTCCCTATAAACAACTTCCGACATCTGACGTACATGTCTTTAACACAGCAGACATCTGCCAGCAGAGTCCGTGACCAGAGACAACTCAGATTACGGACTTTAACCCCTCAGATGCTGTGGTGAATTGCGACCACTGCATCTGAGCGGTCATTTTAAGGGGTTGTCCAGCCTTTTTACAGTTTTCGCCTGTCATCAGTATCTGATCGAATCAGCCGGATGATCAAATTTACTACCTGTTCCGCTGCTTGTTGTAGATTATCTACAACGTCCGTGCCGCTACGCTGTTCAGCCATCGCTGAGAACACAGAGCGCATGCGCCAACCACGGCATCAGATCAGCTAACATAAAGCTGTAAGCGCCGATTACTGACAGGGCAGGGGCACATCATGTCACTGGTAACTTATATCGGGGACCTGAATCACCTTCAGCGTCACCTGCAATGTACGGATCAAAACAGGCGTTGAGTATGATACAGTGATCCCAGCTGGGTAAGATACTTCATATACTTCACTATTTGGATGCTTACATCTCCGCTGACTGTCGGCTGTGAATCAATATGTGTTTTCCATATAAAATTGGTAGCAATCCTATCAGTACATGAATATGATTGATTGCAGGCAGGGCCCAGCAGCATTTTTACATCCCTGATCTTAGACTGCACAGACATCTACAAATACGGAGCGTCATCCTGCTGTCTACTTGTTTGAACCTCTCTTAGGCTGGGTTCAGACTTGAGCGTTTTACAGTGCGTTCCTGCGCGCTGTAAAACGCTCAACAGGCGAAAACCCATGTTTCCCTATGGGCATGGTTCTCACCTGAGCGTTTTACAGCGCGCTGTAAAACGCCCTACGCCCAAAGAAGTACAGGAGCTTCTTTGGGGCGTATTGTCGCGCGTCCCCCATAGGGATATATAGCGCAAACGCGTGCACGACGCGCGATTTTTACTTTCATTTTCACGATGCGAAAATAAAAGTAAAGATAGAGCGTCGTACGCGCGAAGCGGGATGCGCAGGTGTGAACCCTGCCTTATTGTCCTGCAGCTGGCAGGTTTCTGAAGCTCGTGCACTTGCTGCTTCTAGTTTTGCAGTGTACAAAAAAACCCCAATAAATATTATTTTCAGGATGAGCTGCATTTGTATACATTCTTTGGTCTCCATAAAAGTATTTATGCCGTATGATGAAGAGCGTAACGTGGAAACAACATCAAAATAACCCAAAATTTTTTAGTTTTGTTCTGTAACTCCGCCAACCCAAAAATATTTAATAAAAAGTGATCAGAAAGTCATACATAAACGAAAATAGTATCAATGAAATTTACAGATTTCCCCACAAAAACAAGCTCTCACAGAGCTCCGTAGACTGCAATACAACAAAGTTATAGGTGTCAGAATATGGCGATGCAAAGCTTCTTTTTTTTAAAGTATTAAAACAAAAAAAGCCATATAAATTTGGTATCACTGTGAGGGTGCATTCACATAATCGTATGTATTTTGCAGTCTGCAAGTCTCTCTCCCTGCCTGCCCCCCCTCTCTCTCTCTCCCTGCCTGCCCCCCCTCTCTCTTTCTCCCTGCCTGCCCCCCCTCTCTCTTTCTCCCTGCCTGCCCCCCTCTCTCTCTCTGCCTGCCCCCTCTCTCTCTCTGCCTGCCCCCCTCTCTCTCTGCCTGCCCCTCTCTCTCTGCCTGCCCCCCTCTCTCCCTGCCTGACTGCCCCTCTCTCTCTCTCTCTGCCTGCCCTCCCTCTCTCTCCCTGCCTGCCCCCTCCCTCTCTCTCTCTCTGCCTGCTCCCTCTCTCTTTCTCTCTCTCTCTGCCCCCTCTCTCTCTCCCTGCCTGCCCCCTCTCTCTCTCCCTGCCTGCCCCTCTCTCTCTCTCTCTCTCTCTCTCTGCCTCGCCCCCTCTCTCTCTCCCTGCCTGCCCCCTCTCTTCTCTCTCCTCCCTCTCTCTCTGCCTCCCTCTCTCCTGCCTCCCTCTCTCTCTCCTGCCTGCCCCTCCCTCTCTCTCTCTCTCTCTCTCTCTCCCCCCTGCCTCGCCTCTCTCTCTCTCCCTCTCCCTGTCTGTCTTTCTCTCTCTCTCTCTCTCTCTCTCTCTCCCTGCCTGTCTCTCTCTCCCTGTCTTTCTGTCTCTCTCTCTCTCTCCCTGCCTGCTCTCTCTCTCTCTCCCTGCCTGCCTCCTCTCTCTCTCTCTCTAAATTGATTAGGCAAGAGGCAAGCTCTCATCCATTTTGATTCAAAGGTTTCCCTGGAGTAGACTATTGATGACCTATCCTTAGGTTAGGTCAGGGATAGTATAGCAATAACAACTGACAAGACATGTGCCAACTGCGGTCTTACTAAGCCCTCAAACTGATGTTAAAATTGAGAGATTAGTCAACATATCCTACTGTGGAGGACATGTCTAAGCCCGAGCACCACGTTAAGGTTTCTCAAGTAGCTCGGGTCCTAACACTCATCTACCTGTGCCATATGGGCAATATCATGGGCCAGTGGGCTAAATTACAGGAGTGTAAAGGCCGCAGTTTGCCCATCCCTGGGTTCGGTCATCAATAGCTGATCGGTGGGGGTCCAACTACCAGCACCCACGACGATCACCTGTTTGAAGAGGCTGCGCCCTTTTCCCAGGCTACTGACGTCACGTTTGTTGATCATATGGCCTATGTGGAACTCGGTCCTGTTCATGTAAATAGGCCTGGGCTACAGTACTGAGCACAGCCACTATACAATGTACGCCACTGTGCCGCAGCACTCAAAGGTGCACCGCAGCCTCTTCAAACTTCTGCCAGACACCCATCGATCAGAAATCGGTTACCTATCATGAGAATAGATCATCTCCTGTGCATAACGGAAACTGGACAGATCCGTTTTGCAGCCCATAGACTTCTATTATGACGGAATGCCTCTAAAGGCATTCCGTTATGCATCCCGTCATAGAATTGCGTTATGCTCCGTGGTAACAGAATCCATAACGCAATTCACCTTTTACCAACAAATGAAGTTTTAATGAATTTCAAAATATGAAATTCGCTTATCTCTAATTATCATCATCAATATTGTACTCCCAGAAACCACTGTAAATTTATTTTATGAAATTGCAAAGATGTCACAATAATATTCACATGCAGGAAAGCATAGATGAAGGCTGAAAGTGATCCATCAGAGAGCCTGTGACAGGTTTGACACAGAAAGGCATTCTGCAGCATGTCTTGTATTTCAAGAAATAAAGCTGCAGATGACAAATGGTCAACATTTTTAATTAAAGCTAATTGTAAATATGTTTAATTATCTAAAATACATGTAATAAACCAGCTTCCTGTTTGTCCATAGCCTTTATGGTCTAACTTGTAGAAGCTCACGAGTTAACCAATTGGGTATGCGCCGAACTATAATATATTATCACAGATAATATCGGTGCTGAAACTAAAAATAATACATCTTTATTAATATATCAATCTAAAAATAATAATTGGCAGGGAAACCTATTCCAAAAAGATCCCTAAAGTGTGGTCTGAAATCTCTGTTCCACCAGCACAAATGACGTGGATCATATTTGTGCTGGTGGAACCGAAATTTCAGAACACTCTTTTGGGATCTTTTTGGATATTTGTGCTGGTGGAACTGAAATTTTAAAACACTCTTTGGGGATCTTTTTTGGGGATATTTTTGGAATAGGTTTCCCTGCCTATTATTATTTTTAGATTGATATATTAATAAAGATTTATCTGTGATGATAATTTATGGTGTAACTTGAATCAAATGTTGCATTCATGAAGAAATCGTAGCTAGTTAATAAAATAAAAAAATGAAAGTAAAGATTTATTATTGGTTTTAAAAAAAAAAAAAAAAGTAATATATTGACTGTCCTGGCCTTGTTCTGTGACCCTGAGGCCTCTTTCACACGACCGTTGGTGTCCCATTCCCATATTGCGGACTGCATTTGCGGATCCGCAATACACAGGCACCGTTCCGTTGTCATTCGGCATCACGGATGCGGACCCATTCACCTCAGTGGGCCTGCAAATCCGGAGATGCGGAACAGAATCATGGAACACTACGGAAGCAGTACTGAGTGCTTCTTTGGGGTTCCCTTCTGTACTTCCGTACCGCAAAAAGATAGAACATGTCCTATCTTTTTGTGGAATGGACGAATGCAGACCCATTCAAGTTGAATGGGTCTGGATTCATCCCGGCGGCCGTACGGAGGTTGCCCGTGCATTGCGGTCCCCAATGCACGGAACAGTGCATGAGCACTGACTCTGGAAGCCAGTGACAGTGATTTCAGCCGCCAGTTGTACGATTCTGTCACTTTGGCCAGGTTTCAATAATGCAATGACCTCTTTTGAGCTATTGGTGCTGCACTGCACCAGCTCTGTATGGAGACTTATTGGCCATGCTCCATGGGAAAGCAATAGGCAAAGCGGTATCTCCCAAGAAGAGAGAACCATCTCGCTAGCGCCACCGTGTGGCTATGATGAGGGAAAATAGCTGAGCCAAATATCCATCTGTAGGCAGCTGTTTCAGGGTGCGTTCCTCTCATCAGTACAGAGTAGGATTTTGGCTGGCTAAGTGTGAAGGAGAACCAGTAGAGCCACTTCCACAAGGTGTGACGCTAGCAAGATGGTTCTCTTTTCTCTTCACATAGTGCTATTGGTGCATAATTGCTGCCAGTAGCTGTGGAGTCGCATGTGGCTCCCAAGCCTTTGTCTGAGGAACCCTTTATTAGAGTATATATGTAAAGACTCAAGATTTAAGCATGCAGATGTTATCATCCACTCTCATGCACATGGTCATATGTGCCAGCACTGTGTGTCTGTGCGCTTCCAATATCGCATGTGGCGTGCTTCATCACATATAGCGAAGGAATACGGTTCCTCAGGCAGACTCTATACACTGGCACATGGAGTGGTTGTGGCTCTATGACAGGAATCGGTAGTGTCTCTATACACTAAATGATTTCTGGGGGTGGTATGTTACATGATAGATGAGCTGGGTATAGGAACATTACTAACACCATCACATCTTCATCTCTTTCAGCTCCATGTTCATGCATGTCTTATAACCCGGAAACCCGGAGGCTGTCTGTGGGGCTAGACAATGGTACTATCTCAGTAAGTATAATGATGTTTCTCCGCATAAGGTGGACAGGCTTAGGTTGAGGCCTCATGCACCAACCAGTCCGCAAAAAATGGATCTGCAGAGTACAGATACCTTCTGTCTGCACTCCGTCTTTTTCTCATTCCCATCAATAGAAAGGGCTAGTCACGTCCTTTAAAAAGTCCACCTCTACTCCACTCATTAATCTAACTTAGTAGCACCTGTCTGAGCTCTTTTAAGACACCTGTCCACCCCACAGTCACAGACGCCAACTACTACCATGGGCAAGACTAAAGAGCTGTCAAAAGACACCAGAGACAAAATAGTGGACCTCCACAAGGCTGCAAAGGGCTACAGGGCAATTGCCAAGCAGCTTGGTGAAAATAGATCAACTGTTGGAGCAATTGTTAGAAAATGGAAGAGGCTAAAGACGACTGTCAGACTCCCTCGGACTGGGGCTCCATGCAAGATCTCACCTCATGGGGTATTACTGATGATAAGAAAGGTGAGAAATTAGCCCAGAACTACAAGGGAGGAGCAGGTCAATAACATGAAGAGAGCTGGGACCACAGTTTCAAAGGTCACTGTCGGTAGAACACTACTACGTCATGGTTTCAAATCATGCATTGCACTGAAGGTTCCCCTGCTCAAGTCATCACATGTCCAGGCCGTCTGAAGTTTGCCAATGACCATCTGGATGATCCAGAGGAGGCATGGGAGAAAGTCATGTGGTCAGATGAGACCAAAGTAGAACTTTTTGGTCTAAACTTCACTCGTCGTGTTTGGAGGAAAAAGAAGCATGAGTTGCATCCCAAGAACACTATCCCTACTGTGAAGCATGGGGGTGGTAACATCATGCTTTGGGGGTGCTTTTCTGTGAAGGGAACAGGACGACTTCACTGTATTAAGGAGAGGATGAATGGGGCCATTTATTGTGACATTTTGAGCAACAACCTCCTTCCCCCAGTCAGAGCATTGAAGATGGGTCGTGGCTGGGTCTTCCAACATGACAACGACCCGAAGCACACAGCCAGGATAAGCCAAGGAGTGGCTCCGTAAGAAGCATATCAAGGTTCTGGAGTGGCCTAGCCAGTCTCCAGACCTAAATCTAATAGAACATCTTTGAAGGGAGCACAGCGACAGCCTAGAAACCTGACAGATCTAGAGGAGATCTGTGTGGAGGAGTGGGCCAAAATCCCTGTTGCAGTGTGTACAAACCTGGTCAAGAACTACAGGAAACGTTTGACCTCTGTTATTGCAAACAAAGGCTTCTGTACCAAATATTAACACTGATTTTCTCAGGTGTTCAAATACTTATGTGCCCAGTGCAAGACAAATACATTGTGATTTCCTGATTTTTTTTTTTTTTATTCCGTTTCTCCGAGTGGGAATGCAGCTACAATGTAAATTTCAGACCCCTCCATGATTTCTAAGTGGGAGAACTTGCAAAATCGCAGGGTATTCAAATACTTCTGTTCTTCACTGTAACTAAAGCTTCTTTCACATTTGCGGTCGGCTGTTCCGGCATAGAATGCCAGGAAGCAGCCGGACAAAAAACACTATGTGCTGTGTTTTTCCGGCCAAATCCCACCGTATTTGCCGGGTAACGACCGCATCCCATTATAGTTAATGAGGCCGGCAGGCATGTCTAATCCAGAGCACTATGGAAGGCTGTTCTCTGCCGGATCTCTTACCACATATGTGAAACTAGCCGAAGAAGTTTTACTAATGTTATTGTGTAAGGTATATTAGACCACCAGGGTGCAGAGGGTTAAATGCAGGGACCCAATGTGACTTCTGCAGCAGGGCTCCTAACTATACGTCATTTATAGTACTGGTGCAGGAGGACCTTTGGGTCTTCTCAGGCTCCAAAGCTTAGATGCAAAAGTGTAGTCATAACCTCTGTCCCCCTAACTGTATTTTCCCTGTATATCTTCAAATACCGTATTTTCCGGCGTATAAGACAACTGAGCAAATAAGACGACCCCCTTCTTTTACTTAAAGGGTTTGGGCTATACCCGCTGTATAAGACTACCCTCCTTTCAACGTACACTAAATAAAAATTGGGTGGGTCAGCTCTCCCTGCCTGCTCAGCCCTCCCTTGTCGGGGGCTGCTTCAGGAGCGGCTGGCCAGGATGCAGTGCACCGTGGCTCAGCTAGAGGGCGCCTGTCCCTGAAGGACAGCTTCTCCAGACCGGCTCGGAAGTAAAGAGGACCTTTCACTGGTCCAACGATTGTTAGAGGATGATATGTATGTGTAGAGCGGCGCCCAGGGATCTCCCTGCACTTACTATTATCCCTGGGCGCCGCTCTACACATACGGTATATATCATTATCTAACAATCGTTGGACCAGTGAAAGGTCCTCTTAAGTTTCATCACGCCGTATACCAGTTTATAAGACAACACCCGGCGTATAAGACGACCCCCAACTTTTAAGAAGATTTTCATGTGTTAAAAAGTTGTCTTATACGCCAGAAAATACAGTATGTGAAATGATAAAGCCTTGCATCCAGTGCCGCCAGGCCTCGGCCATATTTTCTATCAGCGCCGGTTCACAGTTGTATAAAGATAAAGCATAAAGCCTCATCTATTACATTTCACTGCAATGTGTGAGCTTCCACTTGACCTAGAAAGAACGATCTTATTACCCAGTGTAACTAGATGCCCTTGTACCACAGATTTCATCTCCACAATGCTGCATTTGTTCCCCATTTGGGTTTGTATTCTTGACATTAAGAACAGCATTTTGAGCAGATTAGTGTTCAGACTCAATAAAGGGACAGGCGCCCGCTTATTTCTGGCTGAGCTCTCCTTCTTCATACTTCTAATTCTCTGATGATTTTCTGTATTATACGTACATATAAGTAGCAGATTAGGTTACAGCCTTTATATAGCGATATACAAAGTACGCTTGCACATAAGAAATGCATAGGAAACAATTCCCTATATCAGGCATCCTCAAACTGCGGCCCTCCAGCTGTGGTAAAACTACAACTCCCACAATGCCCTGCTGTAGGCTGATACCTGTAGGCTGTTCGGGCATGCTGGGAGTTGTAGTTTTGCAACAGCTGAAGGGCCGCAGTTTGAGGATACCTGCCCTAAATGCTTTGAGTAGCTGAACCATTCCCTTTGTTTGGGCTTTAAATGCTATGTACACCTTTGGGGTTCAGTTTTTTAAAATTATTATTGCATTGTACTCATTTTGGGATAAAAATCTTTTTTTTTAACTGGTCTTTTAATAAAAATATGGAGCCCATTTTTCTGTACAGAGCTGAGATGCTCTAGAAGCTGCCTCTCTTCCATCAGTTGGGGAGCTGACTGACTTCTTATCTGTGCTCTCTGACATTATAAACACTCATTATAGCTCAATTCTTATCTTATCTAAGTGTTTATGACCTCTTAGTAGTTTAGATATATGGTTTATTAGTTGACTGCACAAAGTGAAAGTACTAGTCACACTTTGTGACAGAATGGCTCAATATTTTTAATAAAGGCCAATTGAAAATATGATCTTTAGCCAAAAATGACTAAAATGCAATCATAAACAAAAATTGCCTCCGAAGGTGTACATAGCCTTTAACCTCTTAAGGACACAGGGCGTACAGGTACGCCCTAATGTCCGAGTCCTTGAGGACACAGGGCGTACATCCTTGAGGACACAGGGCGTACACCCGATGTGGGCGCGGTAGCAACATGGTTCCTGCTGATGTAGATCAGCAGGAACCATGTTCTAATGCCGAGGGGGGTCATGTGACCCCCCCCGTATCGGCGATCGCTGCAAACCGCAGGTAGAAGTGTGACCAGACTGTGAAAAGTAAAAAATACAGTACAGTACACTATATAGTGTACTGTACTGTATTATACTGACATCAGATCCACTGGATCTACAAGAACCAAGTGGGTCTGGGTCCCAAAAAAATGTAAAAAAGTGAAAAAAAGTAAAAATAAAAAAAAACACAAATCACTGAATAAAAAGTAAAAAAAATAAAATACACTACACATATTAGGTATCACCGCGTCCGTAAAAAACAGCTCTATAAAAATATCACATGACTGAACCCCTCACTTGAACGCCATAAAAAAAAAATGGTGTAAATAAGCCATTTTTTTGCACCTTACATCACTAAAAGTGTAATACAAAGCGATCAAAAAGGCGTATGCCTCCCAAAATAGTACCAATCTAACTGCCATCTCATCCCGCAAAAAATGAGCCCCTTCATAAAACAATTGCCCAAAAAATAAAAAAACTATGCCTCTCAGACGAAAACATGATTTTTTTTGTTTCAAAAATGCTTTTCAGTGTTAAATGTAAAAAAATTAAAAAAGTAGACATATTGGGTATCTCCACGTCCGTAAGAATCTGCTCTATAAAAATATCACATGACCTAACCCCTCAAGTAAACACTGTAAAAAAAAAAAAAAACTTTGGCAAAAAGCCATTTTTTTTGTCACCTTACATCACAAAAAGTGTAATAGCAAGCGATCAAAACGTCATATGACCCCCCCCAAATAGTGCCAATCTAACCGCCACCTCATCCCGCAAAAATTATACCCAACCTGAGACAATCGCCTTAAAACTGAAAAAAATATGGCTCTCAGACTATGGAGACACTAAAACATGTTTTTTTTTTGTTTCAAAAAGGATATTATTGTGTAAAACCAAAATAAATGAAAAAAGTATACATATTGGGTATCGTCGCGTTCGTAACGACCTGCTCTATAAAAATATAACATGAGCTAACCCCTCAGGTGAACGCCGTAAACATAAAAAATAAAAACGTTGTAAAAAAAAGTCATTTTTTTGTCACCTTACATCACAAAAAGTGTAATAGCAAGTGATCAAAAAGTCATATGCACCCCAAGATAGTACCATTCAAACCGCCATCTCATCCCGCAAAAAATGAGCCCCTACATAGGACAATTGCCAAAAAAAAAAAAAAAAAAAAACTATGGCTTTCAGAAATGCTTTATTATGTAAAACTGAAACAAAAAACCCCAAAAAGTAGACATATTTGGTATTGTCGCGTCCGTAACAACCTGCTCTATAGAAATAGCACACAATCTAACCTGTCAGTTCAACGATGTAAATAACAAAAAATACAAAACTGTCCCAAAACAGCTATTTTTTTTGCAAATTATCCATTTTAATCCATTTTTCCAGTAACAAAGCAAGGGTTAACAGCCAAACAAAACTCAATATTTATTGCCCTGATTCTGTAGTTTGCATAAACACCCCATATGTGGTCGTAAACTGCTGTATGGCCAAACGGCAGGGCGTAGAAGGAAGGGAACGCCATATGGTTTTTGGAAGGCGGATTTTGCTGGACTGGTTTTTAGACACCATGTCCCATTTGAAGCCCCCCCGATGCACCCCTACAGTAGAAACTCCAAAAAAGTGACCCCATTTTGGAAACTACGGGATAAGGTGTCAGTTTTGTTGGTACTATTTTAGGGTAAATATGTTTTTGGTACCTCTATATTACACTTTTTTTGAGGCAAGGTAACAAAAAATTGAAATTCTGAAATTTCATCTCCATTTGCCAATAACTCTTGTGGAACACCTAAAGGGTTAACAAAGTTTGTAAAACTGGTTTTGAATACCTTCAGGGGTGTAGTTTCTTAGATGGAGTCACTTTTATGGAGTTTCTATTCTAGGTTTGCATCAGGGGGGCTTCAAATGGTACATGGTGTCAAAAAACCAGTCCAGCAAAATCCGCCAAAGTCCACCAAAAACCATATGGCGTTCCTTTCCTTCTGCGCCCTGCAGTTTGGCCATACAGTAGTTTAGGACCACATATGGGGTGTTTCTGAAAACGACAGAATCGGGGCAATAAATATTGAGTTTTGTTTGGCTGTTAACCCTTGCTTTGTTACTGGAAAAAATTGATTAAAATGGAAAATTTTCCCAAAAATCGAAATTCTGAAATTTTATCTCCATTTGCCATTAACTCTTGTGGAAAACCTAAAGGGTTAATGACGTTTGTAAAATCAGTTTTGAGTACCTTCAGGGGTGTAGTTTCTAGAATGGGGTCATTTTTGGGTGGTTTCTATTATGTAAGCCTCGCAAAGTGACTTCAGACCTGAACTGGTCCCTAAAAAGTGGGTTTTTGAAAATTTCTGAAAAATGTCAAGATTTGCTTCTAAACTTCTAAGCCTTGTAATGTCCCAAAAAAATGAAATGGCATTCCCAAAATGATCGATACATGAAGTAGACATATGGAGAATGTAAATCAATAACTTTTTTTGGCAGTATTACTATGTATTCTAGAAGTAGAGAAATTAAAACTTGGAAAATTGCAAATTTTCAAAATTTTTGGTAAATTTGGTATTTATTTATAAATAAAAATGAAATTTTTCGACTTTATTTTACCACTGTCATGAAGTACAATATGTGATGAAAAAACGATCTCAGAATGGCTTGGATAAGTAAAAGCTTTTTAAAGTTATCATCACATAAAGTGACAATGGTCAGATTTTGAAAAAATGGCCAAGTCCTTAAGGTGAAATAGGGCCGTGTCCTTAAGGGGTTAATGACCAAGTGATTTTTAAATTTTTTTTCATTTTTTCATCATTGCCTTCCAAGAGCTATACATTTTTATTTTTCCATCTATGTAGCCGTATGAGGGCTTGTTTTTTGCGGGACAAGTGTTTCATTGCCACCATTTTGGGGTATATAACCAGCCAGCGCTACAATGGAATAGTTTAGCATACTCATGTGTTATAACATAAAGTCCAGACCTAAATCCCATTGGGAATCTGTGGCAAGACTTGAAAATTGCTGTTCACAGACTCTCTCCACCCAATCTGACTGAGCTTGAGCTATTTTGCAAAGAAGAGTGAGAAAATATTTCAGCCTCTAGATATGCAAAGCTGGTAGAGACATACCCCAAAAGACTTGCAGCTGTAATTGCAGCAAAAGGCTACAAAGTATTTGAAAACCATGTATCATTTTCTTTTCACTTCACACATACCTGCTACTTTGCTTTGGTATTTCACATAAAATCCCAATAAAATACATTTAGACAATTAAGAATTGTGGATACTTTTTCAAAGCACTGTAACTTAGTGATTACGTTTATTAACTTTCTGTGAGGGGGTGGGGGATATGAAAAAACTGCAATACTGCCACTGAGTTTTTACGTTAAATTTTGGACGTTTCAACATAAATAACATGATAACTTTACTCTCTGGGTCAGTACAATTACAATGAAACCAAATGCATACATAATTTTTTTTTTTTTTACGTTTTACTGGTTTTGCACAATAAAAGTTTTTGTTTTTGTTTTTTTTTTTGTTTTTTTTTATGGAAAAAAATCTTTTTGCATCGTCCCATTCCAAGACCCATAACTTTTTTTTTTTGGAGCTGTCCAAGGACTTTTTGTGGGACAACTTGTACTTTTGCAGGGTGCCAATATAAGGCAGAGGGAGTCCACTCCTTCTGTATTGCACTTTGATGCCTCGGTCGCCATTGGCCACGGAATCTAACAGGTTCTGCTGGTCCAGGCCGTTAAAGCAGGGGCTCGGCTCTGATGTTGTAACTGAGCCCCTGCTCTCCACTGCACAGGACACCCATGCAGCATGTAGACTGAGCTTTCGTAAAAAGGCGGCCCACCCTAAGGCCCCTTAGTGACCACTGTAAAAAAGCCTATAAGTGGTCACTAAGAGATTAGGGACAATGTAATAGAGCAAATAGATCAAATTCTCTGTCAACTGTCTCTGTGAGTTTGTATTAAAGGGCTGTCTAGTTTCATGATATTGGTGATCTGTCCTCGGGATAGGTCATCAATATCGGATCGGTGGCGGTCTGACTCCCGACGCCCCACCGATCAGCTGTTTGAAGAGGCCTTGGCACTCGTGAACTCTCTGTCCTTTTCAATGTTTACCTGCACACGGTCTCCTTTGTAGTGGCGGTGCGGTGTAACTATAACTGCTCATTCCATTCACTTAAATGGGAGAGAAAACTGTAATTACACTGCACCACTGCTACAGTGTAGATGGTGTGCCGGTAGACATTGAAGAGGATTCCATGCGCTGATGAGCTCAGAGTCCTCTTCACACAGCTAATTGGCAGGGGTTTTCTCACCGATCTGATATTGATAACCTATGTAGGTCATCAATATCTGTAGCCCAGGGAACCCCTTTAAAGTAAGGGTATGTACCGATGCTGAAAATACTTGTTGGAAAACTCAAGTGTGTATTAGCTGTGGGATCCGCTGTTGCATGGGCACTTTGCAGCTGAAGCCAAGGCACCTGTGTTGTCCCATGTTCAGATGCATTGCTGTGAAAAATGAAATTTTAATATATGCAAATGAGCCTCTAGGAGCAACAAGGGCATTGCCATTACACCTAGAGGCTCTGCTCTCTCTGCAACTGCCGTGCCCTCTGCACTTTGATTGACAGGATCAGGAAATCAAAATGTCATCACGTTTACTGATGGAAAAAATTCTAGCGACAATAAAAAAAAAAAAGTTTGGTTCTTTAGTGTCAAAAATTAGCTGTTCTCTAAGTGGTTAACAGGTGAGCAATGGTTTCTTAAAAGGGTTGGCCACTCTCTCTGGTTACTTGTGACCAGTGTGTATATGAGATGATTGTGTGACACTTAACTTCAAACACACTGCACCAAACTCCCAAGAGTACAAGATGGCAGGCGCAGTGTACTTAACCCGTTTGTTACGCTGGCTGCTCTGGCCTAAATGAAAAGAGCCCTAGTACTACGGCGCGCTGATTGGGCGGGTGCAGGAGCTGCGCCCGTCCGATCAGCTGCAAGGGTCCAGCAAAACACCAATGCCAGCGCATTAACCCGAGATGTGCCGCGGTCAGCGCTGACCACGGCAAGTGCGATGTATGGGGAGGGAGAGAGCTGCCATTGGGTCCACGCTGTGCTGTGACGGGGACCCGATGGCTTGGATGGCAGCCCGATGCCTTTCTTTAGGCATCGTGGCTGCCTTCCATGTGAGTCTGTGGGATCCAGTCCCTTGGATCTCACAGGCAGGAAGCTGTAAGTGTATTTCACTGGTAATACACTTACAGCCAATGCATTACAATACAGAAGTATTGTAATGTATTGTACAGGGGATCAGACCCCCAAAAGTTGAATTCCCAGAGTGGGACAAAAAATAAAGTGAAAAAAAAGTAATAAAGAATAAAGTTTGACAAAAAAAATTGTTTCACGTAAAAAAACAAAACGTCCTTTTCCCAAAATAAAGTAAAAAAAGTAATTCCAAGCGATCAAAAAGTCTTATGTACCCCAAAATGGTACCAATCAAACCGCCATCTCATCCCACAAAAAAAGAGCCCCTACCTAAGACAATCGCCCAAAAAATCTAAAAAATACGGCTCTCAGAAAATGGCAACACAAAAACAAGATTTTATTCTGTTCAAAAAGGCTTTCACTGTGTAAAACTTAAAATAAATAAATACACATTGTGTATCGCTGCGTCCGTAACAACCTGCTCTACAAAAAATATCACATGAGATGGCCCCTTAGCTAAATGCTGTAAAAATAAATAAATATGTAATCCCGCAAAAAATTAGCCCCTACATAAGACAATCACTCAAAAAATGAAAACCAATGGCACCCGTAAACCAATCTATCAAAATCTGCGCTGCAAAAGCCATATGGCACTCCTTCTGTTCCGAGTCCTGCCATGTGCCCCCACAGCAGTTTACCACCACATATGGGGTGTTGACGTATTCAAGAGAAAATGGGTAACAAATTATGGCTTGCTTTTTCTCCCCTGTCACCCCTTGTAAAAATCAAAATCAAAAAAGCAACATTTTATTGGAAGAAACAAAACTTTTCATTTTCACAGTCAAGTGTTTCCAAATTCCGTAAAACGCTTAGGGGGTCAAAGTGCTCAGTACCCCCCCCCCCCCAATATATCCTTTAATCGGTGTAGTTTTAAAAATTGGGTCACTTTTTTAAGGGTTTCTACTATAGGAGTACATCAGGGTTTCTTCAAATACAAAATGGTGCCAAAAAACCATTCTAGCAAAATCTGCCTCCAAAATTCATATGGTGCCGGTTTCCTTAGGACCACTGGGACATGCAGCAGTTTACCGCCACATATGGGGTATTTTTGTAAACTGCAGAATCAGAGTAATGCGTATTTAGGTTTATTTTGCTGTGAACCTTTGCTGTGTTGCAAGAAAAAATTGACCAACACAAAAAATCTACCAGAAAATTGAAATTTTGGAATCTCACCTCCATCCTCCTTTAATTCTTGTGGAACACCTCAAGAGTTTTCAAAGTTTGTAACATCAGTTTTTAATAATTTGAGGGGTGTAGTTTCTAAAATGGGTTATTTATGGGTGGTTTCCATTATGTAAGCCCCTCAAAATCACTTTATATGGTTTGGGAAATTTTTGTGAAAATTAGAAAAATTGCTTCTAAAATTTGAGGCCTTCTAACGTCCTAAAAAAATAAAATGACATTTACAAGATTATGCCAACTTATAGCAGACATATAGGGAATGTTGACTAATAACTATTGTATGAGGTATTACTATCTGTCTTTAAAAGTAGAGAAATTTGAATATAGGAAATTGTGAATTTTTCCAAATTTTTGGTTAATTTTGGACTATTTTATAAATAAAGATGAAATATATCAACTCAAATTTACTGCTATCATGAAGTACAATGTGTCGCGAGACAACAGTCTCAGAATGGCTTGGATAAGTAAAAGCGTTCCAAAGTTATTACCACATAAAGTGACGTATGTCAGATTTGCAAAAATAGGCCTGGATTTTAAGATGAAAAGTGGCTCGGTAGTGAACTGGTTAAACGGAGGAGACATCACATGGAAGTAATTTGCCTGGTCACATGACCCTCCATCAACAGCCATTTTATGGATAAGATGTCAAATGACTTGGCAAACAAGGGAGCATACCTAATGCAATATAGAAAATGGTGCATATTAGTAATTGCCATATAATCACCTTGCATACACATTGGTCAACAGAAACCAGAAAGTATAAATAAGCAGTCTCGGTCCCCTTCTTTTATTTTTTTTTTTTTTTAAATTGCATTAACATGCGGAACTCACGCATGCAACATTAAGACAATGAATTAGTGATCCTTTGTCCACACTTTGGAGGATAAGTCCACTCCTATTGTTTGTTATGATATACGTTGGTATCAGTATCACATTAATCACGAGTAGAGTTGAGCGAACTTGTATTTTAAGTTCGGCGTCCAACGTTCGGGTTGGGGTTATCGAAGAATCCCATTATGGATTCCGCTACCACGGACCATAACAGCATTTGGAATCCATAAGGGGATTCTTCAATGAACCCGAACCTTGGACAACACTAAGGACCTGAGGTGATGTCACCGTCATGTGATCAGTGCAGGGGGCGTGGCTCAGTACTGGATCACCTCTTATCCAATCCAGTACTGAGCCATGCCCCTGCACTGATCACATGATGGTGATGTCACCCCAGGTCCTTAGTGTTGTCCAAGGTTCGGGTTCATTGAAGAATCCCCTTATGGATTCCAAATGCCGTTATGGTCTGTGGTAGCGGAATCCATAACGGGATGCTTCGATAACCCGAACCCGAACTTTGGACGCCGAACTTAAAATACAAGTTCGCTCAACTCTAATAATGAGCCATTTATATATTTCGAAGGCTCTTTCTATTGTATACAAGATAGTTCTGCAGTTCACTGAATCGGCCAAGTGTGTTTTCAATCTCACGCCATGACCGAGTGGTGTCGGTGTTAATTAACACGCCTTGCCGTGTTATATACTTTACAGTTCATTAATTATGCCAATATTCCAGGTTGGGGTATTGTCCACTCTTATATACTTCGTTATTTCACTCTTACCAGACTCGGATGTCTTCCTACGCTTGTAGCACTTGCTGTACCGGCTGGGATATCTTCACGCATGCGCTTTGCAACCATTACCCACTCTGGACTTCAGAGATCTTTTAGCGCTCCGTTCTTACGCTTACAGTATGCAAGGAGGGTTTTTCAAATGTGTAGGATCACTGTTCTTATCCTCGCCAGATGCGTTTTCGGAACTATTGTTCCTTCCTCAGTGCCAAAAAGAGTATGATTGTGTTGGGAGTCCTCCATCTTATATTTACCTTTTCAGGTCTAAACCAAAAGAAGCACCTGGACTGCGATAGTTGCTATATTGGTATACACACCTTGCGTTTTTTTCAGACAAATAATTAAATTCTCGCTCCGTACAGTATTGAAATTAAGTTTTATGCAAATTGATCTGGTAAGGCCAGTGTGGGAACCGCTCTTACTGACTCTCAGCTCTAGTTCATAGAGGGGGGTTCTGAATGGAGTCCTCAATGGGTGTATGAAAGGTGTCTGTCATACATCATACAACCCTCTTAATCTTCTAAAAAGGTAAAAGCAGATGGATGATAACTGAGCTCTTAGCATGATTACGCAGGTTCTGGAGTCACAGCGTTGGCCTGCAGGTTACCTACGTAGTAAACTTTGTGCGGCACAGATATTACCTTTAACCCCCTTCACATTTCGTGTCTCAGTGCTATTCCCAAATTCCTTTGACTATCAGGTCTGTATCCTCAAAATACCTCACTCCTGCCCCAATTTCATTTATTTAGCCATTTTAGGCCGTCTCCTGTGCTCTTGTCCTCATTAGCGTGAGATGATTATAAATGACTTGTACCGAAGGGAGAACTAATCTACATCCTGCAGTACCAGGCACTTCAGTTTAGCCTTGGTATAATAGGACAGCATAAAATAGAATAACTCCATTTCTGGCGAATATTACAGCTTGTAGCCATAAGCACAGTCCACCAGAGTACCAGAGGATCCTCCCGTGGGCCCAGGGTCTAATAGTATAATACAAAGGTCCAGAAGAAGAAAAAATATTTGACCTCCGGGTGGATTGGCCATAGATCCTACAGGGAAATCTCCCAGTGGGCCGATGCCTAGAAGGGCCACCCCAGCCCTCCTTACAAATAGTAGTCCAAGGGCACCGTCTGTGTGGCCACCATCTGCGGATGCGGACCCATTCCCTTGAATGGGTCCACAATTTGTTCGCACCATAAAAAAAATAGGACATGCACTATTTCTTTGCGGAGCGGATGCACGGACAGAAAGCCCACAGAAGTGCTCTGCAGTCTTCTGTGGGCTTCTGTTCCATGCCTCCGCTCTGCATCGTATCTGGTGGATTGCTGACCTATTGAAGTGTGCATGAGGCCTAAAAGACATCCACCTCACTCCCATAACATTGGCATCTACTGTACCCTTATAACAGTGAAGAAAAATGACAGGGTTGTTATGTAAACCTGATGTAAAACTGTGTGTACGTCAGTGAGGTGAAGAATGAAGGACTAATATGGGTCACTTGATGGTGGCATATTTGCATTTTTATGGAATATCTCAAGAACGGTGCGTCCTAGAGAGCTGAAACCTGATCTAAAATCTTTCTAAGCACCTAATTTATGTATATGACAAACTTGGTGCCGATTGGGCCAGTTGTTTGACCATGAATAAAAGACAGACCACAAAAATTTATTTTTATATATATGAAGATATAGGTGGTTGGATACTGAGAATACTTTTCTTAGGTGGGCCCAATGAACCCCAGTCTGACACTGGCTATAAGGCTGAATTTTTATTGTGTCAGGAGTATACATCTGAATCCAAAAATGTGATGGATGCATTGACTTTAATGGGTTAGACAGAATTGGATTCATCTTTAGACTCCATTTGATCTTCATTTTTGGACTCCATTTGACCTCTTTTCAGTTCCTTTCAAGCATTTTTGCCAGAGAGCATACCATGGCAGACTGTGCTGTTCTGTGTGGTGAAAAGGCTAGGAAGGACCTGAAAAACAGATAGTATGGCGTCCTTGATGAATCGAACTCTATTTAACCCATTAAAGTCAGTGTACTCATCATGGTATATGTTTGAATATGGTTTTTGGATAATCAGTTGTATATCCCGATGGAAAGCCCTGTGGAGGGATAAGACGCTATCTGAATGCAGCCTTGACAATACAACACTTCTTAAGAGGGTGTATACAAAAGCTTTCTTCACTGGCGCTAAACTTTAATTACAAGCTGCGATATCTTGAGGCGGCCGTGCCCGCATCAGGTGAAACAAATCAGTATATATAAAATGGTTTATATATACTGATTTGTTTCACCTGATGCGGGCACGGCCGCCTCAAGATATCGCAGCTTGTAATTAAAGTTTAGCGCCAGTGAAGAAAGCTTTTGTATACATTATTGCAATAATATATCCGTGACCCTCACAAGGCAGCTTTATCTTTAGTAGTTAAGTGTCTTTTCCCCACCACAATGTCAGCACTTTGGTGGGACAGAAAAGAAAGAATACATAGAGTTCAGGCCCTATTCGGGAAAAACAACCATACTGACCGACAAACCGCAGATGAGGACATGAATAATAATTATCCGTACATTAGAACACTACTCCAACAACTAGAACAGCAATTGACAATTGAAATGAAAGATCTATGGGAAATCATGTCTCTAGAAAAATATCTAGATCAAGATATTATACCGAAAGGTTTAAAAATAGAAAAAAGACTATCGGGAGACATGGGAGATAGTACAACATTGAGAGAATGGGAGAACATGCTACATGATTTTTCAAGACAGACAATACAATTCATTATTCACAAAAGAAGCCAGAGACTATATAGGGTTAATGAGGACATCAAACTAACGTTTGAAAAATTACGCCCATGGAAAGATAATACCAGTATTAAACCCTAGTGGAAAGCATAAGGACAAGATTGCATACACGGGAAGAAGAAATAAAGGAAAAAAAGATAAATAAATTTGGTAGGGATACCTGGCTAAAAACATTGCAAATTAGTGAACATGATAACACAGATAGTACATTTGAAACAATAGATGAATATATACCAAAGAGAACGGAAGACAGGGAGATAAACCTGTCTATATTAACGGTACATACAGAGAGTAGTAAGAACACGACAGAAGATAGGGGTAGATGCTCCAACCCACGTCCAGTGATCCCATTATCCCCTGAGATAACGATCCAAAACAGGTTTACGAATCCTCATAAAAATTCAGCAAATTTAATAACTACAAACAATCGATATGATCCATTGAAACAGATAGATGAAATAGAGGAATCAATAGATATGGAGGATCCAGAAGTACAAGAAGAAGGAGAAGAGAGTGGAAATGAATCAGAGCAGGAAAGATCTCATAACAGGAATAAACACAAAAACCAAAACCAAAACCAAAATAAAAACAAAAATGAAAATAATAATAACTATAAAAAAAACTTTAAAAAACGGCTCCCCCAAGAAAAAGGTGCAAACTGTGAAAAAACATATAAAAAAAGATTTTTTTCAACCAAGAAAAACAGCAGGAACAAAAGGGGCACCCGGGGGGGGGAAACTCACCCAAAAGAAAAAGCAAAATAAATTAAAAAAACTGGCGCAGAAAAATGCTGGAGAAAAAGAGGAACAACAACAACAAAAAATATATAATTTAAGTGACCATATACTAACAGAGGCCGAAACGAATATTTTAAAAAAAGGACTAAAATTTGCCCCTACGGTAGGCATGAATAAATTTGACGCATACATTGGGGTAAAAAAATTTATGAGGAGACTAGCGCTGAAAAAATACTTCATGAAAAAAACTCAATATAATAGTGGAACCAATAGTAATGTGAATAAAGAGCAATATATACACACGCAATTAAGAAATAAATCACAGTTTAACCCAATACATGAATATTCAACAGCAATGACAACATTTACGAATATGGTCACTAGAGACATCAGAAAAATTACCCCTATGAAAAATCTGAAATATGTGAGCAACATAACCAAAAAAGAAAAAGATGCGATCGCAGTCATGCAAGAAAATAACAAAATTATCATAAGACCCGCCGATAAAGGCGGAGGCATAGTCATTTTGAATGAAAAAGACTATGACAATGAGGTAATAAAAATATTAAGCGATCAGCAAACATACAAAATCTTAAAAGGGGATCCAACGAATATATACAAAAAACAATTGAAGATTCTAGTACAAAAGGGGAAACAAACAGGTATACTCACAAAACAGGAGGCAGAATTCATTGACATAAAACACCCCAAAACAGCCGTGTTTTATCAGAATCCAAAAATTCATAAAGACACTAAAAGACCCCCAGGGAGACCGATAGTGTCAGGCATAGGGTCACTAACTAGTGCCCTATCAAAATATATAGATAATTACCTACAACCTTGTGCTCAACAATTGCCAGCATACTTAAAGGATACTACACATGTACTGCAAACACTAGAGGGAATAAAATGGCAAGACAACTATATACTGGGTACCCTAGATGTTAAGGCATTGTATACGGTAATTGAGAACAAAAAGGGATGTGAGGCAGCAATGTATTTTATGCAGAAACAAGGAACTCTCCCGGTCACTCAGATGGACTTTATCGGGAGTGCATCCTTTTTATTTTAGAAAAAACTATTTTAAATATAAGAAATATTTTTATTTACAGACGTGGGGCGTGGCCATGGGGACGAGGTTCGCACCGGGTTCGCTAATCTATATGTTGGTCGGTGGGAAGAAGACAACATATTTTATGATGGCGGACTCCGGGCGGGCCTCGTCCTGTGGAAACGCTTCATCGATGACGTGATTTTTATATGGGAACATGGAGAGGAAAGCCTCAAGGAATTTTTAAAGGACATTAATAAAAATAAATTTTATCTGGAATTTACAGCAACATATAGTAAGAGGGAAATAAACTTTTTAGATCTAACTATATACCCAGTAGGAAACAACATCCAAACCAAAACATATATGAAACCCACAGATTCCAATAGCTTCATCTCTAGAACTAGCTGCCATCTCCCAGCTTGGCTAGACAATATACCTAAGAGCCAACTAATGAGAATCAGGAGAAACTGCACAAAATTGATTGATTACAAGGCAGAAGCAGATAAAATGGAGAAAAAATTTGTGTCAAAAGGGTATGAGCAGGAAAAGATTGCACATGAAAGAAAGAAAATAGCAGAAATAGAAAGGGAAAAAATATTGCTAAATCCAAAGAAAAATGAAAAGAAAAATGATCCAGTGAACAACAAAAAAATAGAAAGTACAGAAAATGATATCCCACCAATTATTATCCCATATAATGGACAAACAAATAAATTTAGAAAAATTATTCAGAAATATTGGGAAATTCTGAAGGAGGACAAACTTATAGGGGAAAAATACCACCGAGACCTAAATTTGTATACAAAAAGCCGCGAATGTAGGAAATTTACTAGCACCGACTAATAGATGTGCAGGAATATATAATAGTAAGAAAGAAACAAAAGAAAAGGAGGGAAGTTTGAATATTCCAGCTGGTTTCTTCCCTGTAAAACCTGCGCAGCGTGTAAAAAACTAACAATTCCAAACAAACAGTTATACATAATACAAACAATACATATGAACATAAAATTAAGCAGCATATAACATGTAATACAAAAGGCATTATATATGCTATAAAGTGCCCCTGTAGAAAATATTACATTGGCCGTACAAAAAGAATGCTGAAGGAGAGAATGTACGAACATATAAATAATATAAAAAGAAAGAAAAAGGACATCCATTGTCCAAACATTATCAAGAGAAACATGGAGGGTGCTTTAAAAACTCATTGTTTTTTGGTCTAGAAATTATACATAGGGATAAAAGAGGTGGTGATTATATTAAAAAATGTCCAAGAATGAAACAAAATGGATCTTCAACATGGACACACTACATCCTAGAGGACTAAACACAGAGATTGAGCTATTTGGGTTTGAATGAAGAGTAATACAGAGAAGATAGAAAAACAGGCATACCAGGGGTTAAAACCAGACACCAGGGCAACCTATAAAGCATAGCGAGGCATCACAGGCGTGTAATCCCTGACGAAGAACGACGCTAATCGTTCGAAACGCGTTGGATCAAAGGCACAGGTGTTTTGCCTCTCCTCTAACCCCGTAGCTCCTCGGTAGTGACGTCACTCGCTCCTAGCCGGAGCGTGAGCACAGGGGATCGGAGTTTGTGCCACCGGCCGGGGCACACTCCAGAGCTTAATAGAAACCCTTGCATGTCTGGTGTACCACAGGACCGCTGATACTGCAAGAAATACAAAGACTGGGAAGATAGAGAAGGTAGGCAACTCTACCGTCTTATTTTAAACACTGGTACTGGTGTGTATTCGCAGTCTGAACAGGTACAAAATAGCGCGATATCAACCATTTTATATATACTTCTTAAGAGGGTATTCCCATCTCAGCATTTTGCTAAGCTCTAGCACAGGAGTGAACTCAGAGGCACGCTCCACAGTCCAGGTCTAAGTCTATTCGAGCAAAGCTGGTACCCAGCAAACACAGGTTGGTGTGAAATCTTCAGCAGTAGGGAAAAAATTGCAGCACTTGCCAGTGGATAAAAACCTCAATCTTGTATTCCATATCACTTGGGGTTGTAGATAGCCTCTTAAAGACCTCAGGCAACAGCCCCCACAGTCCTGAGAATGAAGGACCACTGGTCTAGCACTTTGGTCCCTTCATGGTTTTTCACTGTATATTGGAGTTCCTTCCACCAGTCAGTCCAGCGTCATTCAGTTGTATGGAGCTGTGCTGCAGTCAGACCCCCACCAAAGTGATGAGATATCTGAGCCATACCCACCGGAAACCCATCTCGTAGAGGAAGGCTGACCAAGGTTAGGACTTAGAAAATATTATACCTGTAAATAATAAAAATATGACAAGTAACCATAGAAAAAGCACAGGTGCATATGTACTAGTCTTTATAATTGACAAACATTATTCCTTATAATCCACAGCAGAGTCTCTTTTTATGGGGGTAATTTTTGTCCATTGTCCACCATTGATTTTTAGGAAAAGTAACATGGTTTATAAGGCCGAAAAAAGACATCTGTCTATCCAGTTCGGCCTGTTATCCTGCAAGTTTAACCAGAGGAAGGCAAAAAAAAAACAATCAGGCAATCAGAATAACTCCCTGGATCAACAACCCATCTCTAGTAGCTGTAGCCTGTAATATTATTACACTCCAGAAATACATCCTGGCCCCTCTTGAACTCTTTTAGTGAATTCACCATCACCACCTCCTCAGGCAGAGAGTTCCATAGTCTCACTGCTCTTACCATAAAGAATCCTCTTCTATGTTTGTGTACAAACCTTCTTTCCTCCAGACGCAGAGGATGTACCCTTGTCACAGTCACAGTCCTGGGGATAAATAGATGATGGGAGAGATCTCTGTACTGACCCCTGATATATTTATACATAGATATTAGATCTCCCCTCAGTCGTCTTTTTTCTAACGTGAATAACCCTAAATTTGATAATCTTTCAGGGTACTGTAGTTGCCCCATTCTAGTTATTACTTTAGTTTCCCTCCTCTGAACCCTCTCCAGCTCTGCTATGTCTGCCTTGTTCACAGGAGCCCAGAACTGTACACAGTACTCCATGTGTGGTCTGACTAGTGATTTGTAAAGTGGTAGGACTATGTTCTCATCACGGGCGTCTATGCCCCTTTTGATGCAATCCATTATCTTATTGGCCTTGGCAGCAGCTGCCTGACACTGGTTTTTGCAGCTAAGTTTGCTATTCACTAAAATTCCTAGGTCCTTTTCCATGTCGGTGTTGCCCAGTGTTTTACCATTTAGTATGTAGGGGTGACTTGCATTATTCCTTCCCATGTGCATAACCTTACATTTGTCAGTGTTAAACCTCATCTGCCACTTCTCTGCCCAAGCCTCCAATCTATCCAGATCCCTCTGTAGCTGTATACTGTCCTCTTCCATGTTAATTACTTTACACAGTTTAGTGTCATCTGCAAAAGTTTAAATTTTACTGTGCAAGCCTTCTACAAGATCATTAATAAATATATTGAAGAGAATAGGGCCCAATACTGACCTCTGAGTTACCCCACTAGTGACCGTGACCCAATCTGAGTATGTACCATCAGGGGTGTGGAATTCCTATCGCCCGACGCCCGGGACATGCAGTTCCGGGCGCCGGGCAAGTACTTTGAACAGTTGTTTAGCCCTGTGCGGGCAAGTAGCAGGGACATGTCAGTTGGGCAGTAATAGGAGCGGTCATATGCTAGCCGCGAGCTGACCGCTCCTACATCTATGTCAGCCTGCCCCTGCATCGTGTATCTGAGTCCATATCACTTCCTGCTCCCGGCTCCTGTGAAGTCTCCGCCCACCTGCCAGCACAGGAGCGCACAGTAGACGGCCCCCTGCAGGCGAGTGTTCCTCCCGAGCCTGTCCACATCGCAGCTCCCGGCCTGACCTGCAAGCGCTGACTGGGGTTACATAGCATTATACTGATTTATGATGCTATGTAACCCTTACAGCTCTGGAATGTGTTGGATAACACTGACAGCATTATGTCAGAGTTATCCAATACATTCCAGAGCTGTAGAGTTACATAGCATCATAAATCAGTATAATGCTATGTAACCAGTCAGCGCTGCAGGTCAGGCTGAGAGCTCCGTTGACAGACTCTGGGAGGAGCGCTCATCTGCAGGGAAGGTAGTGCTGTCTGTCTTCTGAGGCTCTGGCCCTGCCTGCAATCTGTACTGCAGGTGGCACTTAATAAACTATAACGTCTCCCTGTTGCCCCCATACAGTATAACGTCACCTTGGGGCTGCCCCGCACAGTATAACGTCACCCTGTGGCCCCCGCACAGTATAACGTCACCCTGTGGCCCCCGCCCCCATACAGCATAACGTCACCCTGTGGCCCCGCCCCCATACAGTATAACGTCACCCTGTGGCCCCCGCCCCATACAGTATAATGTCCCCCTGTGGCCCCCGCCCCATACAGTATAATGTCCCCCTGTGGCCCCGCCCCATACAGTATAATGTCCCCTGTGGCCCCACCCCATACAGTATAACATCTCCTGTGGCCCCCACCCCCATACAGCATTACATCTCCTTGTGGCCCTGCCCCCATACAGCATAACGTCTTCTTGTGGCCCCTACCCCATACAGTATGACGTCTCCTTGTGGCCCCCGTCCCATACAGGATAACGTCTCCTTGTGGCCCTGCCCCTGTACAGCATAATGTCTCCTTGTGGCCCGCGCCCCATACAGTATACCGTTAGTACAAGTTCAGGACAAGTAGATGGTCATGAGGGACAAGTAGATTGAGCCCCCACTTTAGTCCTTCGACAAGTAGTTTTTTTTTAAATTTCCACACCCCTGACCATTAATAACCACCCTCTGTTTTCTATTACTGAGCCAGTTACTTACCCACATGCAGACATTTTTCCCAGTCCGAGCATCCTAATTTTATATACTAACCATTCATGTCGTACAGTGTCAAATGCTTTGGAGAACTCCAGATATACGACATTTATTGATTCGCTGCTGTCAAGTCTAGAACTTACCCCCTTATAGAAACCAATTAACTTAGTTTGACATGACCGATCCCTCATAAAGCCATGCGTTATTTGCTTATTTTCATTTAGGTACTCCAAAATAGCATCTCTTAGAAAACCTTCAAACAGTTTACCGACGACAGATGTTAAACTTACCGGCCTATAATTTCCAGACTCTGTTTTTGGACCGTTTTTGAATATTGGCACCACATTTGCTATGCGCCAATCCTGTGGAACACTCCCTGTCAGTATAGAGTCCTTGAAAGGGTTTCTGTCACCAGGTTTAACCCTGAACTCAGCGCAGGCGCAGTGAGGGAGAGACGCTCGTCCCCTGCCAGGTTCCTCACCGCGCCTGCGCTGAGTTCAGAACGGCGCGAGATTTTATCCGAGCACAGGGCTGGCAGACGGACGCAAGTGCTGCCTGGCCCTGTCAATCAAGACTTGGAGGGAGGAGACCAAGGTGGGAGAACGGAGGCTCTAGGAGCAGGAACAACGCCCCCCCTGCTCCTAGAGCCTCATTAGCATATTATAAAAGTTCGATTTTTGGGTTAATGCAGGCACTGAGAAAAGTAAGAATAGGCTAGTTAGGTTTAGCTGGCATTAGCACATCGCTAATGTCGGCTAACTTCATAGGGTTAAACCTGGTGACAGAAACCCTTTAAATACCAGAATTAAGTGTCTGGCTATGACATTTCTTAATTCTCTTAGGATACGGGGGTGTATGCCTTCTGGTCCTGGCGATTTGTCTATTTTAATCTTTTTAAGACGCCGCTGTACTTCTTCCTGGCTCAGACAGGGCACTTTTAATGGGGAATATACTTTTTCATTCTGCATTTCATCTTAATAGCTTTGCTTTCTCCTCATCGCTCTCTGCAACACTCCCCCCCCCCCCTTCCCTCCATTACTCTGGAGAGTGCCGACACCTTCAGATTTATACTTTTTACCATTTATATAATTGAAGAACATTTTAGGGTTAGTTTTGCTCTCTTTGGCAATTAATCTCTCTGTCTCTAGTTTGGCTGATTTTATTTGTTTTTTTACATATTCTATTTTTTTCCTTAAAGTTTTTCAGTGCTTCCTCGCTGCCCTCCTGTTTTAGTGATTTAAATGCTTTCTTTTTGTCATTTATTGTTTTCTTTACAGTTATTTTTATCCACATTGGTTTTTTCTTGTTCCTCAACCTTTTATTCCCATAAGGTATGTACCTCTCACAATTAGTTTTTAGGATGCTTTTAAAAATATCCCATTTTGTGGCTATGTTATTATTTTTGAGGACTTTGTCCCGGTTAGTTAGGCCTATGGCCTCTCTTAGTTGGCTAAATTTAGCTTTTTTGAAGTTTGGTATTTTGTTCCTCCCTGTAGAAATGCTCTTTTGAATGACAATTGGAAGGTTATTACTTTATGGTCACTATTTCCCAGGTGTCCCCCAACCTGCACATCTGTTGTTCTGTCAGGTCTATTGGTTACTACTAAGTCCAGTATGGACGTCCCTCTAGTCGGTTCCTGAACCATTTGGGAAAGGTAATTGTCTTTGGTTATTGACAAGAACCTGTTTCCTTTATGAGATTTACAGATTTCAGTTTCCCAGTCTATATCTGGGTAGTTGAAGTCCCCCATAATAACCACCTCATTATGTTTGCCGCCTCGTCTATCTCGTTTAGTAGCAGATTTTCTGTGGACTGGTCTGCAGCAGCCGAAATATGTGATATAATGTCCTGCAGTGGCTGGGATACAGCACTGTATAATACACACTGCAGCTGCTGAAGAATCTCTTGGAGGTGTCTCTGTAGCAGGGTTGCCAACCATCCAGAAATTTCTGGACAGTCCGTAAAAATAGGTGACTTTTTCCCGTGTCCGTTAAAAAAAAAAAAAAAAGACATGTCCGTGATTTTTTTTAACCTGCTGGTACTTACAGTAAATACTGGTGACAAGTTCTTATCTATATATTGAGCTAAAGACATGCATCAGGCCTCTTTCACATCTGCGTTGTGAGGATCCGGCGTGCACTTCCGTCGCCGGATCCGTCACAACGCAAGACACTACGCTACTAAAGTCCCGGCTGCCATGGAAAAAAAGGTGGAGAAGCTACTTACCTTCTGTGCGGCGGCCGGGGCTCTCCTCGATGACGTCACCGGGTCCCTGCGTCGCATGGATCACATAGCTATGCTGCCATGGTTACCATTCTTAAAAACTAAACGTCGGATACGGCGGATGCCACGAAACGACGTTTAGCTTAAAGTCGGATACGGATTAATGCTTTTCAATGGGCATTAATTCCTGATCCGTCCTTGCAGCATGTCTTCAGGATTTTTGGCCAGAGGAAAATCCGCAGCATGCTGTGGATTTTGCTATGGCCAAAAAACGTGTCAGTACTGAACGGAAGACATCCTGATGCATCCTGAACGGATTTCTCTCCATTCAGAATGCATTGAGATATAACTGATCAGTATCGTTCCGTCCTAGAGCCCCGAGGACAGAACTCTAGGAGGGAAAGGAAAAACGCAGATGTGAAAGGGGCCTAAGGGTACTTTCACACTAGCGTTATTCTTTTCCGGTATTGAAATCTGGTAAAGGTTCTCAATACCAGAAAAAAACGCTTAAGTTTTGTCCCAATGCATTCTGAATGGAAAGCAATCCGTTCAGTATGCATCAGGATGTCTTCCGTTCCGTCCCTTGTACGGTATTGGACCGGACAAAATTCCGGAACACTACTGCACTTGCCGGATCCGGCATTAATTTCCATTGAAATGTTTTGCGGTCTGCGCATGCACAGTTCTTTCTAGCTTTAAAAAAAAAAAATCATGATACCGGAAAGACGGATCTGGTATTTCAATAAATAAGTCTAACGAATCCGAACAATGCTAGTGTGAAAGTGCTCTTAGTTATCTTTATCATTTTATTATGGTTTTTCAGTTTGTCCGTAAAAAAATGTTGGCTGTCCTTGGTTTTGGTATAAGTTGTCTAGAAAAAATGAAAAATTCTGCTTGACAGCCCTGCTGTGTAGCACCGCTCATCTCTGAGTCATTGGGTTCCAAAACCAGAATGTCCGAAATTTTCCATTACTAGTAAAGCATTGTTTACATTACCATTTTGACTACTGACTTCATTATGCTTTCTGCCCATCTAAACTTGCAGGACAGATGTGTGAACATACTCTAAGTGGGGAAAACAATAGGGTTGCACAGCACAAACTTGTGTTTTAATGTAGGGGAATTCACTGATACACCGGGGACAACACCTTGTAGGACTAGCTCCGCTAAACGTAATGATACCGTTCACTTAGTGATCCGTTGCTTCATTCTGGAGAAAAAATATTATATATATGCAATATATATGCAAATGAGCAGTTAAGTGCATCGAGGGTGGTCCCTGTACGCCTCCGCATTTCTCTGCCAGCCATTCTTTCTCCTTCTTGATTGACAGGGTCAGGTTCCTGCATAAACATCTTGCCTAGCCCTGTCAATCAAGGAGAGAGAGGGGCTAGCAGAGGAAGTAGGAGGATCAAAGGTGCACACAGTGGCTTGCGCCCACCCTCAGTGCACTTATTTGCTAATTTGCATATGGATTAAATATACTTTTTCTCGGGGATGAACCTATTGATCGCTAAGTGACAGGTATCTTTGCATTCAGCCGAGCTATCCCTACCAGAAAATCCTGGTGATAGATTGATTTTAACTAAATTAAGTTTGTTTTTTCTTTTTTTTTATCTAGGAATTTATTTTAGCTGAAGATTATAACAAAATGACCCCCACAAGAACGTATTCTGGTAAGGATCTCATGGTATCTACTGTATATTGACTGTATGGACTGCCCTGATGTCTGTGCCTGCAGCGGTTCCTGAAGCCTTTTAACCTCATTTCCAGCTGTTACAGTATAGTTATAGAAATGTGGTTAAGGCTGTCAGAATATTAACCAAATGCTGCGATTTTTATGTTGTGGTTTTTGGCGTTATTCTCCCTTGTTTGCATTAGTGTAGTATCCACAAAACTTTACTTACCGTATGTTTTCTATTCCAGTATCCAACACGGTTTTCATAGAATCAGTTCTACGGCGACTTTCCTAAAACTGTTCCTATTTAAAACCACATTTGAATGGTGTTTTTTTTTTTTTTTTTTTTATTAACTTTTTTCTTGGTGCTGTAAAGGCATACTTTGTGTGGAGAGGTTTTCCAGATACATGTATTAATCCTATTATTAATAACACATTCTAATATGGACTAATTGCATACATGGCCGCTTGCTTTACCTGCCGCCAGCCCAGAGCCTATCCAGTTTGGATCTAACCACCAGGATTACTTACTTGTCTTTTGTAGGTTACTCATGTCCATATTCCCCATATGAATGTCATAGAAGGGGTCTTCCACTCTGTACCCCCCGCTGTGAATCAGAACAGAGGGCTCCGTGGACTCCAGGCGACCATTACATGAATAGTCATTGGCCAGACAGGACTTCTCTCAGAGCAATGCGCTGTTTGCCTGGTGCCAGAACTGCAATCTAATCGAAAGACTGGTTTCTAGGGATATACTGCTTGAAGGGGGTTTTCTTTGGGGAATGATTTTATTTAAAAACGGGGTTGGAATGACAAGCATGCAATACTCGTCTTACCAATCCCACCCTGCTGTGTCAGTCCTTTCTCCAAGCGGATTCATGCCCTGAGGAGAACACCATTATCTTTGTCATGTCTTTATGTGCTTTGCTATATTACAGTATGTCCAAGGGAAAAAAGTCTACTTTGCAGGGGCTGTATGTGTAGTGAAGGACTGGAGAAGGAGTGGGGGAGGTGTTAATAGAGACAAGCACTCTCATCCATCACTCCCCAGACAGTCTATGGTCTCTCTCAGTATGTGAGATCTCAAACCTGTACTCGTACAGCTCTCTCCCCCAGACCCTCCTCATTATCATCATCTCCTTCATTCCTGCTTACTGCATCCACAGCCTCTGCAAAGTAAATGCACTATGGCTTGTATCCTCTGCTTTCTTCTGTGGGCATATCCAACACTCCCCAGGCAGGCTATCCTTCTAAGTGTATGTCCAGAGAAGAAAGCAGATGATAAAACTATAGTGGATTGGACAGGAGCAGACAGGACATGTTACACTGTATGATCTCTGTGTAATGCAGGAGCACAGAGGACATGCCCTCACTTTCTAAAACCCTTCTTGCGTTTCTTCTGCTAGAGATGGATTTCCTTAAATGGGTTGTCCGCTTTGTTTATATTGATGACCTACTGGCTCTGTAGCATTCACTTGAATAGAAAGGAGCCGTCCCATAGAAGTGAGATGGGACGGCTGTGGTTGTGATGGCGAGCAGGTAAACAATGAAGGGAAAGCAGTGCTTGCACAGAGCCCTGCTTTCTCTTCAAACAACTGATCTGCGTGTGTGCCATGAGTTGGACCCCCACCAATCTGATACTGATGACCTATTCAGCAGTATAAATAAAGCTGACAACCCATTCAACATCCAGCAGTGGACAGCAACCTAGCAGTAATGCTTCATTCACACGTCAGTGCCATTTTTGGATCAGTGGTAACACGGACAGTGTTCAATCCGTGTTTTCTCCCGTGACAGATCCGTGTTGGGTCCGTTTTTTGCTTGAACGTGTGGCATCCGTTTTTCACTGACACTGAGCAGCTGGAAAATAATTTTCAAACAATATCTTTTTAATGATCCGCGCAACACGGATTATTGACTATAATGGGCATGAGGGATCCGGGAACACGGACAAGATAGGACATGCATCCGTGCTGAAAATACGGACCCACGTACCGTGCTAAAACACTGATGTGTGCATACACACATTTAAATGAATGGGGACGTGTCCTGTCCGCGGAGAACACGTACAGCACACGTCTGGGAAACCCTGTTGTGTGAATGAGGCATAAAGGAGATCCCTAGTAGCAAGCAATTTAGGGCACTTTTAGAGGTGGAAGATAGTGTTTTTGTTAAATAAAGTGAATTACATTTTTGATATTTTATTACATTGGTAGATAGACATGGGTTGTGTGACGATACAGTGACCATTTAAAGGGATTGTCTCACTTCAGTAAGTGGCATTTATTATGTAGAGAAAGATAATACAAGGCACTTACTAATGTATTGTGATTGTCCATATTGCCTCCTCTGCTGGCTGGATTCATTTTTCCATCACATTATGCACTGCTCGTATCCAGGGGTTATGACCACCCTGCAATCCAGCATTGGTAGTGGCCGTGCTTGTACACTATAAGAAAAGCGTATGATGAGATGAAAAAAATGAATCCAGCCAGCAAAGGAGGCAATATGGACAATCACAATGCATTAGTAAGTGCCTTGTTTTAACTTTCTCTACATGATAAATCCCATTTGCTGAAGTGAGACACCCCTTTAGGTGAATCCAATCCATATTTTTTTTTCCCCCCAGAAAACCTCTTTAACCCCAGCAGCCTTCTAAATGGGGTGCCAAGCAACTCTGGGAACCAGTCTGTCTCAGATTATTCAGGCTTCCGAGTCAAGAAGCAACGGGGCTGAGCTAAGGGATGCAGAAGTGGCCTATGTTAAAAACACAGAAAATGTCTGCCTTCACAGAGTTTTTCAGAAGTAGTCACAGTGATCATAATCGGCGTTAGATTCTTCTACTAAAATACAGATTATGAAGATTCTCCCAAAGTTGGATTCGTTTCACATTGAGGTTTCCATAACCCACCTCTTCAGTGAAAACATGAAATTGTCATCGTCGAAATCTGTGAAGGCCCCGCTACCAAACTTCTACATATTGGATAGTTGTAATGTTTTTGTTTTACTGTCATAACAGGGTGACTAGAATACTGTAACCTACCTGAATCTACAGTACCGATTATAACTAGATGTGTTGTTACCATACAGCGCACCAGAGCAGAGTAACCATGGTTCTCTTCATTCTGGAGATGGAGTGGATGCTGAGTACAGGTCAGGATAAGCTCTTTACCTGGCATTGCTCAGAGACTGGGGAACGTCTCGGAAACTACCGCACTACAGCCTGTGCTTCATGTCTGCAGTATCCTTTTACAGTCCTACTCCATAAAAGTGGACTCTTGTCGTGGAGTGTGCAAAACCTTTCATGGTACTTGAATATTAAAACTCCATCATGATGTAATCTTCTCTGGGACGGTAGATCAGGGTCATATTTCATCGATTTTCATTCTATAGCAGCAAGCCCAGTAGGCCGATCACACGTATAAAATAATGCAAAGACCTGGACCTCTCACCGCTCCTTCAAGCCCCTGTCTTGGATCCAGTTATTTCTGAAGACAGAAATGTAGGTGTTAGGGCTGCACGGTATGGGAATTTTGTGCGATTGCGATTAGGGCCCTAAAAATTGCGATAACGATTTGCGATGCGATATTCTAAGGGAATTGTGCTAGAGGTCTATCTGCTTGGATTTTTAAGGTAAGAGCACACACAGATGACTGATAATGTGAAATGTAGTTCTGCTGAACTCAAGAACTGAAATGCGCAGTGTCTTTCAAAATAAAATACATATTTGCATTACTGCAAAAGTGCAAAATACAGAACTTGCCATTTTCTTAATAGCGCTGCACAGAACAGATAAATAAAATAGATATAAGAACATATGTTCATTAAAATAACGACTTGCCTCCAGCCCCTCCTCCCTCCCCGCACTGTAACCGATGTATCGCTGGCTGCGCTGAGCAGCATAGCGGCCGGAGATACAGTGTCAGTGTCACGTAGAAAGTCAACCATCGCTTTATAAGACGCACTGCCATTCCCCCCCCCCACTTTTGGGGGGGGGAAAAGTGTGTCTTATAAAGCGAAAAATACAGTAATATAATTGGAGCATTTTTGGGTCAGCAAATTGCGATTGCGATATGGCAATTGAATGCGATTGCTTTCACGATATATTGTGCAGGCCTAGTAGGTGGCATGGTCCATATGGCATACCACCTTAGTCAGAATGGAGAATTAGGGCCGGAATAGAACAACTCTCCCACACTTTGGGAACCAATGAGGGTATTACTACATGGGCAGGAGGAGTGAACCAAAGAGCAAGAAAGAAAAGTAGAAAAGATTGATTATCGTATGCCGGTGGTGTAGTGTAAATCATAGGCTGTTGTTGAGCTGTGATGCAGGAGAATCTTTTTTTTAGGGGGTAGGTGTGATACCAAAGGGGGTTTTTAGTCCTTATCAAGGCACAATCTGCTTTCGAGGTGGCCAATAAAGCAAGTTCCAAATAAACTTCCCATTCCAAAATTGCATAGATTGCTGGTTCTCAGACCCGGTAACTTCCGGCAACACCAAGCCCATTGGGCTGCATAGGATGCTTCCAACTGACCAGTGGATGGGAACATCATTTCCAATTCCAAGGACAGTGGCAGTGCTTTGCGCTCGGCTGGGACTCTTTAACTTTCTTTGGTGCACATGCTATGCAAAGTTGGGCCTCCATTGCATCTATTTAAAAGCAGCTCCATAGTGCCAACCGAAAGCACTGTATTGCACTGTGAATGATGGGTTTGGTGAGAAGATGAGCGGACCAGATGTAAACCATGACCTTAGCTCACACAGGAAAACGGGAGGTGAACAGAGCTGGAGAGTGTCAACATGTATTTTAGGGAACTTTGGGGTCACAGTCCTTTTAGATTTTAGAACTTTTATGGTGTATATTGGGGTCGGAAAGGCTCAATAATAAAGAGTGAAAGGTCAGATGGGGACAATTCACTACGTTCTTTCAGCTAATTGTGTGGTATGCTGAGAAGATCATGTCCCAGAAGGACTTTGATTTGGCACAACCTCAACATTCGTGAAGCATTGTACCTCATTCATTTTCACAGCACGTTTTCGGAAAGAAATGAGTACAGTAGACAAAATAATCACCTCCATTTTTTATTTTTTTTTGCGTGTTTTCTATAAATGTTATTTCTGATTTTTTGGAGAGGATTTATGCAGAATTCATACTAAAGGCCCTTATATGCTGAGACATGCGTTCTGAGCAGCAGCGGTGGTGGCACGTGTTACCTGAAAGGCTTACCATGGGAACCACTTCACCCCTTCCTACTGCCTCCAGCTCCCAGTCTCCAATTACAGTGGCTATAATTGAGCAGAGCTTTATGTTCTGACCAGATGATGTGCAGTGCTTTATTAACTATTCAGTATAAACGACGGCTTTGCACCTTTCATTTCATCTTTCTGTATACAACACAGTCTTGAAGATCTTGAGGTCTAGGAAGTGTATTACATGAACGGAACCTGCCACCAGCTCACACAGCCCTGTTTCCTAACCTATAATGACAAAATCATCTTGAAATTCTGCAACGTACGTGTGCAGTCTTTACTTAGAACCACAACGCAGTACGTCACCAGGACAGCTCACTTTTCTTTGTAATTCCGCCTGATAATTGCCATTTTTTTCCAGCCTGACACCGTGTAATCTTATCTCAAATCTGACTGTGCATCGAATGCCTTGTCTAGCTTAGGCTCTGTATAATGCCTTGGACCTCCACGTAGACACAGACTTCTCCCTAGTTGTTTGATTCCACTTAGGCCTCATGCACACGCTCCGTTTTTTTTCACGGAAATGACTCTTCCCCATTCCTTTCAATGGGTCCGTCAAAAAATGCGGATGGTCAACCATTTTGTTTCGCATCCGTGGTCTGTGTTTACATTCCGTCAAAAAAAATGAAAATCACCGCTCATGTGCATAGCCCCATAGAAATGAATGGGTCCGGATTCAGTGCAGGTGCAATGCGTCCACGTCATGCATTGCACCCGCACGGAAAACTCGCCCGTGTGAAAGGGGCCTAAGAATGAAGGCGACATTATGACTGTGTTACTCAAGCCCAGTGCATGCTCGTATTAGCTCTTGGGCCAGATGGGAGTGCTGCACATTATATCACACCTGCCCTAGATAAGGCATTCAATGCAGGATTTCATCTGCAGGTGTGAAATAGCGAAGGCTGTCCATTAAGCCCAAGGAAGCCTGGTTACCAAGGAAGCTCACGAAGAAGATGGACTTTTCTCGAGTGAAGAACATTCACTGGAGGCATCTCGCTTCATTAGCATACAGGAAAATGTGTTGTGTTTGGGGTGGAAGAGTAAATTGTTGGTGACCAGTTCTGTTTAACATTTACCATTTACCATTTTTTTTAAAGATACAAGGTTGTATAAGTTCAGGTTTTACTGTGCTGTTGGTTAAGGATTTTTCTGGGAACCTCTCCTAGAATGTGAGCAGGACTTATTGCCACCACTTGCAGAGCTGTTTAGGACGATGAAGGGGTCCCCACTACATAATGGGCTCTGGCACTTACATATACTAAGCAGTGATGAGCGTTCCTGTAGGCTGCTCAGCCATGATGGCATATTATAGGCAGGATAGCATCATTACCATCTATTGTAGAGCACTGTAGTGAGGCTCAACCCTCTAGGATGCTCTGCATATAGTGACAACCAGCCCTGCTCACGTTCTAGGACAGGTTGCTTGTGGCCATTAGAAATCATTCCTGAAGAACCACTTTAATTTGTTTTGACATTTATTTTCAAGAGCTGCTTGAAGGTGGAGGGACACCTTGACACCAACTGTTCTCCTTTTATAGAAAACTCTTAAGGAACTTTTCCATTGTGTGTGTTTTTTCCTTGACTCTGATGCATCAGATTTGACGTGGAGACAAGACATGTGTTTGTCGGTGACCATTCTGGGCAGGTCACTATTCTAAAACTTGAACAAGACAACTGTAGCCTCATTACTACATTTAAAGGACATACAGGTGAGTGATTGTTGACTCGTATTGCTCACTTTAGGTGGCGGAGTCATTTTCTGATTTCAGAGAAGTTGCTAGAGTAAAGAGTTGTTCTCATCTGATCAACTCAGGAGATGCCATCACTTTATGATTGGTGGAAGTCCTGCTTCTAGGATTTTCACCGATCCTGGGGACCAGTGTGCAAAGATGTCCACAAAAAATGTGAAGGGGATGTCCACAGTGCAGACCCTTCATTTTCAGGATTGGTGGGGTCCAAACTCCTACAAATATCCCATCTCGTATGAGATACTCCTTTTGCTATTTGCAATGCTGGCTTCACCTTCACTGGCTTGGCCTTGTGTACATGTTTAATGGGGAGAGGAGAACAAGCGGCCGCAAGACCCTCCTTATAGCAGTGGCTTATCCCCTACAGGAATAATGCATATTAAAATGCCCAGTCCTTCTTGTCCCCAATATCTGTCAAAAACCGTGGGGACACCTCCATACACTTTATATCTTTGGTTGTTCCCAACAGCATCTTTGGGTTCAGCCGGCTTTGATCTAATATGTATTGTATGGACAACTTTACCCAAGTTCTACTGATCTGCATCACATCGGTTTGCTATATGAGCTGGTCATTTACATATCCAGTTATCCAGAGGTCTCCTCGGGAAGATGGTGAATTATAGAAGCACATTTAGTCACCACAGGCTGATCCAGAAGCTGTTACTCATGGAGAACCTCATTTGATGCCAGCAGAAACCGTCCGATGTTGTAGAAACCCAAACGAGAACGCAATCTGGTATCCAGTGATTGATGATTATTGTGTATTAAATCTGCCTTTTTATGGTGGCGTTCTAATGCGGACAGTATTATAGTACCTTTCCCATAGAGATAATAGTCTTATTATTATGTATTTTGTTATGTAGCTTTATGCCATTGTGTTGCTGTCATATACAGTTGGCTCATAGGGATGTGCTTAGATTTTCCATTTGGGCAGCATTAGCTCACTGTTTATGCTGAGAATTCAAGGCGCATTCACGTTGCTAGATTTCACAGTTATTCCCATACAGCAGTCATCAGTGGGTTTAGACCGTGCTAATCATCTCGGAATTAACTTCACCCTCTAATTACAGCAATTTACTATTGCAGACTTTCTCTTAATCCCCAGGTCTTTGTAGCTGTCGGCTTTTTCCATGACCAGTGTGACAGAGCAGGCTTATCACTGCCTTGCGCATTATGTTTTCTGGTATTTTTAGTGTGATCTGCTTTACGGTAAAATAAATTAGCCTCTGCTTTTAAAGTGCTATTGCGATTTTAATGATTACATTTATCTGTTTAGAGAATAGGCAGTTATACCATTTTCTAATTCACATGTATTTAAAATTTTGCTCGCAGGCCTTATCTGTACATCAGCCGCTCTCTAAAAAGAAAAAAAATGATACGGCCCATGCGAGTTCTGTAAAATACATCCATAGGACTAAATATGTCTTCAGTCATGTGACTTCCAGCTGGTCATGTGATCTCTGGCATTCAGTTAACTGTCCAGATATCTAACAGGTGAATGGCTGTTTATTGAGATGCAGCACATATGTATACAGTATATAAAGCATTAGTGCCTGCACCTGTCTGTCAGTGTAGAGGAACATGTTTGTGTGTTTTTTTTTTTTACAGCTTTATTGACAACATGACATCACCTAGAGACAAGTAGCCATTTTACAAATCACCTGTAAACACACACAGTGAAATAGCTGTCATAGCCACATTGGGTACCTGTGTGCTGATCCAGCACATATATGTCATGTCACACTGTTGCTTACTGAATGTCAGTGGAGTGTCTCACGTGACTGATGTATTACACAGAACTGACTGCCACATGAGCTATACCATTCTGCTGTGCAGATAGGGAGCAACAGCCTGATATAAGCAGGTATGTAAGCAGAATTTCAAATAAATATATTTGAAAATTGTATAGTTTCCTATTATATCAACAAATTAAAATAAATAAATAAAAACCAGAATATCCCTTTAATTCTGTGTTGCCACTAAAGCTGCCTGTATGGCGAATACATGTCCAAAAGGTTCATACACTTGGGGGACCATATCATAACCTTTCTGACATTGTACCACCCATGACAAACAATATATTGTATGTAGACCTGGAAAGGAACCCCCACACATGCACCCCACTGTTACCGCTGGATAGGTGAAAAGATGCTTTTTGTCTCTGTACTCGCTGGTATTTTCCAGCAGTCAGCCCTTTAAAGGGTCCACGCGCTGTATGCAAAAGTAACACCCTGGACTTCTAAGCTCAGTGTTATAATAGAGAGGACACCTAAGTGCAGAATCCAGACTTGGGATCACCCAGGGGCAGACTGGGAACTTAAAGTGGCCCTGGAAAAAATACTAAAAGTGGGCCCGTTTTGTAGTCATATCCAAATTGATGTAAGGCAGGGCCAACACAAGTAGGCGGGGCCAGAAATACCGTATTGTGGCACATTATACCACCCTAACAGAGTCAAATACCATAGTCCATCATAAAATACTGCCAGCAGCACAAAATAGATCCCCGAAAACTTCCACTGGCCGCCTGAGAGGAGGGCCCAGATGGCCCCTGGGCATCAGCCCATCGGGAAATTTCCCTGTAGGGTCTTATGCCAATCCGCCCCTAGGATCAGCTCTCCAGCCATTGCAATAGTTTGTGGGGGTAAAGCAGTGACAGATACCCTTTACTGATCAAGGCTGCCCTAAGTATTTATCTGGTAAGTGGCCATGCACTTATGAAAGTCCCATTCAGCCCACAGCTTTCCCCTCCTGACTTCTGTATGAATATGGACTGGTAGATCTACCGAACATTCAGGCTTGCGACAATAGGGTGGGGTGGGGTCAGACGATTTCATAGACAGCAAATAATTCAACCACATCAGGCCATTTAGGACACCAGGCATGGTGGTGTCGGCAAGGCCAATTTTGTCCTTTTCAGGATAAATCCTCGTTTTCTGGAAAAAAACAAAACGAATAAAACAGATGCGATCTGCGTCCTTGTTCCCCTGATGACAGATTTCAAGGGATAGTCAGTTTTCCAAGTAGCAATAGTTGTTTTTGCCACAGTAAACGGTACAAAACAACTGAAACATGTGAAAACAGGAAAAGGATGAAGATAAATGAAAGCTTTAACGTTTGCTAATGATACAGCCGTGTGGTCAAAGGTGGCCGAAGAAACTGTTGAATTGTTAGACTTGTCAGAGGTGCTAGTGGACTAATGATTCCTGGTGTTTTCTAGCAAGTACCGCTCTTTATATCCAGCCTTGTTCATGCTCCGCTTTGACTAATCAATAGACCCTGTAGTCCTCTGATGGATCCGCTCTGTGAAGTGTTGGTTATGGGCTGTCGATCAGAACTTGTAAACATAAGAACCTGTCCAATGACTCAAGATGCGCCCAAGTGACCTGTAAATCTTGCGATGACCCTATTAATCTCTGCTTCATCCCCAGCTGGTGTGACGTCCTTGTGTTGGGACCCGGTACAGAGACTTTTATTTTCCGGCAGTTCTGACCATTCTGTTATCATATGGGACATCGGGGGACGAAAAGGAACGGCTCTAGAACTGCAAGGACATCAGTAAGAAACTGGGATTCTTCTAGAGGGTTTCACATCTATATTAGAGGCTCTGTTCACAGCCCCCGTCAGATTTTAAAGCAGGAATATGTCAGCATTTCACAGTATTCTTGCTGTGGTGGAATCATGGTGCACCCTGTAATAAGCTAAAGGGGTCCACCAGGCGTCTTTCGGATCTGCCGTACAGCAGAGCCAGCACAGACGCCATGACGCAGAAGTGAACAGAGTCTAAAGCGTACCTGTCTATATAGCTGCTGGTATAAATCACTAGTACATGTCAATGTATAAAATATGTTTTCCTCACCATCCAGCAGTCTGCAGTTTCCGCGCTTTAGATTGCATTTTTGTGTCCATTCAGTAGCCCAAAAAATCTGTCTAGATTAATACAGTTACGAAAAATGAGGGAATAGAAGATGCCTGTGCGACTGTGAAAGTCTTAGAAGGGGGTGCTTCTGAGCACCCCAATAGCCTCACACCAGGAGGAGTCAGCCCGCTCTGCAGGTACGGGTAGAGGAATGTTTTCAGAAAGCATACAGAGGGATAGAAAAGACCACTAGAGCTGATTAGAGAGTTATTCCCTGTGTGCCAGGAGAGCCGCCATTTCCCCAATCCCTTCCACACTGTTTCTGGCTGTAGGACTGGCAGATTATGGGTCCTATTATTGGGAACTAATGTTTGTACAAACGCTCTTTCCTGATAATTGGCGGGTGTAAGGCCTCTTTCACACGGGCGTCAAGTTTGATGCCCGGATAAGATGCAGTTGGTTGCGGGAAAATGCACGATTTTTCCGCGCGAGTGCAAAGCGTTTTAATGCGTTTTGCACGTGCGTGAGAAAAATTGGCATGTTTGGTACCCAGACCCGAACCCGGACTTCATCACTGAAGTTCGGGTTTGGGTTAGGTGTTATGTCGATTTTATTATTTTCCCCTATAACATGGTTATAAAGGAAAATAATAGCATTCTCACTACAGAATGCAAAGTAAAAAGGACAATTGAGGTTTTTTTTTTACTAAGCATTCTGTATTAAAGAATGCTATTATTTTCCCTTATAACCATGTTATAAGGGAAAATAATAAAGATTGGGTCCCCATCTCCTAGCAACCATCCGAGAAAATCGCACCGCATCCGCACTTGCTTGCGATTTTCCCGCAGCCCCATTCACTTCTATGGGGCCTGCGTTGCGTGAAAAAACGCAGAAACTAGAGCATGCTGCGATTTTCACACAACGCAGAAGGGATGCGTGAAAATCACTGCTCATGTGCATAGCCCCATAGAAACGAATGGGTCCGGATTCAGTGCGGGTGCAATGCGTTCACCTCACGCATTACACCCGCACGGAAAATTCACCCGTGTGAAAGGGGCCTAAATGTGCAACCCATCACCCACAATGACACAATGAATGTATAAGGACAAGCAGTCACTCGTCCCTGTACAGAGGAGAGGATTGCTGCATAAACTGTAAATGCAGCTATAACCTCCGCTCACGATCAGACCATTATCAGGATCGTTGGGTTTGTTCATGAAAATTGCCTGGTTAGTTGCTTGTGCAATAATGAGTTGTTGTTTTTTGGCAACCCCTTCTCCCAAATACTCCAATGTCTTTTTCATCCAGGCCTACGATGCTCCTCTGGGCTCCCTAGCTGTAAGGCCTAGGTCCGGTTTGACTGCGGCAGTGACTGATTTGCGTTATGACAAATGGTCACATGACGCAAGGGCATCCGGTCTCCACCGCGGCCAGTGATTGAATGTGGCAATGTCAAACCGGATGTTTACAGCGATGGGGCCCAGCGGAGCAGCCCAGGCCTGGAGGAAAAGGAGCAGGTAAGTAAGCTTCCCTTTACAGGTTCGGCCAAGTAGGGGGGTTTGCCAAAAAAAAACCAAAAAAAAAAAACATTCTTTCACAAAACTTGGCCTGCCTCTATAAATCTGCGCCTGTCCTGTATGTCTTTGTGTATATTACATTAGACATAGGACGGAGCTGTTACAGCTAGTAATGAATCACTGATGAGTCCATGGCATCTGTTGCTGCTGTTTTTCTCCTTGTATTCAGCTGTGAGATCTGGGTCCGATGATGTGTTAGCACGGAGGATCGCTGTTACACCCGGGGACGCCAACCCATGGCTGTTGCCTAGAAACGGGTTGTGTTCCGACTGCTTGTGGGAATAAATGTCTGCACAGGATTGATTTTCATATCTTTCTGTTTAGACGTTTTGATGTACTGTAACAGTACTTAAGGCCTCTTGCACATGACCATTTTTTTTCAGTTTTTTTGCGTTCCGTATACGGACCGTATATGGAACCATTTATTTCAGTGGATCGGCCCTAAAAACTCAGGTACTCCGTATGCCTTCCTTTTTCGTATTTCCGTTCCATTTAAGGTTAGAACATGTCCTATTATTGTCCGCATAACGGGCAAGGATAGTACTGTTCTATCAGGGGCCAGCTCTTCCATTCAGCAAAATACTGAAAAAGCCATACAGTCGTGTGCAAGAGGCCTAAAGGGGTTGTCCGCTTTTTACTATTAATGACCTATGCTCAGGATAGATCATCAATATCTGATCGGCAGGGGTCTGACACCCGCCACCCCCACCAATCAGCTGTTTGAAGAGAAGGCAGCACTGGTACAAGCGCTGCCTTCTCTGCTCTGTTTACCTGCTGGCTGCAGAAGTTGCAGAGGTGAACAGGTGTAATTACAAGTATGGCGTCGCCTTCACTTCTATGGGACTGTCTGTTCATGTGCATAGTACAGATCCGTTCCATAGCTGTGAATGGGGACGCCATACTTGTAATTACACTGCTCACCACTGCAATTGCTGCAGCCATTAGGTAAACAGAGCAGAGAAGGCAGCACTTGTTTGAGCACTGCCTTCTCTTCAAACAGCTGATCGGTGGGCGTGCTGGGAGTCGGACCCCCGCCGATTTTGAAATTGATGACCTATCCTGGGGACATCAGTAGTAAAAATTTGGACAACCCTTTTTAATTTAGTTTGCACGACCATTCACTTTTCTGCTGGAAACCAACTTAGCACATTAGATAAGTCAGCCGAAACTACAGAATTGGTCAGGACCAGCTGAACATCCAGTATGTATGGAGTCCTCCCGGCTCTTCCCCTGTCAACAGATATCAGGGGAGATGAGGATCGGGCAGTTGGATTACTTTTATTCTCAGTTAAGAGTTGTTTGGCAGAAGCCTCCTTCTCCCAGTTTAGGGTGTATGACCGCCCAGCCGAGCATGCATGTGTATGGAGCTGTCGGCTAAATCAACATTAGGCTGACGGCCATCTGGTGTGTATGGCCAGCCTTATGAGGCTCAAATCGCTTACAGAATGACTGAGTACAGTATTGTTTTCCACTGTGAGTGGGCTGAAAAGCAATCACATGATTACGAATCAGAGATTGTTTGAAGATTTATCTGATTTAACATTTTGCACAGAATTCAACACCCGTTTGCAGAGGTGTGTAATGATCTGTGACATATTAGGTCGATCAGATCCTACTGAATGGGAAAATCAAATGAAAAATACCAAATATTAGTGTATGAAGTATTGCAATTAGTAAAATAAATATAAGTATTGTAAATATTGATAAGATTCTGTCTCAATCGTGTCTTTGGCTGCAGCACATCTATTAACACTTGAACCCTATCTGCACACACAGAAACATAGAAGAAAGGGGGAAAAACACAAACCTCCTTGCACCCTCTCTTTTCCAAATCCAGGGACCTAATATCGGCTTGAAATTTTGTATACTATCATTTCTGGCATAAATCTGGTACTCAAAATTTACATCCCAAGGGGGAAAAAGCCCTTTATGATTGCACAAAAAGTTATACTGTGTAAACCAGGCATCCTCAAACTGCGGCCCTCCAGCTGTTGCAAAACTACAAGTCCCAGCATGCCCGAACAGCCTACAGGTATCGGCCTACAGCAGGGCATTGTGGGAGTTGTAGTTTTACAACAGCTGGAGGGCCGCAGTTTGAGGATGCCTGGTGTAAACCCTGCTAGAGTTGAGCTAACCTGCCTTTTGGCAGGTTCGGGGTTTAAGTAACTTACGTAATGCATTCCATTCTCACGGAATCCATCACGTAATCCAATGCCGGCTTGCTGCATAATGGCCAGCTCCGAGGGTTCCGTTCTGCTGGCCATACACTTGTATTATGACGGCATGCAAATCCTAGTGCCTCTTAAGGCATTCCGCTTGGCATTCCGGCATTGAATTACGTTATGGATTCCGTTAGAACGAAATCCATTACTTTATTCACTTAAAACCCGAACTTGAACCTGAACTCGTTGGCTCAACTCTAAACCCTGCTTAAGGTTCCAAGTCCTTAACGATAGGCCATGTGGCAGATTTACTAAGACTTATGTTAAGACGCCAGTCTTAGAACAAGTCCGTTGGAGTAAGAGGCGCTAAAGTTATTAAAGGGATTATATCATGAGTAGTGTAAAAAATTAAAATCATATAGGACATAAAAGCTCTAACAAACTTGGAACTAGCCCTGTACCTCACATGGATCCACATATCTGCCCATATATTGCTGCAATTGCTCTGCTAGATTTATTTCAAGCTGGCAGCTTAGGGAGCATGCACTTTCTCAGAGGGCGTGTCCTTTTTGTTGCCGCTGGCGGCAGTTGAAGGATAGAACTGAGCATGTATGTCAACCTCAAAAAGGGCAAACAGCAGGTGGCGCTATACAGAGTTCAGTGAACAACTGAAGTGAATACATTTTTAATTACATACAATTACAAAAGTATTCAGATCCAGGTGCTGGTTTGAAAATTTTATAATATTTTTCGTGGGACAAACCCTTTAGGGCCTCTTTCACATCTGCGTTGTGAGGATCCGGCGTGCACTTCCGTCGCCGGAAATTCCCGCCGGATCCGTCACAACGCAAGACAACTGAAAGCATTTGAATATGCTTCAATATGTTTTCAGGTAACCATGGCAGCCAGGACGCTACTAAAGTCCCGGCTGCCATGGAAAAGCAGGGGGAGAAGCTACTTGCCTTCCGTGCGGCGGTCGGGGTGCTCCTTGATGACGTAATCGGGTCCCTGCATCGCATGGATCACATAGCTATGCTATGTGAACCATGCGATGCATGGACCCGGTGACATCATCGAGGAGCACCCCGGCCGTCGCACGGACGGTAACTAGCTTCTCCCCCGGCTCCCCGCTGCTTTTCCATGGCAGCCGGGACTTTAGTTACCATTCTTTAAGCTAAACGCGCATCGCCGGATCCGACGTTTAGATTATAAATCGGATCCGGATTAATGCTTTTCAATGGGCATTAATTCCGGATCCGTCCTTGCGGCATGTCTTCAGGATTTTTGGCTGGAGGAAAATCCGCAGCATGCTGCGGATGTTGCTACGGCCAAAAAACGTGTCCGTACTGAACTGTAGACATCCTGATGCATCCTGAACGGATTTCTCTCCATTCAGAATGCATTGGGATAATCCTGATCAGTATCTTTCCGTTCTAGAGCCCTGAGGATGGAGCTCTAGGACGGATAGGAAAAATGCAGATGTGAAAGGGGCCTAACAGGAACAAATCTCATAATGCATTTGTCGTATCTTGGATACTCTTGTATGAGCGCCATAAACAGAAATGGCTGGCGTAGTTTTCAGCTTTAATTTGCGCCAATATTGTGGAATAAGCACATCTATCATGTGACAAAGTAACAGAATGAATGACAGAATAGTAATTTATTATCGGGGTGTCAGGCCAGCTTCCTCATTCCCCTCCCACTCTTTGTGGCTGTAATATACCCGTACTTATGCCTTTCTCTATGGATGTGCCGTACTGTTTAGAACACCCTTTTAAATTGTAACCTGAACCAGAATATTATGACATTATTTAAAAGATGGTTCCACCCTAAAAATTTCATTGATAGAAATATTGTTCTATGGCGTCCTAAACGGAGTCCTATTCTGTAGTGATGTAGTAACTATTGGCACCCTCTGTTTTGCAGTATGTGATATCATTTCACTGAATAGATTTTTGTCTTTGCCTCCAGCGACAAGATCCAGTCCATCGCCTACGCGCACCACTCCAGGCAGCTCATTTCCTGCAGTGCGGATGGTGGGATAGTAGTCTGGAACATGGATGTGGAGAGACAGGAGGTTAGTTTTTTATATATATATTGAGTTTGGTTTATTGTTTTCTGATCCTCCCCCAGTAAATGTAATATAATAATTACCCTCTTATCCCTCCTCCAACTCTGGGTGGTGGTAGCCATCTTGCTTTCTGCATGGCTTTGGATAAGGCTACAGTCACACGAACGTATTTTGTTTCCTTGTCCGTTCGTTGTTTTTTTTTTTTGCGGATAGGATGTGGATCCATTCACTTCAATGGATCCACAAAAAATGCGAACAGCACACAGTGTGCTATCCGCATCCGTATGTCCGTTCTGTAGCCCTGCAAAAAAATAGAACATGTCCTATTCTTGTCCGTTTTGCAGACAAGGATAGACATTGTTACAATGGATCTGCAAAAAAAAACGGATGTCATCCGTTTTTTTTTTTTTGCGTATCTGCAATTTGCTGACTGCGAAACACATACGTGTGAATCTAGCCCAACACTTGAGGGCATGCTTGCACTAAGTATGGGTGACATTCTCTCCTGTTATTATACAACAGTTGGAATATTTTTGGCCTGCTGCATAGCAAACAGCGGGGTGAAGTCATTACAGGATTCGTTAGAAACCGATAATTAAACATCCAAATTAAAGCTTATCTTAGGAAACTCCGGCTTTTTTCAGTTTTTGCTGCAGGAATCGCAGCGAGTCTTCTGTTGCTTTCAAGCTCAGCATTGGTTGCGGGAAAAACAGCATAAATTGGCATGCTGCGGAATCAAAACCCTCAGCGCAAGTCAGTTTACGCTGCAGGTATTTTGAAGTCTCATCCACTTTGCTTTATTGTACAGTAAATACGGCATATTTTCCGTATGCGGTTCAGCAGTGGGGAATTTGCAACATTTACGCCACGTGTGGTCAGACCTTTACCTTACACCTGTTCCAATGAATGGGTGACGCTGTAGTATCGGTCAACCACTTTAACCACTTCCTTCCTCTTTTTCCACCCTAAAGTGAACAGCCATTAACATGTCAGTTGTTCTTTAAGGACTCTGACTTATTCAGGGTTGGATGGAAAGAAGGTGCTGGTATATTTGGTAATATCCATTGTGAAGTCCTACAGTATGTTTGCCAGGTAGCCATTGGGCTCCATTCACCCAGCGGGGGCCAAAAGACTGTCCTGCGTTGGCCTGGTGTACATTGCTCAATGCAGAGCTAAACATGGTCTGAACGGGGGAGGATCATATAGGAGACCATAGATTTCATTGGTGTCCAGGAAAGGGGTTCAAATCAATACATTTAGCAATCCATGAATGTCCAGTTTAAAAGACAGTAAAATTCCAGTAGTCAGTTTAATTAGCCTTAAAGAGACTCTGTCAGACATAGGGTTGATCATGCTGATTAAATTGATATGTGTCTCGTGGCCCTACGATCAACTGCTGCAGCGATTATATTAGTTTTTATATTTAGGAAAATAACCTAGCTCGGTGTCCTTATTTTGTGGATCGTGGTTTGCAGTCCGCAAAACAGACAAGGTCATCTGAATGAAGCCTTAACAAGAGGATTGGATGTTCAAATTCAAAGCACCGGTCCTTCTGTCCCCTTCTATTTCTCACATTTTTTAACTTAAAGGGGACATCCGAGACTATAAAAAGCTCCCCATATGCCGGGCCCCTCACATTAAATATACTTCCGCACCGCCACAGCTGCTTCTCCCTGTGAGCGGATGAAACCATCCGGTGTCGGGGGGTGGGAGCAGCCAATGGCAGGCGGGGATTGGGACGAGCCTCCCTAGCATTGCGGATGATGCTAGGGAGGCTCGTCCCTGCCATTGGCTGCTCCCAGCCCCCAACACCGGATGTTTTCATCGGCTCACAGGGAGAAGCAGCTGCGGCGGTACAGGGAGCGGGGTAAGTATATTCAATGTGAGGGGCCCGGCATATGGGGGGGGGGGGGCTTTTTATAGTTTCGGATAACCCCTTTAAGGTCCAAGCAGGACCCATTAAGTCGCATCCCCCAAAATAATGCAGTAGACCCATATAATCTTTTTAGCATAACACGTGTGAGCCGCTAGGGTGTGAGGTTTTCGAATTGGTGCATCCTATTGTCGACTGGATCAGTTCCATGTAAGGACTGATAATGGGAGATGATAAAATAGTAATGAACTCCAGTCCTTCAGCTGGTAGAGAAAAGTGTGCTATGAGCGGTCGTGTCTTCTCGATTGTCATGCTTACAGGTTAGGCTACTTTCACACTGGCGTTAGGTGCTGATCCGTCTGGTATTTGCACAGACGGATCCGCACCTCTAATGCAAACGTTTGTATCCGTTCAGGACGGATCCGTTTGCATTAGGTTTAAAAAAAATTGTCAAAGTCAAAACGGATCCGTTTTGAATTACATTGAAAGTCAATGGGGAACGGATCAGTTTTCAAATGCACCATATTGTGTCATTGAAAACTGATCCGTCCCCATTGACTTACATTGTAAGTCAAAACGGATCCGTTCGGCTCAGCTTCGTCAGACGGACACCAAAATACAGCAAGCTGCGTTTTGGTGTCTGCCTCCAGAATGGAATGGAGACTGAACGGAGCCGAACTGATGCATTCTGAGCGGATCCTTATCCATTCAGAATGCATTGGGGCTGAACTGATCCATTTTGGACCGTTTGTGAGATCCCTGAAACGGATCTCACAAACGGAATCCAAAACGCCAGTGTGAAAGTAGCCTTACATTACCTTAAATTTCTAGGTGCATTAATAATAATTAGACATGGTGGTTGCTCTGTCCTTGCTTTAGATGCTGTATGTATCCTTATGATGGGTAATGATCGTCACCTCGTTCAGTATCATTTTTGACTATAGAGGGTAATAAAGCATCCATTATTGTGTAGGTGACCATTTTTAACCTTTTGCATCTCCTGTTGTGATTTGTCTGTTCCCTCTCCTTTTGAATATGCGAATAAGGAATAAAAGAACCCAAGAAAAGGAGCCCAGCCGCACCGTCAGAACGAACGCCCACTCCTCCCCTTCTCTTTCTCTTTCCACCCCCTAGCCTAGCCTAGCCTAACCTCCTCGACGTAATCATGCAGCTTCAAATCGCACAGGTTTGTGAAATTTGGGGGCATCGGCTTTTTCAACTGAACTGCACATACGTCAGTAGTACGCGCAGTTCTGGTGACCCGGAACTGGCCATCCTGGCATGCACAGTTCAGTTAAAGAAGCCGATGCCGACAGAAGTTTACAGATGGCGCAGACACACATCTTATCAGATTTGAAGCAGCATCATGATGGACTATGGCGAAGCAGGGAGCTGTCCTAAGGACGCAGATAGAGTTGAAGTCGGGACATGCCGGCCCGCCAGTTGAGTGCCCTTGGCCCGCCAGTTGAGTGCCCTTGGCATACAGCAGTCACTGTATGTGCCCGAACAATCCTTATGTGATTATTATTTTTTCTGTGTGTGTGTGCAAATTAAGTTCTGTTATTGTCAGCAGCACATCCCTAATTGACACGTCTTGCTCTGCAGTCCACATGTATATCACGTGGAACGGTAACACACATCTATTTGAGACTTTTATTAATGGATGGATTTATGGAATAATAATTAGTTTTTTCCGTTCTCCAGACTCCAGAATGGTTAGACAGTGACTCTTGTCAGAAATGTGACCAGCCCTTCTTCTGGAACTTCAAACAGATGTGGGACAGCAAAAAAATAGGCCTCCGACAGGTGTGTATGACTCCTTAGAGGGCGTGCCTCATCAGAAAATGACCTGTCCTCTAAATCTAGGTTTTATGTTAAACATTTTTGATGAATTTCTTTACATTTTCATTGTCACTTTCTCCATTCTAAAAAATCCTAAAATCTTGCAGTATTCGCACCGACCTCTGAGCCTAACAGTAGGTCGAGACTTCCTATTCTGTTCACTTCTCAGCAGTCATCTCAGGCAGGATTACTATCATAGATAACACCTTTGTATAGATAACACTACCGGAGTTACCATATCCGGCATAGTCGGCCACCACCAGATCCTCATGGACTATAATGGGATCGGACAGGAATATCCTGTTGAAATAAACAGGCTGTGTCTAGGCAAATGTAACATGTACCTTTTAGCCTCAACATATTTTTACAGTTTTAGGGCTCATTCAGATGACCGTATGAATGAGTCCGCATCCGTTCCGCAATCTTGCAGAACGGCTGCCGACCCATTCATTTCAATAGGGCCGCAAAAGATCCAGACAGCACACTGTCCGTATCCGTAGTTCCGTTCTGCGGCCCCGCAAAAAAGATAGAGCACGTCCTATTCTTGTCCACAATCGCTGACAAGAATAGGCATTTCTATCATAGTGCTGGCCACGTGCGGTCCACAAAATGCTAAATGCACACGGCCGGTATCCATGATTTGCGGATCTGCAATTTGTGGATCGCAAAACACTACTGCTGTCTGAATGAGGCTTTAATGATAGTGATGTAGTTCTGCCATACAGATATGTTGATCATAATAATAATCATGTTTGACGGTTTCCTATGGTGATAGTATTTAGTAGCTCGTTAATTTGTTTTACAGAGGTCCTTACTTACCTGTCAGGCCTCATGCACACAAACGTATTTTGTTTCTCTGTCCGTTCAGTTTTTTTTTTTTGCAGATTGAATGATGACCTTTTTATTTCAATGGGTCCGTAAAAAATGCGGACAGCACAGTGTGTGCTATCTGTATGTCCGTTCTGTAGCCCCGCTAAAATATGCATTATGGCCTATTCTTGTCCGTTTTGCGGACAAGGATAGGCATTGTTACAATGGATCTACAAAAAAAACGGATGCCATCTGTATTTTTTGCGTATCCGTGTTTTGCGGGCCGCAAAATACATACAGCCGGGTTAATGTAGCCTTACAACATGTTATTTCTCCACAGTTCTTGTATGATAGCAGTAGCCCTCATGTTGTCGTAGCCCCAGCTCTACGTATAGGAGGTTGCTTAGGATTCTAAAATTGATGGTCTATCCTCAGGATAAGCCATCAGTATCTGCTCGTCTAAGTCAGACTCCCGGCACCAGAAAAAAAGCCATCAATATCAAAATCCTAAGAAACCCCTTTGAGAGGGAGCCCAGTGTCCCTATGTGTATTGATGTATGTGCAGTTTTTCGGCCTAGTAGGTAGATTTACTTCTATATCAGAGTTCTCAAAACTGTCTCAGAGAAAAAAATATACCTAATTGCTCATGGATCCAGTCACTGTTAAAGGTGTATTCCCACCGGAAACCTGTATGATCTATCTAAAAGATTGATGATTAATTTTAGATTGTTGGGCTCTGACTGCTGGGACCCCCATGAGGCCTAGAATAAGGGACCACAGTTCTTTGTCTCCCCAACAGCACTACCCTGGCGAGGAGGATTTTGAATCGAGCAGCGGTCGCTCATGCATGCTACCACACCATTCACATATGTCAAGTCTAAATTTCATATTATGGTCCTAGTATAAAAAAATATACACAGTGTGAATGTGTGTGTGTGTGTGTGTGTATATATATATATATAATTTATTTTTTATTTTTTTTATGAACTAAGTGAATGGTAATGAGCTGCAATACCAGACACGGCCAGTAGACAAGTGTAGCACTGTTTCTCATTTTATACAGTTTTCCAATCTTATACAGCAAACTGAATATACAATGAAGCCATGTACTGTAACTGGTTGTGATAACAAGACCACTTCTTCTATGCGACTGTTTTGATCCCGGAGGCCCTTACAATTGCTATTTTGTCATTTTAGCACCACTGCAGAAAGTGTGGAAAAGCAGTTTGTGGAAAGTGCAGCTCTAAGAGGTCCACGATTCCCCTCATGGGCTTTGAGTTTGAAGTACGTGTGTGTGATAGCTGTTACGAGTCCATCACAGATGAACAGTAAGTTAGGGAAAGCTGAATGCATGCAATATATTACTGAATATAGAGTGAAACATTACAGGGGTTGTACTGCCATGAAATGTTTATTTTAAATGTATTATTTATTTATTTTAATTTAATTAGGTGTTTAATCTATATAGTAATGTGCATGTCCGCCTACTGAAGTGGTTGCACATGCTCAGTTCCATCCTTCAACTGCCACCAGCCATTACTACTGTTTGAAGCTGTGAAGCCTCATTCACACGTCAGTGTTTTGGTCAGTGATTGTGAGCCAAAACCAGGATTGGAGCCTCCACAGAGAGAAGGTGTAAAGATCTGCACCTGACCTGTGTTTAGACCCGCACCTGGTTTTGGCTCAAAATCAGTGATGGAAATCACTGACCAATCACTGGCCGTGGCATTACAGGGAGAGAGCTGCAGCAGAAAGAACCCACCCACCAGGGTTTGCAAAAGAAAGGGCAGACCTACTAAGCTGTGATAGGGAGAGAGCTGCGGAAAAAAAGACACTCCCCTTGAGCTGTCCGCTTGATATAAATCTAGCAGAGCAATGAATGGGGAGATCTCTGGATTCATATGAGGTACAGGGCTGGTTCTAGCTTTGTTAGAAACAGATTGTCATGTACTATATGATTTTCATTATTTAGATTTTTTACATTTATTATGGCATAAACCCCTTTAACATCGGGACCCCCTCACGCAGAATCGCGTGATCTCGGCGGCCCGGCTATTCCTCCTTGACGCGTCGGCGCGTCATCTCGCGAGAGGCGAGATTTCCTGTGAGCGCGCGTGCGCTCATAGGATCGCGTCATGGAGAAGTTTAACTACAGCCTGCCAGCGCTGATCGTGCGCTGGCGGGCTGTAGTAGTTAAAAAGATCGCATATCAGACGCTGTTTTGTTAACAGCGTCTGATATGCCTGCTGCCTGCTCCTCTGGTGGTCCCTTTTGCTTGGGACCACCAGAAGAAACATATGTAAGTGCACCAATCACCACACAGACCCCCATCCCCCCGTCAATGATTTACCCCTGGTCACCCCCACCGTCACTAATCACCACTTGTAAGGTTCATTCATTGGAATTTGGGCCCCTTTGCGCACCTAGGCTGCAAAAAAGTGTAAACATGTGGTATTGCCATACTCAGGAGAATTAGGGCAATGTGTTTTGGGGCGTATTTTTACATATACCCATGCTGGGTGAGAGAAATATCTCTGTAAATTGACAACTTTGTATAAAAATTTTTAAAAAGTTGTAATTTACAGAGATATTTCTCACACACCATATGGGTATATGTAAAAATATACCCAAAAACACATTGCCCTACTTCTCCTGAGTACGGCGATACCACATGTGTGACACTTTTTTGCAGCCAAGATGCGCAAAGGGGCGTAAAGTCCAACGAGTACCTTTAGGATTTTAAAGGGCATTTTTACGCATTTGGATTCCAGACTTCTTCTCACGCATTAGGGGTCCCTAAAATGCCAGGGCAGTATAAATACACCACAAGTGACACACCCCAGGGTATTCCGTGAGGGGCATGGCGAGTTCATAGAAGATTATTTTTTTTTTGGTACAAGTTAGCGGAAATTGACATGAACTCACCATACCCCTCACGGAATACCTTGGGGTGTCTACTTTCTAAAATGGGGTCACTTGTGGGGTATTTATACTGTCCTGGCATTTTAGGTGTCTCTAATGCGTGAGAAGTCGTTTGGAATCCAAATGCGTAAAAATGCCCTGTGAAATCCTAAAGGTACTCATTGGAATTTGGGCCACTTTGCGCATCTTGGCTGCAAAAAAGTGTCACTCATGTGGTATCGCCGTACTCAGGAGAAGTAGGGCAATGTGTTTTGGGGTGTATTTTTACATATACCCATGCTGGGTGAGAGAAATATCTCTGTAATTGACAACTTTTTAAATTTTTTTATACAAAGTTGTCAGTTTACAGAGATTTCTCTCACCCAGCATGGGTATATGTAAAAATACACCCCAAAACACATTGCCCTACTTCTTCTGAGTACGGCGATACCACGTGTGACATTTTTTTGCAGCCTAGGTGCGTAAAGGGGCGTAAAGTTCAATGAGTACCTTTAGGCTTTACAGGGCTGCTCACAATTTAGCCCCGCCCAAAATGCCAGAACAGTAAACACACCCCACAAATGACCCCATTTCGGAAAGTAGACACCCCAAGGTATTCACTGAGGGGCATAATGAGTCCGTGGGAGATTTTTTTTTTTTTTTGCCAGAAGTTAACAGAAATGGAAACTTTATTATTTTTTTCACAGAAAAAAGATGCACCACATGGATAAGCACCTGACAACACTGGCTAATCCCTCACTCTGGTGTTAAAAGCTGAGAGATTCGCCAATATTTCCAATCAGGAACATATCGGAGCCCCTTTAGGCACCACTTCATGGTTTCTCAGCATGACATGGGGTCCTACCACTAGACTACCTATGGTGTGTGAACAAGGTCTGAACAGGTATTAAGCAGCCTACAGCCCCATCCCACTCACCTGCATTGCAGGACCAACAATGCAATGGGGAACACATGAGGCCGAAATATTGGCGAATCTCTCTGCTTTTAACACCAGAGTGAGGGATTAGCCAGTGTTGTCAGTTGCTTATCCATGTGGTGCATCTTTTTTCTGTGAGTTATGTGTTTATATATTTTCATCCGCACATGTTTTATTTTGTGTAGGATGTTTGTGTGGTGCTTGTGGTTCGCGCCGGTATCCTCCATTGTATGCAATTTTTGCTGGGGATAGCCGTTCGCTGCGAACCACATGCGGAGGAACTGCCCCCCCAGTTAGAAACACGCCACAGTGTTTGGGGTTTGGAGCAGTCCCACCCATTTAGGCCACGTTTATTTTTGTGATTCTTGTTTTATTATTTTTTTTCCTCAGAAAGTGTCATTTTCCGCTAACTTGTGAAAAAAAATGAAATAATACATGAACTCACCATGCCCCTCCGCGAATACTTTGGGGTGTCTTCTTTCTAAAATGGTGTCATTTGGGGGTATTTATACTTTCCTGACATTCTAGCACCTGAAGAAACATGACAGGTGCTCAGAAAGTCAGAGCTGCTTCAAAATGCCGAAATTCACTTTTTGCACCATAGTTTGTAAACGCTATAACTTTTACCCAAACCAATAAATATACACTTATTGGATTTTTTTTTATCAAAGACATGTAGAACAATACATTAAGAGAAAAATTTATATAGAAATGCAGTTTTTTTTTTAAAAATTTTACAACAGAAAGCGAAAAATGTTATTTTTTTGCAAAAATGTTGTTAAATTTTTATTAATAGCAAAAAAAGTTAAAATGTCAGCAACAATGAAATACTACCAAATGAAAGCTCTATTAGTGAGAAGAAAAGGAGGTAAAATTCATTTGGGTGGTAAGTTGTATGACGGAGCAATAAACGGTGAAAGTAGTGTAGTGCGGAATTGTAAAAAGTGGCCTGGTCATTAAGGGTGTTTAAGCTAGGGGGGCTAATGTGGTTAAGGCCTCTTTCACACGGACGTCATGTTTGTCGCCCGGGTAAGAGGCGGGTGCGTTGCGGGAATATGTGCGATTTTTCTGCGCGGGTGCAAACGTTTGTAATGCGTTTTGCACGCGCTTGTGAAAAATCGCCATGTTTGGTACCCAGACCCGAAGCCGGACTTCATCACTGAAGTCCGGTTTTGGGTAGAGTATTCTGGAGAATTTATTATTTTCCCTTATAACATGGTTATAAGGGGAAATAATAGCATTCTTAATAAAGAATGCTTAGTGAAATGAAGATGAAGGGGTTAAAAATAATAAAAGTTAACTTACCTTATGGTAAGATGGACCATGTGATTGGACCATGTGATGTGACGTCATCACAAGTCCTTTAGTTCTTAGCTGATGCTGGGAAAGAGAGGACAGATCGCAACTACGCGATCAAGTGGCTAAGGTAAGTTAACTTTTATTATTTTTAACCCCTTCCACTTCATTTTACAATGCATTCTTTATTAAGAATGCTATTATTTTCCCTTATAACCATGTTATAAGGGAAAATAATAAAGCTCTGGTCCCGTTGCTAAGCAACCATGCTGCAAAATCGCACTGCATCCACACTTGCTTGCGATTTTCCCGCAGCCCCATTCACTTCTATGGGGCCTGCATTGCGTGAAAAACGCACCATATATAGCATGCTGCGATTTTCACGCAGCGCAGAAGTGATGCGTGAAAATCACTGCTCATGTACACAGCCCCATAGAAATGAATGGGTCAGGATTCAGTGCGGGTGCAATGCATCCACCTGACGCATTGCACCTGCGCAGAAAACTCGCCAGTGTGAAAGGGGCCAAAGAGTACCATGGGATAGCGCCATGTGTGCTGTTGGCGTGTTAGTGACGGATGCTGTACGGTCAGATTCACTCAGGGCATTTTTAACCAAAGCCAGGAATGGACCCAAAAGAAGTATAAAGGAAAGTCACCTCATTTTGAGGTCCAATCCTAGTTTAGGCCGAAGGGGAAAAAAAAGTTAAAAACTGTGCAGTGTGAACAAGGCCTGCCGGAAGACTCCCATGCACACAGTCTACTGTTTGTCACCTGTGCTTTTATCATTTCTTCCCTCTTTTTTTATTTATTTTCAGACGTGCGCCAACTGCGACATTCCACAATAGTAGGCACAATATAGTCCATGTAAACTTCGACCCCACAAGAGTCTGGTTATTGACGTCCGGAACAGACAAGGTCATTAAGGTTAGTAGTGGATGCGAGTTATGGCTGCCGTCTACACAAGTCCTCCCTCATAGCTGTAGCCACACACTCCTGCATGTTGTCATTTTTAGGCTAGTTTCACACTAACTGCAGGGGAATACGTCAGACTGTTCCGGCGGGTGAACAGCCTGTCGGATCCGTCCTGCCGCTAGTTCACATGTGCCCCCGGACTGCCTCTCCGTCCCATTGACTCTAATAGGGGCGGGAGCGGAGTTCCGTCGGCAGCACGGCAAGAGGCAGCCAGACTAAAAGTACTGCATGTCGTACTTTTAGTCCGGCGGTCTCTCGCCATGCGCTGCCGCCAGAACTCCGCCCCGCACCCATTATAGTCAATGGGGACAGAGCGGCAGTCTGGAGGGCACATCTGAACTAGCGGCAGGACGGATCCGACAGGCTGTTCACCCGCCGGAACAGCCTGACGTACTCCCCTGCCGCTAATGTGAAAGTACTCTTAAAGTTCATATTATGGGCCCAGTAGAAACAAAGGAATCCGCAAAATAACAGTTTATGAAAAGTTTCATGGAGGTGAGCTGCAGTACCAGACACAGCCAGTGGACAAGAGTGGCGCTGTTTCTGATTTTATACATTATTATTATTGTTGTTGTTATTTTTTTTATACCATGCCTTTTTTTTTCCTTTTGCACACAAATAGCAAAACAGCTTTGTTCACACTAGAGCCATGGCTACCATGCTGGATCCTGACAGATACCAATGACTGATAATGGGGAACGTTGCGATTCTGGTATTTCTGAACATGGAGAATAGCACTGCATGTTGCACCAGAATCTTTGGAAACCTTTAAATGCTAATGTGAACAGAGCCGGATTAAAGTAGTAGTGAGTGTTAGTTTGACGCTTGTTGTATCTGTACACAAGCTGATCTTAGGAAGCCCTGGCAGTAATTCCGATGCATTGGTAAGTGGCCATATTGGGAAAGTTCCAGCTGGATAAAGGGGTTCTCTGGGATTTTCATACAGATGGCCTATCCTCAGGATAGGTGGTTAATATCTTTTAAGTGGGGGTCCAACTCCCAGTTCACCCACCATACAGCTGTAAGAAGAGACTGCGGTGCTCCGTGAGCGCCTAGGCCATGTGATGTCACATTCATCAGTCACATGGCCTATATTGCAGCTCGGTCCCATTCAAGTGAATGGGCTGCAATACCAAGCACAGCCGCTATCACGGGGACGACATTGACGACTTGGTGAGCTATGAATAGGCCACAGCATTCACAGGAGCTCCGGAGAGGGCCACGGCCTCCTCAAACAGCTGGTTGGATGGGGTGCTGGGAATCGGAACCATGCCAATTTCATATTGATGACCTATGGCTTGGTCAAATCCTAGAGAAACCCTTTAACTATGCCCACTGGATGCATTAGACTTGGCATACTATGAACAGTTTCAGGGAGAAAAAACAAAAAACGGGTTTCCCAATAATTCCACCAGCTGCCGTCCTTCTGCATCATGTATGACCATCGTACCCAGTAATGATCGTATGCCCTATATCACTCCAGCTGTTCATAAACTACAACTCCCAGAATGCTTCATTCACTTCTGTGGGAGTTAAAAGAACAGCTGTGCATGTTTGCATGCTGGGAGTTGTAGTTTCACAGCAGCTGGAGTGCAGAAGATTGCTGATCCCTGCCCGATATCATAGCTTTGTTATTGGGACTTTAGGACTAGCTATCAAATATTAAAACTTGATTAGTCTATACTACTGATAAGACGGCAGGCATATGTATAAAATACGGCTCCTTCCATCTTTGTGATCACATGACCATATCATCTCTAGGCTCTGATTAAGGGCTCATTCTGACGGCCGTATGCTGTCTGCAAAAATCTGCGAATCTGTTTTTTTGTGGACAGTTCAGCATGTCTGCAAAAAAACGGATTGCATTCTTACATCTTTGCTGATCCATAGACTTCAATAGGGCCACGTCCTGATTTTCACTGACAAGTATAGGACATGTTTTATCTGTTTTGCAGAGCTGTAGAACGGAAGAAAAGGGCCCCGTAAAAGTGAATACGTCTGCATTTAATCTGCAAAAAAACGGATCCGCATTTTTTCGGATAGCATACAGCCCTCTGAATGAACCCTTATATGCCTGTACACAAATCTTTGTGGCTGTTGTTGCGGCTGTATTTTTTATATATGGCTGCAGCCTTTCTCCTGCAGATTTAGCACACACAGCATTTCTTGGCTTCTGAGTGATGACTGTCTTTCCTTCTTTTTATCGTGCAGCTTTGGGATATGACGCCGGTCGTCTCTTGATCTTATCGTATGGATCGACTTTGAAATCGGTAACGCAAGAAGTAGAAGATTCAGTGCAGACTCAACGAAGCGCAGTAGCGGAGTATCTAGACGTTAAGGTTTTATTGAATACGGTTTCTGGAGAGGATATTGCTCTTATTGTAATTGAATGATACAAGGTATTGACTAATCTGGGCCTATGGCAGCTCCACCTCTAGTTTGAACCTGCTTTTTGGGTTTGTTGGTTTGTTTGGAGTTTACTATGCAGAGGCTTTCCGTGCTCTATGCTGGAGTTTGTATATATAGTCGGTGTCCACCATCTTTTATCTCGGGGACCCTTCTATTTTAAACCTATCATGCTTTCTTTAGATTATACATTCCTTCTGCAGTATTAATGTGACACTCTCTAAAAGAGATACCAAAAATGTTGCAGCAATCTAACGATTTAAATGCAGTTTATTCTTTCCTCCTCCCTACGATTGTCTCTATGGGTCCATACAAGAAGAATAACATTTCACACAATAATATATTGGTATTTGCCCTTAATTAAGCAGCATTAGCTGCAAACTATTTTATTTTAATTTGCTAAACCACCTTTTGAATTTATGTAAAACATAAATTTAAAAAAATTGTATTTTAATTGATACATTAAAGGGGTTCTCTGGGAATTAGAAAAATGAAAATACTTAAATATTACTTTATTATAAATATATTCCCAAATACCTTTCATTAGTTATAATGGCTCTTTTTGTCTGAGGAGCAATCATTAGGGGAAATAAAATGGCTGCTGTCCTTTTAGTACACAGAAAAATCACACAGCAGGACAAGTAACTTCACAACGCTGAGCTAAAGAGCTGCCTCATCCTCCTCTGTGCTCTACTTGTCAGGGATTATGATCCTGAATACAGATGATAAGGTCTTCAGCTAAATCTTTGTAAAAATTGAGTTCATGAGGAGACATAAAGCACAAAGAGAAGGTGGGGATGGCTGATGAGCAGCAGCACTTGTATGCAATCTCCATTACCACAGTCTGTCCTGTCCGTCCTTTGTACTTTGTCTCCTTATGGACTCTATTCCTACAGAGATTCAGCTGAACATCTTATCATCTGTATTCGGGATCCCTGACAAGCAGAGAGGAGGATGAAGCAGATCTTTAGCTCAGTGTTGTGAAGTATTTCGTCCTGCCTTGTGTTTAGGACTGGTTCTGTGTGTACCAATAGGACGGCGGCCATTTTATTTCCCCTGATTATTGTTCCCTGGACAAAATGAGCCATTATAACTAATGAAATGTATTTGGAAATATATTTATAATAAAGTAATATTTAAGTATTTTCCTAATTCCCAGAGAACTCCTTTAATCTGGGTGCTATATGGATAGAGGACTAAGACAAGGCCAAGGCATGGGATGGCACTTGCAAATGAGATCTCTGGGAAGTCTGTATTCATTCAGTCCTTACTTTCTCAAGTTGCGGTACACACATCCTTCAAGGGGAATTTCAGTGTTCGAGTTCAATGGGAAATACTGGCTTACTGTTTCAGTGGAGATCTTTCGGGACTTGCCTGTTTACAGCAGGTGGACCTCTTTTCTATTATGGTGAAACAGGGCAGAGTTCAGACAGGACTGTGGGGTGTTCTGTTGTCCTACATATAATACAGTGCACATGACCAATGTTCAGTTTTAGGCAATTACAAATTCTTCTTCATAATGTAGTGACCTACAAAAAAGTACATATACTCCTGTACCAAATGATTCTTTTTGGCTGAATTCACACATAGCATTGAGGTCAGGTTCTAGTGTTTTTCCACCCACTTTCAGAATTTTGCCATTAGTCAGCATGAAACCCTATTATCTTTTTGCATGTGCTGTTTTTTGGCATTTTCGCCCCTAGGTGACCCACACTGTTAGAGTGGACTTTTCTAGAATATGTTTAACCCATAGTCCTTAATTTTAACAAATAACAGCACTGCAAATGTTTTTGCCATTAATACATAATTTTGTGTAGTTTCCATTCATAGGATGTGCAGGCATAACACAGTTTTTTGTCATTTTCATCCCTTGGTGACCCACGCGGCACATGGTGTGGGTAGACTTAGGCTGTTTTTAACCCATAGACCTTAATTTTAACAAATAACAGCACCGACAGCTGCAAGTAAATGCAAACTTTGTCGCCATTTTTAATACATATTTTATGTAGTTTATGAGTAGTGAAAGCTATAATGGCTGCAGCCACTTTGCAGTTTCTCTAGGTGTCATTTCTCCCGAATACCTGCTTCTTCAGAGTGGACCTCCACCAGTCAGCTATGGAGGATATAGAGTAGCAGTATGCCACCACTTTCCAAGACTGGAATACCCCTTGGTCTTTGTGTGGACCCGGCTATGCTGGTAGTCGTCCTGTCTTCATTTTACTGCATAACAGTATTAATTATTGTATTAACAAAGACTGGAATTATGGGGATGTATCTGTGATCGCACTAATAATTCATATTGTAAATTATGATGGAAATGTGAAATGAGCTGATCATTGCTGTGATACAAGAAGCCTGGAATAACACCCTTCAGTATTGAGGACTGATTTGGAGAACGACAGTTAAGTAATAGTAAGGTAAAGTGGTCGGAAATTATTGCAGAGCAAGGTGGGAAAAAAAAAATAACATAACTCCTAAGTCGAAGTGTAAGTCTCAGCATTTCCTGGCAGAGTATTAACTAATTTGCTGAGAACTGCCATTGACGGTATAAAAGGGGTTTTCTGGGAGTGAAATATTATCACCTGTTCTCAAGATAAATCATCAAAATCTGATGGGGGTCCACCACCCCGCCAACAGCTGTGAAGAGCCTGTGGTGCTCCGGTGAGTGCTATGGCCTACTCAAAACACACCAAGCACAGCGCCGTACATTGTATAGTATGGTATCGAAGCCCAGGCACATTCACTTGTGACCGATGAACATGACGTCACTGGTGTAGGAAGAGGCCGTGGCGCTCACTGGAGCGGCGCAGCCTCTTCAAACTGCTGATCAGCGGAGGTGTCAGGAGTCAGACCCCCACAAATCAGATGACGACCTATCCTGAGCATAGGTCAACAGTTTTCCACTGCAAGAAGACCCTTTCCAGGACCCCAAAATATTGAAATTAAGGTCATAATAATGGTTAATATTATTCTAACGGTCATTACTGCCATGCAGGGAAGTAGTGATAGTAGAAGCAGGGGAAGCGGCTGTTATGGAGGAATGAAATATATCAGGGTCCCCCCCAACAGTTTTAAAGAATGAAATTATATACAGTGACATGACCTACAGAATATACAGTAGATTTAGACTGCTGGGCCTGGTCTGAAAGAGAGTTCTTGACTAAATGCAGGAGTGGGGGTTGTGAAGAAGTTGCGAGGAGGAAAGGGGGCCCCGTTCAAACATTTGCTGTAGGACATGTTCATAGTTACAAATTCAGCTCACCTTCAATAAATACTTCGCGAGCACAGAAGGACCAGGAGATCCGGGGCATGAAGAGGAAAGGGGGAAAAATCCGGCACGTCAATGCTTTGCAGTAGAAAAATTTCCATTTATTGAAGCAACATAACTCCACGTACAGACACTTCAAATCACAGCGGTAGTGCGTTGACGCGTTTCGGACAAAGTCCTTAGTCGTAACACAGGTTGAAGCTAGAGTGAGACAATATATACCTCTCTCAGAGAATCCACTTCCCCAAAATGGGGGTGGAGACCGGAGCAATTTGTCTCACCTGCATCAAGACACCTGTGAGTAGTTCCAAGTGGATATAGCACTGATGAACATGCATAGAAAAATGCTGGTCTATCAGTGCAACAGGTGAGACAAATTGCTCCGGTCTCCACCCCCATTTTGGGGGCGTGGATTCTCTGAGAGAGGTATATATGGTCTCACTCTAGCTTCAACCTGTTACGACTAAGGACTTTGTCCGAAACGCGTCAACGCACTACCGCTGTGATTTGAAGTGTCTGTACATGGAGTTATGTTGCTTCAATAAATGGAAATTTTTCTACTGCAAAGCATTGATGTGCCGGATTTTCCCCCCTTTCCTCTATTTGCTGTAGGACCCAGTCAGTTCTAGTTACTGCTATGGATTTGGAGTTCAAATCTGCAGCATTCAACTGCAGATTTGACGACAGAGTAAATCCCATTCATGTTCCTTCTTGACACTGATTTCAAATCCGCACAGAAAAAATCCGTAGCTATATGAACGGGAAAGAGTATGTGCCGACGCTGAAATTTTGGCCTGAGCCAAGCCAACCAATACTTGATGTAAAGTTAGACAAAAGTGTCTAACAATGCACTGAAGTTATCGTCCAACCTGAGCCCGTTTAATAAATTTGGCGTCTATGTAGACTGTCTAAATATTAGGATTAATAAATCTGCCCCACAACCTGAGTTATTCATAAATAACTATATGGCTTATGATATTTATTCACAGTAAATTGTCCCATGTTCGATCTTGGGTTCAAATGTTCTCCAGCCTCTGGTTAGTGTCCAAGTATACCACTTTTATATGTGATACACCAGTTTATCTAACCTGTTCCACCATGTGTGAATCGTGTTATATTCTCAGTATCCAGAATCAAAAACGTGCTATCTACAGTAGGTCCTGATACATGAATCCGTTTTTTTTTTTTTTATGGGTCTATATAACGTAGACATAGTTCAAGGTCTTAGGGCTAATGCACACTAGCATATATTTTGTCCGCATCCAATCAGCATTTTTTTTGCGGGTCGGATGCGTACTGTTCATTTCAGTGGGGCCACAAAAGATGTGGACACCATAACGCGTGCTGTCTGCATCCGTATGTCTGTTTTCGCGATGGTACCGTTCTATAGAGGGCAGGACATTCCGTTTTGCAAAATGCAGAACACACAGATGGTATCAGTGTTTTGCGGATATGCAATTTGCAGACTGACAAAACGGCAATGGCTGTGTGCATGAGCCCTTCATCTAATGTTATGTCAGTGTTATATAATGTTATCCCAACGATAGGAAATCACCATGTAGCCACAGCCTTAGTCTTTCCTATGTTTGGCATCCGAAAACTGTGTGAGATTTGTCTGAGACTTGCTGTCGCATTGTCGTCGTACATCTATTTTAGGGGGAACTTGTCTGCAGGTTCTGTGCAATTTAGGATTGCAGCAACTATTAGAAAAAAAAGCATTCTTTCCTTGGCATGGTACTGAAACCACAATGAGGTAGAAGAAAATCAACTTAGGAGGAAAAAAAATTCCTTCCCAATTATGGCCGTGAGAATAAATCCCTGGATTTTTTTTTTTTTTACTATTGCTTTCAGGAATGGAATCCAGGACTTGGTAAAATCGTTCATAGTTTAACTGTTCTTACTGTAAGATTTGCCTAAAAAGAAGCAATATCCAGCGTAATAACAAGCTCCAAATAAGCCGTATTGACTGGGCTAGTACAGAGTGTATTATGCTGAACGTTTACCTCCATATTTTGCAGTCATTTCTTGTGCTTCGGCAGTTCCAGCTCCTTAGCAGACTACAAACTATGACTTAGGCCTCAACTGCTGAGGCCAGTGATTGGCAGCAGTGGTCACGGGACCTCATGACTTTGTCTAGGGGGGGGGGGAAGAAAACAGCCAGTGCTATCCCTCTGCACATCGTGCATTTCTGTACTTAATAGTCATCACTGAAGTGCATTGGGTCACCACAACTATAGCAGAGTTTTGGCTACCTCTAGTAGATAATCAAGATTCACTGAGTTTCCAGAAAGGTTAAGGGGATGTGGGAGACTGAGCTCCCTGAATGTTTCACCTTTGGCAGACTGACTTGCCCTTGGTCGTCTTCTTTTGTCCCCCAGGTGCCGCCTCTTGGCCCAGCTAGTCTCCGAAATCAAACTTTTGGAGGCACAATGGAGACTCAAGCTGACATTTGGGCCCTGCTGAAATGCCTTCAGCTTTGCCTATGTGCAGCTCGGAGGGCCCTCTGTATGGAGGTAGGTGACACATGGATACAGTCTAAACAGGGGCAGACTGGGAACTTAAAGGGGTATATTCCAGTAAAGTAACTTAATTTTTAAAAAACGACATTAAGTCTGCGAGCTGTGACCCAACCAGAACCTGTACCTATAACCAGAGCTTCAATTTACCTTGCAATCCATTTGTCTAGCTCCTGTGCGACCCTGCAATACACTGAGTATCATGGCGCCTTATCTTCCCTCACATAACTACAATCCCCACAATCCCTAGCTTTCCTGCGGTGAGTGTTGTTGTTTACTGATTGGCTGCCTGATATAGAGTCTGGTCACGCCCCCTCTACTCAGTCATCACCAGCACACTAACACGCCCTTTGTTTCACAAGACATTTAGCTAGAGAATTGATAGCGACACACTGAGCATGCCCGACCTAACAAAGGCTCAGAACTACAGGGCGATGTCATGGGAATTTATGAGGGAAGAAAACTACTTTTATAACTACTGAACGGTAAATATGTGAAATTGACATTATTAGGTAATTATTGATGATGAATTAGTCTAAAACATAAGTTATATTTATGGTAACCGGAACACCCCTTTAAAGTGACCCTGGAAGAATACTGTAAGTGGCCCCATTTTGTAGGTCCAAATCAATGGAAGGCAGGGCCAGCAATACCATATTGGGGCACATTATACCACCCTAATAGAGCTAAGTACCACAGTCCCAGCAGCACCAAATACATCCCCAAAAACTTCCACTGTCCGGCTGTGAGGAGGGCCCAGGCGCTCCCTTGGGCATCGGCCCACCAGGTAAGGTCTATGGCAGTTCCGCCCCCGAGTCTAAATGATGCCTTTATGACCATGGTAGATCTCACATGATTGATGGAGATTTGCTGTGGTCATCGACCTCCCTGTGGTGAAGGTGCCCACTTTTTAACAAATACTGCAGGTTATGAAAACAGATTGTTCCGATTTATTCAGTAAAGTTCACACAGAAACCTAATAGCCCACGGAGATGTAAGAAAGTCTTTTGTAATATGATGAGCTTTGTTCTCCAGCTGTGCAGCAAGTTAAAGGGAGTCTGTCACCAAAGTTGGACATAATAGACCGCTGACATAGCTTTGTAGCATCACTTTAGATGAATGAAACGGTACCTTTGTTGTCTTCTTCAGAGCTTCACCTGCTTCAAAAACGGACTTTTATTGATATGTAAATGAGGGCTCGCAAGTGCCCAGGGCGGAGTTAAGTTCTTTGGAGCCAGGCTGCTCATCCTCTTTAGTTCTTATCCCGCCCCTGTCTCTGCCCGCCCTTCATTGCCTTTCTTCCTCCTCCTCTGGTAGCGAACTCCTGCGCCTGCGCTCAGCTTTGCCTCGGCGGGGCATGCGCACTGCGATGCCCACTGTGGGAACGGCATCAATGTAGCTACTGCGCATGTCCACCAGCTTACAGCTGGGTTTGCAGCGTCAGCCGGGGAATGCGCAGTAGCTACATTGATGCCGTTCCACAGTGGGCATCGCAGTGCGCATGCCCCGCCGAGGCAAAGCTGAGCGCAGGCGCAGGAGTTCGCAACCAGAGGAGGAGGAAGAAAGGCAATAGAAGGGCGGGCAGAGACAGGGGCGGGGATAAGAACTAAAGAGGATGAGCAGCCTGGGCTCCAAAGAACTTAACTCCGCCCTGGGCACTTGCGAGCCCTCATTTACATATCAATAAAAGTCCGTTTTTGAAGCAGGTGAAGCTCTGAAGAAGACAACAAAGGTACCGTTTCATTCATCTAAAGTGATGCTACAAAGCTATGTCAGCGGTCTATTATGTCCAACTTTGGTGACAGACTCCCTTTAAGTGAATGTCCTTTGTTGATTAAAGGTGTTCCCGAGAGAGAGAAAAAAACTGCCAGCTGAAAATGTAATAAAAAAGACAAACAAACAATGCTCATGTGTTAGGCTACTTTCACACTAGCGGCAGCCTTCTCCGGCGGGTGAACAGCCTGCCAGATCAGTGCTGCCGCTAGTGCACGCATGCCGCCGGAGGTCCCACTGACTATAATGGGGGCAGGCCGGAGTTCCGGCGGCAGCACGGCAAACATGCTTGAGGCGGCCAAATAAAACTATGACATGCCTAAAAGAGGTTGTCTGGTTTTAGGACACAGGACAGCACGTGATCCACCTGCAGATCATTACTTACCTGACAGATCCCACACCGCCACTCCAGTTCTCCCAGCCAGGATGCAGTGGTGATGTCAAACAATCCCTGGTCTCTTTGGGGGCACTGCTGTGGTCAGTGATTGGCTGCAGCAGTCACATGTTGTCGGCACAACTCAGCTGCAATCGTGTAAACAGATCCCGGTATGGAGAACTCACCTGCGGGCGTGTGATCTGTCAGATAAGTAATGATCTATTCTGTAATGCAGGCCGGTCGCATCTGTTTTCCAGTGTTTTTCTCCTGGAACCATACTAACCCTTTAAATTGACCTGCCAGCAGTAATGACTTACTTACACAATTGGCCTGTGACTGCTGCAGCCAATCACTGGCCTCAGAGATCATGTACAGCACTTGGTGGCATCACTGTTGCTTCCAAAGACGACATTGTGCTGGCTGATTAAAAAAAAAACAAAAAACACACGTCTGGGGACCCCTGGAGCCTTAGCTTTTTTTATTTTTTTATTATTATCTTTAATTTCACAACATTTTCTGCCCTCAGTTATTTATTTTTTGTTGAGGCGGCTCCTTTACGTTCAGGGTGTATCAGTTGCATCGAACGTCATGTGGAGCTCCATATACTCTGCATCCCTTCACGTGGTCAGGCTTCCTGCAGCCACCGCTATGGTGTGCTTTTTGTGTGCAGGAAGCTGTCGCTAGTGGTGGCTGCAGACAGTCAGCATTTTAGGATTTAACCCTTTATGGAGCTGTATAAGGGAAAACAGTAACTAAGAAGATTGCTTACGTAGATGAAAATCTAAATGTATAATGTCTGACGGTTCTCATTCATCCAGGTCCTGGTATATTAGTAGTAATAAGTCAGAGCTACTTGTATTTTTGCTCCGATTAGAATTTCTGACTGAGAAAGGCAGTCGGATGACTAGCAAAATGTCTTCAGGTGAAAATACAAGACCAGTGTGCTCTGACTTATTACTGCCGATATGTAAATCCAGAATGGGGCGAGAGTTACATTGACTTATCAGCAGGCAGCTGCCACAATCATTACATTATTTGCATTTTCTGCACATTGTATAATAAGAAACCTCATCTGTCTGTATCTAAAGTGTAGCACGGATCTTAGAGCATAAAGAAAGCGTGAGTTACAGTAATAGGTCACTTGGCAGGTACTAAACTTTCTTGTATGTAGTAAAAACTGCCCTCAAACTGCTCCAACTGGGCGAGAATCTCTCTATACAGAATGGTAAGAATAAAAAATTGTAATTCCAACACTGTGACATTGTGCTGCAGGACGTCCAGAGTATATTGTATGCTTGAGTCTTGTGAGAGGTTTCATCGCCTTTCTAGGTTTTTATGAAATTGCTGCTGTTCTATTGTGTTTACAAGGTAATTTGCAACCTATAAAAAGGGACCATATTAAGTTGCTGACATGTCAAGGCTGTATTACATACAGTCATCATGCAGGCGATTGTCAGGAGCGAATCGTTCAGTCCCAGCAATCGCCTGCTCGTTTGTGGAGGAGACCACAGCTATTACATGCAGCGATCTCCTCCACAGTATGGGGAGAACTGATCTCGAATGCCCTCGCTCTTCCCCACACTGACTAGTTGTTTTCCGGCAGCAGGCCACGATTAGACAGTACGATCTGCCGCCGGCAAATTATGTTTTTTAAAGATTCCGATTGACGAGCGTTCATCAGGTAATCGGCGGCAGTATTACACTGCCAGATCATTGCTAACCAGCGTTCATATGAACACCCGTGAGCAATGATCTAGCAGCCAATCTGGTAGTCTAATACACCCTTTACTCTCTGTAACTTAGAATTTTATCTCATCGCGCTCTTAACTAGATACAATTAATTTGTATTTTCTGATCTCTGTACATGTTGATTTTAAGATATTTTGTTACTGAATACTTGGTGTAAATAAAAAGTAATTGCAAATGTTAAAGAGTGTGGAATTTCTTTTTACCTTTTCTCATTTATTTCTGGCCGCGTATGAAGTACAAAGGATAGGATCAGATCTTTAAGAGGCATTCCGTTTTGGTCCATCACAATACCGGATCCATTATGCTTGGCCATAGACTCCAATTATGACGGATCGAAACGTAATGCCTCTTAAAGGCTTCCATTTTGCATTCAGTCAGAGTTCTGTTATAACAGAATCCACAACGGAATTCCTCCACTGCCCGAACGCCGAACCTGTAGTGTTCGCTCCTCCCCACTAAGGAGCCATTCTCTGGTAAAAATATTCAGTTGCAAAAATTTTATTATTACAAATATTAACATCTCTGAAGGGGTTACAGGTCAGGTCAATTAGATAATTTCTTTGCAAAACATCCATGCAAGGCATAAAGCCGTATTACATGTAGAGCGTAAAGATGATTGACAGGCAGCTTCTCTGTCCTGGCTGAAGCAGTTACCTGCTGTCTGTTATTAGAAGCACAGGTAATCGGAGGTAGTGATCTGTACTGTATGTAAACGTGAGTAACATCAGTGCATGTTTGGAGAGGAGACTAGTATTACCGTACACCTCTGTTTATATTATATAGGCTTTCTATTAGAGAACGTTCATCCGATTATAGTACATGACAATTGGAACCAGCACATGAGCTATAATTTGCAGGAAGTGGGGGCAAACTTTTGAGACATTTCCTGCAAGGCTTGGAGAAGTTTCTCTTCATCTCCAGTGGATGAGTGTGTACTTGCCAAGGGGAGATGCGTAGAAACAGGTTTCCGATCTAGAAGGAAAGTAAAATGATATATTAGCAACAGTCGTTCAGGCTTGCTGGTTCGTGTAGTTGGGGCTGTCTATCATGGGTATAGCAATAATGTCCTGTGACTGAAAACACGACAAATGCTGCAGATTTGCCATCATCATGTGGGAAACCACAAAAAAAATAAAAAAAATTTGTAGCAAATAGTAGCTTGCTTTGAGCTGCTGTGCGGATTTAAAATCGGCAGCATGTAAATCAGCGGCAGATCTCCCCCGCCTGCAGATTTCACTCTTTGCAATGAAACCCACAGCCATTTTCATGAAAAAAAAAAAAAAAGTAATACATACTTTTTGCTGCATTGTATTTATTTTGTCATGAAACTGCAGCAAAATCTTCAGCCGACTTTTTCAGTCACGTGTCGACATACCCTTAGGGACTTTTATACATTGCCCAGTTTCAGGTCCTAAGCAATGTATAAATGATAAAACAAGTCAATCAGCGCTCATTTAAAGGTGACCTGTCACCAAGAAAATGCTGTATCATCTGCCATCCGCATGTTATAGAGCAGGAGGAGCTGAGCAGATTGATATATAGTTTTATGAGAAAAGATCCGGGAAAACTGCATTTTATACATTTATATTCCTGCTCATTTTGGGCTGTGAAGTCCAGGAGGCGGTCCCATCAGTGACTGACTGCTATCTCTGATGTCAAGGAGGCGGTCCCATCAGTGATTGACAGCTATCTCTGACGTCAAGGAGGCGGCCCCATCAGTAACTGACAGCTATCTGATGTCAAGGAGGCGGTCCTTTCAGTGATTGACAGCCTTCCCTCCATGACTGTGTATACAGAGATGGCTGTCAATCACTGATAGGACCGCCTCCTTGACGTCAAAACCCAGAATGAGCAGGAGTATAAATGAATCTATCAATCTGCTCAGCTTCTCCTGCTCTATAACATGCTGCCTGCAGGTTTCATTGCATGTTCAGGGTGTCAGGTTCCTCGTTGTGCTGCACCACATTGTAAAGTGTAAGCCTAACACTATGTTAGTAGATACATGACTACTAGCACTTGCAGATGACCCAAAAGAGCAATTTGCCCGGATAGAAACACAAAACATTATATTCAGCAGAAATCGACTCTTTTCTGCTGAATACAAATATCCGAACATTTCCATTTCGTTCAGTGCCCACCATACAGCCATAATTCTCCATGCACCTTGGAAGAAGAGGCCACTTTCGTGCCTTGTTGCGGCAGGAGACACGGCCAGCCATACCACGGTGTCTGCTCCTTGTTCTTCTGTGCGTAATCTGTTCTTCATTTTCTCATAAAAGTCTGGCATTGATAACCTCACAGCTAATGGAGAAAGATATAGAGAAACATTCTCAATTACACAGCATTAATACAAGGGATATATTGGCCCAAATTTACCAATTCTGTCTAATATTTAGACACTGTACCAATTTCCTCTTTTTTGGTAAAATATAACTTTTATTAAGTATATTAAAAACATAAAGAAACCGGCAATAACCATTACACCTAGAGGCCCTGCTCTCTCTGCAACGGCCGTGCCCTCTGCACTTTGACAGGGCCAGGTGTGATCACATGTATACTGCGCGGCCCTGTCAATTAAAGTGCAGATCCTCTAAGTGTAACGGCAACGCCCCCGTTGCTTCTAGAGGCTCATTTGCATATGTGGAAAAATCTCAGCAATGCGGGCACATATGAACATGGGACCAACACAGATGTCTTCAGCTGCCAAACTCACATGTAACAGTGTCAGATGCCCTTGAAGAAGTCTCGTGCACATGTGGCATATACATAAACTGCAGTGTAAGGGTTCATGCACACGACCGTATTTTCTTTCTGCGGAACGTATGCAGAACCACTCACTTCAATGGGGCCGTAGAATATACGGAAGTTACTTTGTGTGCATTCAGTTTCCGTTTATCTGCATGGCCGTTCCTCAAAAAAGTAGTGCATGTCCTATTATTGTCCGCAAATCACGGTCCGAGGCCCCATTCAAGTCAACGGTTCCGCAAAAGATACGGAACACACACGGAATACATCCATATATGTCATCCGTATTTTGCGGATCCATACTGTAGAAATGCTATGCCCAGCACATATTGCTCATGTGTTTGGTGATTACTGTTTCAGTATACGATCTACAAAAAACAGATCAAATACGGAAACAATACGGATATGTTTTGTGCAATAACGGAACGGAAGAGGACTTAAATTAGAGGAAAAGAAACTCATACTGAACGGATCTGTGAAAAAACGGACCGCAAAACAGCAACAGTCGTGTGCATGAGCCCTAAAACTGACCTGTGGTGCCGATTGGAAAACTGCTGATATCACTTTATGCTGCAGTTCTCCTCAGCACATTTTACCTCTTGCAATGGAGAGGGTGAAGTCTGCTGGCTTTTCCGCACCAAAAACTAAAAAAAACACCTGAAGTACATGCGGTTTTTGTTGCACAATTTCCACTGGACGTACCCTTAGAGTCTATAGGAAATTCTCAAAGTCTAGATACACAGGGGGACATTTATTATAACCAGTGTTTTACACGCCCATTTTAAATCTGTCCCCTGCTGGCATAGAGGTGCTACAATTATTATGAGGGGCATCTGCGAAGTTCAGTGCACTGAAACGAAAATCTACGCCAGTAAGGGAGCTGGTCAAGCATTCCAGTCCAACCTATGCCAATTTCCTGCTGTAGATTATAATACATGTGCCAGGCGATCTATTGCTCTAGAACTCCAGGAAGTCCCATTTTGTTTGAGGAATTTTTTATGCAGTTTCTCCATGAGGATTGAAACATACTATATGTTACAGATAAACCAAAACTCTAGAAAGCATAAAAAACCTAGCCCTGCTCTATAACTGAAACACAGGACACAGAACTTTATAACACACAAGATTCCTCTTTTCCTCTTTACAATAAATAATTCTGGGCATAAAGATTTGCAAAATGTATACCTGGTGTGTCCGCCCAGCCTGGATGCATGACAGAAAAGTGGACCTTTGGGTGTTGTGCGGCCCACTGCTCGGTCAGGATGACTTGCTGTCTCTAAAGAAAAATATAAATACGTCCATGTAAGATATGATTTTGCCATGTGGGATTTCCTCATGGGCGAGAACGGATAGTTACGAATCGATTAGAAATGCTGCAAGACGTCCTGAAATATCCACAAATTGTTTTCCTAAAAATTGTTAGAATTTTAATTTGGAGTTTTTCCCAGTCTTTTCGGTCTGGCCATACAATGCGTACATGCTGCTGATTCTTTGCAGCAGGAATGTGTGTGGGAAATCCATTTACAGTACCAGAAAATCAGTTGAGATTTCAGAAGTGTCATCCACATGCTGAGGGAATGAACTCCATTGTTACATTCACTTCAAGTGAATAGGACGGGGCCCTCCCCCCCCTCTAAAACGGTCCAGTACTAATGATACCTGCCTCTAAAACCACCCACGAGCTGGTGACATCACCCGGCTCCCTGCTGGGCGGAAGTCTCTGCCTAGCATATTGATCTGAAGCCTGGTAAGTCACTGGCTCAAGTGGGCTGTGTATAGTGCGGTCCTGGGTGGTTTTCGAGGCAGGTATCATTAGTACTGGACCGTTTAGGGGCAGGTATCACTAGTACAGACCTTGCCCTGTGCCATGCAGCGCAAGGCAAGCACCAGAGCAAGAAAATGCTCCACTCATACATGGTAAAGGAGTGAAGGGGAGCTTATATCAGGGTTCAGCCCTCAACCCGGACAACCCCTTTAAATAAAAGGGAGTGCAACTTAAAGTTGACAACTTAGAGCAAAACCGAAGCAAAGTTTGGTGCAAAGTAAGCCAACCACTAAGTAATGTAAAGTTAGACAAAAAAAGTGTCTGAGTTCTAGAAAATACACCATACTTCTAGGGCATGAGCCACTGTGAGAAATCTGGTGCATGTTTAGGCCTTATTCACACATCAGTGTTTTGGTCAGTGATTTCCATCAGGGGTGAAGGCTACACAGAGATAAGGTATAAGGGAAAGATCTGCGCCTCTTCTGTGTTTAGGCCAGTGATGGGCAAACTGCGGCTCTCCAGCTGTTGCAAAACTACAACTCCCACCATGCCCTGCAGTAGGCTGATAGCTGTAGACCAGGGATGCTCAACCTGCGGCCCTCCAGCTGTTCTAAAACTACAACTCCCACCATGCCTTGCTGTAGGCTGATAGTTGTAAGCTGTTCGATGATGCTGGGAGTTGTAGTTTTGCAACAGCTGGAGGGCAGCAGGTTGAGCATGCCTGCTGTAGACAGTCTTTGCATGCTAGGAGTTGTAGTTCTGCGACAGCTGGAGAGCCGCACTTTGCCCATCACTGGTTTAGGCACTCAATCACTGGTGGAAATCACTGACCGAACACTGGGTGAGATTTATCAAACTGGTGTAACATTGTAACCACACCCTTTAGAGTCATCACTCCAGATCTACAAAAAAATAAAAAATAATTCTTTGAAATCATAAATACAAATACACACGTTTTCTATTGTCATTTCTAAGCCATGCGCAGCCACGAGCACTGACCTTGTTTTGTGCATAGACCATTGTTCCATCGAATGTGCCCTTCTCAAACTGCAGATCTGAGACGTCCAGCTTCTGAACCAGCATACCGCCTGATGAGACCGTTACCTGTAACAAGCAGTGACAATCGTCACTCACCAGGCTTCCATGCTCAGGGCCATAATCATGCAGCACTAGGCATGCTGGGCACTGTGGGCAGCATTCACTGCACACTGGTTTACAATTAAGGCAGGACAGCTCGGTCATGACGTAGCTGAGTACTGCGTCGTATTGTGGGCCGCAAAAAACCACACTGTTTAGTCCGTCTGCAATGTTAATGGCCACGAGGTATTGAAGGTGCCGCATGACCATTAGCAATGAAGACTAGAGTTGAGCGAACTTGTGTTTTAAGTTCTGTGTCCAAAGTTCGGGTTCGGGTTATAGAAGAATCCCGTTATGGATTCCAAATTCCGGATTCTTCGATAACCCGAACCTGAACTTTGGACGCAGAACTTAAAACACAAGTTCGCTCAACACTAAGGCAGACCAACTAAACAGCGCAGTCTTTATTAGTTAACGAGCCAGCTGCAGTCCATATGTCTGTGCGATACTAAACCACGACATGATTGTACAGGGTGGTCGTAGCCTAAAGGTAGGTTTACACACAGGATTTTGGCCTGTATACGGTCTGGAAGACCAACCAGCAAAAACCCTCAGCCGTATGAACTGCGACGAGGCCTCGCATTGAAAACAATGGGAGTCGGTCGGTTTCGGAGCAGATTCGGCCCGATTTTCAGCACCAAACCTGCACCCAAAATACTCCTGAACATACCCGAACTGTTCTGGGAGATTTTAGAAACAAGTATATTATTTAAGATCCACACAATCCCTCTGTAATAAAACACCATTTAACTAAATCAATAATAGTTTGATTTCTCCTGCCAAAAATATACAGTGAGAAAACAGAGAAACGGCAGAACACATCTTATAATAGAAAAAAAGAATAACCAATGCAGTCAGTACTGTAGCGTCCTCTCCGCCCCAATTACCTCTTCCAAAGCACCTTCTCGAAGCTTTAAACAAGAGGAGATGTTAGAAAATAGGGATGTCCAACCTGCCGCCCTCCAGCTGTTGCAAAACTACAACTCCCAGCATATCCTGATAACCATAGGCTGCTTGGGCATGATGGAAGTCGTAGTTTTGCAACAGCTGCAGAGAAGTGTGGTGGAAGGGGCAGGACATTATTTAGGTTCAAAGAATATCAAATAAGTCCCTGCCCTTCAGGCCTTGCATAATAAGTCAATTGTTCAAGCAGGCTCTGTCATCTGTCTCCATCAGTCCCACAAGCTTTGGACTCAGGAGCCTCATTCTAGAGATTCTTTGGTTATGTGATAGATACTCTTACTGGGACATCTCTTTATATACAAGCACAGGGACTTACTACTCTGGCATCATCTTCCTTCTCCAGGGCAGGAAGCAGAGCTTTTGTTAGAACATATGTACCTGTAGTGAATGAAGAAAAAAGACAGTATAGAAGTCACATAGAGGTTAACAGCCCTAAAGAGCACCCGTCAGCAGGATCACCCCTATTAAACCCGGTATACTGACGGAGTTGATCCTGTAAAGTGTGCATATGTAGTTTCTGATCATTTTAGTTCCATTTTGTTGTCTGTTCATTTAAATTTTATGACCTGTGAATAGATGTGCAAGGGAGTAGGGCTGAAACATTGACTCGATTGAATCGAGTAACTCGACACATAAAAATCCTCGATGCTAATTTTTTTGCATCGAGGATTCGTTTGTGTCATGTGACCACGGAGCGGGAACGAAGCGCTTGCTAATACTCACGGTCCGTGGTCACCCACCGGCCTGCACCGTACTGTCCTCCTGACACCTTATCAGGACATAATGCACGTAAGTGCGCGCTATGACCTGACGCTGTGTGACGTCAGGACGACAGTGAAGCGCGCGTAGAAGGAGATGGTCGAGCTGTGGAGTGGCGCCCCTACAGGGGAGGTGATGCATGTACCTTCATTCTGGATGGAGTTAGGACTCCATGTGAAGTGCCGATATAATTGTGCATTATGCTCTTTATCCTTTGTACATAGATATGTGCAATAGAAGGACATTACAGCGCTATATGTATACACTACTTATTATATTTAACAAACTCATATTGTAGACCTTCCTTTGAAGTGTAGCTGTAGTTCAGTTAAGAGTCTCTCTTATCAGCAAAACATCCTGCTGCTTATAATACCCGTCTTGTGAAAATCACTTTGCACGTTCCTGAGGAAAACCCTTAGGCCTCTTTCACACGGGCGTCATGTTTGACGCCTGGATTGAACGCAGTTGCGTTGCGGGAATATGCGCGATTTTTCCGCGCGTGTGCAAACTTTTGTAATGCGTTTTGCACGCGAGTTGGGAAAAAAAAAAAAAAAAAAATTAAAAAAAAAAAAAAAAAACGCCATGTTTGGTACCCAGACCCGAACTTCATCACTGAAGTCCGGTTTCGGCTATTCTGGAGATTTTATTATTTTCCCTTATAACATGGTTATAAGGGGAAATAATAGCATTCTTAATAAAGAATGCTTTGTATAATATTGATTAAGGGGTAAAAATAAAAAACTTACCTTAGCCACTTGATCGCGTAGTTGCGATCTGTCTTCTCTTTTCCAGCATCAGCTAAGATCTAAAGGACCTGTGATGACGTCACATCACATGATTCGAGACGTCATCACAGGTCCTTTAGCTGGTAGCTAAAGCTTGAAGAGAGAAGACAGATCGCAACTACGCGATCAAGTGGCTAAGGTAAGTTAAGTTTTTTTTTATTTTTAACCCCTTAATCAACATTATACAAAGCATTCTTTAAGAATGCTATTTTCCCTTATAACCATGTTATAAGGGAAAATAATGAAGATCGGGTCCCGTCGCTTAGCAACCATGTGGGAAAATCGCACCGCATCCACACTTGCTTGCGATTTTCCCGCAGTCCCATTCACTTCTATGGGGCCTGCGTTGCGTGAAAAAAAACAAAATATAGAGCATGCTGCGATTTTCACGCAACGCAGAAGTGATGCATGACAATCACCGCTCATGTGCACAGCCCCATAGAAATGAATGGGTCCGGATTCAGTGCGGGTGCAATGCGTCCTCCTCACGCATTGCACCCGCGCGGAAAACTCGCCCGTGTGAAAGGGGCCTTATGCTTTACACAAATGAGAGCTTCAGTGTAACAAGGCGTGGGGCAAGAAAAACAAAGAAATGCAAACTTTTGCTCACTAGTGTATACAGTGCCTTACGAAAAAAGTCAAGGGGGGTGAATACTTATGTATTTTGGTGCCTCACAACCTGGATTTAACATGGATTGTTCGAGTATTTGCATCATTTAATTTACAGAACATGCCCACAACTTTGAAGATGTTTTTTTTTTTTTTTTTATTGTGAAGCAAACAAATAGGACAAAATAACAGAAAATGTCAATGTGCATAACTACTCACCCCCCCCCCAAAGTCAATACTTTGGAGAGCCACCTTTTGTGGCAATCACAGCTCCAAGTCGCTTTGGATAAATCTTACCACTGGGATTTTTGCCCATTTCTCCTCGCAAAACTGCTTCCAGCTACTTCAAGTTGGATGGTTTGCGCTTGTGAACAGCGATCTTTAAGTCTGACCACAGATTTTCTATTGGATTGAGATCTGGGCTGTGACTCGGCCTTTCCAACACATTTACATGTTTCCCCTAAAACCACTAAAGTGTTGCTTTAGCCGTGTTTGGGGTCATTGTCCTGCTGGAAGGTGAACCTCCGTCCTTCCCTTAAAATAAATGACGCACAGAGTGGTACAGATTTTGCTCAAGAATATCCCTGTATTTAGCACCATCCATTATTCCCTCAACTCTGACCAGTTTCCCAGTCCCATCCCCCCATGATGCTGGGTGATTTGATGTGTTGGGTTCGCGCCAGACATAGCGTTTTCTTTGATGGCCGAAAGTTCACTTTTAGTCTCATCAGACCAGAGCACCTTCCTCCATACATTTTGGGAGTCTCCCACAGGCCTTTTCGTAAACTCACAAGGTGCCTTTTTGTGTTTGCTGAAAGCAATGGCTTTCTTCTGGCCACTGCCATAAAGCCCAACTCTATGGAGCGTACAGCTTATTGTCGTCCTATGTACAGATACTCCAGTCTCTGCTGTGGAACTCTGCAGCTCCTCCAGGGTTACTTTAGGTCTCTGTGCTACCTCTCTGATTAATGCCCTCCTTGCCCGGTCCATGAGTTTTGGTGGGCGGCTGTCTCTGTTGTGCCGTGTTCTTTCCGTTTGGTTATGATAGATTTGAGGGTGCTCCTGGGGATCATCAGAGATTTGGATATTTTTGGATAACCTAACCCTGACCTGTACTTCTCAACAACATTGTCCCTTACTTGTTTGGAGAGTTCCTTGGTCTTCATGGCAGTGTTTGGTTAGTGATGCCTCTTGCTTAGGTGTTGCAGCCTCTGGGGCCTTTCAGTATATATGTAATGACAGATCATGTGACACTTAGATTGCAGACAGGTGACATCATTTCACTAAGGCTTAATTCACACGTCTGCACCGGTTCCACAAATTTGCGGAACGGGTGTGGACCCATTCATTTTGAATGGGGACGTGATGGATGTGGAGAGCACACACTGTGCTCTCCGCATTTGCGGAGCACGCCGCCGATCTTCCGGACGGCGGCTCCGCAAAAATATAGAGCATGTCCTATTCTTGCCCGCAATTGCGGACAAGTATAGGCATCTCTATAGGGCTGGTGGCAAGGTGTTTTGCGGATCCGCAAAACAATACAGACGTGTGAATAAGGCCTAATTATGTGACTTCTGAAGGTAATTGGTTGCAACAGAGCTTTTTATGGTCTTCCTAACAAACGGGGTGAATACATACGCACATGCCAATTTTCTGTTTTCTATTTCTAAACTTTAGTTTTATTTATATATTTTTCTCATTTCACTTCACCAACTTAGACTATTGTGTTCTGATCCATCACATAAAATTCAGATTAACAAAACATTGAACTTAAGGCTGTAATGTAACAAAACACGAAAAAGTCACGGGGGGGGGGGGGGGGGGTTGGGTGTGTGAATACTTTTGCAAGGCACTGTATACAGTACACCCCGAAATTCATGATGTAAGTTTACTTTGCCTTTATAACCCACAAATTTATTCTTGAGAGAAAAAATAAATAAAAATTCCATAATTAAATATGTAACAAGAAGAACTAACTGGATTTTAAGATAACCACCAAATGAATAGACTCAGCAGACGAGAAGCCCCCAAGAGAGCGGCCGGGTGCATTAGTCGATTAACACTCTTTGTCTTCCTGTTCACTAGATTGCTCAAAATGTCACTGTGTGGCAAGAAGCCAGTAATGCACTAAACCACAGCATTATATTACTCGTCTTGTGACTGAGTAACCCCTCACAGAGCGATATTACTTCTTGTGGTCAAAGTGCATGTGTATAATGGAGCCCTGTTCATGGTGGAGCCAGGACGAATCCTGCACAAAGATTTCCTTTCAGCTACCGTTAATGACCAAAGGCAGCGTATAATCGGAGGGAAAGAGAAATACAATACTGTATGGTAGGCGATAAATATATGATCGCTGGGGTCCGCTTTTTGTGACAATAATGAAAATGGAGGGTCTCCAAGACCCGCGTGTGAATGGATCGGTGGTGCGCATACATGACCACTGCTCCATTTACTTTTGAGGGACCCCCAGAGACGGCGAAGCGCTTTACTCTGCAGTCTCATAGATTCACCCCAATTGGTGACATGGACTCCTAATGGGGAAGCAGTTTTACGGTGTACCCCTTATTTAAAACAGGACTGAGTAAAATAAAGCTTCGGCCACAACTTTGGGAATGAGGCAGCAGTGTGTACAGGAGCATACTAGCTGTTTAAAACAGTGGTGGGACACTGGCAGCCCACTGGTGCTTACCGTTCACCCCCATGGCTCATCCATTTCTGCAGGGCATACAGGCACTGCTCTATGCAAGTCGTACACTACTCTGTAGGACAGCCAGCAGTACTCGCGTAGGGAGCTGGAGCGTGTATATAGATGTGTAACATTGGAGATTTCTTCCCACTGTGGTAGAATGGATGTTATATCTCCTGCCTTCACATCGATGACCAAGTTACTAGTTAGGCTACTTTCACACTAGCGTTTTTTGCGGATCCGTCATGGATCTGCAAAAACGCTTCCGTTACAATAATACAACCACATGCATCCGTCATGAACCGATCCGGTTGTATTATGTCTTATATAGCCATGACAGATCCGTCCTAAACACCATTGAAAGTCAATGGTGGACGGATCAGTTTTCTGTTGTATCAAAGAAAATGGATCCGTCCATCTTGCTCTGCAACACTCTACTTGCAGCGTTATTCTGTCCACGATGGGACCACAACCAAACGGAACGGGATGCATTCTGGTGCATTCTGTTTCGTTCAATTTTGTCCCAATTGACAATGAATGGAGACAAAACAAGCGTTTTTATCCGTTATTAAGATCCTATGACGGATCTCAATAGCGGAATTGAAAACACTAGAGTGAAAGTAGCCCAAGACGCCTGCTGCACGGACAATTTCTATATAAGGTCTCAAGCACACAACAGTTTTTTTTTCATCCGATCTGCATTTTTTACAGATCGGATGCGGACCCATTCATCTTAATCGGGCTGCAAAAAAGGCGGACAGCACAAAAATGATAAAATGTCCTATTCTTGTCTTTTTTGCAGACAAGAATAGGCAATATGACAATGGGGCCCGCTGAAAATTGTGGGATGCACGCAGTCAGCATCAGCATTTTGCAGATCCACAAAATACATATGGTTGTGTGCAGGAGGCCTAAGGCCGCTTTCACAGGAGTGAGTTCAACACATTAAACTCGCGGCGTGTGTCTGCGGCAGCTCCCGTCCTGACCTCCCAGCACTGCCAGAGTCGCATAGCATTATATCGATTTATGATGTATGTAACTGTTAGAGGTCTGGAATGTTTTGGATAACATAATGCTGTCAGTGTTATACAATATGTTCCAGAACGTTAAGGCTTACATAGCATCATAACTCAACATAATGCTATGCGACTCCCGTCAGTACTGGGAGGTCAGGACGGGAGCTGCCACAGACACACGCTATGAGTTCAATGCGTTGAAATCACTTGTGTGAAAGCGGCCTAAGGGTCAGAAAGAGAAAATGTACTGTATACAAGGAGCCAGCAGCTGCTTTCTTTACACGTCTGTTTTGAAACCTGTTTCTCCTGATACCAGGCTACAATTTAGCTGTAGTACTGTAGGGGATGCGAATATAAAAGGATCTTAAACTATAAAAAATATATATATATTTTATTTTACCTAAGACATTAGTGGCAAAGTTCTTCTCTATTCCATCTCCTGTTAGTTCCCGACTGTTCACCATACAGCCAGCATTATTAACCTAGAAATACAGGACAATATAACATTTGGGCCCCACTTCCAACCCCATATGCAGGAGTCATGTTCTAGTTGTAGGTAGAATGAGAAAAAATAAAGAAATAAAAGTCTAGACTATGGAGAAATTACCAATACGTGCAGTGGGTTTTCAGCCTTAAACTTCTCAGCAAACTCCCAGATTTCCTTCGGGTTAGACATGTCCAGCAGGTGCACCGATATGTTCTGTAACAATGGGGGAAAAGAAGCAGAAAGCGTACGGCTGTGATTTACATGAGACCTAAATGCACCAAATATAAGAGCAAAGCAAAATCCGAGGCTCCAGCTCTGCTGACGGCTCTCCCTGCAAAGGGATTTCCACCATGGAAAGACTGTGAAATGTTTGCAGAGTTGAGCTGTGCCGTCACCGATCTGATACTGAGACTATCAATATCTAAGTCATGGAAAACCCCTTTAAAGAGGACATGTCACCTCTGAACATTACCCATGTAATGACAATTCTGGATCATCTTTTATATTTGTATGTTGTCCCAGTCCTCCATTATTCATGCTAAGAGTTTATGAATACAGGTCAGTTGGAGGTGTGACCCTCCCTGCACAATCTAACATGGTCCAATCAGTACAGACAGTGGCAGATTGTGCAGTGACACCCCCCCCCCCCAACTGGAAACGTCAAGCAGGAATAATAGAGGAATGGCAGAGCTTCCAGATATAAGAATATATGATCCACTGTTATTACAGTATTTTCCGGCGTATAAGACGACCCCCTACTTTTCCTGTTAAATTATGGGGTTTGGGCTATATTCGCCGTATAAGACTACCCCTCTTCCAACGCACACCAAAAAAAAATTAATCGACGATCTAAGCATGAGAAAACCACTGAGAGCAGGTAGAGGGGGCTGCTTCAGGAGCGACTGGCCGGGATGCAGTGCACGGTGGCTCAGCTAGAGGGCGCTTGTCTCCATCCGGCTTGGAAGTAAAGAGGACCTTTCACTGGTCCAACAATTGTTAGATAATGATTAGAGTTGAGCGAACTTGTGTTTTAAGTTCAGCTACCACGGACCATAATGGAATTTGGAATCCATAAGGGGATTCTTCAATGAACCCGAACCTTGGACAACACGAAGAACCTGGGGTGACGTCACCGTCATGTGATCAGTGCAGGGGGCGTGGCTCAGTACTGGATTAGATAAGAGGTGGTAGCCTACGACCTCTTATCTAATCCAGTACTGAGCCACGCCCCCTGCACTGATCACATGACGGTGACGTCACCCCAGGTCCTTCACCCCATGTTCCAAATGCCGTTATGGTCCGTGGTAGCTGAATCCATATCGGGATTCTTCGATAACCCGAACCCGAACTTTGGACGCCGAACTTAAAACACAAGTCCGCTCAACTCTAATAATGATATATACCGTATGTGTAGAGCGGCGCCCAGAGATAATAGTAAGTGCAGGGAGATCCCTGAGCGCCGCTCTACACATACATACAGGGCTGGTGCAAGGATTTTTGCCACCCTAGGCAAAAGCTAATTTTGCCGCCCCCGTTGACCCCGCCCTTTGACCCGCCCCTTTTTTGGTCGCCCACCTATTTAACGATTGTTCATCATTCCCCCCATGTCAGCCATTATGCCCTCATGTCAGACCCCCCATCCATCATGCCCCCCATGTCAGCCGTCAGCCCCCCATCCATCATACCCCCCATGTCAGCCCCCGATCCATCATAACCCCCATGTCAGCTGTCAGTCCCCATCCATCATGTCCCCCATGTCAGCCCCCATCCATCATAACCCCCATGTCGGCCGTCAGCCCCCCATGTCAGCCATCAGCCCCCATCCATCATGGCCCCCATGTCAGCCCCACATCCATCATGTTCTCTAATAAGGGACAATGTTAGAGTCTGTAACATCAGGGGGGGGTGACATGATGAGGGACAATGTTGGAGTCTGTGCCAAGGGGGGGGGGGTGGGGGGGGGTGGGGCATGATGTCAAACCCCCCATAGCACCGACTTCATCATTGTCCCTCATGTCACCCCACCCCCAATGGGTGGCACATTTCTTTTCTTCCCCTTCAAGGGAATCATGAGGCGCACTCAGCAGCGCCTCTGGGCTGAGATCAGTGCGGTACCTACTTGCCTTGAAGTTGTCCACAGTGTCTGCTGAGGCAGGCAGCTTTTACAGGCCACAGCAGCCCCCAAGCTCCACCTTGTATCCCTCTAGTCAGTCCAGACAGCTGCTGCTGCTGTCCGCCGCGGCACCTCTGCCTGTCACACCTCCTTGCGCCTGAGCCGCAACCACCGCTCAGGGAGGGCCGCACACCACACAGCACACAAGTAGGCTGGCTGGGGCTGGCACCCAGCAGCGCTCCGGCCGCTGAAGAAAACAGGTCTGGCTGTGCGGCGGGGATTAAATAAACATATTGCGGGTGCGGCCAGTAAGTAAGTCACTTAGAGTGCGCAGGAGGAGGAGGAGAGCAGAGGTGCGGGCCGGCGCCCCCAGCAAGAGGGCGCCCTATGCGGCTGCGTATCCTGCTTATGGGTGGCGCCGGCCCTGCATACATATCATCCTCTAACAATCGTTGGACCAGAAAATACTTGGGGAATGTATGCATTTAATAAAGCAGACATGTCAGGAGAGGGGACAGGCTATCTTTAAAAGAACGGTCACTAAAATTTTCATCCAAACACAGCAGTGTCATGGTACAGTGCATATTATGTATATGGTATTTGTGACACATATGACATCCTTACCGGATTCCCACTACTTGCAATGATCTCCTTTTGTGCTTCTTCTGCTCTCTCTTTATTTCTGCACACCAGATGAATAGTGCCGCCTACAAAAGTGCAGACATAAGAACGTACAGCGTTATATGAAAAAGCAGCATAGTGCCGCATCCGCTAAAGAGCCACAATATGACGTGTTCAGGGTTCCAGTAGTCTGCCAGACACTGCCCCCGCTAAGACTGTGTTCACACCAGCTCTTATTTCCACTGCGCTGCTCCATTAAAATGGTTATCTGGGATTTTGATACTGAGGACCTATCCTGTAGATGCCAAGCACAGCCGTTATACAATGTACGGCGCCAGAGGTCGCACTACATTTATTCCAGAAGAGTAAAAATACTCTTCTGACCATTTTTGGAGAGTATTTTTACCCGAGGAGAAGTACGAAATTTGCAGTAATTCAGATACATGATACGTAGGCCTACACTCGCTCACATCTGCGGTTGGAGCCTCTGTTGCAGATTCTGTCAAAAAGGCCGGACAAAAAAAAAAAAGCCTTATATGAAGGACATTACTGTCTGGTAAGAAGACAGGCTCATGGATGGAAACTGAACGGACTCCATCATAGTCGGCGGAGGCAGTTCAGCTTCTTCCCTGCCAGCTAGGCTGGGTTCACGTCACACTTTATTCTTATACATTTAGGCCTTATTCACAAGTCCGCAAAATGGATCCGCATCCAATCTGCAATTTTGCGGAAGGGTTGCAGACCCATTCATTTCATAGGGGCAGGAATGGATGTGGACAGCACACTATGTGATGTCCGCATCCGTGTTTCCGCAAAAAAATAGAACATGTCCTATTCTTGTCCGCAATTGCGGACAAGAAAAGGCATTCTTTCTATAGTGCCAGCAATGTGCGGTCCGCAAAATGCAGAATGCACATTGCAGCCGTCCGTGTTTTGCGGATCCATGTTTCCGTAAAACACACTACGGACGTGTGAATAAGGCCTTAGGGCCAGATTTATCATTAGCTAAAGTCACTTTAAGGCCTCATGCACACGAACGTATTTTCTTTCCATGTCCGTTCCGTTTTTTTTGCGGACCATATGTGGAACTATTCATTTAAATGGGTCCGCAAAAAAAACGGATGGTACTCCGTGTGCATTCCGTTTCCGTGGGTCCGTTTTTCCGTTCCGCAAAAAAATAGAGCATGTCCTATTTTTTCTAGTTTAAAAAAAAAAAACAACACGGATGCCATACGGGACGTCATCCGTTTTTTTTGCGGATCCGCAATTTGCGGACCGCAAAACACATACGGTCGTGTGCATGAGGCCTAATGGAGTGAAAAAGTCAAAAAAACAAAACAAAAACGAGCAATCAGTAAGATTGTGCATTTGTTTGCGACTTTTTCAAGCTCTGCACTAAGCTCTCCAGTTTTGTGAAAGTGGGCGTGTTGTCTTATGTAAATTAATCTCTAGACATATTTACTATGGCAACCATTTAAAAAGTCGCAAAAAAAAAAAAAAAAAAAAAAAAAAAGCGCCATGTCACTACTGGGGGGACCATGCTTATCTTATGCGACTTTTTAATAGTACATGCGACTTTTTTGTAAAGACGTGCAACTTCTGTAAAGCCGCTTACTGAAGGATAAACTGCTGCCATCAAACCACATTTATCACAGTATTAAAGGACCATTAATAAATCTGACTGAGCCAAAAGTGACTTTGGGCAGATGTAAAAGTGGAGTAAGATGGAAGTGTAATGATAAATCTGGCCCTTAGTGTACACACAAAAAAAAACGTACACACATTGAGGAACAGAAGTATTTGTACACCCTGCGATTTTGCAAGTTTGCCCACTAAGAGGAGTCTGGAGGGGTCCGAAATTCACATTCTAGGTGCATTCCCACTCTGAGAGGTGGAATAAAAAATAAAAATAATAAAAAAAAAAATAAAATATGGAAAAACACATTGTATGATTTTTAAAGAATTTATTTGTCTTGGACCTCATGCACACAACCGTATGTGTTTTGCGATCGGCAAACCGCAGATCCGAAAAAACACAGAAGCTGCTCTGCGTAAATTATGGAACGCGGCCCATTGTAGAAATGCCTATTCTTGTCCGCAAAACGGACAAGAATAGGACTAGCTCTATTTTTTTGCGGAGCCACGGAACGGAGCAACGGATGCAGACAGCACACAGAGTGCTGTCTGCATCTTTTGCGGCCCCATTGAAGTGAATGGGTCCGCACCCGAGCCGCAAAATATGCGGCTCGGACGCGGACCAAAACAACGGTTGTGTGCATGAGGCCTTGCACTGCTGCAGATAAGTATTTGAACACCTGGCAATAAGCAAGAACCCCGCTCTCAAAGACCTGTAAGGCCTAATTCACACATCCGAAATCTACGTCCGCACCCGTTCCGCAAATAGACCCATTCATTTTGAATGGGGACGTGATGGATGCGGAGAGCACACACTGATAATTCAGCGGCGTATAGTGAAATACAGCAGGACGCTGCTGAATTATCACAGGAGTGGGATGCCGCTGAATTATCACAGGAGCGGGACGCCGCTAGATACAGCTTATGCGATTTTAGTCGGCATATACAAAACATAAGAGGGACTTTGTTTAGAGACTGAATGGGAAAGAATTCAAGTTTATCACCGCTGATGATCCTTCAATCCGGCATTTGAACCATATAAGGGACAGTATTATTTGTGAGCTGCCTCTATAGTTCAGAACATAATTTGCCTGTGGGTCAACGCTTCCCCCGCAGTGGATACGTGATCGATGCACATGAACTGGCACAATTTGATTGTTTTCTGTTTTCTTCCGTCTCTCAGAGTGGGAATGCACCTACAATGTGAATTTCAGACCCTCCATGATTTCTAAATGGGAGAACTTGCAAAACCTGCAGGGTGTTCAAATACTTCTGTTCCTCACTGTATGTTACCAGACGCCTCAGACAGACACCGTACTGTGGCATCCGTCACCATAGTTCCATTGTAAAAAAAAAAAAAAATTGGACTTAGCAGGATGGAAAAGCTTGGTACACTATGCTTTCCCATCCTGCAGAGGTCTGCAAAAAAAAAAGTATACTTTCTTTTTGTTTGTTTTTACAATGGATCTCCACGGTGCTGGATGCCACAGTATCGCGTGTGTTGAACATATGACAAAAAACCACTTCCGTTCTTTTCATTGTTCTGAGCAGAACAGCAGAAATAAATAGCGCTGGTGTGAACGGGGCCTAAGAGGTGGGAATGCAGGGGAACCATTACTGGTCTAACATCAGGCAATTATAGGCAAGTGAGAAAGATCTTCTTTGTACTTTACCACTTGGCTATAACATCCTGCTGTGCACACACTGCGCTACATACATGAAAGTGATGTATGTGGCGCAGTGTGCGATGTATGTGGCGCAGTGTGCGATGTATACATGCGTATAATGTATGTGGCGCAGTGTGTGATGTAAACATGTGTGTGATGTATGCATGTGTGTAATGTATGTGGTGCAGTATGTGATGTATGTGGCGCAGTGTGTGATGTATACATGCTCGTGATGTATGTGGCGCAGTGTGTGATGTATACATGTGTGTAATGTATGTAGTGCAGTGTGTGATGATCAACACTGCACTACATACATTACACCCTGCGCTGTCAACTTTTTCTGCAGGTCCATCTTGATGTCTGGGCTGTAGGCTTCAGCTCCTCCGCCGCCATGCTTCTCGGGGTCCTTGCGCAGCGCGCCCGGCACTCCTTGCTTCAGCCACCCCCTGTTCGGAGCTTTGCTATTTGTTATTGCAGGCACAGGCAGCATCGCTGCGCTGCCTGTGCCGTTCACAAAGCGGCCTGCGCTGACTTTTTCCAGGGAGTAAAATGGCCTGAACAAGCATCTATGACTCCTGTACAGGCGTTATTGCAACCTCTGTACGTCGCTGTGCTCGGTAAGCACAGAGAAGGCCGCGGTGCTCACAGGAACACTGCCTTCTCACACAGCTGATTGGCGGGGGCCTGGGTGTCAGGCACCATCGGTCAGATACTGATGACTTAGGCCTTATTCACACGTCTGTTGTGTTTATGGATCCGCAAATTGTGGATCCATAAACACACCCGGCCGGCAGCCCCATAGAAATGTCTATTTTTCTCCGCAATTGCGGACAAGAATAGGACATGCTCTACTTTTTTGCGGAGCTGCGGTCGTAAGATCAGCGGCGCACTTCGCAAAAACTGATGCGGAGAGCACAGTGTGTGCTCTCCGCATCGTTCCGTGCCCCATTCACAGTCAATGGGTCCGCATGTATTCCGCAGAATTGCGGAATACATGCGGACGACATTGTGGACGTGTGAATAGGGCCTTATCCAGAGGACAGCTAATCAGTATTAAAATCCTAGAAAACCCCTTTAAAGCTGCAGGACAATGAAAATGATGGAAATGTATGGGAGCTGACAGACCCCTATTGACTATGATGGGATCCGCCAAGTTTCCATTTAAAAACCTGGCATTATACCAGCCAATATAGCACAGCGTGCTTTGCTGTATCGTTCTGTAATTTTTACGTAATCTGCAGCGGAGGCTTTGTTAGATGAATGAAGCCTAACTTCCTTCATTACCATTTGGCGGATTTTTAAAATATTAAGCCCCGGTTGGCAGTAGGTACACCTTTGCTGCCATTTCTTTTCTTCAAATATATCTAAAATAAAAAAAATAAAAAATCAGCCGCTTCACACACATCTTCATGGGTGAAACGCGGACTGATTTTTTCACGTACTTGAACCAGACACGGAAATGTGAAAAAGGCCCCAATGCACCTCCACAGACCATGAACAAACCACGTCTGGTCTGCATCTACATCTGTCCACGGCTTCTTCCTTAGGTTACTTTCACACTCGCGTTTGCTGCGGATCCGTCATGAATCTGCACAAACGCATCAGTTCCGATAATACAACCGCATGCATCCGTTCAGAACGGATTCGTTTGTATTATCTTTAACATAGCCAAGACGGATCAGTCTTGAACACCACTGAAAGTCAATGGGGGACGGATCCGTTTTCTATTGTGCCAGTGAAAACAGATCCGTTCCCACTGACTTACATTGTGTGTCAGCGGATCCGTTTGGCTGCAGGCAGCGTTTTGGTGTCCGCCTCCAGAGCAGAATGGTGACTGAACGGAGGCAAACTGATGCATTGTGAGCGAATCCTTTTCCATTCAGAATGCATTACGGCTTCTGAGAGCCCTGAACGGATCCAACAAACGGAAAGCCAAAACGCGAGTGTGAAAGTAGCCTTACATGCATATGGTGGGTTACGTGACATATCTTAGCGACTGTATTCTTACCCTTTCTCGCAATTGCCATAGCCGCGGCTTTGCCGATCCCACTATTGGCTCCTGTGATCATGTAAGACCTTCCTGTTACATCAACTTGCAAATCTTCTGCAGCAAAGTGCTTGGCGGCAGCTTCATATCCACCTCTACAAGACACGAGATAACCCCCATCATTGTCACCTGCTCAGTTACATCCTTATTACCTTATGGGTTCATAAACACGAACTTATTTTTTTTCCGTTCAGTTGTTTTTTTTTGCGGCCCCATTGAAGTGAATGCTTCCGCATACAGGCCACAAAAAAAAAAAAAAAAAAAAGGTCGGTATCCGTGATTTGGATGTGCATGAGCACTACTGTTACACAAATCATGTTCTTTATGTGTGAAAACTAGTAAAATACATACATTTACTTAACGGGGCTAAGGGCTCATTCACACGAACATGTGCAGCCCGCAAACAGCGGGTCCACAACAAACGGGCACTGGCCGTGTGCACTCTGTACCACAGATGAGGGCTCATTCACTTGAATAGGTCCTCAATCCGCAAGATGCGGAGTGGAGGCACAAATCGGAAGCACTGCGGACTGCTTCCATGGGATTTTGGTCCGTCAATGCGTACAGCAAAAAAAATAAATAAATAATAGATGTTCTATTTTAGTTAGTGAACGGGTCTGCATCCGCAAACAGCGGGTACACGCCCGGTGCCCGTACCACACACGTTCTTGTCCATGAGCCCTTTGTTAGAGGTTTTCCGGATCTTTAAAATTAAAGGGGTTGTGCCAAGTTATAGCTGAAGTGTCAGCCAGCCCCCAGCTGACACAGACTTCAGTGACTGCCGCTCGGCACGGCAGAGATGCGCCGAATTTATTAAGGGGCATCTGCTCTTAATTATTAGGGGCATGTCACTGCAGTGCTCAGGAGATCAAGACTGGCGTATGGGAGCAGCAGAGTCAATAAATGCCCCTCACTGTATATTATGCATGGAGGGATGTGCCGCCAAGATGTCTGGAGAAGGAAGGGTCGGCCATGCTGGAGGTCAACATGCCCAATCCTTTGTTCCAGCAGAAGAGAAGACGCCGATAGTGGCTTATTCCCCACTCCCCATTAAGGACACGTGCATGCTTAGCCGAGCGTGCACCTTACGACTACGCCAGTCCTCTTTGAAAGGGGGAATTACTATATTTCTTGCCACCTTTTTGGGCTCAGTCTACCTTGGATTCTTTCATCAATATGTCCGGACAGATCTGTCAGCAGATTACATGGCTGGCGAGTGCACGCCTGGCTGAGGGTCTGTCCTACCAGCTGGCAGCGGTGCCCAGTCTTACACTGCAGAACACCGTGCTGGTAATAGTCCCTGCACCACAGCAAGGGGCGCTCCTTCCAGGGTTTCCATCATAAGAACTACAGTAAATATGACGGCGTTTGTAATAGAGCCGCCAATGCAGCACATACACTATAGCGGGGTACGCACATTGAAACTATGGTGTTTTTTTTTTGCCGTTTTCACAAATCGCACCAAAAATGTGTTGTGCAGAGTACAGAGCAGCAGCCATGGTATCACCCATGTAATATATAGCTGCAGAATGGAGCAGACAGCAGCCATGTTATCACCCATGTAATATACAGGTACAGAATACGAAGCAGACAGCACCCATGTAATATACAGCTGCAGAATACGGAGCAGACAGCACCCATGTAATATACAGCTGCAGAATACGGAGCAGACAGCACCCATGTAATATACAGCTGCAGAATACGGAGCAGACAGCACCCATGTATCACCCATGTAATATACAGCTGCAGAGTGCGGAGCAGACAGCAGCCATGTATCACCCATGTAACATACAGCGGCAGAGTAAGGAGCAGACAGCAGCCATGGTATCACCCATGTAATATACAGCTGCAGAGTGCGGAGCAGACAGCAGCCATGGTATCACCCATGTAATATACAGCTGCAGAGTGCGGAGCAGACAGCAGCCATGGTATCACCCATGTAATATACAGCTGCCATGTATCACCCATGTAATATACAGCTGCCATGTATCACCCATGTAACATACAGCAGCCATGTATCTCCCATGTAATATACAGCTGCAGAGTGTGGAGCAGATAGCAGCCATGTATCTCCCATGTAATATACAGCTGCAGAGTACAGAGCAGACAGCAGCCATGTATCACCCATGTAACATACAGCTGCAGTGTGGAGCGTCACCCGGGCGGCCCGCACTTACTTGGTGTACTCCCGCAGCCCCTTCAGGAACCACACGGTGTTTCTGTAGAGAGACATGTCTGCGGCTCTGCCCTCTCCTCACACACACTCCATTAAGGCGGCCACGCCCGCAATCAGGGCGGCACCGGAGCGTCACCGGCGTGTGTGACCAGAGGCCGCCCATGTTGTGTAACGGGTCCGCGACCTTCCCGCCCTCTTTACTGTTGTATAAGTGTTACTCAGGCAGCGTTATGTAAAGCACACAGAATACGAAGTCAGGAGATGCTGGGGGTTGTAGTTCAGCAGCTCTATGGGTATTAACTAGCAGATTGTTAGTGTCAGGTTCAGGTGAATTTGAGATGCAGAGACCTGTTGTTTGGAGATGACAGGGAAAGAGGCCATGGTGGTGGACAGTTGCCAAAAATCTGACTGGGATGGATTTTTTTGCGATTGTCACATTGCATTTTTTAAATACATTATATGAAATGTCGCACATCACACGCCTCCGTGTAGCCGTGCCCTAATCAGTGCGGCTGGAGCTACACGGGTATCTTGCTTGCGATACGTGTGACCACAGATGGCCGTGTAGCATTGCAGCCATTGAAAGGGGTCGCAGCCGGACTTGCAAGTTGCTCCGACCCTTAAATTGCAAAAAAATCCAGCCGTGTTAGATTTTCGAATTCTGGAGTAGTGACAACTTGTGCGTCCCACTGCGACCCCTTTCAGTTCATTGGCGGCAGTGCTACACGGCCATTTTTGGTCACACAAGGCGTCGTGGTCAAGATCACTGCATGCAAACCGCGCAAAAAATATCTTAATATCGAAATTTCTAACATCCAAATTGCATGAAATAACACAAAGCGGGCTCTGATATACAGAGAGGAACCAGACAAACACTTTCTGCATTAATATTTCAAACTTTAGATGAGAAAGAGGGACTTGGGTCAAAAGTAGGGACTGTCCCTCCATAGGAGGAACACTTGGGATGTCTGCTGCGTGGCCCCGGCCTAATCCAGATGCAGACCCTGCGGCTAGGCTGCACCATGCATCGGGACCCTCGTGGTACAGCCACAGGTAGCAGGTCTGCTGCTGTATTGAAAACCTACAGCGTATATGCCCAAAATCCGTAATGGCAAAATCCACATCAAACAGTGCTGTGCCACATGTACCGAGCGGCGGCCTTGATGCTGCCAGGATCTACAGGTCCCTGCAGATTGCTAAGAAAAGACGTGGTAACTGATCGCATGGCCATTTACACACTGCAAGGACTTACCTCTTCCTTCATTAGTAACCTATGTGGCGGTATTGGCATTATAGCCACTGCGTGGTACATGTTCACAATACCTTCTGCTGTCTGACTCCCATGGACGACCTTACAGATTTTGGACCTATTAACAGCTTTACTTTCTCTCTGGAGCACTTTTGATAGTATAATAGCCTGCTTGAGTAGTTGTAGTCTCGGAGATGATGGTTCTCTGAAACTTGGGCCTAGCTATGAGGAGCTCACACCACATAGGTCCTCTCTGTAACACAGCTAGACTGAAACTCCGTCTAACCAGGGGTGGACCCAGATCCATCTCCCGGCAACCAAAAAGTGGCTCAGTCAAGATGTTTAAGCCTGACCTGTCCATACAGTGCTATTCGGTACACATAGATTAAAGGAGTATTCCCATCCCAGACAATGGGGGCATATCACTAGGATATACCCCCATTGTCTGATAGGTGCAGGTCCCACCTCTGGGACCCGCACTTATACCAAGAAGGAAGCCCTGAAAGTGAAGGAGGGCCCACTGCGCATTCACAGCCGCCCTCCATTCATTTTCTATGGGACTGGCGAATATAGCCAAGCGCTGGCTCGCCTATTTCAGTCGGACCCATAAAAATGAATGGGAGCAGGGGCCGGGCATGCGCGGTACGCTCCCATTCACTTCTATGGGAGCAGAGCTTGGTGGTGGACGGACCCAGGGAAATCTGGGGTCCTCCAGCCACAGCTCTCCCCGCTCCGTTCTCGATATAGGTGCTGGTCCCAGCAGTGGGATCCGCACATATCAGACAATGGGGGCATATCCTAGCGACATGCCCCCATTGTCTGAGATGGGAATACCCAAGCTGTAAACACCCTCTCCCCCCAACACAATGCCCATGCCCGACGCCTGTGCCCTTCCGGATTTCTCCAATGCCCTTGCTGCATCTCCCCATCATGCAAATCATAACATCCAGCGGCAGGTTGGGCACCTAATAGCAGACTGCGACGGTGACCTGCCTCCTTGCATCACGGGTGACGCAAGGGGGAGAGGTCATCGTCGCGGCCTGCTGTTTCCTGCATCGCCAGATGCTGTGATCTGCACGACGGGGAGATGCAACGACAGACATGGAGGAATCCGGAAGGACACAGGCATTGGGGACCAGGTATGTGGGGCCCGGGCATTGTGGGGGTTACAGCTTTGGATAACCCCTTTAAATCAAAACATTTCACTTTAGTAATATAACACTGTAAAAATAAACCTTTAGGCTAGGGCTACATGACGACATTGTCGCACCAATGTCGCGCAACAATTTCTATAATGATAGTCTATGGTGTTGCACTGCGACATGACAGTCGCAAAAACCCATCCAAAATTAATTCGCAGTCGCAGCATGTCACAATGCGACACCAAAGACTATCATTATAAAAATTGCTGCACGACATTGGTGCAACAGTGTAGTTGTGCCCCATGTGGCGCACGACACATGTCGTCGTTTAACCCTAGCCGTAGCAGTAACCCTATTCTGGGGTGTTGCACATGTGACAGAACCCTAAAGGGATTTTTCCATTAAGCAAAGTCGCTCCAATTGGTTTTGCATGCGGTATGTTAAATATTATACTAAGGGTACTTTTACACTTGCGGCAGAGTGATCCTGCGTTGGAACTGCGTGCCGGATCCGTCGATCTGGATGTAAACTGAATGCATTTGTAGATGTATCCGTCTCTCAAATGCATTGCAAAAACGGATCAGTCTCTCTGCTTGTCATGCGGATAGACGGGTCCGTCTTGTATTTTTTGTTCCAGTTTTAAAGGTCTGCGCATGCGCAGACCGGAAGGATGGATCCGTCCTTCAGGTATTTCTAATGCCAGATTCGGCACTAATACATTTCAGTTTAAATAATGCTGGATCCGGCATCCCGACAACTGATCCAGCATTTTGGACGGAGATAATACTGTAGCATGCTGCGGTATTATCTCCGTCCAAAACGCCGTTCAGTGACTGAACTGATGCATCCTGATGGATTTCTCTCGGGAAAGAAAAACGCAAGTGTGAAAGTACGCTTAAGGCCTCATGCACTCCATTGTATCTTTCATCCATCTGCAATTTTTGGACTACTTTTGGACCCATTCATTTCTATGGGGTTATGCACACATCTGTTATTTTTGCGGATCTGTGTGGCCGTTCCGCAACTGACACTGTAGAACATGTGCTGCTCTGGTCCATATTGCAGACCTTTCTATAGTCCTTTCTATTGAAGAGAGTGAAAAAAATGCTAAATTCACACAGATGATGTCCAGATTTTGCGGATCTGTTGTTTGCGGACCGAAATACCAACATGGCGACGTGCATGAAGCCTAAATGTGCTACTAATTTGCCTGTACAGGGACAGTATTAACCCTCCTTGGGCATGTGCCGATGCAGACATGGGACATCCAGTCCTGAGGACACAGATTCAGTCGCCATCTATGGTGGAGAGGAGAGGCTTTGGCTCCCAGCCTGTCCTTGGGTCTGCAAAAAATGTGAACCCAACACAGACCGTATCTGTATTTTGCAGATCCACAATTTGTGGACCACAAAACGGATATTGTCGTGTGCAAGGTCCCTTAATCTGTGGGGCCCTAAGGGGGGGGGTCGGGGCATTACTGTTCAAACGTATATAGAGGCTCATTTTTAATGCCTGGGGGCTGAAATAGACAATATTCCTGTGTGAAGCACAAAAAGGGGTGCTGTTGATGTTTTAGGCAGAAAAGGGGGGCATTATTGCCATCCCGTCAGGCTCGGATTGGCCCACAGGGGTACAGGTGAATCCCCTGGTGGGCCCCTGAGCAAGGTGGGCCACTAGTCTCCCACCCCCTGGACAAGTGGCACATAACACATAGACTTACTGCACTATATACATATATTCCATGTACAGCCCCTCCACCAGCCGATGTTCATATAAAAAACCTGATAAATTATTACAGAAACTCCCGAGGTTTATTATTAGACACGATCAGAGCTGAGAAGACTTTTCTGCCGGTGTCCTCTGCTCCCCAGGACCTACCTTCTCAAAGTTGCTGCAGGGGCTCCTATATTCAATCATCTGGTAGCGTCTCGCTGCTGTGTGAGCAGGTCATATTTGAATGGAACCGTACGGTGGGCCCCCAGCAACCCAGTCCGACACCGCATCCCGTGCACTATAGATGGCAAGTTTTTGTAGCGGTGAGGAGGTGCTGAAAAAGTGAGAATGCAAACATCTCTAAATATTCTTCAGAGAGGAGTTTTTGGTGGAAGAGGTCTCAATGTATTCCCTTTTTTTTGGCGGGGGGAGGGTTGTAAAACATATATAATTATATAGACCCTAGCATGGCTGGAGCAGCAAACTGGAGGAAGCCCAGGTCAGATTTAGCTCTGGAGCCCATAGGACTTTAGTTGCACCCCAGCGGAAGGGGTTGTCTAGGACTTAAATACCGATGATTGTTTGGTGAGGTCAGGCGGCACTGCGCGTTGGTCGGTGGGTGCTCGGTTTTGTGGATGTAATCCCGAAGTCTGCACAGCGAAGAAAAAACGGCACTCCAAATTTCTTTGCTCAAAAGGATTTATTGGTCACTCATGTTAGGCCCCATTCACACATCCGCAATGTTCGTCCGCACCAGTTCTGCAAATTTGTGGAACAGGTGTGGACCCATTCATTTTGAATGGGGAGGTGATGGATGCGGAGAGCACACACTGTGCTCCCCGCATTTGCGGAGCGCGCCGCCGATCTTCTGGCCGGCGGCTCCGCAGTAATATAGAGCATGTCCTATTCTTGCCCGCAATTGTGGACAAGTATAGGCATCTCTATGGGGCTGGCAGCAAGGTGTGTTGCGGATCCGCAACACACTACGCACGTGTGAATAGGGCCTTAAGGTGACGCGCGTTTCGACACTCACAGGTGTCTTTTTCAAACAGCTGCTCACTCTCTGTTTGAAAAAGACACCTGTGAGTGTCGAAACGCACGTCACCTTAACATAAATGACCATTAAGTACTGACTCCTGGCACCCCTACCCATACATCATATAGCAGGTGTGCTTGGCATTGCATCTCATTCACTTAAATGGGAATTAAAAGTGGAAAACCCATCTGACTGATGGACGTGACATCACTAGCTGAGAAAGAGGTTGCAGGACTTGCCTGAGCGGTGTCTCCTCTATTCAAATACCCCGCACCTGCGCTAAACGCCTAACAGTGCCGCTGCAGATTGCAGGTACTGTGTATTTGAAGGAAGGAGACTGAGTGATCTACCTGCTCACATGACCCTCCATCAGCGGCCATTTTATGGACAAGCACAAAAGCAAACAGGGGGGGCAGACCTTGTGAAATATCGAAAAAGGCTATATTAGTTAATGCCATATAATCACTGATCGACACTAGCCAGAAACTGGCCAACCCCTTTAACTACAGATTGTCCCAATGCCACCTAATGCTTTAAAAAATACAATGATTATATACTTCCCTCTTTCCGCTCTATCAGTCTCCATGCCACCAGTTTGTATACCAGGCCGGAGAAGTGACTTAAAGGTATACAGCATGTGACTGCTGCAGCCAATCACTGTGTGTCTTGTGTCATATACCACTGAGGACAGTAAGTGGCTGCAGCAGTCATGTGCCATATACCTGCACCTCACTGTTGTATACAAACAGTGGGAGAAGGACCAAACTGGCAGCACTGAGAATGATGGGGAGAAAGAAACGAGTATGTAATCATTTTTTGAAGTTATTATAAAGAATTAGTTGGCATGGGGCAAATTTGTAATTAATGTGGACAGACCTTTTAAAGGGGTTTTCCAGGATTTTTTTGATATTGATGGTGGGGTCTGACATCCCACATCCTGCCAATTAGCTATTAAGTTGTAGCTGCAGCGCTAAAAGTCACCACTGGCACTACAGCTTGGAGCTGTCAACTGCAGCACTGCGCCCATCCCCTAAATGGCAGCAGCGCTGCAGTTACCAGCTCTGTCCACTACACAATGGACGGAGCTGTTTAGTTCTGGCACTAACGCTACAAGGTAACAGCTGATTGGCGGGGTGTTGGACCCCCCGCTGATGTGATATTGATTCACTGCCATCAAATAAAGTATACCAACCTCACAATAAAATACTCAACCAGCTGTAAAATACTCAACCAACTGTATTTCAGTGTATTCGTTTTTGTTTGTTATTCCACAGACATTACAGATTACAGATAATTGCTGAGTGTGATGAATACAGGGCGTAATAATAGTCCCTTTATACAGACAGTGGTCCTTCATCTCTGCTACATGTACTGATCTTCATCCGCCTCATCAATGAGAAGAGAACACTTGTCTTGTCGGTCGCCGGCTAATGAATTTTCACGAGAGTTCCTGCTGGATGAGGCTTGGCTGAGGAAACTGATCTGGTCCCAGGTACTGGACATTGGGATATCCCTTCTTTCATCCATTCCAATGTGAACACTTATCTGCGATGGGTTCAGCGGCTTCATTTGCCCCTGGGCCCTAGCTTCATATCTGTCTGAGTCTGGTTTCCTGTAGCTGTAAGAGAGAGAGACAAAGAAAGAAAAACATCATAAAAGTGCAAACCAACGACTGCTCAGTAATAACATTATCACAATAAGATTCGCGTTTTGCTCGTTCATCGGGTAATCGGTGGTGCATTTACACCGCAAGAGCATTGCTAGCGAGTGTTACTAGTAACGCTGGTTAGCAATGATCTGTTCAGTTGTCGGCCCATGTAAAGTTCCCTTAAATGGTGAAGTCAGCTGTAAAAGATCAGTCGGAGAGGTTGTATCAGCTAGATCAGAGGTCCCCAGCCGCCGGGCCGCGGCCCAGGATCGGGCCCTGGAAGGTTGTTTGCCGGGCCGCGGCAATCAGTCTTTAACGCGGTACTAATGAAGCGCTTCCATTATGACAGCGCTTCATTAGTACCGGAGGACCCGGAAGCGGTGAACAATCTGTACTCACCGCTTCCTGGTCCTCGGCTCGGCTGTGCAGGGCTGCGCACAGCATGAGGGCGCACTGTGACCTCACACTGTGCGCCGCGCCTGCGATACACAGCCGACAGCAGGATGAAGAGGATCGCGATGATGAGAAGCGGTGGCGTCCAGGAGCAGGAGAGGTACGTTCTTTTATTTGGGCTGATGGCTAAAGGCTGACATGGGGGGCTGATGGCTAAAGGCTGACATGGGGGGCTGATGGCTAAAGGCTGACATGGGGGGCTGGTGGCTAAAGGCTGACATGGGGGGCTGATGGCTAAAGGCTGACATGGGGGGCTGGTGGCTAAAGGCTGACATGGGGGGCTGATGGCTAAAGGCTGACATGGGGGGCTGATGGCTAAAGGCTGACATGGGGGCCGATCTGAGGCATTGGGGGTTATATAGAGTTACGCACCTTGGGCCAGATTTATCATTACTCTTGCAGTTCACTCCACTTTCAAAGAAGGCGTATGTGTATTTGAGTCAAGTCAAATTTATCATGGGCTCTTTCAGAGGTTGATAAATCTGGTGTATTTCTGGTTCCTAGTTGTATTTTGGCTTTGTCTTTGGAAAAGTCGCAAATTTAAAAAAGTCGCATCATAAATGTATGTAAAAGTCGCACAAAACATTGTTTTGTTTTACTAAAACGTTGTTTAGTAAATACATTCCCAAGCACTTCCCATTTGTAAAGGAATCTACAAAAAACACTGTCAAAAAATGTGCATATTGTGAACAAAATTTAATAATGCCATTACATGTAAATTACAATTTTCTGAAGCCAAGAAATAATGAAAGAAAACATTTTAAAACTACTGAAAACCATAAAGGGTAAAAAAACATCGCACAACATTTTAAAACTCAAAAGTAACTTGACAATATTAATAAAAGGAAAGGTAACACAACAAACTACGGAGACTTCAGTTCTGTTTGAGGGCCCAGATTTTGGGTTAGGCAAGATTTTGTCAAACATAAGCATGGTCATGAGTGGAGTGAGTTTGCGCAAATTTTTGCGACTTTTTTCCGACTATTTAAAAAGTCGCAATAATAAATCTGTCTTGCAAGTGATTTACATACGACAAAACGCCCATAAACTTGGTTTTGGAGTGAGTGGCGTAAGTCTCCAAAAAGTCGCAAAAAATTGCGCAATTTGGCTTTTTGCGCAATTTTTCGACTTTTCAACTCCAGAAAAGTGACTTAGGCTAATGATAAATCTGGCCCCTTGTGTTTTGTTATGCGCATGAATCAGTCAGCGCCGACCAGCACCCCCTAAGCCCCGCCCCAGAACCCCCCTCCCGGGCCCTGGGGAAATTGTCTTGACATGGGGGGCTGATGGCTAAAGGCTGACATGGGGGGCTGATGGCTAAAGGCTGACATGGGGGGCTGGTGGCTAAAGGCTGACATGGGGGGCTGATGGCTAAAGGCTGACATGGGGGGCTGATGGCTAAAGGCTGACATGGGGGCCGATCTGAGGCATTGGGGGTTATATAGAGTTACGCACCTTGTGTTTTGTTATGCGCGTGAATCAGTCAGCGCCGACCAGCACCCCCTAAGCCCCGCCCACCCCTAAGCCCCGCCCCAGAACCCCCCACCCGGGCCCTGGGGAAATTGTCTTGCGTGAAACTGGTCCTTGGTGCAAAAAAGGTTGGGGACCACTGAGCTAGATGATCTGTGCCAGTGGTGTACATAGAGAAGTAAGGGCCCCATAGCAAGGATCAAACCAGGCCCCCCACACAGGACAGAAGGGGTTCCACCTAAACCCTTTTTAGTGACTCTTGGGCCATTATTTCACTGCTTCATTGGCTAAAAGTTGTTCCTTTAGACTCTAAAGGAGGTGAAAACTTGGTCAGGTCTCTACCCTCTAAAGTTTAGAGGGTAGAGTCCTGACCAAGTTTTCACCTCCAGTAGAAGAGGAGATCATCCTAATTAAGACTTTGCCCCCTCTTGCCCTGGGCCCCATAGCAGTCGCATGGTCTCCCACTATGGTCGTTACGCCCTATGGCCAGCAGTCCAGCTTCACAGAAAGCGTTAAACCTACATCAGTCTGGGCCGCCGCGCAGCTACAGTCATTTATCTCTATTCATACGGATGTTCAGAGGCTCATTGTATTATCGTGGTAATCATGTAACACAAGCAGATGAAAAGCTTCTCCACATCTGATATCATCTATGGAAATTGTATCCCAGTATTGCTCTAATGTCAGGAAACAAGGATGAAAAGAAGCTGCAACAGTCCTGGGCTTCTATCCTCCTCCTCTCCCTGCTGCAGTCTCTCTGCCCTAATAGTCCCCATCATGTTCACGGTGAGGATGCTGAGGGTAATCATGGGTCATTCCTACCAAAATTTTGAATAGGTTCCAACTTGGTCACAGTCATCGACTGAGTTGGCAGACAGTTAGGGCTCATTCAGACAGCCGTATGCTGTCCACAAAATGTGGATTTTTTTTTTTGCGGACAGTTCAGCATGTCCGCAAAAAAACGGATTGCATTCCGTTTTTCTGCTGACCTATAGACTTTAATGGGGCAGTGTCCTAATTTTCACTGACAAGTATAGGACATGTTTAATTTGTTTTGCTGAGCCGTGCAATAGAAGTAAAGGCCCCATAGAAGTGAATGTGACAGCATCTAATCCGCAAAAAAAACGTATCCGCATTTTTGCGGACAGCATACAGCCATCTGAATGAGCCCTAAGGCTACAGTTGATTAGTATAGTTGAACATGGCCATAAAGGTGAGATGCCGTCTCTTGGATCTTTTCCTCCTCCTCCTATTCTCTCCGCATACATTACTTCTTCTCCTGCCATACCACCTCTGGTTAAAGAGGTTTTCCAGGCTCCTGACATTGATGACCTATTCTCAGGATAGGTCATTAATATCTGATCCATGAGGGTCGAACACCCCGGACCCCCGCCAGTCATCTGCTCAATGCAGCTTCTGGTGCTGGAACTAGCATTGAGAATAAAACTGGAAGGACAGCAATGTTCAAAATTAGGTGGTCGTTCTGGATTATGGGAGTTCAGCCGCCATTAACTTTAATGAGCTGCAGTAACCCAGCACAGCCTCTATACTTTGGATGGCGCTGTCTGCTTCCTTCTCCATTCAAAGTTCTAGCACCAGCCGGGAGGCTGCAGGAAGCAGCTGATCGGTCGGGGTGCGGGGTGTCAGACCCTCAACAATCAGACATTAATGACCTATCTTGAGGATAGGTCATCAACAAGGGTGGACTGGGAACTTAAAGTAGCCCTAGAAAAAATACAAAAAGTGGCCCTGTTTTGTAGTTGGGTCCAAATTGATGAAAGTCAGGGCCAGCAGTACCATATTGTGGCACATTATACCACCCCAACAGAGCCAAATACCACAGTCCCGACTCCCCTGATGACGCCAGTTTATCTGGTGAAACATGTTGGGGGGCAGTAGTTTTTAAATTCCGTGTGCACATGTATGTGTATGAAGATACTTAAAGGGAACCTGTCGCCGGGATTTTGTGTACAGGGCTGAGGACATGGGCTGCTAGATGGCCGCTAGCACATCCGCAATATCCAGTCCCCATAGCTCTGTGTGCTTTTATTGTGTAAAAAAACCGATTTGATACATATGCAAATGAACCTGAGATGAGTCCTGTCCCTGAGATGAGTCACGTACAGGAGGACTCATCTCAGGTTCATTTGCATATGTATCAAATCTGTTTTTTTACACAATAAAAGCACACAGAGCTATGGGGACTGGATATTGTGGATGTGCTAGCGTCCATCTAGCAACCCATGTCCTCAGCTCTGTACAAAAAATCCCGGTGACAGGTTCCCTTTAATGAGACTCATCTAACACTATAGAGTAGGACTGGCCAGTTGGGGGCAGGTAGTGAGCCCGCAGGTTCCAGCCCCTGCTCAATGGCTGGAGGTACGGTACATGAGCAAATATATTATAGACAAAAAAATTACACAAAAATCATGTGACTCAGCTGATAGTTTTAATAATCTTTATTTTTCATTTGTTTTGGGAATTTCTTAAAGAAGCATTTATTAAAGGTTATGTCTTAATAATTGGCATATGAAAGAAACAGGGCACTTTTGGGTCGTTTGTAAAGAAATTTGGTATAAAAAGCCTGTACATATGCCAAGGGTCTACAAGAGGATTGATGTTAAATACCACAGTCCATCACAAAATACTGCAGCAGCACAAAATACATCCCCAAAAACTTCCACTGGCGGCCGTGAGGAGGGCTCAGACTGTCCCCTGTGCATAGGCCCACTGAGAAATTTCACTGTAAGGTCTATGGCCAATCCATTCCTGGTCATTAAAGGGGTATTCCCATCTCAATGATCACTGTTAAATCTGTTAATGAATTAACAGTGATCATTTTTCTAAATATACTAATTCCCTAAATATAACTAATTTCCACCCATTACAAGAAATTTAAGATATACTTACCTAATTGTTGTCTTCCGTCTCCCCTGGTAACGGCCACCGCTCTTCTCTGGAATCCCGGTGGCCTCGCTTGTGCAGAAGACTTCTTTTTTTCTCCCGGCCGGGCCACGGCTGGACTGAACACGCACCGCCGCGCATGCGCTATGGTGACTTCTTCCTGGCCAGTATAGTATACTTGCTAGGAAGAAGTATACTCAGTATTACTCTAATGTCAGGAAACAAGGATGAAAAGAAGCTGCAACAGTCCTGGGCTTCTATCCTCCTCCTCTCCCTGCTGCAGTCTCTCTGCCCTAATAGTCCCCATCATGTTCACGGTGAGGATGCTGAGGGTAATCATCCCGGTGGCCTCGCTTGTGCAGAAGACTTCTTTTTTTCTCCCAGCCGGGCCGCGCGCTGGACTGAACACGCGCCGCCGCGCATGCGCTATGGTGACTTCTTCCTGGCCAGTATAGTATACTTGCTAGGAAGAAGTCATCATTGCGCATGCGCGGCGTACGCGTTCAGTCCAGCACGCAGCCCGGCCGGGAGAAGACTTCAATCAAGATGAAGCCTGCCCCCTGCCGAAACCAGGAAGTGGATGGCGCGCCGGGAGCAGGTAAGTATGAACCCGTGTGATGGGAATACCCCTTTAATGTCAAGAAGAGCCTGGAAAACCCCTTTATAGGGGTATTCTGGTTGGTAAGTTATCCCCTATGCACAGGATAGAAGGAAAACTGTTAGATCATAAGAACAGGGGCCCCAATACCCCATGCAGCTCCCCTAAAATGACCACAGCAGCCAGTCTCCCATGCGCGAGGGAGTTCTGGGGATAACCGAGTACCATCTCTGAAACTCCCATAGAAATTAATAGAGCAGCTGCACTCATGTGCGACTGGCTGCTCTGGTTATTTTAGGGCCCCTGTTCTAGTGGTCGGTGGGGTCCAATAGTTTTCCTGTGGATAGGGGATAACTTTTACTAATAGGAATACCCTTGAAATTTGTTGCTTCTTTAGCAAAGTAAGTGGCCTCCCTCAGATGCTGGGCTCCAGAACAGTTGCTATGTCTGCTACGTAAGTATGTAACGTAGAGCTGCAGCACATGGACCCAGATATAACATCTGTATGAAACGGTCAATCTGATATATACGTGGTATAAATGAATTCCCAATGACCTCTGAACACACGAGGACTTACCACTTCAGTTGTAGAGAGGACAGAACCACAGAGACAGAGGATGCTGCCATAGCCGCTGACCCCATCCATGGTTGTAACACCAACCCCACCGGTAGGAACACACCTGGGTAAAAAAGGTAAGTGCAATCCTATGAATACTTGTTATCTGTGATGAAATGCAAACCATAAAGACCACATCTCAATATAATAGAGATCCGGTGATAAAATACCAATTTACTGGAAGCACTTTTCACAGTAATATTAGACATCATGAACACAACTTCAGTGTCTCAAGTACATCTCGTACACTGTGTAATGTAAATTCACATTTGTGGATTTAAACTGATATGCAGTAATTGATTCCCTCATTATACTGGAAAGATGATGGCGTGTACATATTATCTATATACAGTTCTTACTAGATGAAAAAATGACAGTGTATTACAGAGTTCAAGAAATGTCCATGCAAAAAGGCGATGGTGAGGGTCGTAATAGCTACTAAACTTTATCTGTAAAATAATGGTAACATATAACCAGGTACCTGCTGCAATAGGAATGCCTAGAAGATTATAGATGAGTGCAAACATGAAGTTTATTCTTATTCTTCTCACCGTCCTCTTTGAGAGGTGAATACTGGCAACAACATCAAGCAAGTCATTCTGAAACATAAATTAGAGACAAGGTTCTGTATGTATTACTAGAGAATATAATGGTGTTACTAGAGAATATAATGGTGTTACTAGAGAATATAATGGTGTTACTAGAGAATATAATGGTGTTACTAGAGAATATAATGGTGTTACTGGAGAATATAATGGTGTTACTGGAGAATATAATGGTGTTACTAGAGAATATAATGGTGTTACTAGAGAATATAATGGTGTTACTGGAGAATATAATGGTGTTACTGGAGAATATAATGGTGTTACTAGAGAATATAATGGTGTTACTAGAGAATATAATGGTGTTACTAGAGAATATAATGGTGTTACTGGAGAATATAATGGTGTTACTAGAGAATATAATGGTGTTACTAGAGAATATAATGGTGTTACTGGAGAATATAATGGTGTTACTAGAGAATATAATGGTGTTACTAGATAATATAATGGTGTTACTAGAGAATATAATGGTGTTACTAGAGAATATAATGGTGTTACTAGAGAATATAATGGTGTTACTAGAGAATATAATGGTGTTACTAGAGAATATAATGGTGTTACTAGAGAATATAATGGTGTTACTAGAGAATATAATGGTGTTACTAGAGAATATAATGGTGTTACTAGATAATATAATGGTGTTACTAGAGAATATAATGGTGTTACTAGAGAATATAATGGTGTTACTAGAGAATATAATGGTGTTACTAGAGAATATAATGGTGTTACTAGAGAATATAATGGTGTTACTAGAGAATATAATGGTGTTACTAGAGAATATAATGGTGTTACTAGAGAATATAATGGTGTTACTAGAGAATATAATGGTGTTACTAGAGAATATAATGGTGTTACTAGAGAATATAATGGTGTTACTAGAGAATATAATGGTGTTACTAGAGAATATAATGGTGTTACTAGAGAATATAATGGTGTTACTAGAGAATATAATGGTGTTACTAGAGAATATAATGGTGTTACTAGAGAATATAATGGTGTTACTAGAGAATATAATGGTGTTACTAGAGAATATAATGGTGTTACTAGAGAATATAATGGTGTTACTAGAGAATATAATGGTGTTACTAGAGAATATAATGGTGTTACTAGAGAATATAATGGTGTTACTAGATAATATAATGGTGTTACTAGATAATATAATGGTGTTACTAGAGAATATAATGGTGTTACTAGAGAATATAATGGATGTTACTAGAGAATATAATGGTGTTACTAGAGAATATAATGGTGTTACTAGAGAATATAATGGTGTTACTAGAGAATATAATGGTGTTACTAGAGAATATAATGGTGTTACTAGAGAATATAATGGTGTTACTAGAGAATATAATGGTGTTACTAGAGAATATAATGGTGTTACTAGAGAATATAATGGTGTTACTAGAGAATATAATGGTGTTACTAGAGAATATAATGGTGTTACTAGACAATATAATGGTGTTACTAGTATCGAATTATGGTATCCAAATACCATGGAGCATAGTGGCATAGCAACTATAATGGTAGATTACTACGAGAACATGAACCTGGTGACTACTACGAGGACCTGAATGCACGCTACACAATGTGGTCAGTTACTAGAGAGCATAATGGTGTTACTGATAACAGAATTATGCTTCTAGAGTACCATGGTGTTACTAGAGAATATAATGATGTTACTAGAGAATATAATGGTGTTACTAGAGAATATAATGGTGTTACTAGAGAATATAATGGTGTTACTAGAGAATATAATGGTGTTACTAGAGAATATAATGGTGTTACTAGAGAATATAATGATGTTACTAGAGAATATAATGGTGTTACTAGAGAATATAATGGTGTTACTAGAGAATATAATGATGTTACTAGAGAATATAATGGTGTTACTAGAGAATATAATGGTGTTACTAGAGAATATAATGGTGTTACTAGATAATATAATGGTGTTACTAGAGAATATAATGGTGTTACTAGAGAATATAATGGTGTTACTAGAGAATATAATGATGTTACTAGAGAATATAATGGTGTTACTAGATAATATAATGGTGTTACTAGATAATATAATGGTGTTACTAGAGAATATAATGGTGTTACTAGAGAATATAATGGTGTTACTAGAGAATATAATGGTGTTACTAGAGAATATAATGGTGTTACTAGAGAATATAATGGTGTTACTAGATAATATAATGGTGTTACTAGAGAATATAATGGTATTACTAGAGAATATAATGGTGTTACTAGAGAATATAATGGTGTTACTAGAGAATATAATTTTTGTTTGCTGCTGGGATTGTGTAGAAGGAGATTACAATAAACTTGGAAAACTCACAAAAATATCCCTGCACTTCATTTCTTCATCTGCTCCTTTCCTTCGATCCTATTATGTCTTATATTACAAGTAAAATTGAGACATATATAAAGAAATCTTCTCTATGCGCTATTCTGGTTGTAAGATGACAGGCTGCAGCAACAGCCTCCCCCTCTGCCATGTCTGCAGTAAGACTAAAAGATTGCTCAGACTTGCTCCTTTGTTAAACCCCATCCCATCAGATGGCCACCAGCCAATAGCCCATGTGTTCTCTGCAGAATTTCTACAAGGCCACTTGTGACAGGAACATGCAGACTGACAAACAGTGAGGGCACGGTTTAATTTTAGCATTAATCTCTAGGTTTATTGTTCCTTTATGCAAAGGGAATAGGGCTCAGCTAGGCCTCCTTACTCAGCAATTGGCAATGGGGGGGTGGGGGGTGGCAGTTGACAGCAGGCCGCGACAGGGACTAGCTTAAGGAGCTAGAGAGGCTCGTCACCATCGCGGACCTCTCCATCGCCGTATGTTTTGATTCACGCGACGGGGAGATGCAGCGGAGGCCATGCTTGGGGACCAGGACTGACGCGGGTGCCGGGGAATGGGGTAAGTATAACATATCTTAGGGACCCGAGTATCAGGGAGGTCATTATAGGGGTTAGATAACCCCTTTAAAGCATACATGTGGTTTCAGACGATTCTTCTTAATAGGCCATTGTTTGTGTGCATAAGAAGTAGCACTATATCTGACCATTATTACATGTATCTGACATTTATCACTACTTTTTTCCTTCTGCAGGCTACATCTTTAATTGCAAGTTGTCCCTGAATTCGGCTGTAGAGTGGGTGAAGACTAACTCCTATGATGTTCTCCATACACAGCACACAGAAATGCCCAGAAGCATCAGCAGTACTGAGCAGTGTAGTTGTGGATTCAGCTCTGTGGTGAGACAGTAAAACACTCTGTGGAACCAACAACATCTTTGTTTGTCTCTCTCTCACTGCACCTCATCCTGCTTCTTCTCACCCTTGCAGGCCTCTCCATAACTTCGGCGCATCCAGCGCCAGTTCTAAATGTAAGACAGCTTCCGAGCTGTCTTACATTTAGGCTGGGTTCAGACTTGCGCGTTTTACAGCGCGTTCAAACGCGCTGTAAAACGCTCAACACATGAAAACCAATGCTTCCCTATGGCCCTGGTTCTCTCTTGAGCGTTTTACAGCGCGTTTGAACGCGCTGAAAAACGCCCTACGCTCAAAAAAGTTCTTGAGCTTCTTTGGGGCGTTTTGTCGCGAGTATTGTGATTGACGCCACAGTGGTCAATCACACGAACGCATGTACGACGCGCGTTTCCTATTTCCAAAAACGCGCTGTAATACGCGCGAGAGAAACGCGTGTAAAACACGCGTATCAAATACGCGCAAGTCTGAACCCAGCCTTAGACCATTTTCTACACCTAAAACAGGCTTCCCGCCCTTCCCCACTCCACGCCCACAATTTTAGACCTGGCGTAAGCGGGGCGAAGTCGCAGATAGCAGAACAACTAACTGTCGCACCGCCTCTTCATAGGGCTCTTTCACGCGCGTATTTCTTTTCCGGCATAGAGTTCCGTCGTCGGGGCTCTATGCCGGAAAAATCCTGATCAGGATTATCCCAATGCATTCTGAATGGAGAGAAATCCGTTCAGGATGTATCAGGATGTCTTCAGTTCAGGACCGGAACGTTTTTTGGCCGGAGAAAATACCGCAGCATGCTGCGCTTTTTGCTCCGGCCAAAAATTCTGAACACTTGCCGTAAGGCCGGATCCGGAATTAATGCCCATTGAAAGGCATTAATCCGGATCCGGCCTTAAGCTAAACGTCGTTTAGCTTTTTCTGAATGGTTACCATGGCAGCCAGGATGCTAAAGTCCTGGTTGCCATGGTAAAGTGTAGTGGAGCGGGAGCAGTATACTCACCGCCCGTGCGGCTCCTGGGCGCTCAGAGTGACGTCAGGGCGCCCCACGCGCATGGATCACGTGATCCATGCGCATGGGGCGCTCTGACGTCATTCTGGAGCGCCCGGAGCCGCACAGGTGGTAAGTATACTGCTCCCCCGCTCCCCACTACTACTATGGCAACCTGGCTGCCATAGTAACACTGAAAGCATTTTGAAGACTGATAAGTCTTCAAATGCTTTCAGTTCACTTGCGTTGTTACGGATCCGGCGGGCACTTCCGGCGACGGAAGTGCACGCCGGATCCTAACAACGCAAGTGTGAAAGAGGCCTTATCAGGGTCCTCTTCTGCTACCCCTTTCTCCTCACTGACACTCAATTCACTGCTCAGATCCATCTTCAGTGAAAATGGGCAGCCCGCTCACTGAAGGATCAGATTACACACAAGGGGAGGGAGAAGGGAGGGACTGCTGCAGACAGGCAGAGGCAGAGAGACTGACAGAGAGGCTGCTGCTGATTTGTAAGTGATTTACTGTCTAACTTAACTGCTGGATTTACATGTAAAACTGCTCAATTCTGCTGTGTAATGTCCTCCATTACTGCAGCTGCTTCTGAGGTTGTGCTACAGGGAGTTAGGGAACAGATTATCCTGTTTCTACATGCTTAGTGTATGGGCAGACATGATGAGCAGCTAGTCTCCACTCCTACCAACTCTAAAAAATAGAATTACAGATTGCAGAGAGAAAAAACGCCAAAATATGCCAGATGCAAGTCATATAACGACCAGAAATAGGGTTATTCCTCATGTACACATACATAGGAGCTTATTCTAAAAAGTTACCTGAAACGAGTTACACTTTAAAACAAAAGTGACCAGTTAAATCAATCAACCAATCATCAGAAGACTATGATTCAAATAATGCTTCTTTATTGGTGATTCTGTTGAGGAAGGAAACCAGAGTTTCCAAAACGCGTTAGAAGTGTTGTGGCTACCATTGGTACCCATACGGAAACCAGTGACGTCAGTGTGGACTGCTGAGGATTGGAAGAAGCAATAAGGGCAAGATACCGGCCAGAACAGCACTGTAAGCACCGCTACAAGCATTCAGTACAAGATTCACCTTGTTTCTTCCATTTAGCTCTGGCACTGCAATTCCTGCATTGAAAGTAACTAAAGGATATCCACTCCGACCAGATCGGGGCTCAAGCAGGATCCAGACTGATCACAGTAGGAACCATAATTGAATGAGAATTACATGAGTGTTTCTTTTCTATCAAGCAGTGGATCGTGGCTGTTTTTGTCTGGTATGTGGAGTAAGGAGTGACTATATATCGTTGGTTAGTGGTCCTGTAGGTGAAGGGGGGTTATTTTTTATGGTTGTGAGCGCAGTGGTGCAGTAATAGTTTGGTCGTCCACCTTAGTACAAGTTAAAGGGAATATGACTTCTCTCCTTTTTTGTCAAAATGCTACTTGTGTGAATTGTTTTATACAGTAACATACCCTGATAAGAACAATATCTGCAGCTTCAATGGCAACATCAGTTCCGGTCCCAATGGCAATCCCAATGTCAGCTCTGGCTAATGCCGGGGAATCATTGATGCCATCTCCAACCATGGCGACTCTCTTCCCCTCTCTTTGCAAAGCCTGTACTTTTGCCACCTTGTGAGAAGGAAGAACTTCTGCAAATACCTTCTTGATCCCAACCTGCAAGAATGAAAGCTTTATAAGTGATTCCTTTTAACTGGCACACACTGAGAAAAGAGATAAGAAAAAAGAAAAAAAAGTGATATCACCGTGTACGCAACGAACAGTAATTCACGCACAAGTGACACAACATATCAGGGCCCAGGGCAGACTGGGAACTTAAAGTGGCCTTGGAAAAAAAACTAAAAGTGTCTCTATGTTGTGGGTAGGTCCAAAGTGACAGAATGCGGGGAAAGCACATGTAGGTAGTGACAACAGAAGTAGGCGGGGCCAGCAATACTGTTGCGCAGAACTAAATAGCGGCCCAGCAGAACCAAATACCACAGTGCAGCACAAAATACTGCCCCAGCAGAACCAGATACCACAGTGCAGCACAAAATACTGCCCCAGCAGAACCAAATACCACAGTGCAGCACAATATACTGCCCCAGCAGAACCAAATACCACAGTGCAGCACAATATACTGCCCCAGCAGAACCAAATACCACAGTGCAGCACAATATACTGCCCCAGCAGAACCAAATACCACAGTGCAGCACAATATACTGCCCCAGCAGAACCAGATACCACAGTGCAGCACAATATATTGCCCCAGCAGAACCAAATACCACAGTGCAGCACAATATACTGCCCCAGCAGAACCAAATACCACAGTGCAGCACAATATACTGCCCCAGCAGAACCAAATACCACGGTGCAGCACAATATACTGCCCCAGCAGAACCAGATACCATAGTGCAGCACAAAATACTGCCTCTGCAGAACCAGATACCACAGTGCAGCACAATATACTGCCCCAGCAGAACTAAATACCACAGTGCAGCACAATATACTGCCCCAGCAGAACCAAATACCACAGTGCAGCACAAAATACTGCCCCAGAAGAGCCAAATACCACAGTGTAGCACAATATACTGCCCCAGCAGAACCAAATACCACAGTGCAGCACAAAATACTGCCCCAGCAGAACCAGATACCATAGTGCAGCACAATAAACATGTGTGCTTTAGGCCTTATGCACACGACCGTTGTTTGTTTCCGCGTCCGTTCCGTTTTTTTTCACGGATAGGATGCTTCCCCATTTATTTCAATGGGTCCGTCAAAAAATCCGGATGGCCAACTGTTTTTGTTCCGCATCCGTGTTCCGTGTTTACATTCCGTCAAAAAAATAGAGCATGTCCTATTTTTTTCACGTTTGCGGACAAGGATAGGCATTATTACAATGGATCTTCCAAAAAAACGGATCCATCAAAAAAAACGGTCCGTCATCCGTTTATTTTTAAGGACTCAAAATTTGCGGATAGAGCGGACGCGGAGGCAGGCAACGGTCGTTTGCATGTAGCCTAAGCTTTAGGAACCCGTCTAATCAGAGAGATCGCCTTGACGTGTGGCAGACAGGCTCAAATAATTTTGTACAAAATGTATTTGCCAAGCATCTCTAATTTAAGCATAGCATTAGCAATATAAATACTTTTTTGTACTTTATTTGGATCGCAGAGTGCTGTTGCATTATATATTTAGTTTACTCCTTTTAGTACAAAGATGGCTGGACCACTTCATACAACAATCAACTACCTTTTGTGTCACCCCCACTTCCTCATAGATTGTAAGCTCTTGCGAGCAGGGCCCTCACTCCTAGTGTTTCAATTATATATTAGCCGGTTACATTGTGATGTCTTTTGTTTTGTACATGAACACCCTAATTGTAAAGCGCTGCGGAATATGGTGGCGCTATATAAATAAAGATTATTATTATTTCCCATAAGTCAGTTAGGTGACCACTTCTGAGAGGTATAAGTACCTGAGTGGCGATTGCTTTGGCAGTCTTCCTGTTGTCTCCTGTGATCAGTACTACGTCCACCCCCATAGCTTTTAATGTATGGACAGCGAGAGATGCCTCCTTCTTCACGGTGTCTGCAATGGCGATCATTCCACACAGTGCACCTTTTTAGGAAAACATTGTCACAATATATAATGGCATTACAGAAGCATTCAGCACGCGCTCCTAGACTAGATCAACAGGTGCCAGATTATCAAAACTATGCCAAGGATTTAGAAAGATAAGGTAAATCAGGACTGATGCCTTGGGTAAAGATAAAACAGATAAAGACAGATTTCTGTGTACCACATGATGCATTGGTGAGGGACCTATTACAGTGCCTGATATTCGGACAGGACGATCGCAGTGGATGATAAACACGTCCACTGGCGCTTGTTGGCAGCGGCCTACTGCACAGGCTGATGCAAAGTGGATGGTGAAAGAATGATTGCTACAGCAGTGGTTCCTCCCTCATTCAGTTCTAGTGATTATCGGCAGCACATCCCCGATTACACAAGGAGATGTCCTGGTGATAATGGGACTTCCTTCAGTCTCATGAAAGATGCCAATCAGCTGACAAACGAGCGACTGCTCATTCATCTGCTGATCGGCTGCACAATGCAGGCCAATTGTCAGAAATGAACTTTCTTATGAATGCTGGTTCCAGATAATTGGTCTGAATACTGTTCAGTCTAATAGGGCCTTAAGACATTACCATCGATAGCTACTAGCACTGCAGTCTGTCCTTTCATTTCATGAGCTGTCATGGCCTCGTCGATATCACTGGCAATGTGCAATCCATTGCGTCTCATCCATTCCCTGTTCCCGATCAACACAGAATGAGGTTGTGGAGCTGAGGCACCTGCAGAAAGACCTTCATTAGTGAATGCTACAAAAACTTAAGTATCTAACTTTCTTTTCTTTCCGGTACATTTTTTCTTAGGGACTTTTATCAGACTTCATATTCCTCAACCGAGACTGCCCTCACCAAAGTCACCAATGACCTACTACTTGCCAAAACCAAAAATATTACTCTGTCCTCCTTCTCCTTGACTTGTCCTCTGCCTTTGACACTGTCGACCACTCCCTTCTGTTACAAACTCTCTCATCTCTTGGCATCACTGACCTGGCCCTCTCTTGGATCACATCATACCTCACAGACCGGACATTTAGCGTCTCCCACTCTCACGCCACCTCCGCCTCACTCCCTCTCTGTTGGTGTCCCACAAGGCTCCGTCCTAGGACCCCTGCTCTTCTCTATCTACACCTTCGGCCTGGGACAGCTTATAGAGTCCCATGGTTTCCAGTATCACTTTTATGCTGATGACACACAAATCTACCTCTCTGGTCCAGACATCACCACCTTACTATCCAGAATCCCACAATGCCTATCTCGCATATCCTCCTTCTTCTCCTCTCGCTTTCTAAAACTTAATATGGATAAAACAGAATTCATCATCTTTCCCCATCTTGCTCACTCCCCCAACAGACCTATCTATCACAATCAATGACTGCACACTCTCCCCGGTCAACCAAGTCCGCTGCCTTGGAGTGACCTTGGATTCTGCCCTCTCCTTCCGACCACACATCCAAGCCCTTTCCACCACCTGCCGTTTCCAACTCAAAAACATCTCCCGCATCCGCCCTTTCCTCAACTTTGAATCGGCAAAAATGCTTATACATTCCCTCATCATCTCCCGCCTAGACTACTGCAACATTCTCCTCTGTGGCCTTCCATCTAGCTCTCTCGCACCCCTACAATCTATCCTCAACTCTGCTGCCCGACTAATCCATCTCTCCCCCGTTACTCCTCTGCATCTCCCCTCTGCCAGTCCCTGCACTGGCTCCCCATTGCCCAGCGAATTCAGTTTAAAATACTAACCCACACATACAAGGCCGTCCACAACCGGTCCCCTCCCTACATCTCTGAGCTACTTTCCCGATACATCCCCACACGCAATCTTCGATCCTCACAGGACCTCCTTCTCTCCTCTCCTCTTATCACCTCTTCCCACACTCGCCTCCAGGATTTCTCCCGTGCATTCCCTATACTCTGGAACTCGCTACCCCAACATATCAGACTCTCACCTACAGTGGAATCCTTCAAAAGCAACCTGAAAACCCACCTCTTCAGACAAGCCTACGACCAGTGACACTGCTGCTTCTATACCGCCATGACCAGCTTCACCCTCGCCTACTGTCTCCATCCCCCATACCATGTAGATTGTAAGCCCTCACGGGTAGGGCCCTCTATCCTCCTGTACCAGTCTGTAACTTGTCTCGTTCATGCTTAAGGCAATTGCCTGTATTATGTATGTGCATCGCTTATGATATGTACAGCGCTATGGAATGAATGGCGCTCTAAAAATAAATAATAATAAAATAATAATAATTGATATAGAATGAGAGCATCTATTAGAAACTGGACAATGGCCCCAAATGATCACACCTTCACTCCAGAATTCTGGCTCCAAAAACTCGCAAAATAAAGCTTTTTGGGCTCACTTGCGGAAAAAAATTGTGACTTTTTGCAGTTTTCCACCACTCACTGCAGTTCTGAAATAGGGGTGGGAAAGTGGGTATGGTTGGCTATGTTAATGAGTTTCACTACAGATTTATCACTGAGACTTTTTAAAAAGTCTCAATCTCACTCCAGTAGGCGAGTGGAGTAGGAAAACTGGAGGAGCTTTTCTAGACACAAGTGTTAGGTTTAAGGGGTTGTCTCACTTCAGCAAATGGCAAGAGGCACTTACTAATGTATTGTGATTGTCCATAATGCCACTTTGCTGGCTGGATTCATTTTTCCATCACATTATACACAGCTCATTTCCATGGTCATGCCTAGGGATGAGCGAATCGACTACGGATGAAACATCCAAAGTCGATTTGCATAAAACTTCGTTCCAATACTGTACGGAGCAGGAGTTCCGTACAGTATTAGAATGTATTGTCTCCGATGAGCCAAAGTTATTGCTTGGCGAAGTCTCGCGAGGCTTCGGGGAATAACTTCATAAATTAATTTGTACTGTAAAAAAACATTTCTTGAACTCTGGTTCAGTTCCAAGTGATACCTTGGAACCGAACCCGAGTTCGGGAAATGTTTTTTTACAGTACAAATTAATTTATGAAGTCTCGTGAGACTTCGCCAAGCAATAACTTCGGCTCATCGGAGCCAACACATTCTAATAAACAGTATTGGAACTAAGTTTTACGCGAATCGCCTTCGAAGATTCATCCGAAGTCGATTCGCTCATCCCTAGTCATGACCACCCTGCATTCCATCAGCGGTGGCCCTGCTTGCACAAAATAGGAAAAAGCACTGGCCTCTCCTGCATATTGCATTCTCAGAGGGTTTAGCTCAGCAGAATTCTACCTTGTAGTTCAGGAGCAATGATTAGGGAGCTGTCTTCTTGTGGACGGGTGAGGCCACTGTTGTAGACATTCTGCTCATTCAAGCCCTCTTCACTTTGCACCAGGACTCTTTCCACATTATTCACTTGACAGCGGATCCCACATCCTGGGACTGCCTGGAAATCCGTACAATATCCCAGGGATTCTGTACCAAGCTCCTACAGAAAGGTCAAATTATAAGTAGTTATAATACTCATAATTGAGAGCCCCAAAGCTGTGGTAGCAGTGATCTTCAATAGGATGTCTGGTATACAAAATCCATGTTCAATTAATAGAGAGGTCGTCCATTCAAGACCCTTACCTAGTGGCTATACAGAGCATCTGTCTCTAGAGGAGCCGGCATATCCATGTATACGGATGGCCGATATCTAGCAGATATGATGCGGGTGGATGATTCACTTGAGTGTGGACTCTATACTCAGATTGTACACTTTAAGGATAGACAGTCACATCATACTACCTATTCTTTACCTTCTTGCAATACTTTGCCACTGCCATTCCCAGGGGATGTTCACTGCTGGCTTCTGCAGTACCAACCACGGCCAGCATTCTTTTTAGGGGCATCCTGACCACATCACCCAGCAGCAGGACTCTCATGACTTTAGGGACTCCATGAGTTATTGTTCCAGTCTTATCAAACATCACAGTATTTATCTGTAAAAAGGAAACAATTCACTTTTGTAAATTCATATCATTTATATTATTTTAATATTGATGACCTATCCAGACTGGTGCATCTCCACTGTTCCCATTCACCTGAATGGGAGCTGAGCTGCAGTACACCGGTTCTGTCTAATGTTTAGAATCCGGGATCCTGCCATAGTGTCCGGCGTCGGACCCTCACCGATCTGAAAGGATAGGTCATCAATGTCAAAAACCTGAAATACTCCTGTAATTCCATAAGGATGAAACATAGCTTGGTACTTTAGGGTCTAGTCATTTTTGGAGTAAAAGTATTTGCCAAAGCAAACACATAAGGAGTTCCTCTGCTGCATGGCGTGCATCACAGGCTCCAGTATACTTCCATATCTGGTTGAGTTATGGGCAAGGTCGGCATCACTGGACTCAAATAGGTTCAAACTGTATTTTCAACACATACCAACCTTATGTGCCATCTCCAGGGGCTCTCCACCTTTGATGAGGATGCCATTTTGTGCAGCCACTCCCGTACCCACCATCACGGCAGTGGGAGTAGCCAGGCCTAAAGCACAGGGACACGCAATGGACAGCACAGTGATGGCAGTCTGGAAGCCGACCCGTATGATTATCTCAGTCTTCGAGATGGTCTTATTGTAATCCTGAAAGTAGATAAAGAATTACATTAATAGCAAAAATAAACTGAATACAAACTATGAAATAGTAAATGGATCATGGTAGCTTAGAATATACATAAATTAGGGATAAAACAGTACCCTTCCTGGCCCACAATTTTAGACCTGAAGTGAGCGGGGAGAAGAAGCAGATTGCGGCGCAAATAACTGCTGCGCCGCAATCTGCACATGAAAGACGCCTAATTTAGGTGTATTTCAGATTGATAAATGAATGATGATATTTGTTTGTTTGATGTGTTTGCATTCTGGATGTGCTGACTAACTTTGTATGTGTTTCTGCAGGAGCAGTACAGGTGTCATAGCCGCCAGGTGCCTGCAGACACCCAGTGGCAGAGTTCATGTTACTACGGCATCTAAGCGATTTTTACCTGTGAGCGCTGCGTTCCTGGGAACCAAACGGCTCCCTTGTGCTGAGATTGCGGGAGCAGTTCAGTTGCTATGGCAGCCTCAGGCCTTCTGAAGGCTCCAAGGACTGTCACAGCTAAGTTCAGAACATAGTTCAGAACATAGTGAGTTTCCCATACACTTCAATGGTAAATCACTGAAGTCTATGGGATAAGCAATCAGACAATCACATGTTAAAGTTCCCCAGAGGAACTAGAAATAAGTGTTAGGCCTCATGCACACGACCGTTGTTTGTTTCCGCGTCCGTTCCGTTTTTTTTCACGGATAGGATGCTTCCCCATTCATTTCAATGGGTCCGTCAAAAAATGCGGATGGTCAACCGTTTTCCTTCCGCTTCCGTGATCCGTGTTTTCATTCCGTCAAAAAAATAGTGCATGTCCTATTTTTTTCACGGTCGCGGACAAGGATAGGCATTTTTACAATGATCTGCCATAAAAATCGGATCCGTCAAAAAAAACGGTCCGTCATCCGTTTTTTTTGACGGACGCGAAATTTCAAGGAGGAGCGGACGCGGAGGCAGGCAACGGTCGTGTGCATGAGGCCTTAAAAAAATGAACAAAGTTTTTATAAAAAAATAAAGACATAACATAAAATTTCAAAACAACCCCCTTTCCCCATTTTAAAAATAAACAATAAAAAAATAAAGATCATTAGTATTATTAAAGTATAAATGTATTTATCCAGTACAGCAAATGCTGTAATGTAGAAAAAAATCAAAACAGCCAATTTACCATTTTTTGGTCGCTTCACCTCCCCAAAAAAATGTAATAAAAAGTGATCAAAAAGTCATAAACACCCGGAAATGCTATCAATAAAAACTACAGATCTCCCTTCAAAAAAATGAGCCCCGATTCAGCTCCATAGACATAACTATAAAAAAAAAAAAACTTATAGGGGTTAGAAAATGGCAATGCAAAGAAAACATTCTTTCACTGTAATTGTACCGACCACAGAATGAAGGAAACATGTCAGTTTTACTGCATACGAAATGCTGTAAAACTGAAACCCATAAAAACTGCGGTGCAATTGGGTTTTTTTTCCGATTCCTCCGCATTTAAAAATTTTCAATTTTCCTAGCTTCCCACTACATTGTATACGATATTAAATAGTGCCACTAGAAAGTGCAACTTGTTCCGCGAAAAACAAGCTCTCACGTGTAAATGTGAATAAAAAAATAAAAAGTTATGGCTCTGGAAAGACAGGGAGTACAAAACGAAAATTAAAAAAAACAGAAGATCGCTGCATCAGGAAGGGGTTAATTCAATGAGGATCGAATTCAAGAGATGAGATTAGAGAAAGTCAAAAGACAACTACAATATTTGAAAAAAGTAAGATGAACGCATAAAAATGAATTTTTTAGAGGATTTTAATTTTTAGGTTTTTCATGAAAAGATAAAGTAGCCAGACACTTACTGGGAAATATTTCAATATGACATCAAAATTCACAAAGCCAACGGTGGTCCATCCAATCAGTGTCACAATGGAAATGCTAATTATAAAAGGGACAAAATAACCACTGATTTTATCTGCCAGCTGCTGGATCGGTGCCTACAAAATAAAAAGCGGTGAGACGTTCAATACACACCTCTCTATAAGGCGTTAATACACAGCCAGGGTGTCGCACAGCACATTTTGTTTCTACCTTGGACATTTGAGCCTCTTCTACTAACTTCACAATTTGGGCCAGGGTGGTATCAGAGCCCACATGGGTTGCTTCCACAAGGAGTGATCCATGAGCATTAATGGACCCAGCAATGACCATGCTTCCTGGCTTCTTCCTGACAGGCATAGGCTCACCTAGAAGAGACAGGGAAATACGGAAAATGAAGTTACACACATCGTCCAAACGTGGTCGGCCAAAATATCTGCTGGAGCTGCACCAACAGCTCAAATGTCCCCTTCTGTCCATCAGAATAAATACATATGTATAATGTATATATACTACTTACCCCTGAGGTACCCATAGCACATGGACCCATACAAGTCTTTGGAGCTATTCACACATAATAGGTGCCCATGCTCTATTCCAGGGATGCACAACCTTTTCTGTTTGGGGGCCATATTTTCAGACTGAAGGGATCCCAAGGGCCGAACATTAAGGTTAAAGGGGTATTAGCAACTGAAATACTGTATTTATGGTGTATTGTACATACAGTATATAATATAAATGTCTGATTACACCTGCAGGATTCCCATCTAATGGGAAAATACATGAAAAATGTATGAGAACAGCCACAAGACATAGACATACATGTCTGTCACCAGATGGTTGGGGGGACACACAGAATGATATCAAGGGCCGCATGTGGCCCCCGGGCCACAGGTTGTGCACCCCCGCTCTATTCTTTTCCGTTTTTGTGGACCACACTCTCCCACCAATGTCTATGGGAGCATGAAACTGGACAACACGGACAACATCTTGTTTTTTATGCGTTGATATGCAGTGGTGATAAAAAAAAGTAGAAGAATGAGGAAGCCATTTTTTATTTGAACGAGAAAGAATGATGACAAATTGACATAAAAAAAGGACACACAGAACCCACATGGATGAAGCAGTGACATTCATATGCATGCAAAAAGGTCCGTTTTTGGTGGACGCAAATACTTTACTGTAAATAAAGCCTAAGTATACTTGTGAACTGTAATTTAGCAGTCCCGCCACTAGAGGTCGCTATATGACTATAAATTAGATCTCGTGTGTAGAGGATGTGAAATTCCAATGACAGCCCACAGAACACTGCACCAAAACCGCATGGATATACAGTATCGAGGTTTTCTCTGTACAAGAGCAGATAATCAAGAACTCACAGAGGACTGTGAGAGGCGTATGCTTATTTGTGCAGTACTGAGAAAGCCACATATACACTCCATTGAATTGTAGAGACTTAGCGGAAAGTGAACAAGTCTACAAAGCCAGAAGCGGGCAGCACAGTGACCATGGTGTCTGAGGGACCCTACTTATCACACGACAGGCACAGACTGTCAACAATCCCCCTCCGCACAGTTGGAGGATTAGTGGGTGCACTGATTCGCTTCTATTTGTTTTGGCATTGTATCACATCTCTAAAATGGAAAAACAAACAAACAAATATAAATGTAACCTGTGATGAGTGACTCATCTGCCATAGATGTTCCTTCAATAACTTTCCCGTCCACAGGAAACTTGCCCCCAGGTACAACTTTCACAATATCTCCTCTCTGGACCAGCTCCACGGCCACCTGTTCTTCCCTGTAATGAGCAGAAAATGTGTGAACGCAAAGCAGGGGCAGTGATGAAACCTAGGAGAGGTCATCATTATCAGAACCCCCAATAGCAGCAGCCACCGGCACCGGAACTAATTCAGAGAATGGATCCAGAATCAGACAGCACCGTTCACTGGGGTACTGCAGCTCAGCTCCCATTCACTTGATGAACAGCTATGGGTAATTCACATCACTGTTTAGCTTTCCGTTCTTCTGATCCGTCAGAAGAGAGAGAGAAAAGAAAAACGGATCCTGTTGCATCAGTTGACATCTGTTTGAGCCAATTCTGTCTGAGATCCGTTTTTTAAAGGGAAAAAAAGTCCGGTGCTCGGGCTTAAGACGTCCTCCACTGCAGGACATGTTGACTAACCTCTCAATTTTAACATCCGTTTGAGGGCTTAGTAAGACCGCAGTGTGCACCTGTTTTGTCATTTGTTATTGTATTGCTATATGTCATTCATGGATCAGCAAAAACGCTTCCATCATGATAATACAACCGTTACGGATCCGGTTGTATTATCTCTAAAATAGCCATGACGGATCCAGCACTAAAACCATTGTACTGTAAGTCAAGTCAATGGGGGACGGATCCGTTTTCTTTTGTTTCCGAGAAAACGGATCCATCACCATTGGCTTACATTGTGTGTCAGGTCGAATCCGTCTTGCTCTGCATCCCAGGACGCACTCAAAAACGTTGCTTGCAGCGCTTTTGTGTGCGTCATGGGAACCCAATGAAACGGACTGGAATGCATTCTGGTGACTCCGTTCCCTTCAGTTCAGTTTTGTTCCCATTGACAATGAATAGGGACAAAACTGAAGCGTTTTCCCACTGCTATCGAGATCCTATGACGGATCTCTACAGCGGAAAGGGAAAGCGCAGATGTGAAAGTAGCCTAATCCTGGGCGTAACACAATGGGGCAGATTTACCAAACCGTGTACGAGAATTATAGTCTAGCAAGCGATCACAGTGCAGGGAGCAGAATATGAAATAAATGTTGTGCTGTGATTGGTTCTAATGGGCAAACAAAAACAGTTTTTCTGTTAAACAATTTTGATAAGGCCTCATGCACACCACAAGTACACGGATACACTCGTGTGCATGAGGCATAAATCTTCCCCTATTTATCCGTTTTTCCCATAGTGTTCTGGGGTTCCTTTCACTGGACAGCAGTGCATTGTGGGGGCTTAGATGATCAGTACACAGTAAAGTGTTAGGTCACATGTGTGACATCGGAAATAAACTGCTGTCTGTTTCTTTATTCTGTCCATATAATCCATAAAGGAGTAGGATGCGTTACCTCACCACTGAGTGATTAGGTCCAAGCGTCACAACAGTCGCCTCTGTAGCCTGCAGGGATATAAGCTTGGCAAGAGCTTCCGATGTTTTACTCTGCGGTAGAGAGGGAATCACAAAAATGCTTTATAGTGAAGGAATTGCCCTTTTCACCCCTAACTCCAAATACTGTTTGTTATGCACAGAAATTAAAGGCTATGTACACCTTTGGGGGCAATTTTTTTTTTTTTAATTATTGCATTATAATGTGCTAAAAATCTTTTTTTCAATTGGTCTTTGTTAACAATATGGAATCCTTTTTTCTGTACAGAGCTGGCATGCTCGACTAGCTGCCTGTGGATTTTTTGTCTTTTCCATCATCTGAGGGTTTTTAGCCAAAAATAAGTTAAATGCAATCATAAAAAAAAGTGTACATTGCCTTTAAGGATTTTTCTAAAACTTTTTTCCTCCCAAGACATGTTCTTTAAATCCACTATATACCTGTATATAGATTTAAGGGTTTTTCCAAGCGTACAATATTGATGACCTATTCTCAGGACAGGTCATCGATATCAAATTGGTAAAGGTCTGAAACCCTGGACCCCCACTAATCAGCTGTTTGAAAAGGACAAGTGCTACAGACAGAAAACCAAGCACAGCGCCATACATTGTATAGTGGCTGTGTTGGGTATTACAACCCAGGCTCATTGACTAGAATGGGACTTAGCTACACCCAGGCCATGTGACCAACAAACGTGACGTCACATGGCCCAGGAAGAGGCCACGGAGCTCATCAGAGTGCTGTGGCCTCTTCTAACAGCTGATCAGAGCTGGTGCCGAAAGTTGGGCCCCCACTGATCTGATATTGATGAGATGACATAACCAAAGGATAGGTGATTAATATAGTACTCCCAGAAAACCCCTTTAAGGGCTCATGCACACGACCATGCCGTGTTTTACGGTCTGCAAAACACGGATGCCGCCCGTGTGCGTTACGCAATTTGCGGTACAGAACGGGCGACCATAATAGAAATGCCTATCCTGACAAGAATAGGAAATATTCATTTTTTTACAGAAAAACGGATGTGTGCTGTCTGCATCTTTTGTGGCCCAATTGAAATGAATGGGTCTGCACCCGTTCCACAAAATTACGGAACCAATCATACGGTCAAGTGAATGAGCCCTAACTGTGTGGACGAAAGCGTGGAGCCATCATCACAGTTATCCAGGATCCACATGCAAACACATATTGACCAAACATGGCACATCCAGTGAACTTATAATGAGGTCCACCAGGGTTCAGGAATGCTGGACAGCAAAAACAGTACTTTACTGTAGACAGCGCTGTTTTTGCAGACAATAATAACAGGAACCCTGGTGGGCTAGAGAAAATGCCCAGAGCCAAGTCCTACTGAAATATAAGCCAAATGGCAAGTGACTCTGCTGAGGTCTCACCTCGGTGCTGAGTTCTCAATCGTGATGGGCCCATAGACTTCTACGGAGCCCATCTCATACAGCGAAGAGAGCAGAATATGCGCATGCTTCCTTCCCTCGTTCCTGGGATCCATGGGGGTCTCAGCACTCAGACCGCACAGATCAAAACTTTTGATATGTCTCTATGACATATCAAAAGTTTGGTGAAAAGTTAGTGACGCTTTAAGCCTGGGGCTACACAGCGACATGCGTCACACAACATGAAAGTCGCACTACACTGGATCTTATGATTGTCAATGGTGTCGCAGCGCAATATACGACATGGCGCGACAGTTGCAAAAAATCCAGACCTGATGGGTTTTGTGCCACAGGTGGCAAGTCGCACGCTAATATAACTCCATTAATGTAATTTGCGCCACGACATGCGACTCGCCTGTGACTTTTTTGACTTGGCTGTTGGTTCTACAGCCAAACCACATCTATAAGAAAGACGCATACGATTTTTTGCTGTGTAGCCCCTGCCTAAAAAAACAGGTTACGTTACAAGTAAGATTTAATCTCCAAATAATGAGTAAATCAATCCACATGAGCTTAGGGGTCCAGTGTGTAATGGGGACATGATTATCTTGCCAGCACCCATGTGCACAGCTATGAATCTGTGCTAACACGAGCAGTAACAAGGGTTAAACAGGATCTAAGAGGTTTCCTGGAGATCCCCACAGGGACCAATCTAGTACAGTTACCTTTGCTATGTGTTCAAGCCATCTCCCCAGGGCAATGAACATGAAGAGCATGGGGGGTGTATCAAAAAACGTCTCCGGGCTCTGCTCAGCCTTCTCCGCAATGGCCACAATCAGGATAACCACCGAGTAAATATAGGCGATGGTGGTAGCCAGGACAATCAGTACATCCATATTGGTTGATTTGTGTTTCAGAGACTTGTACGCCTGGACATAGAAGTACCACCCTCCAAAGGACTGTGAATAAAAGACAGAAAGCAGCACCGTAATATGAGGTGTGAATTATGTGGTCATCATAAGGGTCCATTCACACGGATTCGCAAAACACGGACACCGGCAATATGCGATCCGCAATTTGCAGAACACACATATAGTAGAAAATGCCTTTTTTAGGAACAGAATTGCAGATCCCAAAAATACAGATCCCGGAAATGCGGATGCAGCCCCATTGAAAGTGAATAGGTCTGCACCCGTTCCGGAACGGATGCGGACCCAAATTACGGACGTGTGAATGGACCCTTAGTCATCGAGAAATGATAGGAGCACAATGCAGAGGAGGACAGACAATAGAGGGCTCCTGTGCCGGATCAATATAGGGCCCCCTGGTTTTTAATGAGAGTGAGAATGTATGCACATGGCTGCCTGGACTCCGTATACTGTCCTACAGGATCCATCAGGTGCCATATGTACGGAGATATGATCCCTTACAATCAATGCTTCTAGGTTGAGAATTGCTCTCTACTGATCTGATGGAGCATGCTATGGTCTTTCTTTGTCTAATTCCATACAAATATAGAAGAAATCAGGAGCATACAGAGATACAGTAGAGATCTTATGCACTTCTTTGAGTCCTATATGGATCCGTAATATGGCCATGGAAGATAGAACTATCCACATTTCATCTCCGACCCCCTTTGCTTCTCACAGAATGGTCTTCAGGATAACCTTGCTGCCACTGCACTACCATATTGTACCTTTGCTGCAACACCACTCACAGCCATTATCCTGTGTACGGAGCTGCAGCCCATTTAAAGGGACTTTGCCACCAGTTTTATGGTGTCCTATCTAAGGGCAACATAACCTAGTTAGAAATTCCCCTTAAAAGTGTCTAATCTTGGACACCTATTCTTACAATGAAGCCCGCAAAGTGATGCACGGCCGCCTTTCATTTATTTCTTTGGGTGTGCCGAAAATAGCCATGCAGTGCGCTCGAGTATTTTCGGACGTCCCATTGAAATGAATGGAAAGCATACTGCGCAAGCGCAGCCGCTGCTCCATTCACGTCGATGGGGCTAATGGAAATCACCGAGCCAGCGCTCAGCTATTTTCGTCTCTCCCGTATAAATGAATAGAGGGTGGCCGCGCATGCATGGTGCACCCTCCGTCACTTTGCGGGCTCCGCTCTAAGAATAGTTCCAGAAGTGGGACCTGCACCTTTCCTAGTGATGTGCCCCCAATGTCCAAGATGAGACAACCCCTTTAATAAAATCTTGGGTGACTTTCTTTGAATCAGCTAGCCATTTTGCTAAAATCTTTTACTGAACAGCTCCAGCGCATGCTGATGAGTCCCGAATATTCATGAGCTCCTGGCACTCCCCACCCCACTGTCAATCAGCGGCAGGAGGGCGGGGAGAGCCCTCAGCTCATGAATATTAGGACTCATTGGCATGCGCTGGACCTGTAAAAAAACTGGTGATCGCTGGGGGTTCCAGGAGTTTGACCCCACCTTATACTAAAGACAGGTCATCAATACTACAATCTTGGAAAACTCCTTTTAAAGCCTTTTTGAATGTGCAGTATGACCCCTGTGGAGCCGCACAGGTCCATGGTTTTTCTACAGGCCACAGAATTCCCAGGTCACTTCAAATACCAGGAAAAATACCTCACGTTGCAAGAAAAATAGAGGAACAATGGACACGGAAATCTTCTGCTGATCAGACTATGCTTTGGTATTCGTATTACATTTCCCAGCATGAACTGTGCATTCACAGAACATAAAGTTACCATACAATAATCATGACATACAGACATATATAACTAAATCCTAAAGATCCTGCACTTATAAGGCACGTACTGTATCTAGTAATATATAAGATACATGTAATGGCAGTAGGACCCCTGCCTAGGATTTCCTGCGAAACCTTGAAAGAATGGAGGTAAAGTGCAATTAGAACAGGAAGAGGATATTTGAACGTTATGTTATAATTGCTACACAATGGTGTAGGTTATCACACTGCGGTATGCTGTTACATAAAGGAACTGCAAACGTCATACCATGGCTTGGGAAGTTAGCTGTCAGTTCTCTGGGTCATACTCAAATGGGCAAAACCGAAAAGTAAAATTCCAATCATATGCATACCCTATAATAAATCAGACGTACGGCAAAAGATGTCTTCTAGCTGTATAAGACATATGCTGTACATACATTTTTTTAACAATGAGGGTAAATGTCAGGTGTATGGCAGACAGACGCATACATTCGGGCTACATATCTGGTGTAGACATCGCTAAATATTTCGGCTATGCTTTCCAATACAAGGGCATCTTGCAAAAAAAGTAGTTTAAAAAAATAATGGCAGACATGTGCAAATAGTATGACACATTGGCACATACTTACGGGCTATACGTTTCATGTATTATTGTGATATTTTCTCACCCGCTGGAGCATAGACACTGAGTGCAGAGTGAACACAGCCTAAGAAACCTCTTGGCTTTTATATCAAAGCTAATGGAAGTATGCACAAGCGTTGGCTTCAGGCCCCATTCACACTTCCGCAAATGGGTCCGCATACGTTGCGCAATTCTGTGGAATGGGTGCGGACCCATTCATTCTTTATGTGGCCGGACGTGTAGCGGAGAGCACACTATGTGCTCTCCGCTTCCGCATTTGCGGAGCACGGCCCCGAACTTCCGGTCCGCGGCTCCGCAAAAGATAGAACATGTCCTATTCTTGTCGGCAGCTGCGGACAAGAATAGACATTTCTATGGGGGGTGCCAGCCGGGTGTGTTGCAGATCCACAACACACCACGGAGTTGTGAATGGACCCTTAGACTGTAACCAGTTTCTTAAAAGAGTTTCTCCATGGAATGATTTAAAATGGCCGCCGGCAACCTGTCCTAGAAGGTGAGTAGGACTGGTTGCCATTACTTGCAAAGCTGCCTAAGGGGCTGAGGGTGATGGGCCTCACTATACACTAAACTGCTCTACAATAGATGGTAATGATGCGATCCTACCTATGATATGCCATCATGGCATACTCACCAATGTGTAATAAAATGTAATATGTAGTGCCCATAAGCAGCTCTTCAAGTCGTGGTGACCTGTCCAGCTCACGTTCTGGGACAGGTTGCTGACGGCAATTTTAAATAATTCCTGGAAAACCCCTTTTTGGGCTTTTTTTTTTTTTCTCTTAATTTACTTTGTGAATTTTTTTTTTCTAATCACATGCAAGAGTTTTAGTAAACCCTGACTATAAAGGCTAAAGTGCATGTCAGATTTTGTGTTAGGAAATCCTGGTTTTCAGCAATGTATAAAATTGACGACCCGCCTCCGGTTTATAATAATTTATAAGACAGGTTACAAGTGAAATGTCTTCTGCACCTACCTGGACTAAGGTGCAAAGTATGAAGAAAAGGAGGTTCATTATAGATAAACCAGGGAAGATGTTTCTGTCCAGCACTGACTGTCCTTGGTGTTTATTGTGGGCAATCAACATGTAGACCATGATGCAGATGACAGGGATGCCAAATATGAGGCTGAACAGGAAGGACTTTCTCCACCTGTGATTCAAATGCATTATAAATTACTATTCAAGAAGAATGAAGTGTTAGTCAGTGACTCCAATTTCAGCTTAGTAATAGTAATCAGAGTGCTTCATGTCAGGGGCGGATATACCGCCTGTGCAGCCGGTTCAGCTGCACAGGGGCCCAGTTGGAAGGGGGCCCATTCATACTAGTGAGCGCTTCCATTATGGAAGTGCTCACTAGTCTGCAGGAGACGGGGGAGTGAAGCACTGCGAGCACTGTACTCACCCATTCTTCCTAGGCTCCTCCGGGCTGCGCTGCTGTGTCCAGACTGCGTACAGCGCGCACTATGACCTGACATTGCACACAGTCGGGCGGAAGAGATCAGCGGAGCAGGTACTGCAGTAGAGACCGCTGGACATGGAGAGCAGTGGCGGAGCAGGAGAGGTAAGTTTATTTATTAATTTTGAGTCTGATGGGGGTCTGAGCACCTGATATGGGGGCCTGAATGAGAATCTGATATGGGGGACCTGAGCATCTAATATGGTGGTCTGAGTAGCTGATATGGGGGGGAAAGTCTGAGCATCTCGTATGGAGGGGGGGGGTCTGAGAAACTGATATGGGGGGTCTAAGCAACTGATATGGGGGTCTGTCTGAGCATATGGGGGCCTTAATGAGCATCTGATATGGGGTCTGTCTGAGCACATGGGGCTCTTAGCTTCTCATATTGGGTCTGAGCAGCTGATATAGGGATCTGAGCATCTTATATGGGGGTGTGGGGATCTGATAAGGGGGTCTGAGGATCTGATATAGGGGTGTGGGGATCTGATAAGGGGGTCTGAGGATCTGATATGGGGGTCTGAGGATCTGATATGGCGGTTTGATTTGAAGATCTGATATGGCAGTTCTATTTGAGGATTTGATTTGAGGTCTGATATGGGGGTCTGATCTCAAAGGAAGGGGGTATTTTTTGTATTGTCACACATTATAGGGTGTATTTTTGTACTGGTGCACATTATAAGGGGGCATTTTTCTACTTGCACTTATTGTAAGGAGAATTATTACTACTGGGTAGCATGATTACTAGTATGGGCACTATGGGGGCATTATTACTTTCAGGGCACAATAGGGACATTATTACTAGTGGGGGCACTGTTAACACTCAGTGCACTCGGGCAGATAATTATTTCTATTGGTGGGATTTTGGGGAGCAGTATTACTGTGGGGGGCACCCTGACACACTATCAGCTTAGAGCAATTATTATTGGGGGACACTATGGATACACTATTAGGCTCCATTCAAACGTCCGCAATTCTTTTCCGCATTTTGCAGAACGGAATTGCGGACCCATTCATTTCTATGGGGACACACTATGTCCCGCACAGATCCGGAATTGCGGATCTGCACTTCCGTTCCGCAAAAAAATATAACATGTCCTATTCTTGTCAGCAACTTCACACACGGAAGTGTGAATGGAGCCTTAGGCCCCTTTCACACGGGCGAGTTTTCCCGCGCGGGTGCAATGCGTAAGGAGGACGCATTGCACCCGCACTGAATCTGGACCCATTCATTTCTATGGGGCTGTGCACATAAGCGGGGATTTTCCCGCATCACTTCTGCGTTGCGTGAAAATCGCAGCATGCTCTATATTATGTGTTTTTCACGCAACGCAGGCCCCATAGAAGTGAATGGGGCTGCGGAAAAATCGCAAGCATTCGCAAGCAAGTGCGGATGCGTTGCGATTTTCCCGCATGGTTGCTTAGCAACGGGACCAGATCTTTATTATTTTCCCTTATAACATGGTTATAAGGGGAAATAATAGCATTCTTAATAAAGAATGCTTAGTAAAATGAAGATGAAAGGGTTAAAAATAATAAAACTTAACTTACCTTAGCCACTTGATCGCGTAGTTGCGATCTGTCTTCTCTCTTCAAGCTTCAGCTACCAGCTAAAGGACCTGTGATGACGTCACATCACATGGTCCAATCACATGGTCCATCACCATTGTGATGGACCATGTGATTGGACCATGTGATGTGAGGTCATCACAGGTCCTTTAGTTGTTAGCTGAAGCTTGAAGAGAGAAGGCAGATCGCAACTACGCGAGCAAGTGGCGAAGGTAAGTTAAGTTTTATTATTTTCAACCCCTTCATCTTCATTTCACTTAGCATTCTTTATTAAGAATGCTATTATTTTCCCTTATAACCATGTTATAAGGGAAAATAATAAATTATACAGAATACTCTACCCGAAACCGGACTTCAGTGATGAAGTTCGGGTCTGGGTACCAAACATGGCGATTTTTCACACGCGCGTGCAAAACGCATTACAAACGTTTGCACCCGCGCAGAAAAATCGCGCATATTCCCGCAACGCACCCGCCTCTTATCCGGGCGTCAAACATGACGCCCGTGTGAAAGAGGCCTTAGTGTTAGTATTTCTATTTTACAGTTATTTTTATTTTGTTTGTTATTGTTATTTTATTTATCATCTTTTTGTTAAACTCTGCAGAGACAAGAGATGGCTGAAAGAACTCATCATGGCGGTTTGTTCTGAATGGAGAAGATGAGGAAAGAGAATGTCTACATCAGAGAAGATGTCACTGGATGTAAGAGGAATGTGCACTGTATTCTCCTGTACGTTTGTAGTGCTCTATGCAATGGTTTGTAAGTATGTCTTTAACAGTAAGGCTGTAGGGAAGGGGTTTGGTTGAGGATTTGCCATGGTGCGTGCCATTTAAATTTTTGTCTCTGGCAGCAGAAAGGATAGGTGCACCCTTGCCCGTTCCCACAAAGCACTAAAGGAAGGGGATGGGGGTCCAGACACATTCTTTAGACAAGGGCCCTTTGCTGTCTCTGTCCGCGCCTGCTTCATGTCACTACTCAGCCAGAACTGAATCTGCCCATGAAGGGTTAAGAAAGTCTTTAGCCCCCTTTACATGCCAAAATGAATACAATTTTGGAACATGAAAGACCTCTTTTTCACTATTAAGAATATCCATCGTAGACACACCATTAGTACCTAAGTTAACAACTTTGCGACACCAAACCATGATCTTCATCAAGGATACCTGATGAATGCGCCAGTTTGGTGCTGCAACGTGTAGCAACCAGTATAGGTTTCAGCCTTACTACTTTGGTCCATGTATCTATATCCATCAATGCCAGAGATGACCCAAAAAGTTTGATTTCCTGTCATTAAACAGATGTCCTTCATGTCCAGTCCTTCCACCACTGCATTTAGAACATACAGGTAGAGGCGTGGATTGTCATTTTTTGTATAATTTTTTTTGTTACATCTAGCAATAATGCGGGGTTTATTCATATATTTCAAACGTACTGTCTTATTTCTTCTTTGTGGTCCAGGTTGTTAACTGATGGATCTCTCTTAGGTAAAGAAGCTTGAAAACCAATCCCCTGTTAATAGAATATGAGATGTTATCACATGAAACAAGACAAGTGGCCAACAGTCCGTCCTAGAGCTGCCATTAGTCTTTCCTTTGATCATATTCGATTTGAGCGCCCATTAGCCACTTTAGATGCTTAAATCATTGGCCCCTGTGTAGATGATGCAATTAAGAATAAATAAGAAATTAGTAAGGATCACAGATATCCAGTTATATATGTGTAAATCGCACAAAGAAACTCACAATTCCCCCAAACAGCATGAGAAACATGGAGTAGCGGTGTACCGTAGTAGTTCATCTTTTATGTTTTTGAGGGCACCGTAATATGGATGCTGATCTGGGACTATTTTTCTCTCAATGATTCCATTTACTTTACCTCAATGATTTGCGTGATGTCTCGAGGACCAACTATTTCAGGATCAAACTTGACTTGAGCTTTGCAGGTGGCAAGAGCCACAGAGGCGTGTAGGATACCTGGCGTTCTCATGAGCCGTGATTCAATATTGTGAACGCATGAGGCACATGTCATCCCTGTAATCTATAGACAGTCAAGACATAAAGATGGAAATGCAAAGAATAATGCTCCTCAAACTATGAAACAAGTGAAAATCTCCTTACTGAGAAATAAGTAGTACTGTCTGAAACTGGGTGCTGTCCATGCCAACCAACTCAAATAGAGGTTAGGTGACCCCCTTCTCCATCTCCTTGTCCACATAGGTGTCCATACATTTAATAATCTGGACATTGATAACCATTATTTCCAATCTCCAATGAAAGTCTGTATAATAGTGAAATTCATCAGAACTCTAATTGGATCATTTCAAAATGGGCAATGTATGGCCAACGTTACCATAGCTTCATCCTCCATGTATCCCGTCTATACCATCCCTGACCGCTGTCTGTCCAGCCCCTGTAGTGTAAGAAAATTGAGCTTTACTTAGATACTTACAACCAGCTCAATGCTGCCATGGGTAGCCGTACAATCTTCTAAGACAACAGCTCCAAACCCCAGGTTTTCAATAAGTTGTGCAATTTCCGTAGGTTCAATCTTGTCTGCTATGTATTTGACCTCTGCTTTACCAGCCATAAGTGCGACAAGCACTGATATAATACCTGTAGAGGGACACCTAATGAATAAATGCTATCCCCCGACCAGTTACAAAATGATATAAAAAATGTAAATTCAATGACAAATAAAAGGCAAAGAACCTCTAGGGCAGGCACGCTCAACCTGCGGCCCTTGAGCTGTTGTAAAACTCCAACTCCCACAATGCCCTGCTGTAGGCTGATAGCTGTAGGCTGTTCGGGCATGCTGGGATTTGTAGTCCTGCAACAGCTGGAGGGTCGCAGGTTGAGCATTACTGATCTAGGATAATAGTCTCCACCACGCAGTGCTGTAGCTGCGGCTCCCAGCATACACCAGTTGCCCAACTGTTGGAGAGCCACAGGTTGGAGACCACTGCTCTGGGACTTGGATCTGCAATACATCAATCCGTGTTGCAAAAGAGCAACTCATTGGGGTACATTTATGATTTTATACGCTCTTTGGAACAAAAGTCGCGCGTTTTTACAAAAAAACTGAATTTTATACAAAACTTGGCTTTTGCCAGAGCTTAGCAGAAGTGCAAAGCCCCCTTGGCCTGACACATTTACAATAATTTATGTAGGAAAACTGCATATATTATATTGTAATCTAGGCCAGCTCGTAGCTGGAGCAGATTTCAGTTTGTGGCGCACAGACAGGACAAGATATGCACCTTTTAATAAATTTGCAGCCTCTGACTCTAGCGGACATTTTACCTATGAAATGCCAGCCTTTAGTAAATATCCATACTGTCCATGAGGTCGTAGTCATTATAGATATGAACGCTGAATTGATGACTAGGTAACCACTGATTTTTTTTTTTTTATAAACTGGTAGATCTCATTAAGAGATGTGTTGAAGAGATCTATCACCTCTCCTGGTTTTAGTAAATACTTGTATTTCCCATGACATAATAATTCTGGAGGGATATTTTTCTTACAGTTCTGCATTGTGCTGTTCCTCTTAGAAATTTATGAATAAATTGGCAACTGGGTGTTACCAGTTTGGGGTGTGTCCCTGTACACCTTGACCGTGTCCAATCAGTACTGACTGTGACAGTCTGAGAAGGAACACACCCCTCTGACAAGAGGAAAGGTAACACCCAGTTCTCAATTTATTCAAAAATTTCACAACATTGCACAACACTGATTTCGAAGAAATGGTTTACCAGAATTATTACTTTATGAAGAATAACATTTCCAAAAAACAGACATGAGAGATTGCAGATGCTCTTTAAGACACATACACCGATAAGTAGAGATGAGCGAACATTTAAAAAAAGTCCGTTGTTCGGGGTTCGGGTGGTGGTTAATTGCGCATCCCGTTATGGATTCCACAATAGCGCATATGGAATCCATAAGGGGCGGCTGCCACCAACCCGAACTGTAGAACAGCTGAAGGACCTGGCGTGACGTCACTGTCATGTGATCAGTGCAGGGGGCGTGGCTCAGCACTGGATTTGATCCCGTGCTGAGCCACGCCCCCTGCACTGATCACATGACAGTGACGTCACGCCAGGTCCTTCAGCTGTTCTACAGTTCGGGTTGGTGGCAGCCGCCCCTTATGGATTCCATATGCGGTATTGTGGAATCCATAACGGGATGCGCAATTAACCACCACCCGAACCCCGAACAACGGACTTTTTTTAAATGTTCGCTCATCTCTACCGATAAGATCATGCTAGCTTCAATATATACATGATGGGAAAAATAATTTGAACCAGATGATAATGTGCATAGTGTATGAACAGTCTGCTATCCAGCCAGCCACAAGAAGCAATGTATCAAGTAGTTTTTGGAGAGCCAACGGGCGCATTGCCATTACACCTGGAGGCTCTGCTCTCTCTGCAACTGCTGTGTTCTCTGCACTTTGATTGACAGGACCAGGCATGATCACGTTTACACTGCCTGGCCCTGTCAGTTGCAGAGGATGCGGCAGTTGCAGATATAACAGAGGATGCGGCAGTTGCAGATATAACAGAGCCTGTAGGCGTAATGGCAACGCCCCCGTTGCTCCTAGAGGCTCATTTGCATATATCCAAACTTCACTTTTCTCAGCAATGCGGGCAAATAGGAACATGGGACCAACACAGTTGCCTTCAGCTGCCAAGTGCACACGTAACAGGTCAGCCAGTGTCATAGGGACAAATCTGCTGACAGATGCCTTTTAATTCATGGATGAAACTCAATTTGAGCTTGGTTTCGGCACACTTTACCCTTTAGTCAGGGACGTAGCCATGGGCGTAGCTATAGCGGGTGCAGAGGTAGCAGCCGCTACCGGGCCCAGGAGCCTAAGGGGGCCCAAAGACCCTTGTGCCGCATAAGAAAATACACAAAGCACTAAGGGAAGGGGGGCCCAAGCTGACCTCTTGCACCAGGGCCCATGAGGCGTTAGCTACGCCCCTGGACGTAGCTAAAGGCTTATGGGCCCCAGTGCAAGAGTTCAGCTTGGGCCCCCATTCCCATAGGGCTTTGTGGCCAGGGGGAAGGGAAGCACATAACCTTCATGCTGCTTGAGAGAAAAAATGAATTGGCAACCCCCTCCATGCCAAATTCTTGACCTAACCCTTTCCTTCCAGCCAGAGGTGTAACTTAACTAGCATGCACTTTCTATAGTAATGGTGTCCTCTTATGCGGCACAAGGGTCTTTGGGCCCCTCAGGATCCTGGGCCCAGTAGCCACTGCTATCTCTGCACCCCCTATATTTAAACAGTAGATCAATAGTACTATTACTAGGGACTTTAGGATGGGCCATTTGGAAGGACTGTGCTTTACATATAAAGGGTGATATGTTGGATGTGTACATGGCTTTTTCAGCCTGTACTTTTTTTTCGGTTATTGCGTGACTGTAAAATATCAAACTTATGAGGAAACGGTGGAGGCCATGATGAGCAAGCTAAAATAATAAATTCCAACACAAAATAGATACCGTCTTTCTTCTTCAAGTTCCTCTCAATGTTGGAGACACATGAGGCACATGTCATCCCAGTGACTTGTAAGATGCATTTCTGGGATGTAGTATTTTTCGTCTTAGGGATGTCTGGGTAAGGCTTCTTAGGGAGAACGTCTACAATGTAATCTTGATGGAGATTTTCACTCTTGGTTGTCTCTGGTAGCTTCTGCTTAACATCAGGTGATGTAGAACTTGAATGATTACTACTGGTAGTCCGTGGGGAATCTACAAGTACATACATTTATCATTTAGATTTGTCACATCCATTCATTACAAAACCATAAATAGGTCTAAAATATTTTAACACTATAATGGGATTGGAATATTCCTGTTTTTACTGTAAATGAACCACATGGTGCCCACATTTTTGGAAGAAAGAATATGGGTGATCGTGAATGAACATTAGCCACACTCTTTCAACTTGAATAATGCCTATTTGACAAATTCAATATTCACCATTCAAGGGCTGAATGTTATAAGGAATGTTGATTTTGCCTATCACAAGCAAAACAAGACATCTAGAGAAGTTTGAGGTACTTAGAAGAAAAAGTAGAAAACAGAAATAGGCATAAAAAGAAAAAAAAAGGGGAGCCGGGTAGTCAAGGTCCTGTCTTGATGGTCCTGCTCAGACAAACCAGGACGCTGTAAAAGAAGTAGAGTCATCATTGTGGTAGTATTGTTTTGTCTTCAGTGGGAAAGAATACTTAAAAATGTTTTGCCATTCCTTGGCTCTTTTAGTACTCCCCCAGCCCAATTGCTGGCTCTTTCTATGGCTTCAAGCATTCTGAATCTAAGTAATTTATAATAAGTACAATATGCAAAGTTTAAAGGGGTTTCCCATGGAGACAAATGACAGCTTATAGCTAGGACCCACTAAATGTTAAAATAAAGTTGTTATGGCAGTGGGTGAGGAACCGCTGGGTTAACCAACAGATCTGACTTAGGGATAATCCAAAAGTCCTTATCCTGGCAGTCCCCTAGTGTTCACCCTTTATCCCCTATACAGGGAATTTTCTGCAGGGGAGCCACCAGAGCACTTCCCCCTGGAGTAGTCTATGTGTGGTTAACAGCTGACCCACAGGGTGCATGGCACAGAGGTGTCAGGCTGAATCATGCTCAGGGCTGGCAGAGTACATGCAATACGAGAATGAGTCTGAGGTCAGGGCGGGCAGCATAGAGGCAATATGGGTAACAGACACAGGTCAGGTCAGGCAGCAGAGGGTCAGAATATGGTAAACAGGCAGAGGTCAGTAAATGAGCAGAAAATAACAACTAGGCAGGAAATTTACCAAGCTAAGGAACCATATTGCTCAGGCACCTTCCGACAAGTGAAAGTGTCTTAAGTATCCTAGGATTGCCAGTCATTGGCGAAGACTGGTGAAGGTTAGGGTGTGCATGCTGGCCCTTTGAGAGCTGGAGGGAGAGCGCAAGGGTGACCTACAAGCACAGGAGGAGAGGCCAGCCAGCAAGCAGGCCGCAGCCTGCAGGGAGGGACAGAGCAGACTCAGTGTCTGGGCTCACCTAGAAGAGGACAGTGGGAAGCGGGTCTGGACCACCAGGCAGGGTGAACGGTGACCTCAATGTATATACAATTATCTATAATTTTAGGCGTCATGGTCCCAGAGCAATAGTAACAAAAGCAAATTTTTAGAATATAAGACTGAGAAGTTGCCTTATAAACTAAAGACAGATGGGTCTGGTGGAGCCATGGTCCAATGTTTATTATAATCTAAAGAATATAGTATATATCCCGATTCTGATGAAGCTGCTAGAAAAGCCCGTCAATTAGAAATAAGTAAAAATACAATTATAGTTCACTAATGTGGCGCTAAAATAAGTAATAAAAAGTACATACCAGAAATAATAGTAGCGTCAAATCCCATGTCTGCTATCGCCGCTCTTATTTCCTCAGAGTTTGTTTCTGTCTGAATATAGAGAACCGTTCCCATCCCTTCAGGTAATGACACTGATATGGATTGTACTCCCTTTCTTTGAGAGATCGTGTTTTCAATCGTCGACACACATGACCCACACGTCATTCCTCCGATACTGATGAGAGCTGTCTTTGTGGTGGTCCTTTGGCTTTGTTTAGTGGATGAATGTAGGGTTGTTTTTAATCTTGATGCAGGACTTTGTTCATCATCTACTGGGAGGGTAACCTTAAAATGTCCTGGTGGAAGTGCTTCAATGGCTTCTTTTAATGTCAATAGGCTAGTAATGCCCCCAATAAAAGATATCACTGCATTTTTGTTCTCAAGAGAGACTTTAATATCCTGAACACCAGGGAGTTCAGAAATGGTTCCCTCTATGTTGTGCACACATGATTTACAATGCATTCCTTCTATATGAATAGTTCTCGTCTTTGTGTTTTCTGTACCTCCACCAGTATTCGTGAGCTTGAGGTCTCTAGAGATACTTTTTAAACGCTCTATGTTAATCGTTCCGAGCTTCGAAGGATCTGGTTTGCTTTTGACCGAAGCCACAAACCCCATATCATCTATCTGTTTTTGCAGATCTTCTGGCTGGATGTACTGTGGACAGTAAACAATCATTGCTTCCTGGTTTGTGAGAGAAACCTTTATTTTTTCAACTCCTTGAATTTTTCCAATTTTTCCCTCAATTGTGTTGACGCATGACTGAAACGTCATACCCTCGATCCTGATTTTTACCACATCCTCTTTATAAGGAATGCCTTTTAGAGATGTTGAAAGTTCATTGTGTTCTTGTAAGTGGGCATCAAAGCCCATATCTTCAATTTCCTCACAAATCTTCTGAGGGGTTATTTCAGAAGGTATGTAACATACGGTGGCATTGCCTTGATCAAGGTAAACCTTTATACTGACCACACCTGGTATCTTTGAGATCCTTCCTTCAATGGATTGGACACAAGACTGGCAGGTCATACCTATAATTGCCACCACAACAGAACTAACATCAGGGTTTGAGTAGGTGAGGTCGTTTAGGCTACCTTCATAGCCTCTGTTGTCAAAAGCAAATCTTGACTTTCTTGGTGGCGGTGTATGGCTTGTCCTGGGAATGCCATAGCTTGGAGAAGCCTAGAAAGACATTTCAATAGATATTAATATCATCACATAACCATACTGATGGCTGTGACAAAAGAAAGTGACAAGTCTTCGAGCACAACAATCAACTATTAACTATTATATTAAGGTCTCTTGCACACGACCATATGGCTTTTTCAGTATTTTGCGGTCCGCAAAAAACGGATCCGCAAAAAAATACAAATGACGTCCGTGCGCATTCTGTTTTGGCCCCTGATAGAACAGTACTATCCTTGTTCGTTATGTGGACAATAAGGCCCATTGCACACGACCGTATGGCATTTTCAGTTGTTTGCGGTCCGCAGAAAAAGGATCCGCAAAAAAATACGAGTGACGTCTGTGTGCATTCCGCTTTTTGCGTAATGGAACAGCTGGACGCTGATAGAACAGTACTATCCTTGTCCGTTATGCTGACAATAATAGGACAAGTTTTATCTTTGAACGGAACGAAATAAGGAAATGGAAGGCATACAGAGTACCTTCCATTTTTTTTGAGGATCCATTGAAATGAATGGTTCAGTATACGGAACACAAAAAAGCGAAACAGTCGTGAGTGCAAGAGGCGCTCAAGTGCAAGAGGCACTACAGTGAAACACGACATTTTTTCACTGATGCCTGTCTGAGAAACGGACGTTAAAAATGGACCTATTCAATTGTATGGGGGCAGTCTGTCAGTGAAAAACAGACAAGATAGAGCATGTTCTATTTTTGACGTCCGTTTTTCACTGCCCGTTCCGCAGAAAGATAGGACATGCTCTATCTTTTTGCTGAACGTTAGTACGGGATGAAACCCCACGGAAGCACTACATAGTGCATCCGTTAGTGTTTCGTTCCGTGATTCTGTTCCGCATCTCCGGATTAGCGGACCCATTCACTTTAATCCGTGATGTAGAATGACAGTGGAATGGTGCCCGTGTATTGCGGATCTGCAAATGTGGTCCGCAATACAGGCACGGGACACCAACGATCGTGTAAAAGAGGCCTAATCCTGATAATTTACCATTCAACTACCATGATGAAGTAATGGAACAAGCAATTCCTTATAAAATGAGGAACTTCCTTAAAGCATAAATCTACATAAATAGTTGACAAACTTTGCAAATACATTTTTGCTGATCCTGATTTAGATCATTAATGCTTAAATCCAGGAGAAACTATTTAATTATATCCTGGGTAAAGTGCGTGTGTTTGTCCTTAGACAAGGAGGCAGTTCTTAGTTTGGTGACTATAGAAACACGGCTAAACCAGGGTGTGTTGAGTAGAGGGGAAGTTGTTAATGTTGACTGAGACGAGGACAAGTAAAGAGTTGTATAAGTGTTTATGTACGCACAAATCTTAGATGGAAGGAAAACATTTGTTCACAGAGGTTTAGGGATTTATCTACAGTTCCACTATAGCTCCAGAAGAGTGCCTTCATGGGAATCAAATCTCCCACGCTGTGAGGACGTGTTGCGGACAATTTCATCTATTTGGTGTTTTATTTGTATAACTTTTTTGGGAATCTAATTAGGGGATTAAAGAGGTTATCCGGTTTCAGAACCAACCCCCCCCTCCCCCAATGTCCCGGGCCCCTATACTTACCCTGCTTCCCGCGCCGCTCCTGGTCCCCCTTCTCCCTGCACACCGATTAAAACATCCGTGGGGGGGGGGGGGGTTGGGGCCAAGGGGGAGCAGCAAATGGCAGGCAGGGACAAGGTCGAGCCTCCCTAGCGATAATCTACACCTAGATCATTTGGAAACTGCGATGAAAAATGGTTCCCCTAGGTCATGTTCCCAGTGTGTTTTTATTTAAAGAAAAGGGTCAACAGAAGAATCATGCAATAAGTTATATAGCATGATGAGATACCTTTAGCTTAAAGTCAATGGGGACGGAGCGTCAGTCCGGCAACACACTTGAACTAGCGGCAGGACGGATCCGACAGGCTGATCGGTCCTGCCGCTAGTGTGAAACTAGCCTTAGAGAGAAATATGGAATCTACTGCGTGCATTACATAAATCAGTTTGTATAGTGCCATACTGAGAATTTTTAGGTTGTGTTCACATTTATGTTGAGGCTTCTGGTCTTGGCTCTTTGCAGGTATGAACTGGGCCTTATCAATGTGTCTGTAAACAAGCTGTCGACTGTTTGCAGTAGCAACCCGCAGAGCTCTGACTACAGCTGCAGATGTAACTATGAAAACATTTCCAATTTTTTTTTTATTATTTAAAAATGTTACTTTAAATCAAGGTGCACTATTAAAACACTTTTTTGTTTAAACTTTCCTTGTCTCCCAATACATGGTTGTGTCTGTGGTGTTCATGTCCCTGTTTAGGAGTGTCTTCCCTTGTACTAACATAAATAGATGTATGACTACAGGAGAGGAAGAAGTGACCACAAACAAAGGACGTACCTCTAAACTTTTACGCAGTATGTGGCAAAAGGCAGTTCCAAAATGGCTGCCTATGGTGGCCAACAATAGGAGAAACAAATTACCATAACTAGAACATACATACATTAGCACATTGCCAGTATTTTATTTAGCTTTTTTTTTGTGTGGCAATAACAAATGACAAGACATTGGCCCCTGGTATTGCCCATACGGCACAGGTAGGTGAGTGTTAGGTTCCGAGCTACTTGAGAGACCTTGGCGTGGTGCTCGGGCTGCACACTGCAGGACATGTCGATTAATCTCTCAATTTTAACATCAGTTTGAGGGCTTAGTAAGACCGCAGTGTGCACCTGTCTTGTCATTTGTTATTGCTATATTGTTATATTATTTATCACATCCACACAATTGCCATCTTGTGTAGGATGTCTATTGTGGTACTTGTGGTCCGCTGCGGGCATCCTCCACCGTATGCATTTTTGCTGGGGATCGCCATTAGCAACGGGCCACAAGTGCAGGATCTGCTCCCCTGTATATAGATGCACAACTGCATTTTTGGGTTGAGCACATCCTGCTTCATGCCACCTTTCAGTTGTTTTGTATATGTAGCTTTTCTTTTGTGGAAATTTTTATCTGATAATGACTGTGTGAAGAAAAAGACATTGTATGCCCTTATGAGAACTAGAGTAATACACTGGTTGGGACAGTCTCGGAGGTTAAAAGTTTAGTACTGACAAGGTATTGATGGAGTAACAGGATATCAGGATGGGCATAGTAAGTTATGAAATTACACTAATCTCCGTTTGGCATTTCATTTATTGCTTCAGTGGAGAAAACTAACCCCATAGTTAAATAAGTATACAATAGACAAGGATTGAAATTCCGGTGGTATTTACACATACATAGAACCGAGGTGCCAAACAAATCATTTACCCACAGCTTTGCATTTGTTCTATTGTGTATACATCATGCTATTTATTTAGTAACCTGCATGGATTTATCATTTCAAGCAGAATTAACTAAACTGACTTTTATGGAGGATATCTCATTAAGACAACCCTTTCTCATATGCCCTTATGTATAAGGACATCATTGAGTGGGGTCCTATAGTTAGGACCCCTCTCTATCACTCTCTATTAGCCACTAGCAAAGTCTGTCTCTGTCTTTGGCAGACTCAGACTTTACATGTTACCCATTTATTAAAATGAAATTAGGTATGCAAATTGACTCCCTTTCCAGAAAAGAAAGCCGTGCATCTGGAGCCACCAGTTGGAAGTTCTTATTCTATAAATCAAAGTCTGACCTTTAAAATAGGCCTTGAGACATAATTTAGGATTATAGCCAAGCCAGTATCTCATCTGCAGGGAGATTGCCCCTTACCAGGGTAGACAGAACTGGCTTAGCTGGCTGAGAGGCCTTTGGAGGGATTATGGGGTCTATTATTTTTCCTTGTGGACAGCGCCTAGTAGTGTACAGAGTCTTATTGACCATGCAATGCTTCTTTGGGAAGAAGGTATGCAAATTAGCTCTTCATAACAAAGGTAAAGAATGCCGTGCTAACGGAAATGTAGACACAGGTCAGGGGAATTAACCAAAGCTTCTAAAGCCATTTCTGTTTAAAAATAACATGCAGTTCTCATGTGTATCTCTGGATTTTAGGTTCACATTCTAATAAATAAGGGGATGGCAATCTGTAATTTTCCAATATGCACTAAGCAGCAGAATCAGTTATGAATTCAGTAGCAAATCTAATCTAGTGAAGAGCAGCCGCAGGGAATTTAAACTCCCTGCAATTGGACTTAAAGCGCATGGACTAACTGTAGGGTTCCTGTCAATACGTGTAGTTTCCCTATGGATCCTTCTACAGAAAGCTGTAATTCTGCCATATTTTACCGTCTATAGTACAGCCACAGAGCACAAACCCCAGACGGCTCCAGTGAATCAAACTTGGATCATCCTAGAACCCCAGGGTGATCCAAGTTCTGTTCACAAGGACAGTGAGGATTCTGTG